>VDFB02000003.1:513799123-513990356 GCA_007258455.2 Sequoia sempervirens
TTTCATGGTGATGTGATCCCAAGGTGACATTATGATTAATCTATCATTTCATAGCTAGAATTTCACATGTTATAAGGTAATAGATTGCAAGCTATTGTTACTACCGTCCAAATGTCTCCATCACAAATCAAATCTACTTAACGTTTTAACTCCCAAACTTTGTAACAAGTGTTAAATGTGACTATGGTCCACCAGTTACACAACCAAGGCCTCAAATGTATTCTCTAATTGTAATCAAAGGACTTTTTCTCTTCATTCAAGTAAATAAAATTGAATTGAAACACCATCAAGTGGTTTATTGGACACCTACATGACTAAAAATAACAACAAATTCACATTTAATTTTCATATGTCTAAGTGGTTAATGGGGAGGGAGTGTGTACTAGGCCTGGTTAAGTCATCATAAGTTTATGCTTTGGAAATAATTTTTTTAAAGTCATCTTAAATCTTCCTATGTCTAATTGCTAGGAGACTTTTGGTTTGTTTTAAGGTAGGATGATTGATGAAAGAGCCCAAAGAGCCTTTCTCCATGGTATCCAGGTACACATAGCAACGATCTTCTCTTATATGGTTGGACATGATTTGAACAACTTAACTAGGAATTATTCATTTAACCTAAGGTTTTCTCATAATGCCATCATTGGAAAAGTATGATCAAATTCTTCTATTATGAAGAATTGGTCTATGTGCCTCTAGTAATCACTATAAATGTTTGTAAGGATAAAATGACTAATTGCATAAGGTAGGAGAGAATAAACTTTGAGTTCTTCAAAGATTATATTCCTCTATTCATAATTTTTAAGGGTTGTGTGTGGAGGAGGTTATCACTACCAAGAAGGGAGGAGACCTTTCCTTGTGATAGAACTTCAAAATTTTTCTCTTTGTGTTCCATTTTTATCTTGCCTTATGTCTCTGGTCATCTATGGTGTTTGGAAAAAGCCTAAGGTTGGGGTTTTACCTTTGTCTTCATGTAAAACCCTAGTGTTTATCTTACGCCTTGGGTGGGATCTTTTGGGTTGTTACTTTTTGGGGAGGGTTTTAAAACAACTTAAGCCCCATCGCTTTGTCTAGGCTGGGCCCCTTTTGATTTATTGTTTCATTTCCTTCGCCTAACTTTATTATTTCCTAAGTCTTGGATGGTCCTGTGCTCCCTCGTTTAAAAATCAACTTATGTCATTGTTTATCATCACCCTAGTGATGTTCCCTCGTTCTTTTAATAAATGTTTTATATTTTGCAGAGGGACAAGTTTGTGTGACCGTAGATCAATTATCATTTGATCTTAGTCATTCCCTGCCATCCCGTGATGACACCGCCACACTGTTTTGGTTGATCACGATATCACAGGCGAGCGCCAAGTGTCTCATTTAATGAAGCCAAAGAGATGATATAAATACTTTGATACATTTATCTGGTTTTAATACATTATGTAGCGGGTTACTAAAGCATTTATGAGATGCATGTGTTTCAAATCAATGGACATGTTATAATATTGGTAGGAAAGGTGCTTGATGGTTAATGAAAAAGCTACCGATTGTGTTGAATGAATAAGATTACCGATGGTTGAGATCCACGGTTGCCTGCCATCGCGTGATCAAAAGTTGTGAGGTCTTTATCGATCGTGATATCGTGGGTGAGCAAGGTGCCAATATTCAAAGAAGAGGGATGATTTTAAATTAAAAAATGATTTTGATTGCTCTAAATTAATATCTTGTTTGAAAAAACAAGATATCTCTTGAAATTTTTTATATAATAATAATTATTTGTAAAAATAAGATATAAAAATAATATGTTAAATTACTTCACATAAAAGTAAGTTTCTAAATAATATAATTAAAATTAAAAAAGAAATAATAGAATGGAAATAAAATAATTTCTAAATAATAGTGTAGAAATAAAATTGTTAAGGAATGAAAAATAATTATAATTTTTTAAGTTTTAAATTAATTTATTTAAAATTAGAAAAAGAAAATTAAATAAAAAAGAAATATCCTAAATTCACTATTACACATAAAAATTTGTTTCTTAATTACCTTATTTAAGACATAAAGAATATTCAATATTATTAGTTTAAGCTTTTACTAAAGTTTTTATTGTACAAAAATATTAAAATAAGATAGGGTTTTCATAATAAATGCAAATATAAAATCAATTTAAAATTATAAAATTAAATACAAAGAAACTATAATTAATTTATTATTACACATAAAAAAAAGTTTTAAAATTAATATTAGGGTTAGAGTTAGAAAAAGGGTTAGTGTTAGGGTTTGGGTTAGAGATTAATTAGTATTAGGGTTTGATTACAGTTAAGATTCAACTATGGTTAGGATTAGGATTCAATTGATGTTCAATTAGGGTTAGGGTTCAATTAGGATTTCCATTGGGGTTGGGGTTCAATTAGGATTAGGATTCAATTAGTGTTAGGTTTCAAAAGGGTTCAATTAGGGTTAAGGTTAGAATTATAGGATAAAGCTTTGGATAAAGGTTAGGATTAGGGTTGGGGGATTAGGACTCAACTAGGGTGAGGGTTAGAATTCAATTAGGGTTAGGGCTACGATTAATTTCAAGCTAGGGTAAGGGTTAAATTAGCGCTAGGTTTTAATAAGGTTTAGGATTCAATTAGTATTACAATTAGAATTAGGGTCACCATTAGAATTAGGGTTAGTATTAAAATTATAATTATGAATAGAGTTTGAATTATAGCTAGGGTTAGAATTAGAATTAGGGTTATAATTAGGGTTAGGGTTATAATTAAGATAAGCTTTTGGGTTAGAATTCAATTAGGGTTAGGTTTAAGTTTAGGATTAGAATTTAATTAGGGTTAGGGTTCAATTGGAGTTAGGATTCAATTAGGGCTCTAAGATAAATCTTGGAGTCAGCATTAGGGTGAAGGTTGGGGTTAGGGTTAGGGTTTCAAAATGAATCTTGGGGTCAACATTAGGGTTAGAATTAGGATTAGGGTTTGAGTTATGGTTTGGGTTTAATTAGGGTTATAGTTCAATTATGGTTAGGGTTAGGATAGGGTTCAATTAGGGTTGTGGTTAGCGTTAGCGTTATAGGATAAAACATGGGGTAAATTTTAGGGTTGGGGTTGGGGTTAGGGTTAGAATTCAAGTAGGGTTAGGTTACGATTCAATTAGGGTTCAATACAATTAGGGTTAGGGTTAGGGTTAATGTTAAGTTAGGGTAATAGTTCAACTAGGGATTTAGGGTTAGGGTTTTGATTATGGTTCAACATTAGGGTTATGGTTAGGATTATGGTTCAATTAGGGTTTTGATTAGGAGCTACAAGTTAATATTAGGGTTAGGGTTGGAGATTAATTAGTATTAGGGTTAGGGAATTATTACGGTTAAGATTCAACTATGGTTAGGTTAGGATTCAATTGATGTTTAAAATTAGGGTTAGGGTTTTAGGATAAAGTTTGGGATCAAGGTAAGGGTTGGGGTTAGAATACAACTAGGATTAGAGTTAGGGTTACAATCACGATAAGGGTTAATATTCAGTTAGGATTTAATTAGCATTAAGATTACGATTTATATTCAATTAGGATTAGGGTTAAACTAGGGTTAAGATTAGGTTAGGGTTATATGATAAAGCTTTGGGAAAGGTTAGGATTAAGGTTGGGGTTAGGGTTAGGACTCAACTAAGGTTAGGGTTCAATTAATTTTAGGAACAATTAGGGATAGGGCTAGGATTAATTTTAGGCTAGGGTAAGGGTTCAAGTAGGGTTAGGTTTTAATAAGGGTTAGGGTTAGGGTTCAATTAGTATTACAATTAAAATTAGGGTTAGGGTTTAATTAGTGATATGATAATGGTTAAGGTTTAATTAGTGATATGATAACGGTTAGGGTTTAATTTAGGTTAGAGTTAGAGTGTAATTAGGATTACGGTTTGGGTTCAATTATGGTTAAGGGTTCAAGTAGGATAAGGATTAGGGTTAGAGTGTAATTATGATTAGAGTTTGGGTTCAATTAGGGTTACAAAATAAATCTTTTATGTTAGTTGTAGGGTTAGGGTTAAATTAGCATTAGGTTAGAATTAGGTTTAATGTTAGGATTACAGTTAAGGTTCACTTAGCGTTAGGGTTCAATTGTAGTATGGTTAGGGTTATGATTTAATTAGGATCAAGGTTCACTTATGGTTAAGGTTCACTTATGGACCAACTGATGAGGATTTTAAAGACCTCCTACACTTTGGGCTCTGCAAGACCCGGGAGGGTGATCCCTTAATGCATTTACAACCTCTGCACCATTATCGTAAACAACATTAACAACAATAGATAATCTCATTTAATAGCTCAACATAATAGGATAATACTGAATAGAATTGGTTGTTCATCAGTAATATCAACTATTTGGAGCATGAGATAACTACAACACATTCCACAGTGTAAAATAGTCATTGATTTGCAATTTGTAGCAAGCGATAGGTAAAGACAAACAAAATACTGAACCATACAAATTAGTACAACTTAGATCAGTGTCATATATCCATTGAGGGAGTCAAATTCATAAACATCTAAGGGTTTATGACAGATTTAACACATAACATATAAGATCCTTGATAACATTGCTTTACAATTTCATCAACATGTATTCTAACCCAATACTACTTATCAAATCCTTATACAGAACATATCCACCTACAATCCCATTCAATCATTTTAATTAATTCCTTGAATTAAAGGTAAAACAGAAATCATACACACCACAATAGTGAGATGAACGAGACAACCCTTGATTATCTTATTCAAAATTCAGATATGCATGTACAATGGAGAGACATGAGTTTGAATTAATCATTTCAATTCAAATGCTAGTACTGTCATAAAACATCAAATCCCCATGAATTCAAAACCTACTACAGAATGACTCAAAACCTAAATTGCATTTTTCTTAAAACCATCGAACTTTACAATTTTCTTTGCAACTCTATCTAGACTCGACCAAAAAATATCTAACTTGCTAACCCGTACTTCTGGCCTTGAAATCCTTCTTATAGAAATGATGGAGAAAGCAAGCATCGGGCCATAAAGCACACGCGTCACCAGCCAATTGGACCACTTTGTGACATTCCTTGTTACAACAACAATTTCCTAGAGAATCCTCTTGTTCATCATGCCCACTGAGAATGATTGATGCAACAACAAAGCTTCAAGAATTCCACGCCAAGACTGCCACCAAAAACAAAATTGTAATCCATTGTAACTGCAACAGCTGACTTGTCAACCATTAACAACCTACTCCTTTTTAATCCTCCTTAGTTAAATATACGTTTACCCATTTTGGTATTCCTCATCAGTTGGCCAATTAAAATTGATTACCTCATTTTACCTTGTCACTATAAGGTGTATACTTAACTGCCACCTGATTCACTTCTCTTTCAAAAGATTCAAAGAATGAACTAGTGCTAATAATTTTATCCATACAACTCACCAATAAATCATAATCCAAGTCATCACAAATTAATCTAATTTGACAATTGATGACTTCATTTTCCTGATCCTTGCCATTGTTGGAGTGACCTGATATTTCCCTACTCATCAATTATGTCAGGTAGCAATGTGTGACTCCAATCATCAAAGTTCTTCACCAATTCTCTGATCTTCCTACTCAAGTCATCTGGTAAGGTCTGAAAACCTTGTAATGACTTAACTAATACCTGAGTAGGCCTTAATGATTTGGGCCTATTATTTACATCAAACCTTGAAGCTTTATACATGATGTCAAGATCATTGGCCCTAGGGATCCATCTTTCAATTAATGGTACTACAACCTCCTGATCCCTATCAATATTCTTTATTTCACTTAATAATAAAGAAGATAAAGAATGCACAAATGACAATCTATCATTAAATTTCTCATTTAAATGTCTCAATACAACATTTACAACCTCCCTTTGCTTTAAGAATATTCCCTCCTCACTCACCTTCAAGGATGCTTGTAACTCTGAAATCTTATGCGTTAGCTGCTTCTTCGAACGATCAACAAAGTATTCCATTTCTTCATCAATTAGCTCTAAAGTAGGGCTAAGGGAAGGAGTTTGACTGGAAGACCCTAGTATAGACACAATAGGAGATGCAGGAGGCACTGACCTTGATGTGGAAGGAAATGTTCTGATCCCTAGAGCACTTGATGTCTCCCCAATCTTCTTGTTCTTTAACCTGTCCACCTCAGTCTGCAGCTCAACATTTCTTTGCTGCATCTTTTTATATTCCTCAATTATGGCATTGTACTTCTCCATTAAGCTTTTATTTTCATCCTCCTCTCTTTTAGCAGTCTTTTTGGCCAATTTGGCCACATTTACAATCAAATTAGTAGCCTCTGTGGTTGAGGTCTCTGAAGCTCTCTTTATTATCAACCCTCCTCTTAGATTTGGGTTAATATTAGTAACATTTGGCTTTCTCCCTTGAGGGGCCAAAGCCCAAATTGCTAAAGTTCATACTCTTCACTGAAGGCAGAATCTTGCAATGCTACCTTGACCTCTTCTTTAGAGTCTTGTAAGGGGTGCTTGGACTTCACAATAGCATTGAAAGCTACAACATCTGCAATGTCCCATTCAGGTAAAATCAAGACACCAGCTTGATTTACTTATTTTCTCCCCTCCTCAAGAGTGATGTTCTTGAACTCTTCCATTAGTTCAGCTTTCACTTCATCATCATTCTCTTGGTCTAACCTATCAAGTCTCAATTCTCTTCTCCTATTGCATTTATCTTGATATTCTTCCAATTTCATTCTCCATACTAGTTGCAAGAAGACTAGAGTTTTTACAAATGCATTGTCATCTAGAAACTCTTTACATGCCTCCATTCTTGCATCTTGTACACATTTTCCTTTCATATCCAGATAAGTGAGAACCAATTCAATCGACCTAGGAGGGGAAGGCATACCCATCTGCATGTCCTGGTTAGTGACAACAATCTCATCCACCAAATCCTCTTGTGATTGTTCAATTATTTTCCTTTTAGGGCTTGGCTTTGATGGTGGTGGTAAGGGACTATTTTCAGGTGATGCATCCAAGTCAATAATCTTGATTGCTCCAGGTGTTTTGAACTTTGGACCTATTTTTGTAGGAAATTTCATTATTTGTTTTCCCTTTCTATCCTCTTCTTCTTCATCACTATTATCATTTCTCTTCCTTTTGTAAATAGGCCATCTTTATGTAGGTTGGTAAGCGGGACTCACTTCAATTGGCTTGACATCTTACTCTTGTATGCCCAAATCTGACTCCAAGTTTATCTTTTTGGCCATCAAGGTTCCCATGATTTCTTTGAAGTTGCCCATCAAGAAATCAATTTTCTTATGATATGGACTAAACTCCATCAATGGATCATACTTTGGATCCATTTTGTGCACAATAGCCAATAGCTTGTCATAAGATACCCACTTCTCCTTGTTTAAATCCTGCCTATTTAGGTCAAATTCATTTCTAATCAAGTCTTCAGGGAAGTTGAACTCATGCACAAACTTACCACCTTTTATCCTTTTTCTGAAAAAGAGAAAAGAAGCCCTCATGATCATGCTGTCACTTGGGGCCACACCTCAAATGGTATTCCTCAAAAAATTTCCCAAAATGTATCCAACCTCCCTTTGAAAAAAAAAATCTGACACCATAGTGTAATCCGAGAAGAATGTTCTTTTACCTTTCCCAGTAAGGTTGTCCTCATGGATACAACAAATCTGCCACATGAATTCTGCAAACCCCACTCTTGGTGGCACATTGTATGGAAATATATGAGGGATCCCCTCAAAACCATAGACCCTCAAGACAGTGCTAACTGGGTATGGAATGATATCACCTCAGTTATGGAAAACCTTCAATTCTAGCTTCCTCCCCTTTGGTCTGAGGAAATCATGCAACTCCTTAGGAATCCTGGGTATATTTACCATCAGCCTGGCTCTCAATCTAGAAGCAAAACAATTGTCAAAATGCACATAACTGGTTTTTTCCCTATTACATGATAAATCTGCAGTCCATACCTGCACCGACAATCTTTCTCCATCAACCCACTGCCTTAACTCCATCTTCTCAGAGAAGAATTCAACATTCTTATACAAGAAAATATACATTAGCATGGGATACCAGAAGAATGGAGTTCCTGTATCATTTTTCTACAAGTTTGACAACCCTTCATGTATCTTTTCGGCCAATAAAGAAGCAAAATAATAAATTACTAAAAAATTAGGGTGTTAAATTTGCACCCCCATAAAAATGTAAGCAATAGGCATCACTATGCTAGGGTGAAAACCCAAAATTTGGCACAATGAGTAAAAGGTAGCCAAGAAATGCTTTGCAAAGCAATTCAATCTGAAAGGTTCTTGGTCATTAGGGCTAATATGGAATTTTGAACCTCCTGCCCTAGCCAAATGAGGTAGGAGCAACTTAGCTCTGAAAATTGATTTCGACCTCCCATATTCCTGCTTCATCTCTTCAAGATCAATAGGAACCAAGAATTTACTAGGCTCACTCAGATCAAATACCTGTTAGAATTCCTCTCTGTTGATGCTTAACAAAACCTTTCCATCATTATCTTGAATCACCCGTGTGGCAGGGTCATATCGTGTAGCCACTGCCCTAAGCAAGTCTATATCAGGGAACACATTCAGTACCACTGACTTCCCCATATCATACATACAACCATTAGAAAAGGGGTGGGGAAAATTCCTCTATCCAAACCACAATCTGAAAATCTCTAGACCAGTAAGAGGAACCCTAGCATCAGCTATGTTAGAACAATTATATACTAATCCCTCCCGTAGAGTTTTTTCTCGCATCAAAACCAACCCTTTCTTCCTATCATTTGTCAACAGGGGCAATTGATCTAGGAAATCATCATATAAGTTTCTACTTAAATAATCAATCTGGCCTGAGGGCTACTTTGTCGGTGCCATCCTGAGTAAACTAGGGCTTCCTTGCTATTTAAAAATTTAAACAAACTAGGGCTTAACAAAATATGAAATTACAGAACAAAACCTCTCAATTTCCCACAATTCAATTAACTTATAGCCCTAAAACAACCATCGACAAGCCCTACGACAAGCACACAACAAATTTCCCCCAAATTCAAATTTAGAATGACCAGGAGATACAGAAATGAACTCACAGCTTTGCGCTTGCAGAAACCCAAATTCTTGTTGTAACAATTTGTAACTTCATCCTTGGCTCTGCAACTGCTCCACAAAGATGTTTTGAATGCTTTATGATACCAAAAGCAGAAGAAAAATTGATTTATTTCAATCAAACCCTGGCAATAGATGTCACGTCTGCCATTAAAGCTTACTCGCGCGCTGCATGAACGATTCCAATTGCATTTGATGCAGATTCAAATATTGGCAGTTATCTTTCACCTTGGTCAGATCATCGAATGGCTGCCTTCAAATCAAACTGACATAATCTCCATTGTGGCAACAAGGGGGCCACCATACCATGCATTTCCAACAAAATCCACGTTGCGCTCACCAGTGATATCGCAATCGATAAAAACCTCACAACTTCTGATCACGCGATGGCAGGAAACCGTGGATCTTCAACCATCAAAAATCTAATTCATCCAACACAGTTGCCAACTTTGTCTTTAACCATCGAGCACCTTTCCTACTGAGATTATAACATCTACATTGATTTGAAGCACGTGCACCTGATAAACACTTTAGTAACTCGCTACATAATGTATTAAAATAAAATAGATGCATGAAAGTGTTTTATCATCCCTTTGGCATCACGAGATGAGACACGTGGTGCTTTCCTGTGATATTGTGATCAACCAAGATAGTGTGGTGGGGTCATTGTGGGATGGCGGGGAACGACTGAGATCAAATGATGATTGATCAATGGTCATGTGAACTTGTCCCTTTGCAAAATAAAAACATTTATTAAAGGAATAAGGGGACATCACTAGGCCGAAAAAAACAATGACATAAGTTGTCACTTAAATGAGGGAGCAGGGGACCATCCAAGACTTAGGAGAATAAAATTAAACGAAGGAAATAAAATGATAAAACTAAAAGGGGCTAGACCTAGACGAAGTGATGGGACTTAAGATGTTTTAAAAATCCTCCCAAAAAGTAACGCCAAATATATCCTTCATAAGGCATAAGATAATACTAGGGTTTTACATGAAGACGAAGGTAAAACCCCAACCCTAGGATTTTTCCAAACACTATAGATGACCAGAGACATAAGGCAGGATAAAACCTTGAAGTTCCATTAGGTAGATGGTTAAAAGGGTAGAGGGGAGAGAGATGTGAGTGTGAGAGAGAGAGACCTGAGAGAGGGAGAGGGGGTAGGAGGGTGAGACTTGAGAGGGAGGAGGGAGGGATATAGATAAAGGGTGAGGGTTTTAAGGGTTAAGGGGTGTATGGTTAAGGATTAAGGGTAGAGGGAGAGATAGAGGAGGAGGAGAGAGAGACCCAAGAGAGGGAGAGGGTAGGAGGAGTCTCGAGAGGAGGGAGTGGAAGAGAGATAGAGGACAGAGGGCTTCCATGGGCATAGGGCCATGGGTAGAGGAGACATAGGAGGAGTGAGAGAGAGAGAGACTTGAGAGAGGTAGAGGGGGTAGGAGGGAGAGACTTGAGAGAGAGAGAGAATTAGGAGGGGGAAGCGAGAGGGGAAGAAACAACCCATTAGGTCTTCACATGGATAAACATTCATAAAATAAGATCTCCCATACATATTTTGTTGAAACTTAGGCTTGAACCTCTCATTTCACATGCTTTTCTTCATAAAACTCTTGAGGACAACAACTATACCTTCTTTATTTTCTCATCATATGCCCTATTCATGCATCCTACAATTACAACAATATCTATGGGGCCTTTTACACAAGCTACAATAATCACAAAAAGTGTAAGAGCCACTTATATCATGTTTGGACTACAAAACCCTCAAAAATAGGGTAACCGTGCTGTATGCAAAGAAATGAAGCTTTCTAACTCAAATCAATGCCTTAAGCCCTCAAACTAGATTCAAATCAAAGATAACACATAATCTTCACAATCTAGAATTTATTTCACATCAAAATATGGCCGCATGTGACCATACAATGCTGCATAACAAGAAAAATGCAACAAATTTGAAGAAAAACACAGATTTTTGAATGTCAAGAGCTTGTATTTTAAATCCTCAACCATCAACAACCATTACAATGACCACTTTATGGATTTTAAAGGCCTTTACATGTCAACCACTAGACAAGCACCTCTAAAACTAAATTTTAAATCTTTTATGATCACATGAAACATAAAACACAGTAATTTCAAGGTTGTTAACATCACTACTGAAATATTTTAATTTTTTGACCTTTCAAACATTAAAAAGTACATCATTAAATTAATTATGTAATGGCATAAAAAATAAAAATATCATGAATTAATTATGTAACCACATAATTCAAATATAATTTAATCAAGAAATTAATATCAAATAGATAATATAATCACATAACTCATACATTTCAATGTCATTGATCTTCTTCTTCATCCAACTCTTTGTCTGTATCATCCGATCTAGATTCGACATTGTAAGGATTGGTCATATCATCATCGTCGTCATCAATATTAGTTTCAATAATGTCATCATCCACACGGATATCATCTTCATGAACATTGACTCCTACATCATCATGATCTAGTTCTCCTCTTCGACATCTTCGTCCAAGGACATCATCAACTAGCTGTTGATCTTGATCATCATCTACATCATCTTCTAGTTCTTTGGTATCTTCTTCTTCCACCACATTATACTTTACTAGCCTTCCTCTTGGATCATTTCTAACAAAAATTGACCAACCCTTTACCTGGAACCTCTGAGTAAAATACCCGCTCACATTGGCTTGGAAGAACATAGGGCTCATTTCTAGCTCGCTCGATTGACCTTGTATTAACCATGGTAAATCCATTATCATGTTCAATAACAGTTCTCTCTGATCATTTTCATTCAATCATAGCTGTACCATAGGATGACGAACAAAATTAATCTGAAGGACTTAAAGTCACACTCAAGTATATCATCCAAAATCCCATAGTATTAATTTTTTGAGACTTCTGGATGTATGTCGCTTCTAGATGAAACATTAGTCACGAAAGACTACAGTTATACTAGAATCACAAGTTTTCTTCGTAATAGTCAAATATTTTGATTCAAAATTTATGACCATTGCACCACATAGCCTTGTGGTGTTTCACCTACAATATGTCAAAATGTGCAATATAAATTAGGTTGATAAACATATTTATTCTTGGCCGAATGTATGCAAAGAAAACAATCTCAACATATATATACATCAATATAATTGAAAATAATTAAATAATATGGGTGATTAATATATTTATACGTACCTGTTTATCTCTTAAACCATATGCTAAATCAAATTCCCTTTGTGTATCATTGGAATCTCCATTACGATGAGCTTCTTTAACCAATGAAGCCACACCTTCCCATGTTAATGCACGATTAGATTGTTGACATCGTTCAATCCATACCATCATCCAATCAAGATTGTTTGTGACATACAAATGTAGTGCAACCCACTCTCAACCAACTATATCAAAAAAATTTAAAATTCACAAACGACGTATAATTAGTTAAATACCACAACATACAACCTTAATTTATAATTGATGTATATTGAAGATTAAAAATTAAATAAGTACAATATACATAAAAACCATATGTAAAATGTATTCCAATTAATCTCCATGACCATCTTATAATTACCTCTTACTTTCCTCAATCTACCTTTCCCCATCAGGTACTCCCCTTTGAATTTGTTAATGGAGTTGGGATCCCAAATGTGATCTACATGGATCTTTGCTGCAAACTTAGCAAGATATTAACTAATGTACACCATGGTCTGGTATACCATATACCCCTCCACTATAGAACCCTCAGAATGTGCTCTTTGTCTAACCAAAGCCTTCAAAAATTTTAAGTGTCTCTCAACCATCCACATTGACCTTGTGTGTATAGGTCCACACAATTCAATCTCCTCAATTTGGTGTATGAGGTAGTGTTCTTGTGCATTGAAAAATGTTGAAGGTAGACACTTTTGCATTTCACATATTATACGAGAATTTTTTCTCTTCCAATAATTTATATCTTCTTTATGGATTTCTTTAGATGACAACCATCTACAAGTGATTCAAGGCACAAATATATTAATGAGATTTAACAAAAATATACAGTATATTACATAATAAGTAAAACAAATGGCTATTATAAGATGTATACAATGAATTGAACAAATATCGCTACTTACCTCATGTATTTTACAAGATCATATATAACTTGCTTGACATTGTTGTTGAAGTTGTCTGGGAGAGATCGAGGTAGAACGTACTGCAACAATTATAAAATGATCTTTTCATTATTTTTCCAAAAGTAGTAAACATAATACACTGAAAAGTACATGCAATATACAAGTGTATATAATATACCAGAATAATTACCTTAATGAAAGTATGCTAATCATGCGTTTTCATCCCTGACCCAAATTCACGTTTCTTTGTTATTATATTGTTTATGTTTGTAGCAAATCCTGTGGGAAATCAAATTTTTCGTATGACTTCTTTTATAGCATTGATTTGCTGCTCCGTTAATAACCAAGGAAGGGCACTTATATTAATTTGGTCTTCATCACTATTTAATTGAATGACATTTTTCATTGCATGATTGGCTTCTTGAATGTCACTACAAATTTTGACAATTTTTTCTTTGTCATGCCTTCCATCCAATATTTTCCATAATGTTTCTATTATATTCTTTCCAATATGCATTGTATCAAACAAATGCACAATTTGTAGCTGCTCATAGTAGGGTAACCTACTAAATTGTTTGGGATAACTTTTCAATCCTTGTGGAAGCCAGCCATTAATGCCTTGATGACCTTCATGAAGCATATAAGTTAAATAAATTAACAATGACAATCATTGTCAATTACAACATGAGTAAACACAACACAATATAAAAATATAAATTCAAAACATATCATATATGATAGATAAAAAATTTGATCTGATGTATAACCTTGACAATTAATTCTATTATATTCCAACTTCCATAGGCGAGGTGTCATTCTTCATGGTTTTGATGTAGTCTCTTCTTTCCCATTGAAAAGATGTTTTTCAGTAGTTCAATACTTATGATTTATATGGAGGAAGTGCCTATACTCATCAAACACCTGCTTTCCTAAATTTGTTGAATGAAGAGATTTCATCTTTGGACCACAAATTAGACATGCAAATTTTCCCTTTGTTTGAAGACCTCAAAGATAATATATAATTGGATTAAATATGTCAAATTTTATAATTATATATAATGAATAGATTATTTTAAAAACATAAAAAATATCTACATCATAAAATTAAATATTGTTAAAGTGCATTCGAATGTTATAATATACCACAAAAATGTGTTAGCCCTGGGGCATCATGAATTGTCCATACAAGCATTGCATGGAATTGAAATTGTCTTTGTCCTATTGGTCTAGAGACGTCATACATAGTGAAACCATTCCATAACTTTAGTAACTCGTCGATAAGAGGCTCGATATATACATTCATATCTTTAATTTGGTACTTACTTAATTGAATGAACATAAACATTACATAATTATTATAACCATTTTACTGCAATATATATAGATTAATGTACATGACTATTGAATGAAAAAAATATAAGTCATTATGCAACAAATAAGACAAATGAGATGCTACTACGCTAAAAAAAATTAATGTAAAAAAATACTTGGAACAATCATCGACAACATTATGTGCTCCCTCTTTATTGACATCCATGGAGGAATGTTATTGTTGATAACAAAAATAGGCCACACCAAGTAAATAGATCTCAACTCTCCAAATGGATTGACACCGTCCACTCCCAATGAAAGTCTGAGATTACGAGGTTCTTCTTTAAAGTGTGGCCATTTTTCCTCCATGTCCCTAAATGCAGAATCATCCGCATGCATTCAAAGAATGTCATCTCCACTTCTATTCTATGCATGGTAATCCATAAATTATGCTAAGCTTTCACACCTAAATAATAGTTGCATACGTGGAATAATGGGAATATAACGAAGAACCTTGCGAGGAACCTTTTTTGTTAGTTAATTTGTTCGATATCTACTGATATGACATTCCGGGCATTCTGTTGCAAATTCATTTTTTTTATGATATATAATATGATCATTGGGACATGCATCTATTGCTTGATACTCCATTCCGATATGTTTCATAATTCAAGATAAATCTCGGTATGAGCGAGGTAAAATATTTGATGGTGGTAACAAAAATTTTCAATCAATCTAGAACAAAAAATAATTTGTTAATATAAAGAATATTAATGGTACATATTTCATCCTTTATTTACTAGTGATGAACTAACAATTAAAATAGATGAAAAAAGATGACATATATGATATACCTTAACATCCGTGAGATTGCTATGTTTGATAAACCATTCATAACCTTCAAGTTCAACAACAAAAATACAACAAAGAGAAGAGTTGTTTGGGAGCCTTCATAGAGGGGCTCGTATGCCTTCTCAAGTATAGGTAAATCATGAACACCATCAAAGTCATCTCGATCATCATGATCAACTTTGCCACTAAATGTGTCATGGATCAATGTATCTGTACCATCATCTTCAATTGTGTTTGCTAGCACATGATCATCTTCTTCCATAAAATCATTAACTTCATCTTCGATATTCACAGCTCCATGTTCGTCCGCTTGCAAAACCACATTCTTCAAGCCATAATAATCCATATCATGTGCCCTAGGGCACCCCACCTTTATAATAATGATATACACAAATAAACCATGATCATGATCAAGTGATTATATATATATATATAAAATGTTAAAACAATATAAACATTTACAAATTCAATCAATATAAACACATGTAATGAACAACTTACCAATGGATGATAATCATGCCCCCCTTCAACGTGACCATGCTTCCTACAATGTTTCTCAGCTGTTGTGATTAAAAGTCATCTTGTATTTAAGCCCTTGCAATTATTGCAAGGAAAATAACATTTTCTATCACCCTTTCTTTTTAACCTAGCCCACAATCTATCAAGTGTCTCTTCATTTTGTTCTAGAATAATATTATCTGACATGATTTTTCTTTACCAAGCTTGACTATTTAGATCTTCAAAAAATATCAAACTCACACTCCAATAATTTTTATTCATAGACAGGTAACAAAATCTAATAATTCTGATATTTTACACCAAAAAAATTTGGCATGCAACCACCCCTGCAAAAGAGAAGATAGTTTGAAGTTAATGACCCTAAAAAACACTTTAAAATGCTAATTCCAAAACTTATTAAATTCTGATTTTACTATGATTTCCAATCGTTAGACTCCTAAAATCAGAATATTGAACTTGATCGCAAACTTCCTACAATGATGGAGGTAGCGAGATAGTAAGAGCAAGTTACCCATTCCTAAGGAGCAACAAGTCAGAATCATCATTGCTAATGTCAATACAGATTTATCCTTTTAGTTAAAAATGCAATGTGTCACTTCTTATGACGAGCTTATCCCTAGGGCCCTCAACATTGAGAGAGCCATAATCGTAGAAGGAAGCACACACTAGTATAATTTGGAAAATAAATGACTAGGTGACTAAAACTTTTAGTCACAACAACAAAAAATGACTAAATTCTGCTCATTTTTTGCAACTCGGCTATAAATGAGTAAATAAATTACTAGTTTGGTCATTGATTAAAAATTATTTAGTCACACAAATAAAAATGACTAAATAGTTATTTATTTATTTAGTCACAATCCATTTGAATAAATCATTTAAGGAATCAAGAATATAGCCCGCCAAAATACTCTAAAACTTTAATAAACATACCCTAAAACTTTTGTCAAAATATTATTTTCAGGAATATCCCACCATGATGGAGTTTTCATTTTAATAAACATACTCTAAAACCTTCGTCAAAACATTATTTTCAAGCATAGACCACCAAAATGGAGAAGTGTTTGAATAAAGAATGACAAAGAACGGTGAGGAGATGTGCGTGAAAGGAGGCATAGGATTAATTGCTACTTATCTCATTCCTACTCTGCTCAACAAATCCTACATTATTCCCGCTACTATTTGTAATATAGGTATTTACTTGACATATATTTGCATAATCTCAAATTCCTTCAGAGGCTTTTGAAGTATCAATGTATCCTATATAGGGTTTAGAATGATTTCTTTTAATTAAAAAAATAAAAAAAATGATGTATTTCTTTGTAATTAGATAATGTGGAGATCTCCTAAATCTACCCCAACACACTATCCTCTTTGGCATTGTATTCATTACTCCAGCTACTAGGGTTTTGCATGTGACATCTTTAATATCTTCATGACTGTGGCTTTTAAATAGATTTGTCTTTGCTTTAATCCTTTTCATGGTAACCCTTGAGTTCCATAATCCACCTTCAATCTCTTCTAAGAACATTGTCTTAAGCTAGACTACATAGTATGCATATAAAGCAAATCCTTCATACCTACCATTGTTCCAAACCACCACTCACTACCTCGCTTAAAATGTTGACTCCATAAGCACAATAGCATGTTTTAAAATCATGGTTTCCAGTGATTGACCATTAAGGTCACCACTTTCATCAAGATGCAATGAGATTTTTGTCTTCAAACTCAAGGAATTATGCAAGATAAAATTGTGAATTGTTTGTTGTGTATGATTTGATTTTTCTTGCACATGTACTGCTTTGCTAACTTCCTTTAAGACTAGGTATTGCACCCTCAACTGCAATCTCAAACAACTCACTCACTATCACTTAAAGATTCCTTTCATGAGAATCCTTCTATAAAATCAAACTATGCCCTATAAACTGCCTACATACTACAGGGGACTCATTATTTCATGGTATTGTAGATCTTAAGATCCTTCAACCTTATTGACACTACTTCATAGTCCACAAGGTATTATTCACTATTCTCCCATCTTTGATGAGTCTCAAAACATTGCTCAAACATGCAATCCACTACCTCCATTATACATTAATGGCTAAGAAGAAACATTGAACCTATGATTACCACTATTACTTCATTTGGACAGTCATTCCCTGATTGTATTTGCATTGTCTAACACTACCAAAAGCATTTGAAAAACCCTTAAAGTCAGCAAGGGGGTAAGGAAACTCACTGTTAAAATCTCCACTTTACTATGCAAGGTTTGAGCTTTATTATCTTGTCACTGCTCAACCTCTTTTTAATTGTCACATCTCAAGTGACTGTCATTCTTCTTACTGTAGATTGTATTTACAAATGTCACTAAGCTACATAGTGTGCTTGTTATTGGCTACAATCTTTAGATTGCAATATTTTGTTATTAGCTACAATGTCTCAATTCTTTTTGGTATTGCAACCTCACTAATCTGCTAGAGTTATTGTTTATGTTTCTACGAAGGCCTAGGGTTTGTCCCCTAATCATGCTCTTACCAATGCTTTTGTTGGTATTAAAAAAAACTTTAAATCTTGGGTCAAAAATTAGTTGTCTTGAAAAGGTTGTGGTATGATCTTGGATTGTATCCTAGAGTGTGTGAGAAGCTTCTGTTTGATCATTAAGGTATGTAAACCTGATTAGGGAAATGTATCCTATATAGCATGGGTCTTGCTTTAATACTTTCCATAATGGTTATTAGCATCACATTATTATAGTTTGCGGTAACCCAAGATTGCATTCAAGTATGTAACAAACTTGGTTTGTAGTTTAAGCTATACACTTTTAAGTAACATTCATAAGGTTTAGAAAATCTTGATCACTCTCTAGAATAACCCATTAAACATGGGTTGTGCTTGAATGCACTACATAATTGATATAACACAACCACTCTGCATATCAACCAGAGTTATAGGCTCTTTATTGCAGCAAGAGGTAATCACTCTTGGATCATGCTATAATTACATCCTAACCTGTTAAACTTGAGACAACCTGAATACACCCAATGATGATTGACACCTACATTATACAACCTGAATTAACTACATTATATGAGTGCCTCCATTTCTATCACAACATAGCCACATTAAACTTGGGTCACACATGAATGCATCCTATATTTGTTATAGCACAACTGTGCCACATGACCAATAGAGTTATGGATCACATAATTATAGTCACAAGAATCTGTTCCTTGGTTGTGATCTTATGGTGATTCCACACAACAAAATCTGGACATGAAATTTCAAAACCCTAAACCTCTAAAAATGAAATCTGATGACATGTTGCTTTAAAATATGATTTGCAAACCTGGAACTACAAATCTAACTTCACAACTGAATTCTACAAAAAGACAATGACTACCCTCAACCTGGGGATATCTTCTTGATTTTTTTCTGATTTTTCCCAAGAAAATCGTCCTTAGTTCTCCACAAACTGTCTTAAGTAGAGAAAATTTGCAAGTATAGCAAAACACTATCGCAATAAATCAGTGAACTCACTTTTTTTTATGTCGGCCACAATTTGATTTTTTTATTATTTTTCATGTTTGTCAAAATTTTGACAAAACTGCTAGTCGAAATTTCGACAAAACCCAGGTTCGTCGAAATTTCAACGAACTTCGGGGATAAACTTTTAAAAAATTGAAAATTACACATCAAATTTACAAGCACCCAACAATACATCAAATTATACATATTTTGTTAGAAATTTTCGTCAAATTTTGCAGTCAAATGAGTTAGCGAAAATTCAATTAAATATTAAATGGAGATTCTAGAATATTTGAATGTTGAATATAAGGAGTTGACTGATGTTGAATTTTTGAATTTCTGAAAAAACTATTTTATATGTCATCAAGAATTGAACATTACTGATTGATTTGCAAGTGCAAGTGTGTGTAGTTGCAAGGTGACATGTTAAAGGATGAGAACACGGTTGAAGTAGGATTTTTTAGCTGAATCGAACGGTAAGCCAATTGGAATATGGGAGCACACACCACAATGGCATGATGATTGGGATTTGATTGATTTGCATATATAAGAAATAATTTTATTTTTTTTATTTGAACTATTTCAGTACTTGCAAATGAATGGTTAGTAGATATAATTGTCTATTGAAAATATATGATTTGAAGGGAATGAAAATGAACATTGTAAGGAAAATCCTTTACTTTAATGCAAAAAAAATACATATATATATATATAGAAGCTTGAAATGAAAATTCAAGTTTTTTACTATAAATGATAGTGTATGGAACCTTTTTAGTCATTCCAAAACAAGCACCTTGTAAATGAAATGCATATATAAACATGTATATCTATGTGTGTATATATATATATGTGCATACGTATGCATACCCAAATTCATATTTTTGAATTTGAAATTTATAATTGATACATACGCTATGAATCATACTATGGGATTAATGGAAAAATCATAAGGCAAAAGACCACAATGGGCATGGCCTGCCAGGGGTCATTAAGATAGTGTTCAAAATAGAAGCCGACAATCGGGCCATAACGCCATCGCCCCAATTAAACATGTAAAAAGGTAGTGTTGTTTCTATTATCATTTGGGGTTGTTGATGGAGAACAAGGCAGAGGAAAATAAAGAATTGTGGGAATTTGAAAGCAAAAAGCAGGAGGCCGAACTAAAGATTGGGAAAAATCTGAGGAAGGAATGACATTGTAGTCAATTCAGAGGTAATTCGATTCCATATTTTTGCATAGGCTAGCTTTGTTGCTATATCAATTGTTGCAAGAAGTTTTCTCTTCATTTTTATTCAAGTATTTTTATGGCATCATGAGAAAAGAGGTCACTGTTATGTATGTCAAATGACTTGAAGACGCATGTTTGAATAGTTAATATTTAACATTGCCACCACATGCAGGTGCATGGACTATGCCCTGTGTAGTGGGGAAACTAACTTAGTTAAAGCCTAAATGGCTATTGAATAGAGCCAAGTCGAGGCACGAAAGCCTTTAATGGCTCAACCACCACCTTTTGTTTCCTTAATTACGCTAAAAATTATGTAGGTTTATCAAAAATTATTCCGATATGCTGTTTGTGATGTAAATATGATCCTCAAGAAGGATTGAATGCAACCTATGATAAGGGTATGTTTTCTCTGTGCTTCTTTTGTATTGACAATTTATTATTGAAGTGTCAATGCTTGTAATAGGAATGACCAAGCTCTTAGAGCTTTGCATTTAAATATATTTCCTTTAATGGGTAATCAACCCCGTTCATTAAGAATGATGGAAAGGATTTTCTGTGTTTGAAGAAACAAGCCATGTAGAGTTCGATCTTATTATTGGTGGCTAACCCTTGAATGTGTAACGTTTGCATGTATACTATTGCAGCATGCATGGGGTAAAATGGTAAGCCCTCATGGGCGATTTAATATATATACTTCTGATGCTTAGGGAGAAGATACCTAACCAAAGAGATTGGTTGATCCTAAGTTACTGTTGTTGTTCTATTGCAGCCTATATAGGCATTAGAAATTGATGAACTTAAAGCTTCTATGATATTTTTCATTGAGGTTTTCCTCAAGAAATTCATCTTTAGACATGTTGAACCTAGTTTCTCTATATCATTTAAATCACTCATTGTATTTGAAGTGATGAAAGTATTCAAGATCTGGATAATAGGCATTTTCCCCATATGATTGAAACTGGGCTATTCGATTTGTTTATTTTCAATTCATAATGTAAAACCAATTTTGTATTAAGCAATGAACTTTACTTGTAAGGTGATTATGTAGCATGTAAATAGTTTGAGGATAGAAAATAGAGTAAAAAACATTATAATGTAATTGTTTGGTTTGAAACAGTATTGTGTTGATGAAATCATAGGCTAAACTTTGGTAAACAACTCTGTTATGTTTAAAAAGGTTATCAATATAGCTGAAAAACTACATTGTTCGATGAAAGTATATAAGTAAATAGTAGGGTTTACAACTATTTAGTAGGAAACAATATTTAATTTGTACAAACAATGAATGTATATGTGTGAACAACTTACTTTATAACTATTAGTAGGAAATAATAATTTATTCTATTCAAACAATGAAAGTACATATGTAAATAGAAAGGTTTACAATTGTTTAGTAGGAAAAAATATTTAATTTGTTCAATCAATGAAGGTTCGTATGTGATCAAAAATGTTAAGTAATATAGTTGTGAGAATGAAATAAGAGTATGTGTGAAATTGCTAGCATAGACTTGTTCTGTTTTCTTTATTTTGAAAAGGAAACATCAATGTAAATATTATTTTAAGATTGCAAATCTAAATTAATGATTATTTTAGATTGTATGCATAACTTTAACATTAGTAGGAACATATATGTGTATGCACATAGACTTCTTCTATGTAAAAACACATACTTGTGACATACCTTCTTTTATTTTAGTACAATTTTGAAAAGAAAAATTTCTTACAATGATAAGTAGAAACTAGTCATAAGAATGATATGATTGATTCTTGAAACACTCTGTGAATCATTAATTTTGATTTTCTGTTTAGAGAATAAATTTGTATTTTGTCTCTTCTTTGAAGAAATTTATGAATGAATATTTTGATACTTGAATAGAACATTGATACCTTAGTTGACTAAAGCATCTATGGGTAGTTGCTGCTAGAGGGTAGATAGCTGTTATAGTAGAAAGTTACCTTTTGGGATGGGTGCCGAAATGGAGTTAAGAGAGTATAGGTTTTCTTTACCAAAACCTATTGTTTTCTATTGATGCAACACACTTATTATGCTTGTCCAAGCAATATTGTTCATTATGCATGTAAGGATGAACTATGTGATTTCACTCTCTACCATTCCTTACATAGATCATGCATTATCTTTTCTAACTTGTAGATAGATTTACATCTTGATGTATGGGCATGCACCAAATTTCACCTTGCAGATTGTTCTCTTGCTAAACTTTTCATGCAGGGTCGAGGATTCTTCTAGTTGGAAGAATACCGAGGAAGCATAAGCTTTATGGTTGGGTGGTAAAGCGCTTCTACCATGTTCTCATCCACCAGTGGAGGTGAGCGTTGAAGAAGAACCTTAGTTGTTCCCATACTATCATAGTCTATGATGTATCTTGATGTTATTCATTCATGTACTTGATGAGAAATGTACTATGTAATGACATTGTGGCCATAGGTGCCAAGTAAATCTTGATATTGTAATTTAACTTTTGAAGCGAATATAAGAATCTTTGACTCATTTTAAATGGACATGTGTTGCTATGAATGACTTAGCCACTAGTTATATATTTTAATTTGGAATATATTCATGTGTCATTTACAATAATGTTAATTTAAGTAATAATTTTGAATAGTTTATTACATTTGGTATCAGAGCTTAGGGTTCAACTCTAGGCCTTTGAGTCTACCATAGTTGACTAGGGTAGTTGACCCTTGACCCAAATTGGAAGTCCTAAGAATAGACCAAACTTGAATTGAATGTAGGAATGGGAAGGTTAAAGGTAGGATGAAGGAAAGGGAAAACTGTTAGAACCCTATGTAAGAATGACATAAAGGAAAGAAACGCCAAGGCAGTGGTTCCATCAGAAATTCCCGATGATGAAAATCTAGCTCAAGCTATTACATGACTGAAGCTAGAGACACGCTTGAAGATTGAGGAGAGGTGAACACCTAAGATCAAAAAGCCTTTCGCAATCTAGGACTAGCTTCTAGGGTGTGGACCCATTGCACCCTTGTTGTCTAAAGAGGAAAAAGAGAGTTTGCGTGCCCAACCATCCTCTTCTATTAAGTTTGAAGTTAACTCAGATGATGATCCCGAGGAATGTCCTCTATCTGACACCAAGAAATTAGAATGATGTAACATGAAGCCTATTGTAAAAGGGTCTATTGACTCACCTTAAATATAAATAAAATCAATGATATTTTGGTGTGTCCAATGAGAGAATCTAAAATGTGTTTGTGTTATGTGTATGTCTTCTATGTTGAGGGATGTATGCATATGAAAATTATGAGATGTAGCATAAGAACGCTTATTCATAGAACCTTGTGTTGAGATGCAATGAACGTGACTATATTGCAGGATAAGTGCAGGATATCATGGTGACCACCAGGCAATAAAAAGGTGGTAGTGGTTTCGATAGTGGAACCAACAAGAGACTGGAGAAAATTATAGAGCTTCTAAATTGGAAAGAGTCTTGCATGGATCTTATAGAGAAGAAGTATGAGTGGCACATGAAGATTGGGACCACAAGAATGCAAAAGGAAATCAAGGAAATAGTGGTCCAGGGGCACGTACACAAGGACAAATAGAGGAAGAGCTTGGGAAAGACCTCAAAAGAGTAGCACTTCCCAAGTTCGATGGTAAGGCTATCAGAACAAGAGCTGAGGCTTGGATTATAGAAATGGACAAGTACTTTGGGTTCTACAACCTTTTTTAACAAACTAAGGCAACATGGGCTACGCATAAGCTCTTAGGTGAAGCAGTGACTTGGTGGGATAATTAAAAGTTAGAACGAAACCTACAACCTACTGAGATCACTTGGGAGTTGAGGTGGATATGCACGAACCTCAAACCATGAATGACGTCTTTTAGAAAGCCACCAAACAGGAACAAAAGCCGCAACAGTTATGCAATCTTCGCAGTGATTCAAGTTCTAAGTCTCATTATGGGAAGTAGAAATTTCATAAGGGATACAAGAGCTATTAGATCAGTAATCTCAAGAGGGGAAGTGAATCCCAAGAGAAGGTTGAAGATGGTAATGGTGGTAAGAACTAGAAAGCAAACAAAGGCAAGGGAAAGGATGACCATAAGCGAAAGGGCTTTAGAGAGGATAAGCCAGGAGGTTGCAAAGGGCCTCGAGATGGATGCTATACCTATGGAGGTGACTATTATGCCTTGAATTTTCCTCACCAGTTGAAGTCATGGAAGGAAGGAAGCTACCAACAGACTCACCAGATCCACACTATAGTGGATAATAGGTGGGCAAAATATCAGGCTTCACCAATTTAGCTAACAGGTAAGCTCTACAAAACATTTGTCTCTATCTTAATTGATACTAGAGCTATTGAATGTTTTATATATCCTAGAATAACATCCAAGATACCCATTAGACTTGGGTACATGGAAAAATCTTGGACAATCTAGTATGGTAATCGAGTAGAGCGGAGGGTAGATACCTATCTCTTTTGTAGTGAGTTAGAACTTCCAACCTTTCAAACTTAGGTCAACTTGTATGTGGCACCCTTAGGCTCATATGATGTAATTTTGGGAATAAATTGGTTAACCAAGCATAAGGCTTTGGTAAACTGTAAGGATAAGATGGTCAACTGTTTGGATGATTATGGAAACCTAGTTGAGGTTTGTGGAATGCAGAGACCCTTAGAGCTTAGACAGATTTCTGTGATGCAACTCAAGAAGGATTGTTGAAAGGGGTGTGCAATTTATGTAGTGCATGTTAGTAATCTTGACAACAAGGAGCCATATTTAGATGATTACCCTATTCTCGAGGAGTTCTAGGACGCATTCCCTGATGAACTTATGGAATTACCTCCGAAGTGGGAATTCAATTTTTCCATCGACCTAGTTCCAAGAGTTGAGCCTCAATCCAAGGCACCATATCAGATGAATACCACAAAACTCTGAGTTGAAGGCCCAACTAATGGAATTGTTGGATAAGGGACTCATCAGACCTAGTGTGTCTCCTTGGGGAGTACCAGTTATTTTTGTGAAAAGAAAGATGGAACTTTGCGTCTATGTATAGATTATCGGATGTTGAACATGGTTACCATTAAGAATCGGTATCCACTCTCGAGGATTGAAGAATTGTTTGATCAAATGAAGGGAGCAACGATGTTATCCAAAATTGATCTCAGGCCAGGGTACCATCAATTGAGGATTAAGGAAGAAGATATTCCAAAAACTACATTCAAAAATCGGTATGGACATTACGAGTTCATAGTGGTACCTTTTGGTTTAACCAATGCACCAACAACCTTTCTAAACCTTATGAATAGTGTATTATGAGACTGCTTGGATGACTTTGTCTTGATTTTCATTGAAGAAATTCTAGTCTACTTAAGGACTATCAAAGAACATGATAGAAATTTGAGGATAGTTTTCTAGTGATTGAGAGAAAGGAAACTCTTTGGGAAGTTGTCCAAGTGTTCATTCTATCAAGACATAGTGCACTATTTGCGCCATATCATTTCATCTTAAGGAGTCTCCGTGGACCTCGAGAAGATCAAGGCAATCGTGGAATGGCTAGTGTCTTAGAATGTTTCTGAATTTCGTAGCTTCATGGGCCTCATAGGATACTATAGGAAGTTTGTGCAAGGGTTCTCCCAGATTGCATCTCATATTACCTCACTCCAAAGGAAGGGAATGCCGTTTGAATGGACCGAGAAATGTGACTAGGCATTCCAACTCTTGAAGGAGAGGCTCACTACAACACTAGTGCTGACTATCTCTGATCCTAATGGAGATTCACAATAATCACATATGCTTCCAGAGAGGGATTGGGAGTAGTATTAATGCAAGATGGACAAGTAGTGGCATATGAATCAAGGAAGCTCAAGTAGCATGAAGTGAACTATGTGCCTCATGATTTGGAATTGGTGGCCATAGTTCATGCCTTACAAATGTGGAGGAATTACCTTTTGGGAAAGCCATTTGAACTCAAGATAGACCACTTGGGGTTGATATACATATTTACCAAGCCAAACATTAATGCACGCTAGAGAAGGTGGCTAGAATTCCTTAGCAAGTGACTTTGGAATTGAATACATAAAAGGGAAAGAGAACAAAGTGGTTGATGCTCTTAGTAGATGAAGACATATGAAAACCATGATCTCAACAAGGTCTAACTTGAGGCAACAGGTAATTTAGAATCTGCCACGGGATGAGCACTACGAGAGAGTGAAGAGCACCCTAGCAAAAAGTCCTTCGAATCATTGGTTCGATGGATACAAAATTGAAATGGATGGTATTTTGAGGTACCAGAGGAGAATGTATATTCCCGACTCTAGAGAACTAAGAAATTTGGTTTTAGAAGAAGTTCAAAATGCACCTTATTCAGGACACCCCAGAGTATCTAAGATGATCGCGGAGTTGAAGACTTTGTATTTTTAGCCTAAACTCAAGAAGGATGTAGTGGAGTACGTAGCTAGATGCTTGGAGTGCCAATGAGTCAAGGCTGAGCTTGCACACCCAGTCGGGTTATTGTATCCTCACGACATACCTGAGTATAAATGGCAGGTGATCAGTATGGATTTTTGTACAGGGGTTGTTGATGAGCAAGAATAAGCATGATGTTATCTTGGTCATGATTAATAAGTTGACAAAGTTTGCGCACTTCATTCCAGGAAACCTTAAGGATGGATTGTTGAACCTGGCTAAGAAATTTATCAAGGAGATCCTCCATTTGCATGGAGTACCAGAGACTATCATTTCTTATAGGGACACACAGATGACCTCAAGGTTTTGGAAAACCTTGAATGTAGCATTGGGGACTAAATTGAATTTCAACTCATCTTATCATCCTTAGACTGAAGGGTAGACAAAGAGAGTGAATCAGGTAGTTGAATACCTCCTCTGAATGTATTGTATGGATCATTAGTATAGGTCAGAAGAATATTTTCCTTTGGTAGAGTTTTCTTACAACTCCTATCATACA
Source organism: Sequoia sempervirens (assembly GCA_007258455.2). Taxonomy (NCBI): domain Eukaryota; kingdom Viridiplantae; phylum Streptophyta; class Pinopsida; order Cupressales; family Cupressaceae; genus Sequoia; species Sequoia sempervirens. Next base: position 513,826,754 of record VDFB02000003.1, read on the forward strand.
TCCTTAGGCATGCCACCATTTGAAGCCTTGTATGGGTGGAAGTGTCATACCCCCATTAGTTGGGATAAAATGGAGGATAAGATCACAATAGGACCTGAAATGCTTAAGGAAATGGAAGAGAAAATGCGGGTCATTACAAGCAGATTGAAAGAGGTGACAGATCGACAGAAGAGTTATGCTGACAAGAAAAAAACTCTTAGATAGTTCGCAACAAGGGATAAGGTTTTCTTGAGAGTTAAACCTCATAAAAGCTCTATTGCTTTTGGAAAGTCTTCCAAGTTGGACCCAAGATATGTGGGACCATTTGAAGTCTTGGAAGTGATTAACCCAGTTGCTTATAGACTAGCTCTACCACCTGCTCTGGCTCGACTTCATAATTTGTTTCATGTTTCTTTGCTTAAGCCATATAATCTTGATGTGATTCATGTACTTGATTGGCAATCCTTGCAGGTACAAAATCCAGGAGTGGTGCTAATGGATCCCATTAGAATCCTAGATAGATGCAACGTTAAGTTGCGAAGCATGGATATTGCTTAGTATAAGGTCCAATGGGACCAATATTCAGAGGACAGTGCTACTTGGGAGGATGTGGAATAAATAGAATGCTCCTTTCCACATTTTCTTTCTTGAAAGAAACTCAATAATTTTGTTTGAAATTTTTGGATTGAGATACTATTATATTTCATGCTTTAAAATTTTGATGTGATGTTGAAATAGACATATAATTTGAAATGATGTTGAAATAGACATATATATTTCATGAGATGTTGAAGTAGACATATATTTTAATGAGATGTTGAAATAGACATAAATGTTCAAAATTTGATATGATGCTAGTTACTCTGACTTACTAGACATCGAGATGATGTCTCTTCCAAGAGGGGAAGGATGTCATAACCCAATTTCATTGCATATTTATTTAAATATGGAAAATTGAATTATTGATGAAATTCAATTAAATATTAAATGGAGATTCTAGAATATTCGAATGTTGAATATAAGGAGTTAACTGATGTTGACTTTGTGAATTTCTGAAAAACTATTTTATGTCATCAAGAATTGAATGATTGATTTGCAAGTGCAAGTGTGTGCAATTGCAGGGTGATAGGTTGAAGGATGAGAACACGGTTGAAGTAGGATTGTTTAGTTGGATTGATCGGTAAGCTAGTTGGAATCTGGGTGCACACAACACAATGAAATGATGACTAGCATTTGATTGATTTGCATATATAAGAAAGCAATTCTTTTTTATTTGTATTGTTTTAGTGCTTGCAAATGAATGGTTAGTAGATTTAATTTTATATTTAAACTCTATGATTTGAAGGGAACGAAAATGAGCATTGTAAGGAAAATCCCTTACTTTAGTGTAAATATATATATATATATATATATATAGAAGCTCGAAATGAAAATTCAAGTTCTTTACTTTAAATTATAGTGTCTGGAACCTTTTTAGCTATTCCAAAATAAGCACCTTGTATATGAAATGCATATATAAACATGTATATATATATATACATGTATGTAAATCGAACACACACACACACACATATATATATACAAACATAAAATATATATATATATAGATATATACATTATGAAATCATTTAAATGCATATAGATATACGACTATACAAGTATATATATATATGTACATATGTATATATATATATATTAAATATATATATACATACGTATGCATACCCAAATTCATATTTTTGAATTCAAAATTTATAACCGATACATACATTATGAAACAGATTGTGGGATTAATGGAAAAATCATAAGCCAAAAGACCACGATGGATGTGGCTTGCCGGAGGTCATTAAGATAGTTTTCAAAATAGAAGCCAATGACATGGCCATAATGCCATCGCCCTAGCAAAACATGCAAAAAGGCAGTGTTGTTTCTATTATTGTTTGGGGTTGTTGACAAAGAACAAGATAGAGGAAAAGAAAGAATTGAGGGAATTTGAAAGAAAAAATCAATAGGCTAAACTAAAGATTGGGAAAAAACTAAGGAAGGAACGAGATTGTAGTCGATTGGGAGGTAATTCAATCCCATAATTTTGCATATACTAGCTTTATTGCTATTATCGATTGTTGCAAGAAGGTTTTTCTTCATTTTTATTCAAGTATTTTTATGGCATCATGAGAAAATAGGTCGTTGTTCTGTATGTCGAACATTTTGAAGCTGCATGTTTGAGTAGTTAATATCTAATGTTGCCACCACATACAGGCGCATGGACTATGCCCTGTGTAGTGGGGAAACCAACTTAGTTAAAGCCTAAATGGCTATTGATTAGAGCCAAGCCGAGGCACGAGAGCCTTCAATGGCTCAGCCACCACCTTTTTCTTTGTTTAATTATGTTGAATCTTATGTAGGTTTATCAAAAATTATTCTGATATGTTGTTTGTGATGTAAATATGATCCTCAAGAAGGATCGAATGCAACCTATGATAAGGGTATGTTTTCTCTGTGCTTCTTTTGTATTGATAGTTTATTATTGAAGAGTCGATGCTTGTAATAGGCATGAACAAGCTCTTAGAGCTTTGAATTTAAATATATTTCCTTTAATGGGTAATCGACCCCGTTCATTAAGAATGGTGGAAAGGATTTTCTATGTTTGAAGAAACAACAAGCCATGCAGTGTTCGATCTTATTATCAATGGCTAACCCTTGAATGTGTAAAGTCTACATGTATAATATTGCAACATGCATGAGGTAAAATGGTAAATCCCTTATGGGAAATTTAATATATATACTTTTGATGCTTAGGGAGAAGAAACCCGACCAAAGAGATTGGTCAATCCTAAGTTTAACTGTTGTTGTTCTATTGCAGTTTGTATAGAAATTAGAAATTGATGAACTTAAAGCTTCTATGATATTTTTCACTGAGGTTTTACTCAAGAAATTCATCATTAGACATGTTGAACCTAGTTTCTCTATATCATTTAAATCACTCATTGTATTTCTAGTGATGAAAGTGTTCAAGATTTGGATAATAAGCATTTTTCCCATATGATTGAAACTGGGCTATTCAATTTGTTTATTTTCAGTTCATAATGTAAAAGCAGTTTTGTATTAAGTGGTGAACTTTACTTGTAAGGTGATTATGTAGCATGTAAACAACTTGAGGAAAAAAAATAGACTAAATGACATTATTTATCTTAAATGTAACCATTTGGTTTGAAATAGTATTGTGTTGATGAAATCAAAAGCTAAACTTTGGTAAACAACTCTGTTATGTTTAAAAAGGTTGTCAATATAACTGGAAACTGCATTGCTCAATGAAAGCACATAAATAAATAGTAGGGTTTACAATTGTTTAGTAGGAAACAATATTTAATTTGTACAAACAATGAATGTATATGTGTGAACAACTTAATTTATAATTGTTAGTAGGAAACAATAATTTATTCTATTCAAATAATGAAAGTACATATGTACAAAGAAGGGTTTACAACTGTTTAGTAGGAAATAATATTGAATCTGTTCAATCAATGAAGGTTCGTATGTGAGAAGAAATGTTAAGTAATATACTTATGAGAATTCAATAACAATATGTGTGAAACTATTAGCATAGAATTGTTCTGTTTTCTTTATTTTGACAAGGAAACATCAATGGAAATATTATTTTAAGATTACAAATCTAAATTAACGATTATTTCATAATGTATGCACAACTTTAACATTAATAGGCATATATATATTTCTACACATAGACTTTTTCTATGTACATACACATACTTGTGTCATACCTTCTTTTGTTTTAGTACAATTTTGAAAAGGAAAATTTCTTACAATGATAAGTAGAAACTAGTCATAAGAATGATATGACTTATTCTTGAAATACTCTGTGAATCATTAATTCTAATTTTTTGTTTAGAGTATAAATCTATATTTTGTCTCTTCTTTGAATAAATTTATGAATGAATATTTTGATACTTGAATAGAGCAGTGATACCTTAGTTGACTAGAGCATCTATGGGTAGTTGCTGCTAGAGGGTAGATAGCTATTATAGTAGAAAGTTACCTTCTGGGATGGGTATTGAAATGGAGTTAAGAGAGTATAGGTTTGCTTTACTAGAAACTATTGTTTTTTGTTGTTGCAACACACTTATTATGCTTGGCCAAGCAATATTGTTCATTATGCATGTAAGAATGAAATATGTGATTTCACTCTCTGCCATTCCTAGCATAGATCATGCATTATATTTTCTAACTTATAGATATATTTTCATGTTGATGTATGGGCATGCACCAGATTCCACCTTGAATATTGTTCTCTTGCTAAAATTTCCATGTAGGGTTGGGAATTATTCAAGTGAAAAGAATATCAGGGAAGCATAAGCTTCATGGTTGGGCGGTAAAGCGCTTCAACCATGTTCTCATCCACCAATGGAGGCGAGTGTTGAAGAAGAACCTTAGTTGTTCCCAGACTATCATAGTCTATGATGTATCTTGATGTTATTCATTAATGTACTTGATGAGAAATGTACTATGTAATGGCACTGTGGCCTTATGTTCCAAGTAAATTTTGATATTGTAATTTTACTTTTGAAGTAAATATAGGAATCTTTGACTCATTTTAAATGGACATGTGTTGCTATGAATGACTTAGCCACTAGTTATGTATTTTTAATTTGGAGTATATTCATGTATCATTTACAATAATGTTAATTTAAGTAATAATTTCAAATGGGTTATTACAACAAGCACCAAATGTTGTGTTCCAATTCTTTGCAATGTGGCGAGCACCAAATGTTTTATATAACAAAATTTTCCTTCTATAAGCCTTGATTGTAAATGAAGATCTACGAAGGGGATAGAGAAGGGTGGTATTAAGAAGCCGAGAACACTATAAGACCGTTTTAAGAGGGATGAATATGAAAATAAGGATTAAGAGGCTAAGAGGAGTATTTTGTAATTATGTTTTTTGCAGACATCACCAAGAGTGGCACATTATCATCAATTGTTTCCTGATATGTTTGAGCATGCTCCTACTTAATCGTAATACCTAAATCATAATACGTTAGACCCTTAACCCTAATCCTTTAAACCTAATCCCTTAACCCCATACCTTAAACCCTAATCCTTCAAACCTGAAACCTTAAACCCTCAACCCTTAAATCCTAATACCTCGACCCTCAACCCTAATTGCTCAACCTTAATCCCTCAAAGCTCAAACCTTAATCCCTCAATCATCAAACATTAATCACTCAAACCTCAAACCTTAAACCCTCTACCCTATACCTTAAACCCTAATCCATCAAACCTTAAACTGTGAACCCAAGTAAACAGTAATATCTCAACCCTCAACCCTCAACCCTCTACCCACTACCCTATGAATTAAAACCTCTACCCTAGATACCTTATATTGTAATCCCTCATACATCATACCTCAAACCTTAAACCCTCATGTATTTAACCCTAATCCCTCAATTGTCAATCCTTAAACCCTCAACCCTCAACCCTATCAATTAAATCCTAAACCCTAGTTGCACAAACTTAATCCCTGAATCCTTACACCCTGAACCCTGAACCCTCTACCCTCTACCCTATCAATTAAACACTCTACCCTATACCTTAAACCCTAATCCCTCAAACCTTAAACTTTCAACCCACGCAAATCGTAATACCTCAACCCTCAACCCTCTACCCTCTACCCACCACCCTATGAATTAAACCCTCTACCCTAGATACCTTCTATTGTAATCCCTCATACCTCATACCACAAACCTTAAACCCTTAACCCTTTAACCTAATTCCTTAACTATCGACCCTTAAACCCTCAACCCTAAAACCCTAGTACCTTATCCCTCAACCGTCTACCCTATCAATTAAACCCTAAACCCTAGTTGCTCAACCTTAATACCTGAATCCTCAAACATTAAACCCTCAACCCTAAACCCTTAACCCTCTACCCTAATCCCTCAAACCTTAAACCATCAAACCAATTAAATCGTAATACCTCAACCCTCAACCCTCAACCCTCTACCCACTACCCTATGAATTAAACCCTCTACCCTAGATACCTTATACCATAATCCCTCATACCTGAAACCTGAAACCCTCAACCCTTCAACCCTAATTCCTAAAATGTTGACCCTAAACCTTCAAACCTTAAACCCTAATACCTCAACCCTCAACCCTAATTGCTCAGCCTTAATCCCTCAAACCTCAAACCTTAATCCCTCAATCATCAAACCATTAATCCATCAGAACTCAAACCTTAATTCCTCAATCCTCAAACCTTAAACACTCAACCCTAAACCTTGTACCCTATACCTTAAACCCTAATCCCTCAAACCTAAAACCTTAAACTTTCAACCCTTAAAATTTAATACCTCAACCCTCAACCCTCTACCCACTACCCTATGAATTAAACCCTCTACCCTACATACCTTATACCATAATCCCTCGATACCTCAAACATTAAACCCTCAACCCTTCAACCCTAATCCCTCAAATGTCAACCCTTAAAATGCTCAACCCTTAAACCCTAATACCTCATCCCTCAACCCTCCACCCTATCAATTAAAAACTCAACCCTAATCCATCAATCATATACCTTAAACCCTAATCCCTCAAACCTAAAACCTTAAACCATAATCCCTCAAACCTTAAACCCTAATCCTTCAATCCTGAATCCTCAAACCTTAATCCTTAAACCTTAATCCCTCAATCCTTAACCTTAAACCCTCAACCCTAAACCCTCTACCATCTACCCTATCAATTAAACCCTCTACCCTAGATAAATTTAACCCTAATCCCTCAAACCTTAAACCTTAAACCCTCACCCTGAGATAGTATACCTGAGATAGTTGAGAGAGAAAGAGTGAGACTTGAGAGAGATATTTGTCTATGTGGGGTGGGAGGGAGTGAGACCTGAGAGAGAGAGACTTGAGAGGGAGAGAGAGAGTTATCTAGTTAGGGTGGGGGGAGAGGCCTAAAAGAGAGAGGGGTTGGGAGGGATTTTTTGAGGGAGACTTGAGAGAGATAGAGAGGGAGAAACTTGGGAGAGAGATAGTTGAGAGAGAGATGAGAGGGAGAGAGAAACATAAATACCTAAGCGGGAGTTGGAGTGAGAGAGTGAGAGAGAGAGAGACTTGAGAGGGAGAGAGACATGGAGTGTGAGACCTGAGAGGGAGAGAGAGAGGGAGTGTGAGAGATGGGTTTGGAGTGAGAGATATGTTTCTAGGTAGGGTGGGAGGGAGAAATACATGAGAGAGAGATACTTGAGAGGGGGAGAGAGAGTTATCTAGTTGGGGTGGGGGGGAGAGACTTGAGAGAGGGAGAGGGTTTGGGAGGGATATTTTGAGGGAGAGACCTAAGAGAGAGGGAGAGAGAGAGGGAGTAGGAGACACATGAGAGAGAGATCTAATAGAGAGAGACCTAAGAGAGAGACTTGAGAGAGAGACTTGAGAGAGAGAGACCTAAGAGAGAGACTTGAGATGGACAAAGAGAGAGTTGGAGAGACATGAGAGAGAGAAACTTGTGAGGGAGAGAGAGTTCTCTAGTTAGGGTGGGAGGGAGAGACTTGAGAGAGGGAGAGGGGGTGCAAGAGATCCAAGAGACAAAGGGTGGGAGGGATAGAGAAAGGGAGAGAGAATGGGTATGTATTGGTTAATTGGGAAGGAGGCAGAGAGGTTGTGAAAGGTGAAACTTCAACTATCCATCAACAATCATAACACGTCAACTCAAGCGTTATGAAAGTGGTGGAGTAAACATAAAGCAAACTTAGGTTTTAGTCAAAGCAGCTCATTTGGTGAGCGCCAAATTTGGCACTCTTCAAATGAGACATCACATTTGGTGAGTGCCAAATGTGATGTCTCATTTGGAGAGTGCAAAATTTGGTGCTCGCTAAATGAGCTACTTATGGATGTGAATTTCTCAGGATTTATCAAATTTTCACATATTTTTATCCATGCTCACCATCACGTTTGCATGTCTTTCAATGCACATATATAAAAACACCATGATGACATTAGGCTCTCTCTTAGCTATCTAAATATAGGCATCTTTTTACGTTTTGAATAAGTTAAGGTTTTCATCTATAACTTCTCTTGTTATTGCCTCCATTTTTTTCCAAAAACCAGCATGTGCTAGTTTTAGGATAGAATTTTACTCATTTATCAAATCGTGAAATAAATTACATTTTTTTAAACTAGACTCCATTCTACACATGATTAAAAAAATTTAATTTTTGATTATTTTTCAAAAAATTTAGGGGGGAGCATGCTCAAATTTTAGCTTTTCAGGATGTGTCCACTTCAAAAATTCATAAAATATTATATATTCATTAAAAAAAATAGCCGAAAGAATGGGGATACACTACATGGTGTTAGATAATTTCTCACCATTCAGATTTATCTAGTTAGGGTGGGGGGAGAGACCTGAGAGAAGGATAGGGGTTGGGAGGCATATTTTGAGGAAGAGACTTGAGATAGAGGGAGTGAGAGACACCTAAGAGAGACTTGAGAGAGAGAGATGACAAGGAGAGAAAAAGATAAATACTATAGAGAGGGAGTTGGAGTGAGAGAGAGAGAGAGAGAAATACTTGAGAGGGAGAGATAGAGGGAGTGTGAGAGAGGGGATTTGAGTGAGAGAGATTTGTCTAGATAGGGTGGGAGGGAGTGAGACTTAAAGAGAGAGACTACTACATCAGAGAAAGATGGTTATCTAGTTAGGATGATAGGGAGATACCTGAGAGAGGGACATGGGGTGGGAGGGATATTTTGAGGGAGAGAATTGAGAGAGAGGGAGTGTGAGAGAGGGTATTCAAGTGAGAGAGAGTAGTCTAGGTAGGGTGGGAGGGAGTGAGACCTGAGAGAGAGATACTTGATTTAGGAGAGAGTTATCTAGTTAGGTTGGGGGGAAGACTTGAGAGAGGGAGAGGAGTTGGGAGGGATATTTTGAGGGAGAGACCTAAGAGAGAGAGAGACATAGATGAGAGGGAGAAAGAAAGATAAATACCTAAGAGAGGGATATGGAGTGAGAGACAGAGAGAGAAACACCTGAGAGGGAGAGAGAGGGAATGAGTGAGAGAGAGGGGGTTGGAGTGAGAGATTTTTCTAGGTAGGGTGGGAGGGAGTGAGACCTAAGAGAGACAGAGACAGAGATGAGAGGGAGAGAGAAAGATAAATACCTGAGGGATATGGAGTGAGAGACAGAGAGAGAAACACCTGAGAGGGAGAGAGAGGGAATGAGTGAGAAAGAGGGGGTTGGAGTGAGATTTGTCTAGGTAGGGTGGGAGGGAGTGAGACCTAAGAGAGAGAGAGAGACAAAGATGAGAGGGAGAGAGAAAGAAAAATACCTAAGAGAGGGATATGGAGTGAGAGACAGAGAGAGAAACACCTGAGAGGGAGAGAGAGAGGGGGTTGGAGTGAGATATTTGTCTAGGTAGGGTGGGAGGGAGTGAGACCTAAGAGAGAGAGACTATTACATCAAAGAAAGAGAGTTATCTAGGGAGAGACCAAAGAGAGATAGATGAGAGGGAGAGAGAAATATAAAGACCTGAGAGAGGGAGTGTGAAAGAGGGAGTTGGAGTGAGAGATATTTATCTAGGTAGGGTGGGAGGGAGTGATACTTGAGAGAGAGAGAGACTACTATCGAAGAAAGTGAGTTATCTAGTTAGGATGGGAGGGAGAGACCTGAGAGAGGGAGAGGGGGTGGGAATGATATTTTGAGGGAGATATCTGAGAGAGATAGAGTGTGAGAGAGGGAGTTGGAGTGAGAGAGAGAGTAGTCTAGGTAGGGTGGGAGGGAGTGAGACCTGAGAGAGAGAGACTTGAGAGGGAGAGAGAGAGTTATCTAGTTAGGGTGGGGGGAGAGACCTAAGAGAGGGAGAGGGGGTGTGAGGGATATTTTGAGGGAGAGACCTAAGAGAGAGGGAGAGAGAGAGGGAGTAGGAGACACATGAGAGAGATACCTAATAGAGAGAGACCTGAGAGAGAGACTTGAGAGAGAGAGATTTCTCTAGTTGAGAGAGAGAGATGTTAGGGTGGGAGGGAGAGACTTGAGAGAGGGAGAGGGGGTGAAAGAGATCCAAGAGACAAAGGGTGGGAGGGATAGAGCGAGGGAGAGAGAATGGGTATGTATTGGTTAATTGGGAAGGAGGCAGAGAGGTTGTGAAAGGTGAAACTTCAACTATCCATCAACAATCATAACGCGTTAACTTGAAGCATTATGAAAGTGGTGGAGCAAACATAAAGAAAACTTAGGTTTTAGTCAAAGCAACTCATTTGGTGAGCACCAAATTTGGTGCTCTTCAAATGAGACATCACATTTGGTGCTCACCAAATTTGGTGAGTGCCAAATGTGATGTCTCATTTGGAGAGTGCAAAATTTGGTGCTCACCAAATGAGCTACTTATGGACGTGAATTTCTTAGGATTTATCAAATTTTCACATATTTTTATCCATGCTCACCATCACCTTTGCATGTCTTTCAATGCACATATATAAAAACACCGTGATGACATTAGGCTCTCTCTTAAGTAGCTATCTAAATATAGGCATATTTTTATGTTTTGAATAAGTTAAGGTTTTCATCTATAACTTCTCTGTTATTGCCTCCATTTTTTTTCCAAAAACTAGCATGTGCTAGTTTTAGGATAGAATTTTACTCGTTTATCAAATCGTGAAATTAATTACATTTTTTTAAAACTAGACTCCATTCTACACATGATTAAAAAAATTTAATTTTTGATTATTTTTCAAAAAAATTAGGGGGGAGCACACTCAAATTTTAGCTTTTCAGGATGTGTCCACTTCAAAAATTCATAAAATATTATATATTCATTAAAAAAATTAGCCGAAAGAATGGGGATAAACTACATGGTGTTAGCTAATTTCTCACCATTCAGATTTTTGAAATTATAAAAAAAAGTTAATAAAAAAGGGGGGGCTTTAATACGCTATGCTTTTTTTTGGGATAAAAATAGGACCTATTTTTGGCCCCCCTTTTTGAAACCTTTAATATTCATTAATTTTTGAAAAAATTAGTAGCTTACAAACTAGAATTGGAGCACTTTGAACTTTTTTATTTTTGCATCTTCAGATTTTGAGCGTAACTATCTTCATTTTCTTGTGCACATAAGATTTTGTTGATTTTAGAAAAAAAAGTGGCATCTTAAGAGCCATTTTTGTGTCATAGCTTTGTTCACACCCAAAGTTGCCATCAAATTGACAAAAAAGACTACAAATGAAAATAGAATGTTCCCATCCAATTTTCAAATGAATACTTTTTTGGCTTTTGTGTGATAAGTGAGATTTTGGAGGCTTTTACCTGATATTTTGGAGGCTTTTACCATTAAATGACAGTTGGTTTACCATTAATATTAAAAATTGAAATATTAAATAACACTCACTACTTATCTTATTCATAAACAAGTATTACATATTTATAGTTATTAAGAACTTCAACAAATTCCTATAATTATGCTAATTTTATTGGCACCTAACTAGACATCTACTAACAACAAACTAGAGAAGGCTAGACACATATGTTGCTCTTTATTGACATGCCGATGACACATAAAGTTCTGTTAAATTGTTGGAGTGTTATATTCCAACACCCCCTCTTAACACTACAACATTAAACTGAATAAGAACATAACAATCAGAAATACATTATGTAAAAGTTGTTCTTTGAAAATAATTCTCAGACCAATAAGAGTTTTCAAACTACTCCCAAGTATAGTCACCTAGCTATAATCCAAGTTCCCAACATCATTGGACACCATTTGCACATGAAGTAACTCATCAACTTTGTAAAGGTATGATATCGAACTTCTAGATTCTTGGATCTCCCTTGAACTATTTGACACCAATCCTCACATGTATGTCTCATAACCCCAATGAGGTATAGTTTCTCCAATCCATAAGCATTTTAGAATATTGAGCATCTATCTGTCCTCTACTGCATCATTCCCTATGTTCAAAGTGTTAGCCGAGCTTTAAAATATAACAATTGCTTCATCTTCAATGAATTTATCATCACTATCATCTAGTGGTTCTTCAACAATAGCTAACATTCTGTCAACTCTTATCATTGCAACATACCACACAATAGAAAACTTCTTTTTAGAATCCTCAACACATAGCATCAAACTTGACATATAGACTCATAGCAAGAAGACCTCCCATTAGCTCTGATATCATTTTAAAAATTGAAATAGTAAATAAACACTCACTACTTATCTTATTTATAAACAAGTATTACATATTTATAGTTACTAAGAACTTCAACAACTTCCTATAATTATGCTAATTTTATTCACACCTAATTGAACATCTAATGATAACAAATTAGAGAATACTAGACACATATGTTGCTCTTTATTGACATGTTGATGACACATACAATTTTGTTAAATTGTTGGTGTGTTATATTCCAACACCCCCTCTTAACACTACAACTTTAAATTGAATAAGAACACAGTTCAATAGGAAATACATTATGTAGAATCTTTTCTTTGAAAATAGTTCTCAGACTAATAAGAATTTTCAAGCTACTCCCAAGTATAGTCACCTATTTATAATCCAAGTTCCCAACATCATTGGACACACCCAAAGTTGATTTAGATTTTGTTGATTTAAAAAAAAAGTGGCATCTTAAGAGCCATTTTTGTGTCATAGCTTTGTGCACACACCCAAAGTTGGCATCATATTGACAAAAGACACTACAAATGAAAATATAATGTTCCCATCCAATTATCAAATCAATATTTATCCAACTTTTGTGTGATAAGTGAGATTTTGGAGGCTTTTACCTGATATTTTGGAGGCTTTTACCATTAAACGACTGTTGGTTTACCATTAATATTAAAAATTGAAATATTAAATAACACTCACTACTTATCTTATTCATAAACAGGTATTACATATTTATAGTTATTAAGAACTTCAAAAACTTCCTATAATTATGTTAATTTTATTGACACCTAACTAGACATCTAATGGCAACAAACTAGAGAAGACTAGACACATATATTGCTCTTTATTGACATGCTGATGACACATAAAGTTATCTTAAACTGTTGGAGTGTTATATTCTAACACCCCTTTGAACACTACAATATTAAACTAAATAACAACACAATAATAGGAAATACATTATGCAAAAGTTGTTCTTTGAAAATAATTCTCAGACCAATAAGAATTTTCAAACTACTCCCAAGTATAGTCACCTAGCTGTAATCCAAGTTCCCAACATCATTGGACACCATTTGCACATGAAGTATCTCATCACCCTCATAAAGGTATGATATTGAACTTCCAAATTTTTTGGATCTCCCCTGAACTATTTGACACCAATACTCATATGTATGTCTCATAACCCCAATGAGGTATAGTTTCTCCAATCCACAAGTATTTTAGACTATTGAGCATCTATCTTCCTCTTCTGCATCATTCCCTATCTTCAAAGTGTTGGCCTCTTCAAAATATAACAATTGCTTCATCTTCAATGCAGTCATCATCACTATCATCCGGTGGTTCTTCAACAATAGCTAACATTCTCTCAGCTCTTATGATTGCAACATGCCACACAATAGAAAACTTGCTTTTCAGAATCCTCAACACATAGCATCAAACTTGACACATGGACTCATAGCAACAAGATCTCCCATTAGCTCTGACATCATATTAAAAATTGAAATAGTAAATAAACACTCACTGCTTATCTTATTTATTACATATTTATAGTTACTAAGAACTTCAACAACTTATAATTATGCTAATTTTATTGACACCTAACTGGACATCTAATGACAACAAACTAGAGAAGACTAGACACATTTGTTGCTCTTTATTGACATGTTGATGACACATACAATTCTGTTAAATTATTGGAGTGTTATATTCCAACACCCCCTCTTAACACTACAACATTAAACTGAATAACAACACAACAATAGGAAATACATTATGTAGAAGTTGTTCTTTGAAAACAGTTAGACTAATAAGAATTTTCAAGTTGCTCCCAAGTATAGTCACTTAGTTGTAATCTAAGTTCCCAAAATCATTAGACACCATTTGCACATGAAGTATCTCATCACCCTTATAAAGGTATGATATTGAACTTCTAGATTTTCGGATCTCCCTTGAATTATTTGACACCAATCCTCACATGTATGTCTCATAACCCCAATGAGGTATAGTTTGTCCGATCCACTAGCATTTCAAACTATTGAGCATCTATCTATCCTCTATTGCATCATTCCCTGTCTTCAAAGTGTTGACCTCTTCAAAATAGAATGATTGCTTCATCTTCAATGAAGTAATCATCACTATCATTTGGTGGTTCTTCAACAATAACTGGTATTCTCTTAGCTCTTATGATTGCAGTAGGGTACATAGCAGCAAACTTCTTTTTAGAATATTCAACACATAGCATCAAGCTTGACACATAAACTCATAGCAACAAGACCTCCCATTAGTTTTGATACCATATTAAAAATTGAAGTAGTAAATAAACACTCAGTGCTTATCTTATTCATAAACAAATATTGCATATTTATAGTTACTAAGAACTTCAACGATTTTCTATGATTATGCTAATTTTAGTGACACCTAATTGGACATCTAATGACAACAAACTAGAGAAGACTAGACACATCTGCTGCTCTTTATTGACATGTTGATGTCACATACAGTTCAATTAAACTATTGGAGTGTTATATTCCAAAAATTAAACCACAATTGAAACTTGTTTTCTGACGACTCAATAATGGTTTACAGAGCGAGACTTGGTTTAGACTCAAATCTCACACTATATTTTCTTCAAATAAAAATAATTGTAAAATAAATAAAATATTTTTTTGAATAAATATATTTAAAATATTTATATTAATTATCAATTTTGATTTAGATTAAATTAAAAAAATGTGTTAGTGATCTCAATTTTTTAATAAATGAAAATACAATTTACTTAATAAAAAATATTTAAAATTTGATTAATAATATTTTTTTATTTTTTTGTTGACTAAAATTTTCAACTATCAATAAACTTCCAATAACCAAAACAATTAACAATCATTTATGTACAATACTAATTTTTCACTTGTTATAAAATTGCTAAAATCTAATTTAAATATTTATTTATAGCTGCCCATCGCGTCAATTAGTAGTTTGTACTTGTATTAATGAACCTGAGTTTAAATGCAGTGTTAGAGCAATGATAATTAATTTATGATGGTATATGAGAGGCAACGGCTGGCATTACGTAACTGAGTAGAGTGGAAGAATTTGAGGTTGCTTCACTGATGAGAGTGGAAGAGTCACCCTAAACTGGAGTGGTAGAGTCACTTATAAGGAAGAAGAAATCAACAACTATTGGATATGAAACTGGGCTTGCACCCGCCCTCCCCATAAATAAATTTTTATATGTACATCTCGCAAGGGCAAAGGGCAAGCTCTATTGGATTAGAAATTAAAATACAGACTCTGGGCAAGGAATTTAGATTTCTTTAGGAAGCAGATGAGATTTCAATGAAATATTAGCAAAAATCGTCTGTAAGGAAACCATTTTTTTGATGTATTGGAATTCTCGTTGCTACAATAATTGTTTTTATACATTTTGACATATTTCTCAAACGATCTGTTACATTATTTGAATGGCTAGGTTGTCTCTTTAGTTTTGAGCTTTCAAATTTTATTTAACTACAATGTTTAACAATTTATCTTGATTGAATAGTTTCATGGGTTTTGTGTAAAAATCTTTAAAGTTTATGGATTTATGTATATCTGAATTTCATATCTTGTAGGAATACATTTTGTTGCTTTCTCAAAAAAGAAAAGAATACTTTGGCCCTGTGATCATACATTTTTGGCACTCTCCAATATAAGAGCTAAAGGATCACCCTTTCTAGAAAGTGGTAGCAAATGGATAGTTCTATGAGAAGGATAATTATTCTAGGTCTCCTGAAAGATTTGGCCCTCGAATGCCTGGTGAGGGTTCCATACAAACTTCACAAGCACCTTAGGCCCGTCTCCAAGAGATGGAACACTGTTCTGAGCAGTCCCATCTTCTATAAAGAGCAACAATGCCATAATGAGTGTGAGGGGGGAATAGCTTCTCTTTACCTAGACGGTGGAAGGTCAAGTCATTTGAATGTAATTATTTACTACCCGCATGGGCAGTGGTTGGAAATACTACCTCCAATCCTGGGAGAATTTAACTTAGAATGGAAACAAAATTATGGGTGTGTCTATGTATACGTCAGATCAAAATAATGTCCAAGTGTCGTATCAGTACCAAAAAATACACTGCCACCCAAAACTCCAAAAAGATCTTCATCCACAGCTCAAAACTACAACTCCTCCTTAGATGAATATACTTTTTTCACTATTCTATTCTCCCCCTTTGACATCAATGGACAAGATGGGGAATCCACATACAAAACTCTTATAAACAAACAAAAACTTCAAACTTCACATGTACAAACTTTGTTTCAAACAACTTACACAAACTTGAAGATATCTGCAAAATTTGTCTTTAACAAGTTCAATCTTGTGTCCCACACTTCTTGAGACTTTCCAGGATAGTTATGTGACCATAGAGTAAGTAAGATTGCACTTCTACAACTTCAAGGCTCACTGGATCACTAACCGCCATAACATCTTGTGCTTCTTTCAAAGCATTGAACATAGTTTCCATCTTTGGACCAATTAGCCCTCTAAGTTCACCAGCTCTTTCCACAACTCTGTCATTATCACACTTCAGACTCTTTAATTTTTCAAGTAAGGATATTATAATTTGACCTTATTGTTCTCCAACATAAATAGTTAAAGGATCAAAAGCATCAGAAATAGCAGCTAACTCTTTCTCATGATCCTTAACCTTCTCATTTTCCTCAGTAAGTTTTGACAAAGTCAAACACGACTTATAAATCCTTCCACCTTCTGACAATGCACTTTGAACATTTTTCACATAGGTGGATAACAAAGATTTGTCATTTACTATCAATCCTTTCAACCTACTGATCTTCCTAGCACCAAATTCCTTCTGAACTTTGACCAAAGTTGACTTCTCAAGTGACTCAAAATGAGTACTTACCGAATTTATAAGTTTCTTCAGCTCACCAGAGGAAGAACCAAATGGATCCTTAACATAAGTAGGTACAATCCTTTCTAAAATGTCAGATGCTAGATTCAATAACTCATTGTCCTCAATGTGAGACTTCAAAATTTCTTCCCTAGCCTTAGCTTGTGCAAATGATGCGACTTTCATTTTTTGAATTGGGGGCAAGGTAGACAAATCAATAGGAGCATCTCCCAACTCAAGATCAAGTTCTTCCTTTTTCTCTTCTAGAAACTTCTTCACTGCCTCTATAGTGTCTCTTGCTTCCATCGAAACTCCCTTGACTTCAACCTTCTTTTCCTCAACTACTATTTCCACAACCACAAATTTTTGCTTGTCATTTGGAGCTTCAATTTCTTCAATTGATATCTCCTTTTCTTCAACTAACACAATTTTGGGAGCTTCAATCTCCATAGGTTCTTTTGTAGTATGTACATCAGGAGGAATTTGAGTGTCCTCAATTGTAACCTCTTCATTTAGCAGACTAGATGAGATATCTTCCACATGCTCTTCTTCAGAAACAACATCAATTTTTTTCTTTAATAGAATTTTCTTTAGAATGCTTTCTATTTCTTTTTCCACTTCTTCAGTTTTACCCAACATAAGCTTGTTTATTCTTGTTTTGCTTTTGAACTCTCTTTTTGCTTCTTTTAGAATTGCTTTCATTCCTTCAATAGACATTACCAGACTTAAATTTGCAAGAACCCATTCTCTCAGCTACTCTTCTTTAGTTCTAGCATTAACTCTCCTCATATCCAAAATTTCATACAATTCCTTAGACAACTGTGCCATTATCTCAACAAGAGTCATACTGAAATTGTTCGAATATTTTATTGTAGCGTCCTCAAGGACTCTTTGACCAATAGTATCAAAGGTACCATACACTTCACACAGGGGGTTAATATTTCCATCCTTAATTATACCTCTTTCAACTTCCTCTACTTACATACCTAGTTTGTCAGGATTCATCTTCTTCTTTGCTTTCTCCTCTTCACCGAAGGGCTTGATTGTTGTTGCTGCAGGGGTGCTCATATGCTTTATTTCTCTAACTTCTTCATCAAATTCTATCTCTTCATCATCTAAAAAAACTTTATACACTCTTGTGCTCTTATCCTTCTTCCTTTTACTAGATGCCTTAACCTGAGCTTTTGCAGAGGCTGACTTCTTTGCATGACCGAATAGGGGTGCTAAGCTCCTTGCTGATCTAGTTCAAGCAGAGGATGCTACTAGACTAGCAAATTCAATTTTAGTAGGCTCTTTTCCTTTTTCACTTTCAACTTGTTCTCTTTTCATTCTTGCTTCTCTTATAGCTTCTGCAGGTATGCCCATGCTCTTTTTGAAGACTTCTACTTCTTTCCTTACTTTCTAGACTATCATTGGTTTCTTCAATTGCTCATAGACTTGCATATTTTTCTCTGCATATGTTCCAAACCTTTCTTCAGACAAATCCATAGGCTTACTCAACAAATGTTGTGCGTATAGCTCCAAGATTCTCTCCTCAATTTCATAACCCATAGTCATAATCTAGACGGTTCTAGGTTCTGCCACTTCCATCAAGCACTGATCAATATCCACCATAAAAAAATTGTATCTGTAGACACGTAAAATATACCGATTAACATTGTACACTTAATCCTGACTACTAATAGCGTTTCATCCCGAATCATCCCTCGGTCTAACCATTTAATCAAATCTCCTTATCTAATTAAATTCATCAATTTTCTTCCCTTAATTAAATAAATCATTTTATCTAATTAAGTCACTCTCTTTTATTAATTAAATCAATCCATATGATCTAATTATCCCTATTTAATTAAATAATCAATTTTATTTGATTAAATCTCTAAATTCTATCTATTAAATTAAATAAATTAAAACCTTATTTGATTTAATATGGTACCATCTCTTTTAATTAAATAAATCAAAATCCTTATTTAATTAATCTTTTATCATATTCCTTTCTTATTTGATTTAAATAAATCCATAAATTTAAGTCAAATAGGTCACATCATCTAATCTCTCATTAAATTAATTAACCCTTGATTAATTTAATTCTAAATCATGTCCCATCCTCTAGATTTTGTAAGTTGCACATGAAAATAGATTTAATTGATTTATTAAATCTCTATTTTCCTCACAAGGCATCTTTTGGAATATTCTCCAAATTTGAATTCAAAAATTCCAAGTCAACATGTACATCCAACAAGGCAATAACTTCATCTTACATGTCCTTTGTCTTAAGCCAAGTGGCATTTATTGCATTTTACCTTCCCTCTTACAAGTCATTTCAACAAATTTGAAATTCAAAAATATGCATTTATTGGCACAATCCTCAAAACTTGCACATCCTCCATCCACTCATAGTTTGACAAGTGGCATCATGCCATTGGATGAATGTTAGTCCCACATTGCTCAAATTTGGACATTCATCCATCTTGGCATTCTATAAATAAAGAGTTCATAGCCTCATTTGATCATCCACAAATTATGCAAAGTTATTATGCTAAAATATTTAGCCATTTCCATCCATCACCATTGAGTTCTTAGCTAGGTTTTTGCAGATTTTTGGTTTGGAACTCTCATCCTTCATCAACATAGTGGATCAATCGTCATCAACATACAAAGCTTGCATCTTAGGAATTGGGAAAGTGTCAATTTTCACATCAAATTGGCACCAATTCCCCCATGGGATCATGCGTTTGCTATTCTAATTAGGATTGAATCTATATTTTCTTGTTTTATTGTGTTCTTCATTGTTTTCTTTCCTAATTTGAAGTTTGTAAATGGATTTCATGGGGAATCCTTGTTCATGCTTGCAATATCTAACTTAAGGTGTTTGTTCTCTTTGTTTTGTAGGTATTAGGATTGGGGTTCACACAATATCCTTATACTTCTCCACAATAGAAGTGGGAATTCTTTCCCTTGCTTGGATTTCATTTTGAAAGTTTTTGAGATATCCCCAAATTGCAGTTTTCCTGGCTTACAAATCACCAAGGACGAATAACATGTCTCTAATTTGAACAACAGGCTTATCGCTTTGCCAATGCACCTTCCCTACTCTCGAAACTTCAACCATGAAATAAAAGAACAAACATAGCGACATATTACCGTATTTAAAGGAATTCTTCTTATCTTTCTTAATCTTACCAAGATTCTCCATAAGTTGACTTCGAAGCAATTCACACAAATCATACTTTGCATTCTCCTTTACCATTTGATAGGATACATATATGATTGTACCAGATACAAAATTTTCTTGGCTAGAGTGATATATCTTATAACCAATGACCATCGAGGAAAATTTCACACCCACATCAATGATGTTATCAATTTTCATCGCTCTTCTATCAAATACAAAACTAGTTGCATCAGTGACTGTTTGATTTTTCACAAACTTCAAAATCGGTAATCCACCAGAGGAATTTAAACCTGTAACAACACTTATAACCTCTTTCGTAATCTTGAAGGGTTGATTCAACCACATGAATTCAACATGAACTCTACTTAAGATGTACTAGACCCATTCGTTTTCCTCAAACATGGGAAATTTCATAATTTACGTGAATTTCTTTTCCTCTAGGGTTTTAAATTTGGGCTTAACACATAAATCCTCCAACAATGTGTTTGGAATACAGATTTAGCAACTGCGAGCTTCCTAATTCCTCAATATTGGCATGAATGTATGCCCTAATATCTTCAATGTGCAAAACACCATACAAAACAAACGAAAATGCACCTAAGGGCTCATTCTCAACAGACTTGAAAGTATGCCATGTAAACTTCAGATGGGATCTATCCTTGACTTCAACTACCAATGGAGTAGCCACTTTCCCAAATTCACAGTTGTACAAGTTTTCCTAAAAAATACCTTTTAGTCATATTAGGGTTTGAACTTCGAATCGCCTTCACGTTTGAATTCTTGCCAAATTTTTCCAAAGTTTGCTTCAAAGCTCTTCAAAATTCTTCTCAAAATGCAAAGTGACAAATGAAGGATAGAAATAACTTTTTATCATTCGCGCACCTAGCCTTTTTGACCCAATAATTTTTTTTCCCTAACACATCCAGATACCCTATTTCCATATACTGTAAAAGATAACTCTTATGTGGACCTTCAATTCTCATAAATTTGTTCAATAACATCTATAGATCATCAATACAATCGCTGAAATAATCCACATCCTAATGTCAATTTCCTGTAGGGGGTTTGAAATATTTTCTTGATAGTTCCCCCTAGGCCAGAGGAATTACCAGAAGCTAATTCTATTGCTGGATCATTTCCTGCAACAAAGGGACTCTTCTTTACCCATGTCTTCTTCATCTGCTTCTTGATTTGATCTATAGTGACTTTTCCTTTTCCTTTTTCATCCTTCTGCATGTTTCTTCTCTGATTTATCGAACCTCTTCTACAGAATCTAGCAATATGACCAATTTTGTTGCAATTGTAGCACACCATATTTCTTTGTCCAGACTAGTTGTTCCACTGTCTTTCTCATGATCTACACTGGTTAGCAATATGGCCAAATCTATTGCATGTATAACATCTAACATTCCTATAAAATTTGTTCATCACATTTTTGCATTCATTTGACTTATGAACATACTTGTTACAATTAAAGCACTGACCGAAGAATGATGGACCATTTGAATTCTTTCTACTTCTACATTGAGCTACCATATGAACAAATTTATTGCAAACATAACATATACCATTAAACCTTTGAGCATTAGGTTGTCTTACCAGATACCTTCCAGTGTTGTTCATCTGATTTCCTTCTTTGAACCTCCTTTTTCCTTTTCTAGATCCGAAACTTTCTCCTTCTTCATATCCAAGACCTCGCTTGTCACCATCAGTCCTCTGACTTTTAATTAGTTCATCAAGCTTGGCTAAGCTAATCTTGAACTTCTCTTCAAATTCATTTATTGTAGAAATTTCATCTCTAAGATCAACAATGTGCTTTTCAAGCTCTTCCTCATTGTGTTTGGATTGTTCTAACTCAAGTTCCAACTAAATGAATCCATCAATAATTCGATTGCATTCTTTATATTTCTCCTTCAGGGATTTTGCAAGATTTTCTTCATTTTTCCTCATGTCTTCAATTTCCTTAGTTATCCTCATCATAATAGATTCCATCTCATGATTTTGAACTGCATTATCCCTGGCAAGCTTTTCACATCCTTCTATCTTTTCCTTTAGGGTTTGACTCATCTATTCATCTACAATGCATTTACTGTCTTCATGCTTGATTTGATCACAAAGTTCCCTTTTCTTCTCTCTGGACTTATTGATATTTTCTTTCAATGACTCAATGAATCTCTTTTCTTGTAATTCCTGGACTTCAGATTTTGCCTGATCAAGATCATCTAGGGCCACCACAAGTTGTTGTTGAAGACTACTTGAATCCATTGAAACACTTTCCAAGATCTTTCCTAAGATTTTAAGCTTCTTTTGAGGAACTGAGCTCTGATACCAATTGTTGGAATCAAGCAACACTGAGAGGGGGTCATGGTGAATCAGTGTTGTGCAATTTTTAACTTTATTAATTTGATCATTAAAGTGATGATAGCATTCAACCAAAATAAAAATGCATGCACATAAGACAAATAACCACAACACCATAACACAAGGATTTTTACGTGGAAACCCTATTAGGGGAAAAACCATGGTGGAGGTTAATCCACAATATTGTTTTGAGTATACTCAAAAGAAAAGATTACAAGATGAGAATGCACTTGCATTTAGGCACACTGCCTAGAGCTCACTGGTCAAAAACTAAAAGTCTTACTGCCTTAAAAAAGTTTGGAATACTTCCAAAGAGTTTTAATTGATAAAGTAGCATCTACCAATTCTTGATTACAGTTCTAGTTAGGCTCAACAATTGAATTCAAGACCTTCTGATTGATTTTTCTCTTCTTCTCTGTTATGCTTCAATTCACACCAAAAATCCTTAATACACAAGTGAAATTGTTCATAATCGTTCTACTAACCTTCTGACATTCGCAACATACATCAGCCCACATCGAACACACACCAAAATGATATAATCGATCACTTATATATATCCACCACCAAGAATTCAATCGCTACATGTTAGCTTCAATAAAATAAGAAAATATTCACAAACAATTGGCTCAAATCATCCATGATATTCAATGCGTATCCACAAGAGTCGGCCACAACATAGTGAGGACCCAAACCAAAATGTTCAAACACAAAAATACTTAAACAATAACTCGTCAAATAACCGCAACACACCATATTCACCAAGTCAGCCTCCAAATACCAATGAACAAAAAATTAGTTCACTTGACCTTCTATCTTCCACCCAAATTGATACGAGGCACCAAGATTTACAGATAACATATATTATCCATTGAATAATACTCCCTAAGATCCATAACATAAAATAATAACAAAAAATCTTCATATGAATCGAAGAACACGAAGTTACCGGATGCTCTGTTCTAACTAAAAAAATAACAATTGATCTTCAATCTGTCTGCCGGTATGAGAAAATTGCAATGTGTGGATCGACTAGCTAGTAAGGGTTGCCATCAATGACAATACCAGAAAACATGTGCAGTGTCTCTTTCCAAGAAGTGTTTTATAGCTTCGGGAGCTATTTTCTCTTAATTATCTCAAGGTAGGCAGGTTGGCCTTTGTTCTACAAATAATATTTATATTTTCTAGAAGCTAACCTAGTAAGGAGGTCGCTTAGTTTGATATATAAAGAGGATGGAGTCCTCTCATTTAGGCATCAATCCATTCACTCTCCAATTTGCATCTTCAGCAGTAGCACTAGTTCGCCTCCTAGCAGTAGATTCAATTCTAAGAAGAACTGTCATCTTTTGTATTTCACTTCAAGGAGAAGTGTCTCCATTCATTGTATTACACTCAGCCTTGTGTAGGGCCAATTTGTATGCAATTTTAAACACTTATTCATCTAATTTATAAAGAGAATATTGTTGTTGGGTTTGTCTCCCTCGAGTAGGAGGGTTTTCCCAGGGTAAAATATTGTGTTAATTGTTTATGTGTTGCATTTTCTACTTGCTTACATTTTTTTATCCTAAAACTAACAATAAGACTTGAGACATAGAAGTTCAATCTACTTTTCCCTCCAAAAAGAATGCCCTCCTTGGGAAAATAATATTTAATTTAAATTTCACTTTAAACCTTCATCTTGGGCATCCACTTTAGCCAAGGCAAAAAAAATATCTTTTAAAAATAACTTAAAATTACCATGTCTAGGTGTGGGGGTCTACGGGGTCTTTTTAAAACTTTATAATTTATAACTTATGTTTCCAAACTTGCCTTTTTCAAACTCCAAGGATGGTGGAAGCATTGAACTACCAAAACTGAGAAAACTCATCAACTGAAAATGCCACCCCTGCCAAAACTAGAAACCCAATATTGGACTGCTACTAGGACCACTACCAGAAATAACACTTACTAAGAATAACATACTGCTAAAAACAATAAATGTGTTGAAACTAAAAATAAACCCAATTTGAGATGCAATTATGACTTACTAAAAATAGTAAGTGTTAAAAATAGACACTAAAAATAGCAGTTATTGCCCATCAAGGATCTCAAAAAACCCAAAGAAACCCAAAAAACTCTTTTGCACTCCTCTACAATTACCCCCTAAAATTTTGGCAATAACCCTCCAAGAATCTTGGAATCCCATGAAATGCCTCTGAATAGCCTACGATACTCCTGAAATAGACTAATGTTCACTGAAATGCTTAGGGCTAAAAAGAAGACATTACATTGGATATGTGTTTTGTACATTTGAATGTCTTACTAAATCCAATCTATAAAGAAAGTATCACAATTTCAAAAGTAGTTATTAAATTAAGAATTAAACCCTTTCAATAATCCTTGCATTTTTCTTTTTTGAAGATTCGCTCACACAATAATAATGTCTAAATGTGCTTACTCATGTTACGCTTAGAAAACTTTCATGGCTCCTTTTTGAACCCAATAATTGTATGTTTGTCATAATATAAGTTCCAATTGCTAATGCAAAAATCATATTAACAAAATGTATGAAAGTTACTAATTACCCAAAATTATTGCATATTTTCCTATGTTCATACATACTAGAGATTGATAAGAATTTTGAGTGTCCTATTTGTTGATGGGTGTTTTTGCACTTCTCAATGCAAACAACACACAAGTGTGATGCCTCTCTTGAAAGGTGAAAATTTGCAACCAAACCGTTCGGATGTAGAATTTATTATGCAACTATCAAATTATGACCAACTTATCCTTCCAACAAAATGTTTGTAGAGTATAATTAAATTGTAAAACAATAAAAAATCAATATTGCTTTGCAAATCCTCCACTTTAACTAGATTTTCTAAGACTGAAGCTAAGATGAATAGTAACAATGGATGACGCTACAATGGACAAACTTCCAAACCGAGTCTTGTTTAACTAGGGACAACCCATAGTATTGCAAAAATAGTGCAATTTTCTAAGGTTTACTTATGATTTTCAAGCTGTAACATGAATACTTAAAGCATGCATATACACAGTTGAAGTTAAGTGTTGTAGATGAATTAGCTCAGACTAAATTTACATAACACTTTGTCATCAACAAATGGCCAAAAGTATGATCTAAAAGTGCATCAAGCAGTATAGCATGCATCCACCATTAAAGCCAACATGAACTACTAAGAACAAGTAAACTCAAATTGAAATAAGCAATGCTGAAATGAACTTATGGAGATAGAATCATGCACACATAAAAATTAACACAAGAAATCATCAACTCAATTATTTTCTTATATATTGCAATAGCATGTCTTTACACAACTCATCTCTCTCTTTGAAAATGAGAGGATGCCTCTATTTATAGTTTTCCAAAAGTAGAATGAATGGTCAAGATTCATTTACAATGAATGGATTATATTCATTCTAATTTAGGGTTTCACCTAGCCCCATAGGAGTACAAAAGTTTACAATATAAAACAAACTATTTTGTCTTTTCCCTATTTTGTCTTATAGTCTATTTTTGTCTTGTAGCTACTTTTAGCTTTTTAGCTATTTTAGCAAATATTCATCATCTATAATTGGATTTCCATCTTCTTTTTGTAGAGTAGCATATTCCACAAACTTTTCAATGATAGCCGACAACTTTTTCTCTTCAGAGAGGTCAAATTTGGTGATTTAGAAGGAAACTCTCTTAAATCCTTCCACCATTTGATCTCGATGCTTCGTGCATTTCAGATTAGATTTGATTATTTGCTTTGAATCTATGAAGGCTTGTGCTATGAAATCCATGAAATCTATGGATAAAGTATTACCAACCCCTTGCTCTACCCTCTGGTGGAATTCACGCTTGATTTCTTCCTGATCTAGCTTGAGGGTAGGCATCTCATAGCCAGTCATTAGCTTTAAATAATCATCTTACTCTACCCAGTGCTCTATGATCAACTCGTGATTGGCCTCTAGCCCTAGTAGGGATTTTTCTACAACTTCCTTTCTGCACTCAAAAATCATTTGCCAAACTTTGAGTAGCCAATTATCTTCCTTGGGCAGTGCCAACTCCTTTTCCCAAGTTTCCCAGGAGAATTTGAGGATTCTCTCCATCTTTGGGTATGTTATGTTCGTACATGGCTTATAATGTTGTCATTGATGGTAACTAAAGTCATTAATTTTGTCTACAGATTAGAACTTGGTCATACGGGTAGAAGGAGTTGAGAATAGAGTATTACCGACAGAAAGCATGAAGAACAGGGTATTCGGTTACTACATCGATCTATTTGTTTCACCGGATCATCTTTTTGAGTTATGGATCCCTGAGATAGTTTGTTAACCATGTATGTTAACTTATTATTTAAAATCGGTGTACAAGTTAGGAGATCCCGTAGGATGTTTTTCTATTTATTTGCTCATTGTGGCCGACTCAATGAATGTGGCGTATTGTGGATGTATAAGGAGTAATTTTTTAAATGTTTTTATGTTTAAGCATCTTGTTTTGGGTCCAAGCTATGTTGTGGCTAACTTGTATGGGTGGGCATCATAAATAATTCATGACTTGAGCCGACACATGAAGAATTTTTTGTATTTTATTGGAGGCCAACTTGTAATGACAAGATCCTTGATGCGGATATATATAAGTAATCAGTTATATCATTTTGTAAGAAAGTGGTAAGTGTAGAAGTGTGTTGTGAACATTAGAAGGGTGATTAGGAAATTATGCATAGTTTCACTTGTGCATTAAAGTTTTTGGTAGAGCGAGTTTGTGTAGAACATAGTAAAATTGTTGAATCGGTCAGAAGGATAAAAGATTGACTATAGAGCTTAATCAAAATTGTAATCAAGCACTGTAGATGTTATTCTATCAGTTCACTCTTTTGGATTCAATCCAAATCATTGTAAGGCAGTGTTCCTGAATGCAAATGCATTCCCATTTTGTAAACCTTCTTTTGGGTATATTCATATTATATTGTGGATTGGCCATCCACTGTGGTTTTTCCCCTAATAGGGTTTCCACATAAAAATCCTGGTGTTATGGTTTTGTGATTGTGTTCTTTTTGTTCATGCATATTTATTTTGTTGAATGGCTAAGTGAGTTAAAGATCAGAATAATAAAATTAAATTTTTGCACAACACTGATTCACCCCCCCTCTCAATGTTGCTTGTTCCAACAATTGGTATTAGAGATAGTTCTTCAGAATAAGTCTAACAGCTTGGGGAGATCTTGGAAGGAGTTTTTCAATAGATACAATCAGTCTTTAACAACTCATGGTGGCCCTTGATGATCTTGACCAGTCAAATTCTGAGAACTAGGTGTTGCAAGAAAATCTTAAGAGTGCAGAGCAATTCATTTAGTCATTGAAAGACAAAATCAATGAATCAAGGGAGAAAAGGAAGGAATTGTGTGATTGGCTTAAGAAAAAGAACAAAAGCATGAAAGATGAACAACTTAGTCATGCCCTGAAAAAGAAAATAGAAGAATGTGAAATTTTTCTAGAGATAATGTTGCCCTGAAGCGTGAGATGGAATCCATCATAATGAAAATGACTAAGGAGATTGAGGATAGAAAGAAGAATGAAGAAAATCTCACACAATCCTTGAAAGAAAAATATGAACAATGTAGTCGATTGGAAAATGAACAAGAGGAATCTAAAAACAATGAAGAAGTGGTTGAAAAACAACTTGATGATCTCAAAAAAGAACTTCTTGTTGTGAATGAGTACAAGGAGAAATTCAAAGAAAGCTTAGCCAAACTTGATGAACTGATTAAAGGATAGAGGACTGATGGTGATAGGTGAGGTCTTCGAATTGAAGAAGGAGAAAGTTCCAGATCTAGACAAAAGAAAACTGGATAAGGGAGATTTAGGAAAGGAAATTAGATGATTGGAACTAGAAGAAATATGGTAAGACAACCAAATGCTCAAAGATTTAATGGCTACTATTATGCTTGAAACAAATTTGGTCATATGGCTTCTCAATGTAGGAGTAGGATGAACACAAGAGGACAATCATTTTCAGGTTAGTGCTTTAATTGCCATAAGTATGGTCATAAGTCAAGTGAATGCAAAATTGTGATGAATAACTTTCATAGAGATGTCAGATGCTATGCATGCAATAGATTTGGACATATTGCTAACCAATTCAGATCAAGACAAAATTAGTGGAATAGTTGGTCTGGACAGAGAAGTGTTGTGTGCTACAACTGTAACAAATCTGGCCACACTGCTAGATTCTATTGGAACAAAAGAGGTCTAGTAAAATAGAACATGCAACAAGATGTTAAGGGAAAAAGTAAAGTCACTATTGATGTGATCAGAAGGAAAATGCAGAAGAAATGGGTGAAGAAGAATCCCTTTGTTGAAGCAAATATGCTAGTACTAGAAGCAACTTCTGGAAATCCCTCTGGGAATTAGTTTTAGGCCTCTGGCCTAGGGGGATCTATCAAGTAAATCTTTTAAACCCCCTACTAATGATTGGTACTAGAATCTGGATGAGTCCAGTAAGTGCATTAATGTTTTTCAGATGTTGTTTAATGAATTGGAGGCAGTATTGAAGAATTTTGGAGATCCACAGAAGAATCATATGTCTCTGTACATGAAAGATAGGAAACTAGATGAATTAGGGTAAAGGCATTTATTGTGAAAAAAAGGAGTTAGGTTTGCAGATGATAAAAGAACATTTTGTCCCCTCATTTTTCACTTTGCATTTTGGAGGAAAGAAATTTGTAGAGATCTGAAGTGAACATTGTTGAATTGTGGAGAGATTCTAGTGTGAAGGAGGATCTACGATCAAATTTCATTTTTCCCCTAAAAGGTATTTATCGAAAATCCTATGAATTTGTGAGATTACAATCATGTATACTCCTCCGGTAGTCAAAGTAAAGGATAGGCCACGTCCAAAGTTTAAATGGCATCCTTATAAGTCTGTAGAGATAGAGCCCTTAAGTGTCTTTTCATCTATGTCGTACAGAGTCCTACACATTGAAGTTATTAGGGATTATATACATGCAAATATCGAAGAATTGGGAAGCTCTCATTTGATGAATCTGTATTCTCATCACATAACTCAAGAAGATTTTACTATAAAGTTGGAATTTAAAACCCTAGAGGAAAAGAAGTTCGTGCAATTTACAAAATTTCCAATATTTGAGGAAAATGAATGGGTCCGATATGTGTTGAGTCGTGTTCGTGACAAATTCATGTGGCTAGATGTGCCATTTAAAATCACAAAAGAGGCTATATGTGTAGTCACAAGTCTAAATTCCACTAGTAGACTTCTAATTTTGAAGTCCATACAGAATGATAAGGTCATTGAGGCAACAGGTGCTCAATGGGACAGAAGGGCAATGACAATAGAGGATATTGTTGCAGTAGATGTAAAATTCACATAAATGGTTATTGGTTATAAGATCTATCACTCAAGCCGAGAGAACTCTATATCTGGTTCGACTATCTATGCAGCCTTTGAGATGGTAAAAGAAAATGCAGACTATGATTTGTGTGAATTGCTCAAAAGTAAGTTAATGGAGAATCTGGGGAAAATCAAGAAAGATAAGAAGAATACATTCAAATATGGGAATTTGCTGCTATGTTTTTCTACTTCTTGGATGAGGTTATGAGAGTTGGAAAAGTTCGTTGGCACATTGATGAGCCGATAGCTTTTTAGATAAGGAACATGTTGTTTGGTTTAGGTGATCTTCAAACCTAGAATACCACCCTCTGGGGATACTTTAAAAACTTCCAAAATATGATGCATGCTAGGGAAAGAATCCCTACCTCAATCATGGAAAAATACAAAGATACTATCTACTTCATGGTAGGCATTGATCAATGCTATATGGAATTTGTTGATCCTAGAAAAATTTGGATCATGCCTATGGGATACAAAGTAGAGGATACAATTTTGAAAATGTATGCAAAACACTTGTTGAGTTCACCTCAGGATCTAGGAGAAGAAAGATTTGGAACTTATGCAAAGAAAATTATGTAGGTACATATTGATCTGAAAAAGCCCATGATAGCCAAGAGAGTAAGAAAAGAGGTAGAAGTCTTTGTAGAAAATATGGGAATACCTATGGAGAAATTGAAGGAAATAAGAAGGAAGAGAGATGAGGCTGAAGCAACAAAAGAGAAATAAAAAATAGAATTTGCTAGTCTAGGAACATCTTCTCCCCGCACTAGATCTACCAGGAGTTCCCCTGTAGCCAAGGCTTCAGGAAAAAGAAAGAAGAATAAAAGCACGAGAACATATGAAGTTGTTTCTGAAGATGAAGAGGAAGGGAATGAATCAGAAGAAGTCGTAAAAGAAATAAAGGCTACTGGGACTCAGGCTGTCAAGTTAAACAAGTGAAAATCTTTCGGTAAAGAAGAAGCAGAGAAAAAGGAAAATTTTGACAAACCTCGTATGTCAATTGAGGAAGTTGTGAATGCAGTTGTCAAAGATGGTAATCTCAATCCACTCTGTGAATGGTACGAAGGTTTTGATGAATCTAGTTAGAAGACTCTTGAAGAGGCCACAATAAAACATATGAATATTTTAAATAAAGTTCTTGTTGAAATCATGTCTGGCTTTCCCAATTTTCTATATAATATTTTGAAATTTAGAAGGTTAAGTGCCAGAACAAAAGAAGAGAACATCAGGAAAAGAATTATTGCTGATTTATGTCCGAAGATGTCAATAGAGGAGATGAATTCACTCCTTGAAAAGGTCAAAAAGGAATTCAAAAGCAAGACAAAGTTGAATAGACTCATGATTGGTGAGGCTAATGTTGTTGTTAGGGAAACTGAGAAGATTCTAGAAGAGTTTTTGTCAAAGAATAAGATAAATGCTGAAGAAGTGGATACTGGATATGAGGAAGTGAATGCTGATGTTGAAAATTTCTAGACTCCTGAAGTGGAAAACACAGAGACACCTAAGGAAATTGAAGTTCCTAAGGAGGTGTTAGCTAAGGAGAAGGAGGCACATATTGAAAAGGTTGAAGTGCCTAAAGGCAATCCAGAAATAGTCTTTGTAGAACCCAAGGTTGAAGAAGAAAAAGTTCAAGAAATCATAGTACAGGCAGTAAAGAGATCTCTAATGGAGCATGAGGAAGAATTAGATCATGAATTGGATGAAAGCTCAATCAATCCATCCACTTTGTCCCCAATTCAGATGATGAAGGTTGCTTCAATTTCTCAAGCCAAAGCTAGTGAGAAGATTCTAAAGTCTCACATAGAAGACAGTGAATTTCTAAGCCTTGCATCTAGAGTTCTACAGAAATTAATGCCTAGCCATGTTATGGATCCATCTGGTTCCTCTCCTGGTGAGCTAAAGAAGCTGATAAATTCTATAAGCTCTCACTTTGGATCTTTTGAGAAATCAGCCTTGATTAAGGTGCAAAAGGAGTTCAAGGAAAAGATATTAGGTAGTTTGAAAGAACTGATAGCAAAAGGAAAAACTCTGTTAGCCACCTGCATGAAAAATGTTCAAGATACTTTGTGTAAAGGAGGAAAAGTGTATAAGTCTTGTTTATTCTTGTCTAAATTCACTTAAGCAAATGAAAAGTAGGTGAAGGATATTGAGAAATAGTTGGTCACTAATTCTAATGGTTTTGACCCATTAGCTGGTAATGTTGGTAAACAAGAAGGTCAGGTAATGTCTTTGCTTGATAAAATAAAGAGTTTGAAGCTTGAAAATGAGAGGACTATTGGGAGAGTATGCGAACTCAGAGGACTAATCAGTCCAAAGATTGAGATAATGGTAAATGCATTGAAAGAGGCTAAAGATGCTATGG
Source organism: Sequoia sempervirens (assembly GCA_007258455.2). Taxonomy (NCBI): domain Eukaryota; kingdom Viridiplantae; phylum Streptophyta; class Pinopsida; order Cupressales; family Cupressaceae; genus Sequoia; species Sequoia sempervirens. The sequence goes on from VDFB02000003.1 coordinate 513,859,099, forward strand.
CCGCTCTTGACCCAATAAATATTGAAGCTGCAGAAAATATGTCTTATCTACTTTGTGGTCACATAACCATTTTGGAAATTTTGAAAAGTGTTTGGGACTCAAACTTAAGTGTGTTGAAGAATGACTTTGCAGATGTCTTCAAATTTTTGTAAGTCACAAGTTATGTTTGCACAATCTTGAAATTTTGAAATTTTGGATTTCCCAATTTTGTCATTTATGTCAAAGGGAGAGAGAGTGTAGTGAAAAAATCCTTGACATTCTAAGGGGGAGTAGTGTTTTGAAAAGAAGCTGTGTTTTGAAATTTTGAACTTTGGTAGTGTACTTACTAGTTTTGACACTTAGTCATTTTTCACTAAGTGTTCCAATCAAGGCCAAAGGGGGGGATTGTTGGCACATGGATTCTAATGTTGTCATTGATGGAAACTAAAGTAATTAATTTGGTCTATAGATCAGAACTTAGTCATACCAGCAGAAGGAGTTGAGAACAAAGTATTACCGACATAAAGCATGAAGAACAGGGTATTCAGTTACTACATCGATCTATTTGTTTCACCGGATCATCTTTTTGAGTTATGGATCCCTGAGATAGTTTTTTAACCATGTATGTTATCTTATTATTGAATTTTGTGGTATTGCATTAATCGGTGTACAAGTTAGGAGATCCCGTAGGATGTTTTTCTATTTATTTGCTCATTGTGGCTGACTCAATGAATGTGGCATATTGTGGATGTATAAGGAGTAATTGTTTAAATGTTTTTATGTTTAAGAATCTTGTTTTGGGTCCAAGCTATGTTGTGGCTAACTTGTATGGGTGCGCATCATAAATAATTCATGACTTGAGTCGACACATGAAGAATTTTTTGTATTTTATTGGAGGCCAACTTGTAATGACAAGATCCTTGATGCGGATATATAAGTAATCAGTTATATCATTTTGTAAGAAAGTGGTAAGTGTAGAAGTGTGTTCCGAACATCAGAAGGGTGATTAGGAAATTATGCATACCTTCACTTGTGCATTAAAGTTTTTGGCAGAGCGAGTTTGTGTAGAACAAAGCAGAATTGTTGAATCGATCAGAAGGACAACGAATTGACTACAAAGCTTAACTGGAACTATAATCAAGCATTGTACATGTTATTCTATCATTTCACTCTTTTGGATTCAATCCAAATCATTGTAAGGAAGTGAGCCTATCTTATTTGAGCAGTGAGCTCTAGGAAGTGTTCCTGAATGCAAACACATTCCCATTTTGTAAACCTTCTTTTGGGTATACTCATATTATATTGTGGATTGACCATCCACCATGGTTTTTCCCCTAACAGGGTTTCCATGTAAAAATATTATGGTGTTGTGATTGTGTTCTTTTTGTTCATGCATATTTCTTTTGTTGAATGGTTAAGTGAGTTAAAGATCAGAATAATAAAATTAAATTTTTGCACAACACTGATTTACCCCCCCTCTCAGTGTTGCTTGTTTCCAACATGTTATCCTATAATGTTCAGGGAACTCCTTATAGATTTCCATTACCTCCTCGACTTCCTTTTACAAAACCCAAAATTCATTGTGCATCCTAGCTGCATGGTGGATGCCCTTGTCACTTGTGTCGACAAATTTTTTGAACCAATTAGATGTAGATTTGGTCCAATTCTTCATTTTCTCCATTTTTCTTACTTCTTCCTTGGAAATCAGGGCAGGCACAAGCGATTCTAATGGAGCTTCCTCTCTTGATGTTGTCCACTGTCATATAAAGGAAACCAATTCTGCCACTTGTGATTTCAACTCCCCCTTCATCAATTGATCTTCATTCATCTGTTGAAGGATGGTGGACACAGGCCCCTGAAATTCATCAATCTTTTGGGCATAAGATGTCAGGCCCAAATTGATGGTAGATATTTGATAATCCTTGCCTTGAAGGGCATTTGCATCTTTTCCTACAATAGAAGTGGCTACCTGTAGTATTCTAGACCCTGAAGCATCAATTGTAATGTGAGACTTGATCTTTGGCTTCTTCTCTTTTCAAGTCTTTACTTGGGCTCTAGCTAGTATTGCTTCCAATCGAGCCTTAAGGTCTACAAGCATGGGAGCCTTTCTCTTCAACTATTGCGCTAGCCACGAGGGAACCTCCTTTTGATGATCTGAGGATTCATTATCCTCCCCTTCTTACCATTCCTTTAATGGCTCTTCCCCATTATGTCTGGAAGCATCCTCAGCATTAGCCTCTTCTTCATATCATTGCTCTTCTTGTAATATGGCCATTCCTTTGTTGGGCTCAATAGATGCTACATTTTCTTCACCAATGTTTTCTTCCTATGTTTCGCCCTTATCTTTTGTATGTTGAATTTCAACACCTTTATCAAGCTTGAAATCCTTTTCTTCTATGTTTTCTTCTTCTTTCCTCTCTTGCTCTTGTTCTCCTCTCAAGGGAACTTCTTCACCTTTCAATCCCTCATCTTTGTGAGTCTGCAGAGGCCCATCAGTTTTCCCTTCCTCAGGGCAATGCTCCTCTAGGTTTGCTTCTTCGTCTGTGTGCTCTTTAGGCTATTCTTCTTCAAGCTCTTGGTCTCAGGTCTCAAAATAACAATAGTCATCAAATTTTCTTGTATCTCCACCCTCAAGCGTTTGTTTCCCTTCTTCATCTAAAGCTACCTCATCCCAGTCAACCTTTAATCCTCCCTCAGGATTCTCAAAGTAGTCATCCCAGTTAGAGTCCTCTAGTTCTTTAGCAATACCTTATGTTGCTTCTTTAGGCTATTCTACACTTAGCTTCTCCATTTCTTCAGAGATTTTCATTGTTTCCTCCATTTTAGGTGGCTCAGTGGGAGGTGGAGGTAGAGGCAAGGCAGCAACAAGCTGGGCCATTAATGTTTTGAATTGAGGACTGAGGATTACCTCAAAGAGCTCAAATGGTGCATTTTGAAAATATGCAGTGAAGGCATGTGTTAGGGTGAGAGGTGCCATAGAGGATGTTGTTAGAGATGGTGGAAGAGTGGAAGGATTTGGAAATGGAGGCAAGAGCGAGGAAGATGACAGTGCATAAGTGGTTGAAGAGTAAGAATCTAGCACCACCATAGGAGTAGTTGGGGAGGCGAAGGTGAGATGTACAAATATGTCCACAACAGGCGAAGATGAAACAGGCAATGATTAGGGAGTGGAAGGGGGTGGTGTAGTTGTAGCGGCTAATGGGAGAGTGGAAGTGGTGGGTGGTGGTGAGCGAGGTCGCTCAACTTCTTCCTCTTCTTTGTGTGGGGATCCCTCCTCTTGGATAGTTGGCATCTCAAGAACAAAGGTTCCCATCCTTCTCACCTTTTTTGGTGGTTGTTTCCCTTCTATTGATTTCCTTGTATACACTTTGTGCTTAGGCTTCCACTCAAATGCATCCTTTCTCTTTCTTGATCATGTAATAGGTGGGGACTTGAGAGGCTCACCTGAAGATCTTGTGGCAACACCGCTATTTGTTTCACTCTCCAGCTCATCTTCAAGCTCCCCATAAGTTAAATCCATGCTCTACTCGCACAATTGAGCTATTTTCTCATCTATCTATTGCTTAGTCCTCTGCTCTACATGGAGAGTGACAACATTTAGGTCTGTGACATCTTGTTCATTCCAGGCGATTACTGGCAATGGCACATTTATCAAAGCATTGTATTTTTCATCCAGAACATTGTCATCCTTGATTATTTGGTCTGGGACTAGATATAGATTGATGGATTTCACAAATTTGGCAGTCATCCTCATGTAGTGCCTCCTTTTGAACTTGTGGTCATCATCACAATTCACCTAGAAATCTTCAATGTGTGGTCGGTGGGCATACTGCCTTCCAACTTGTTTCTTCAATTTGTTGAGGGGATCCAAGCCTCCCCTCTCTTGTGCAACTCAAAATATATTCAACAAGCTCCTTCTCATAGTACTTTGTGCATGGGGCAGCTAGGTAAGAGTACATTCCTTGTCCAAATGTGAAGGGATATGGGACCCTCGCACAATACTTATTATGCAATAAGGTATCAACAGTTTGTAACTGCTGCATAAGTTCCAACAAGATAATCCTATCGATGGGGTAGTGGGGAAACCAGTAGGGTCTTCCTGATAATCCCTCTACTCTAAAATATGTAAACTTTGGGAATTGGATAAACCAATACCCAAAACCTTTCACCACTGACTTAGCACTATGGTAAATTCTCTTGTGGTACTCTACTAACAAAGTGCAAATGATATTCCCAATGAAGGCATCGTTGACGCTTTGGCAGTCTTTCATGAAGTTCCTATATTGGAGCTGAGGGTAGCAATCATACACCCTAAGTTTCTCCCTTTTTCCCAATACTCCAACACAATCTAATCCTTTATATGGGAACTTAACAACTAGGAGGTAGGCTAGATAAGAGGTCATGTAAAACTACGAAGTCTTCTTTAGTGCCACAAATTGATTGTGCAAATTCTCACTTATCATCTTAGCCCATTGGAACTTGGCATTGCCTTAGAGAATCTCCTCTACAAAATAGAACATCCACTACTCAAAGAATGAGGAAGTGGGGAGGCCCATTAATATTCTTAGAAGCATGATTAAGTCATTGGCTTCTTCCACAAAATCACTTATGTATAGTGTTTGGGGCACTTTGTTGGCACTACCCCTCTTATCTTTTAGCCAAATTTGATTGACTATCCTTTTATAGCCAATAGGACCCTCTTTCCATACTTTCAAGGAAAAATTCTTTTCAACCTCCTCCATTTTGTCGAAGAGAGGAATGCCAAATGTCTTTCCATAGTCTAGGGAGATAGGTCTACCAATACTCTTCCATCCTCAGTGACTATCCTATTTTGGGGGTGATAGCACTCCCGACAAGCCATCACTAATTCTGGAGCCAATAGAGTAGGAGAGAAACCAACCACCTTTGCAAGTCCACTTTTCTTGATTCTTAGGGCCTCTTCTATCGTAGGATTGACCATAACCCTTTGTTGGAACTCGTTGATACTGACATGTCCTAGATCAGTGTTAGTGACCTTGTCCTAGTTAGAAGTAATTTTTGAGGTACACTGGACACCATGGAACTTGTACTTCATTTGTGGTTTCTCCTCTTTTCCTCTAGGATTCCTTGTTGGTATTTTTCCTTTGTATGTTTTCTCTATGGGCTTCTTCACTGGTTGCTCTGTAGGTTCCATAAATTCTACACACAAAAGGTGTAGTAAGTGTTTCGAGAGATTAAGAGAGAAAATGTTAGTTATACCATGTAAACATATCATTAATTGCATCCTCATACCCTTAAAAGATCATTACATTCATCATATTTCATCATTTGAAGCTCATTTGCAGAGTTTACAGGAATTTGGGTTTGGCAATGCAGGTTTCCACCTTGTGAAAGTCGTCAGGGTGAAAGCCTTAAGGAGGGTGAAAGCATGAATTGATTGCTAAGCAACTTTAGTGTGGAGCTGTTAAGCACATGCAAAAATTGGAGATGAAGGCTCCTAGGGTTATTTTCTCTTGTCAGATTAACCTTTAAATCCCATGTGGGGAATCAGGGTGCACAAGCCGTGAGGTGGAAGGTTGTCAAAGTTTTTCTGTATGGAACGATCTTGGATGGATGACATTCCACAAGCGGAATTACACATAGCGGAACCCATAAGATATCCTAACTTTGTCGATCTTGCTTAAATACCTTCAGCATGCATGGGAATTTTTGTTTGGTTGTTTTGCTTGAAGACTTGGTCATTTTGCAGAGTGCAGGAGTTGGGTGTGTGAAGGTTGTGTGGCAGTTTTCCATTGGTAGTTTTGTTGCAAGGGAATGACCTAAGATAGACGTCATTCTATGAGCGACACTCCACACTACGGGACCCGTAATGATGTTTACCCTTCCACTTTTTTCTGAACTCTTTTTGGCATGGGCGGGAGATCATGTTTGAATCACCTTGTTTGAAAGTTCCATCACTTTACGTGTTGTGGAGATGGAACATGCGAAGGCCACAAAATGGATTGCCGTCAATTTTTTGCTACTATATAGTGGCTTAGGGAGGGAATCATTTTGTAGATAGTGGCACACATGGGTGGACCCACAATGACATCCAGACTTGTGTTTTCTTCCAATTAAACACCTTGTTATTAAGAACAACATTGATACATATGGGACCCGCAATGTGTGAGGATGCAAAGGTTTTGTCATTGAGTAATGGTTGCATAGGGACTCCCTTTCCATGGTAGCGGCCACAATGGTGGAGCCGCAAGAGAGATTTGACTTTGAGTTTCTCAAAGTTTATTCTTCAAAGCTCAATGACAAGTGCACGGGAAACTTAAGGCGTGAAGGATGGTGATGCCGAAGTAGAGCTCTACATAAAGTAGCCTACAAAGATGGACCCACGATAGCATCCTTCCTTAGTAACAATGGTAGAAGACATGAAGTGGGTGGACGTTCAAGTGTGGCCACTAGTCAATGGCCATGGAGGAATAGCTTCCTAGTGATGGCACCCTGCAGGGGCAAACCCCCAAGGGTTTCTTGGCTTAAGTTTTTCATTTTTTGCTCAAGCTTAAAGGTGAAGGTGGGGTTCGCAGAGTGAATGGCCCTGAGGGATTCACCATTGGTCACAACGTTGGTAGGGTGGGGCTTCCCATGCGAGACTTGCGAAGGTTTTTAATTCATCATGATAAATATCTTCAATTTCAACAACTATTCCAAGGGTGGAACTAAACAACATGGGGCCTATAATTATTTCTCTCTATTTTAAATGATGTTTCAGGACTGGTTTCCCAGTTAAGAACCTTAGGAGGGTACTTTGAGGGTTTGAAAATATGGGGTTTTCTATTATCATTTAAACTTGAATTCATGAATTTATAACCATTTAAAACCCTACCAGATGACTTGTAGTGAATCTGACGGTGCCAAAGTGACAATGGACGAGCATTCAGGTGCATACCTTGTTCATGTGTAGTAAGGAGCTGTAATCGCAGTCCTTAAATCTTTTGTGCATGGTGCTCTCCTTTTGGATCTTTGAATTTGAAATCCCCAAATGAAAACAACAGGTGGGACATGAGGTATTTATAGGTAATTCAACATTAATGGCAAGATTTAATCATAGGTATAGAAGGGTCGCGATAGGTGATCATGCAAAAACCTGTCAAGTGAAGGACATTGGGTGAGGGCCTGAGTGACAAAGATGAGCGTGGAACCTGTGTGTGGGAGATCTGATGCAGGTGGATGTGGGAAAAATGATGCAATGAACAAAAAAGCGAAGACATATTCCCACATAGGGAAACCCACAACAACGGACCTGCAAGTGGCTAAGGATGAGGTGAATTTCATAAGGTAGAAACTCGCAAAGTGTTTTTCGGAAAAGCCCGAAACTTGGTGAAACTTGGATAGGTGACCTTGGCCAAGATGGATTTGGGAAATTAGGGCTCATAACCAGCTTAAGCTCAAAAGTAGTGGCACACAAAATGAGGAAAAGGTGATGTAGAGAAGGGGATTCACTACTCATGAGTTCTCTTCATTTAGAGAGCCTCACAGGGTGAACTGCCCTAAACTACCTCAAGGAACAATGCGAGAGTTCGAGAATCGGAAAGAGCAAGCCACGAAGATTTATTCTAGATGAATTGACAAGGTCTCGACCAAAGGATAACAATGTGGAATGAGGATGATAGCGCGGTGCATTGGCATCCTAGAGGCATGTTGGTGTCTCGTACAAACTAGAAACTGATTTTCTCACAAAGAACACAAAATGACTACTTCTACTCTAATTGCTAAGAAATATTGGAACATGAAAAAGTAATAGAATGTAATAGAAATGAGAATAAAGCAAGGTAAATGATAAAGATAAAGAGAAGAAAGAAAGCTCTCACAAGCACCCAAGTAATGAAGCCTCCAACACGTGGATATCTTCAATACTTGCATGTGTAAGATCTAAAGAAAGTTTTGGGGATGTATAGGGGTTTGCCTCCGTCAAATCCTCATCTTAGTGTTCCCACCTCCACGAACAACCAGATAGATAGAGAAAAGTAATAGATAGAACTGAAATGAGTGCAAGAGTGAAAAATAATCCCTGCTCAAGGAGGAGAACCTGTATCACAAAATATAGGTGATAAAAGCAATCCCCGCTTGAGGAGGAGAACTGGTATCACAAATAAGAGATCCAATAGGTAGGGGATGTGTGAAATCCCAAGATGCTCACAAGCACAAGGTGAGGGAGATGCTAGTTGCAAGGCTTAAGGAAGCCAAAGAGGGAGAGATAGTTGCAAGAGCCAAGAGAGTTACAATGGGTGTTGTGAGAGATTGAGAGCTTGATGCTATTGTAGCAAGTTTTATGGAGCTGTGCAAGTAAGATAACAAGAGCAAGAGAGGGTAGAAGACTAGATCCAAAGCTAGAGAGAAGTTAGGAATGAGAGAGTGAGAGACCAAATGAGTTGAAAGAGCAAATTTTAAGGAGGGAAAAGAAGCTTCTTGTGTGGTTACAAGGAATCTTGGGCCATTACCACTGATAAAAGTAGATGACAAGTGGAAACCATGCTCAAAAATAGTCATTTGAACATTGAAAAATCATAGGATGCTAGCACGATGTGCAGACGTCCACATGGCACGCTGGTTTCTAGACACATCATACTACAAAAGACGAGTAGGAAAATCCAAAGGTTTAATGCAAAGTTGGTGCACAAAGGTAGTTATTGAAAAAGGGGTCTTGAGCATCTTGAGAGGAGAAAAAGTTGATGCAAGGGCTAAAATGAGCCTACATAAGAGGCTAAGGGAGTGGAAACTAAAGTGGATACAAGAATGTATGTGAAATTTCAAGGGTGAAATTTTATTCCATTACATTTTTCCCCCACTTTAGCTGGCATATGAATCTACAATAATATGCATGCTAAAGGAAGTCTACTAAACATAAATAAGATCACTATGCCAAAAGGATATTGTAGAGGAAGCAGATAACTCTTCAAACAAAAGAATCATGCCCCCAGGCAGAAGACCTATAAAACAAACACATTAGACAAGAAAGACCTGCACAGGACAACAATGTTAGAACATAAAAGGCCATTACATCATGGGGCTATAATATATAAAAACACACACATAGACACACAAAAAACTAAAGGATTTGAGTTAGCAAAGTGAAATAGACCTCAATGTGAAAGGTTGTCTAATACTACGTGTCGTCTCCAAATTAAGAAAATACACATAGAATAATTCTAAAATGAAGAGAAGAATGTAAGGATTGATCACTTCAAGATAAGAATGCACCCAAAAGCTAGGGAAGCAACCAATGTTGAAGAGAGAAAGAGTATATACTCAGGATAGAGAAGATTCAAATTTTTGATCCGGTATATACAATTGAGAAGAAAGAGAACTTAAGAGAGAGAGAGATGGAGAAACTAAAACATAATGACAATTCCAAGAGAGATGGCTCCACAAGTCCGTGGAGCCAAGGAGAGTTAAAAAAATGCACTGCAAATCCTAAAACCTATGGAAGGTGAACAAAAGGCCATGTAGGTACTCTCTCCTATAGAGTTGAACAAACTATGTTGGAGGCCCGCAGACCAACGATGAACAGATCCCACAATATGCAAGTACTTTATAGCCCTTCGGACCTACAAAGAAGGCATTCCCCCAAGTACTCTCTCATGGAGGAAGCCCAATGAAGGGCACTCCATAGAGTCGGATTGGAAAGCGGTTTCATAGGCGCACCTACAAAGCAACATGTTAATCCATAGATAAAACATATCAGAAAAGCTTGATGCAAAGAATGTAAGGAAAGTAGAGGTGCGCAAACAAATTTCCTAATGTCAAAACCACAGGGAAGAATGCAGACAATACTTTTAATTTTCAAATTACAATCCAATTAAGACACACATGAAAGATTTATAGAAACAAAGATAGTACACAAAGAAAATGAACAACAAATTTATGTGGGAAAACCCTTTCGGGAAAAAACCCACCACACCAAGCTGAAACTCTTTGTATTACAGTAACAAACAATTACATACAATGCAGAGATACAACTCTCTGGTATCAGTTCACAATAGCTTCATTCACTGTTCAATCTCTTTCATAAATTCTCTCTCAACAATCCGATTCCTTTCATCCTCAGAATTGATCTGCTTTTATCTTATCATTTCTTATTTTTATCTTCTATGCATCCTTATCTGCCATTTCCCCATCGTAGAAAGTTTCCTCTTGTGCGTTGATTTTTCCCTACATGCAGTTTAGCTCTAGCACCGCAACTGTTGCAAAAAATATAATTGCCATCCATTTGAAATTCTCTTCCTCTGATTTGTCCACGAGGTTCCACATAGGATGGTCAAATGGTCAAGGGCGTTCAACCTGTGTTGGCATGTCGGTGAGACACTAACCGTGTCTCCCCAATGCCAACATAGGCAGCATTCGATATCGACATAGGTTTCACTAGTCGGCAAGATGACATAGCGAACGCCATGAGTCATACCAACACCACCAACATCCATCTTATTTCTATCGACAAGACTCATACCAATGCTCACAAGTCACATCGATTTCAAATTTTCCATTGGAAAGACTTTTCCATTCGCCAAGAGCTTTTTCCGAGTCTCCTCAAGTTTCACCGAAGCACCTGATAGTCGGCAAGACATTTGTCTTTTGCCAAGACTTCACTCTGAGCAAACATGTCTTACTGAGTCAGCAAGACTTTTTTCTTTTTCCGAGACCTCACATCGAGCAACCAAGTCTTACTGAGTCAACAAGACATTTGACCTTCGCCAAGACCTTTCACCGAGCGAACATGTCATACCGAAGACTATCAGCGAGACTCTCCATTGGTCGCCAAGAATTCATACCGAAGTCTTTGAGTCACCGTGAAGACCCCAAGTGTATCCCCGTCAGCGAGACCTTCCATTGTCACTGGTACTTCATACCGAGCGATCAAGTCACCCTGAAGACACCAGTCACTATGAGTCTCCCTGAAGCCCAATAAGAACATACTGTCGGCCAGAGGTCTCCATTTGACAAAAGGTCACAGCGAATGCTTCTTGTCACAATGATAGTTCATTTGGCAAGACACCAACCTTATTTCAGCGACTTGGAACATTTCAAAGGATTCATAATAGTTAGTTGGCCAGACATCAGTAATGTCACACTGACTTTGCCTTCAAGGAGTTACATGTCAGTATGGATTGAGGCAAATATTCCAACAATCTCCCACTTGATGAAGATCTTACTGACACCTCCAAAGCATAATCAAACTACTGAAATTCATGGGCCAAGAGGCCCATTGAACTAGCACACCACCTGTACTTGTATGTGCTCACATGCTTCATCAATGCATCTGCAACATTCTCCAGAGTATCCACTTTCTCCAAAGAGACCTTCCCATCCTCCACCATATCTCGTACAAAGTTATACTATACATTTATATGTTTCGTCCTGGCATGGAAAGTAGGATTCTTTGCCAAACATATAGCACTCTGACTGTCACAGTAAATAGTAATTTTTCCTACATCAAAACCAATGTTAGAACACAATTTTTTTAACTAGATTGCTTCTTTACAGGCATGTGTAGCTGCCATGTATTCTTCCTCTGTAGTGGACAAAGTGACTACAACTTGCCACTTGCTCATCCAACTCACTGCACCACCATTCATCATGAAAATATATCCACTAGTGGATCTCCTACCCAATCAGAATCTACATAACCTTGAATGCTAAGAGTCTTTTGTGATTCAACCAAGTTTCCATGGTAACACAAAGCATAGTCTGAAGTGCTCTTTAGATATCTGAACACTCTCTTCACAACATCCCAATGTGTTCTTCCAGGATTAGCCATAAAACAACTAAGAACTCCCACTGCTTGGGCAATGTCTGGCCTTGTACAGACCATTGCATACATTAGACTACCAACCGCACTAGCATACAACACATTGGTCATGTCCTCCATCTCAGTAAGAGATTTTGGACAATCCTCAACAGATAGCTTCGTTCCCTGCATAATTGGAACAACTAGCTACTTGCAATCAGTCATACAAAATCTCTCTAGAACAGTCATGATATACTTACTCTGACTGAGCCAAAGTTTTCTATTCTTCCTGTCCCTGGTTATTTCCATTCCCAAAATATACCTTGCTGCACCAAGATCTTTCATTTCAAACTTTGCAGACAACTGAGACTTAAGATCAGAAATCATTAACTTACTATTGCCTATGAATAGCATATCATCAACATAGAGAGCAATAGTAAGGACTTGATCACTTTCAGCTTTGTAATATACACAATGATCACATTTTGATCTTACAAATCCCAATGACAAGAAAAAAGTGTCAAATTTTTGGTACCACATTCTAGGAGACTGTTTTAAACCATACAAAGATTTCTTCAACTTGCAAACCAGTCTTGCTTTACCTTTTTCCACAAAGTGCTTTGGTTGGGACATATAGATTTCTTCTTCAAGATCACCATGAAGAAACGTTGTCTTCACATCCATCTGTTCAATCTCTAAGTCATACGCTACTACAAGTGACAAAAGAAATCTAATGGATGTCAACTTAGCTACAGGAGAAAATATTTTTCCATAATCAATTCCCTCTACCTGGGAATAACCTTTTGCAACCAGCCTTGCTTTATATTTTTCCACACTTCCGTCCAGACCTATTTTATTTTTAAATACCCATTTGCAGCCCACAACTTTTCTGCCTTTAGGCAATGGCACCAAACTCCAGGTATCATTCTTTTCTAATGATGCCATTTCTTCATTCATGGCTTCCAACCAAGAGTTTGAATCAGACATTTTAAATGCCTCTTTCACAGTCCTAGGTTCATCGTTGCTAGAAATTAAAGCATAGGCACAAGTAGACTCTATCAAAGAAAACCCATACCTATTAGGTTGCTTTCTTTCATGAGTTGACCTCCTCAGGCTGAGGTGAGGTGGTTCTTCATCTTCTTTAGAACTTTCAGAACTACTTCAGCTCTCCTCAGTATTAGGTACATTTTGATTTTTCAATTCCTCTTTATCTGGTATCGGAGGAATTTCTGCTACATCCTTTTCATTTTCTGATTTCTTCTCTGACTGCAGATCCAATGTAGAAGGCTTCAGCTCATGAAAGATAACGTTTCTGCTGTACAAAACCTTCACAGTCTTAGGATTCCAAAGCTTGTATTCTTTTATGCCAGCACTATAGCCAATAAAAATACACTTTACAACTTTGTTTTCCAACTTAGATCTTTTTTCAAATGGCACATATGCATATGCCTCATAGCCAAAGACATAGATATGTCTCAGAGAGGGTTTCTTTCTAGACCATGCTTCCAAAGGTGTCTTCTCAACAAGAGCAGAGTTAGGAGAACAATTTACCAAGTAACATGTTATAGAGATTGCTTCAGCCCAAAACTTCTCCTCCAAGCCAACACTGCTCAGCATACTTTGTGCTCTTTCCATTACTCTCCTGTTGAACTTTTCAGCAACTCCATTTTTCTATGGAGTGTAAGGTGTAGTCTTATGTCTTTTAATCCCATGATCTGTACAGTACCTTTCAAATTCATCTAAACAAAAATCGCCGTAATTGTCAGTCCTTAAACATTTTATTTTCCTACAAGTCTGATTTTCAACAAGGTTTTTAAATTCCTTAAAGTGACTGAACACTTCTGATTTACTTCTCAAAAAATATACAAATGCTCTTCTTGAATAATCATTAATAAATGACACATAGTATCTTGATTTAGACAAAGAAGGAACATTCACTTGACCAAACACATCATAATGAATATAATCAAGCAAACCGGAAAATTTGTGAGGACTGGAATAAAATGAAACACGGTGTTGCTTTCCATATATGCAATGTTCACAAAATTCGAATTCGAGATTACAATCTTCAAGCCCTTCTACCAGGTTTTTATTTTTCAAGGTTTTTAAACCTTTCTCACCAATGTGGCCTAGCCTATGATGCCAGAGCATAGTCTTTTTTGCTGGAAGTTTAACCTCCATGGAGTTCACACCATCAGGAACATTTCCCTCTTTTCCTCTATGAGTAGTTTTATGTGACTTCACAAAGACACTATTGCATTGTATAGCTTGTGCATCCAGCTTATACAAGGTACCAATATGAGCGCCCCTTGCTAGCACCATAGAGCCTCTAGTCATCTTGCAGCCATTTCCAGAGAATGTGACATGCACTCCAATATCATTCAGCTTGCTTACATAAAGTAGATTTTGAGCCAGACCTGGTATATGCATCACATCATTGATTCCCTTCACTCTTCCATTAGAAAATTGAATTTTGACTCTTCCACGACCAACAATTTCCAAAGATGAATCACTTGCCAAATACACCTTTCCACCATCATAGTTTTCATATTTCATGAAGCAGTCTCTATGAGATGTCATGTGGAAAGATGCTCCAGAATCAATTAGCCATACATCATCAGATGCCCGTGTAGCCAAGGCTGCAATGAAGGCATCTGCATCACTCTTAGAAGAATCATTGTTAGAAGATGTCTTCTTCTTCTTATTATTTTTCTCTTCCTTGCAATCCTTTCGGACATGAGTAGGTTGCCCACAATTCTAGCACTTCACCTTGGACTTCTTGCCAAGAGACTTTGATCTCCCTTTTGATTTCGATCTAGATTGCTTGTCCTTCTTCTTGCCTTTCTCCTACGATCTGTCTCTAACAGCCAGAGCCTCATTTTCCATCTCATAATATTTTCTTCTCATCTCTTCTAACAATAAAGAAGCAACATCTTCCATCTTGAAAGTGTATGTCGTACTCCCAATAGCCATCACTAGATGATCCCAAGAATCTGGCAATGAATATAGCAGCAGCATGCAGCGATCTTCATCTTCAATCTTCACACCAACAGATGTTAACTGAGCAATCAACATGTTGAATGCATTCAAATGATCAGTAACAAATCCTCCCTCCTGCATTCTCAAAGAGTACAGCTTCTTCCTCAAGAACAATTTGTTCACCAAGGACTTGCCTTGATAAATAGATGCTAGTCTTTTCCACAAGGAAGATGCATTCTTATCTTCATGCATGTTCAAAAGAACAGAGTTTGCCAAATAGAGCCTTATCAGCCCCTTAGAATTTCTATTTGCAAGATCTCAATCCTCTTGCTTCATGCCTTGAGGCATCGTTCCAGACACAACAAGCCACAAATCATGATCCACTAACATATCTTCTATTTTGAGTTTCCACAACTCAAAATTGCTACCATTGAATTTCTCTATTTCCATCTTCCTGGATGTGCTCACCATCTTAATTTGTAACTAAATTATCAGACCTCTACCAAACTCCCACTAAAAAAGAATTGACACAAAAAACCCAACTCACTCACAAGGATAACACAACTGGCTAGGCTCTGATACCATTTTTAAGGAAAGGAGAGGTGCGGAAGCAACTTTCCTAACGTCAAAACCACAGGGAAGAATGTAGACAGTACTTTTAATTTTCAAATTACAATCCAATTAAGACACACACGAAAGATTTATAGAAACATAGATAGTACACAAAGACAATGAACAACAGATTTACGTGGGAAAACCCTTTCGGGAAAAACCCACCACACCAAGCTGAAATTCTTTGTATTATAGTAACAAACAATTACATACAATACAAAGATACAACTCTCTGGTATCAGTTCACAATAGCTTCATTCACTGTTCAATCTCTTTCATAAATGCTCTCTCAACAATATGATTCCTCTCATCCTCAGAATTTATCTGCTTTTATCTTATCACATTCTGATTTTTATCTTCTGTGCATCCTTATCCGCCATTGCCCCATCGTAGAAAGTTTCCTCTTGAGCATTGATTTTTCCCTACATGCAATTCAACTCCAGCGTCACAACTATTGCAAAAAATCTAATTGTCATCCATTTAAAATTTGCTTCCTCTGATTGGTCCACGAGGCTCCACATAGGATGGTCAAACAGTCAAGGGAGTTCAACCTGTGTTGGCATATCAGTGAGACACTAACCGTGTCTCCCCAATGCCAACATGGCCAGCATTCGATATCGGCGTAGGTTTCACCAGTCAGCAAGACGACATAGCGAACACCATGAGTCATACCAACACCACCACATCCATCGTATTTCTATCGGCAAGAGATTTCTCATCGGCAAGACTCATACCAATGCTCACAAGTCACATCGATTTCAACTTTGCCATCGGCAAGACTTTTCCGTTCGCCAAGAGGTTTCGCCGAGTCTCCTCAAGTTTCACCGAAGCACCTGATAGTCGGCAAGACATTCATCTTTCACCAAGACTTCACTCTGAGCAAACATGTCTTACCGAGTCGGCAAGACTTTTGTCTTTCACCGAGACCTCACATCGAGCAACCAAGTCTTACCGAATCAGCAAGACATTTGACCTTCGCCAAGACCTTTCACTGAGCAAACATGTCATATCGAAGACTATTGGCGAGACTCTCCATCGGTCGCCAAGACTTCATACCGAAGTCTTTGAGTCACCGTGAAGACCCCA
Source organism: Sequoia sempervirens (assembly GCA_007258455.2). Classification (NCBI taxonomy): domain Eukaryota; kingdom Viridiplantae; phylum Streptophyta; class Pinopsida; order Cupressales; family Cupressaceae; genus Sequoia; species Sequoia sempervirens. The sequence continues at coordinate 513,875,507 of VDFB02000003.1, forward strand.
AGTGTATCCTCATGAGTGAGACCTTTCATTGTTGTTGGGACTTCATACCGAGCGATCAAGTCACCCCAAAGACACCAGTCGCTATGAGTCTCCCCAAAGCCTGATAAGAACATAGTGTCGGCCAGAGGTCTCCATTCGACAAAAGGTCACAACGATAATTCATTCAGCAAGACACCAACCTTGTCTCAGCAACTTGGAACATTTCAAAGGATTTAGAATAGTAATTCGGCCAGACATCAATAATGTCACACCGACTTTTCCTTCAAGGAGTTACATGTCAGTATGGATTGAGGAAAATATTCCAACAAAGAATCCCTAGAGGTTCTCAATCCTGTAGAGAAAGACTAATCAAGGAGGCCTATGGCTATTGCAAGCTACATTGTAAGATAGTCACAAAAAAGAAGGGTCTAGTCAGGCTTCCCCCAAGCTAGATGCTAAGATATGAAATAGGTCTAGTCAGGTTGTCCCCAAGCTAGATGCCAAAAAATTTATCCTAGAGAAAAGCTTTTAAAGGGGCTGCCTCGGGAACCCTTGAAGACAACAAGGGGCACACTCAAGGGAGACTCCAATTGAAAGATAGAGAGAGGAGAGGGGTCCTTTAAGAAGGACACACATTTTTAGAACAAGTTATCACTGCCTCCAACATATAGGGGAGGAGAACCATGCAAGATACTTAGAACATATAGGATAGAGGTAAACCTCGATATCACTTGTCATTTGGAGAAGAGGCAAGTGCATCAACAAATGAATGAGTGATAGCACCTGAATCAAGTTGTTGTATTTTATCCTTCAAGTTGTTACATTCACTAGTGGAATGACTAGACACTCGATGGTATGCATAGAAAGAATGTTTTCCTTTATCATGCTTATGAAATTTATTACGTGTAGGAGAAGGAAGAGTAATCAAGTGGGCTTTTAGAAGCCTCAATAAAATATGCTCCTTCTCAGATAAAGAATGAGGAGTAGGAAGTAGCCCTTTCACTTGTGGAGAAGGTACAAAGACAATAGATAATGGCGGATGAATCAATCCACGAGAACGAGGTTGAGTAGGAATCACATCCACATTCAACCATAGTTTCTGTTTGGGTTGTTCATTTGAGCAACCAAGTCCCAAATTATGCTTACGAGGTACACATTCTATAGGTACCTGAATGCATTGTTCAATACACCCACAACCTTTACGCCCATAACCATATTTAGAGACAAGCTTAAAGCCAGGGCCATAATGTGTTTGCAAATCTTGAGGAGGATGATCTTCATAGAGAGCATTATTCCAACAAGGGGGATCACACTCTTCTACAGGATCACCATTAGCCTCCTTGACAAAACTACCAACATTAGCCTATTTAACAAAAGTGTGATCATCCTCCCTAGAAGGAGGAGGATCAACATTAAGGACATTACAACTATTGCTCAGATTAGCCTGCAATATAGAAGAGTGACCATCTTCAATAGAAAATTTGGATGATGTTATTGGAAGGCTTAAGTGGATCGGGTCGAATTTACATTTTCTAATGAAGGATTCTCTAAAGTCTAGAGAACCCCAATCATCACCAAGACATGCATTCTTTTGAGAAGAATGAGCAGACTTAAGATATCTTTCTTCAGAAGGATCTTCTTTAGGGACACCTATCTCAAGGGTATCCTTTGTAGTAGGCACTACTGGAGTAAACATCGACACATTGGAAGACACTGAAGGAATAAGAGTAGGCACAACTGAAACCTGACCGACAACTGCCATCTCACATATTTGCATAGCCTCAGGGTCAGTCTTGACTATGACTACTTGATTATTGCAAATGAATTTAATAGATTTATGCAAGGTAGATGGGACTGCACCCATAGCATGAATCCACGGTATACCAAGAAGAAGATTATATAGTAGTTTTTCTGGCATAACATATACAAGGGTGGGTATAGTAATGGGTCCCAACCTCAAAGGAAAGACTATTGTGCCTAGAGCTTGTCGACCAACATTATCAAACCCACAAATGACAACAAAAGAAGCATTAGAGAAGATGAATCAATATTGATTTTAGGCAATAGATCAATGCTGCATACATTGAGCAGAGAACCAAATTCCATGAGAGTACATCTAATGCTCATATTATTAATGTTAACTAAAATCATTAGAGGATCTGCCTACTTCTGTACTTCTGGAGGCAGGAGTTCCTATGGATAGAATGCAATATTTAGTGAATCCACACGAATATGATCCATCGATACATCAACATCCATTGGCCTAGCGGTGGTAGGCAAGAGGATCTTTTGCAAGGCTTCCTAAAGCATACCTTGATAAACCGGTGTAGACTGAAGCAAGTCCCATAGTGAGATCTTAGTCAGAGTAACTCAAAGTTTCTCAATAAGATCATAATCACCAGGTGCTTTAGTTGTTGGCTTAGGTGCTTAAAGAAGGCTTTGTTGTTTATTCATTCTATTCTCATAATTATGGGCTACCCCTTTATAAGAGGGAGCCATAGAAATATCAAGAGAATCACTATCAAATGGAACACTATCAATAGAACAAATCATTTTAGGAGAAGGACTAGATAGAGTTAGGTAAATGAACAGTCTCTTAGGCCTTTGAGGGGTAGTAGAGACATAGATTACATTTACAGAACCATCACAACTAGTGGAATAATTATTCGAAGAAATATTCTCAACATCGATCTAGGAAGGATGAAATGTGGAAGGAGATTCATCATTTTCTAATTCATCATTTGTAGGAGAGAGTGCATCAAAACAAAGATGAGATTCATCATTCATGAATACAACTTCTCTAGAAGAGAGTGCATTGGAATGAAAGGGAGATTCATCATTCACAAATGCATCATCTCTAAAAGAGAGTGCATTGGAATGGAGAGAAGGTAGGGTAATGTTAAGAAAGGTATCAATGATTTCATCTTCTTGCAACAAGATATCCTTCAAAGCAAGAGGAATCTCATGAGAAGGATCAAAGATACAAATTGACATGGGCAAAGCCAAGTCACTATCATATGTATGAAACTGAACAACATTAACATTTTCAATATACTTAGATACTGGACTCATAAAAGAAGATATTAAATTCATTTTGAAAATAGTAAGTTAAATATTATAAACAATGTATAAACAAGTTAGTTTATCCAAAGCATCTCAGGAGTGATAGAACTGAGAAAATGAAACATCTAGGTTTTCTGATATTTTTTATATTTTCTAGGTTCTACTAATTTTCATTTTTGGAGGTCTTCGGAGCAGAATTTTGGCGCAAAAATTGTGTCAATCCCTAAAATTTGATTGTCGAAGGCACAATATTTTAGGGGCTAGATTAGTCCTCTTGGAGACCTTTCCAACGATCTAAATAATTTTAAATTTCGAGCATCAATTCAAAAGTTATGACCCCACAAAATTGGGGTAAATAAATTCCTAGTTTGTGAAAAATATTGTGTTTAACTTTGGGTTCACCAAAGTGTAGAGAAGGGGGATTCGCTACTCACAAGTTCTCTTCATTCAGAGAGCCTCATAGAGCAAACTTCCCTAAACTACCTCAAGGAATAGCATGAGATTTACAAAATTGGAAAGAGTAGGTCACGAAGGTTTTCTAGATGAACTGACAAAGTCTCAGCCAAAGGATGATAGTGTGGAATGAGGACAACAATGCGGCGTGTTGGTGTCTCGTATGGACCAAAAACTGAGCTTATCACAGAGAACACAAAGTGACTACTACTTTGATTGCTAAGAAATCTTGGAACATGAAAAAGTAACATCTAACATAATAGAATTAAGAATAAAGCAAGGTAAATGATAAAGATAAAGGGAAGAAAGAAAGTTCTCACAACCACCCAAGTAATGAAGCCTCCAACATGTGAATATCTTCAATACCTACATGCGTAAGATCTAAAGAAAGTTTTGGGGTTGTATAGGGGTTTGCCTTAGTCAAACCATCATTTTGGTGTTCCCACCTCTACGAATAGCCAAATAGATAGAGAGAAGTAATAGATAGAAATGAAATGAGTGCAAGAGTGATAAAAGAAATCTCCGCTCGAGGAGGAGAACCTGTATCATGAAATATAGGTGATAAAATAAATCTTCACTTGAGAACCTGTATCACAAGGTAGAGATGAAATAGGTAGGGGATGTGTGAAAGCCCAAGATGCTTGCAAGCATAAGGTGAGGAAGATGCCAGCTGCAAGGCTTAAGGAAGCCAAAGAGGGAGAGATAGCCACAAGAGACAAGAGAGTTACAAAGGGTGTTGTGAGAGCTTGAGAGCTTGAGGTTGTTGTAGCAAGCTGTATGGAGCTGTGCAAGCAAGATAACAAGAGCAAGAGAGGGTAGAAGAGTAGAGCCAAAGCTAGAGCGAAGCTAGGAATGAGAGAGAGAGACCAAATGAGTTGAAAGAAAAACACTTAAGGAGGGAAAAGAAGTTTCCTAAGCGGTTACAAGGCATCCTGGGCTGTTACCACTAGCAATAGTAGATGACAAGTGGCAAACATGCTAAAAAATGGTCATTTTAATGTTAAAATGTCATGGGATGCTAGCGTGGATGCAGATGTTTGTGTGACATTCTAGTCTCTAAACACATCATGATACAAAACAACATGAGTAGGAAAAGCCCAAGGTTTAATGCGAAGCTGGCGCACATAGGTAGTTGCTAAAAAAGGGGTCTTTAGCATCTCAAGAGGGGAAAGGATGACGAAAGGGCTAAAATAAGCCTACATAAGATGCTAAGGGAGTGGAGACTAAAGAAGATACAAGAATATATGTGAAATTGCAAGAGGTGCAATTTTATGTCATTACAGGTGAACCAACCTAGCGAAGGAAAAACAAAAGGAGTGGGTCCTCAGTCTGAGTGGGGAATGTGTGCGGTAAGTGCAAAAAATGGTGACTTAGATATTAGGAGAACACTCCCAAGAGTTCCAAGGATAAGGATTCATACAGAACCTAGAATCTTTGGTTTTGTAGACTAGAAGCAGGTAGATCATCAAATGAACTCAGGGCTTAAAGGAGAGTAGAATCCTTAACTAAATTAGATCATGACATACCTCAGAGGTGTGTGCATGGTGAGTTCATTCTCCTCCCTCAAAGACCATAGGGGATAGAGATCAATCAACTAGTACAAGCTATGTAAGTAATTTGACCCCAAAAGAAACCTGGACATTGCTCCGCTACCAATCAAGCATCGATAGCCTCGACAGAGTTGTCACTGCAATCCCCATGAACAATGCTTTATTTCCAGCTAAGAATCCATAGCCCTGATAGATTTGTTTGCACACCCACAGAGTTGCCTATTTTTCAATATTTTTTCTTTTATTTTCTCCTTTCTTTCTTTTGTGCTTTTCTTTTGATACTCTTTTGCTCAACTATATAAGAAATGAAGCTTATGGAGCGTTTGGAGATTGTAGTAGTCACTGGAGTAGATTTTAAGATTTTTCACTTGCTAAGGCTTTATGATAACTATCGTATAGCTCATCAAGAGTATTTAAAATTTGTATTACATGAGTCTTGAGGTAAGTGTGAAAGGATTCCAACAAGGGTTCTATTCTAGATCAAGCTAGAGTTTAGGTGAAGAGATCTAATTTGTGGATGTGGACCAAGATTCTTGATCACTTATGAAGACTTGTCCAGGGAAAAAAAGGGAATGTGTAGTAGAGTGGGCCCTTGGAGAAGGCCAAGCATAACCACTACATCAAGATCGAACAACACCCTCAACAAAAACAAGGGCTGGTAAAACAAGCCAAGGAAAAGCAAAGCGAAATAGAAATTAAAAGACCTACTCTAGCTATGTACAAGGGTGAGCTTGAACAACTCAAGTAAGGAAACAATTCTTGAGGTATTGTCTATTGACTGGCAACGAGACATCTTCTCTAGCGAGCATTTTTAGGTGAAAGGAATTATCTCCTAGAATATCAAATATCTAAAAGGGGCCAAGCCAGAGCTTGTCAAATTTATCATGTCCCCCTTTCTTCTCATGGGATTTGTCCCAGCGTAGCAACAATCCTAAAGGCTTTGACCTTGGCTTTTCAATCAAACCATCTTTCAACTACATCCTGATGTTTGTCAAAATTCTCTACTGCTTCATTACGTATTTCCTCTAAATGGAGGAGCTCGGCTAGACGGGCTTTGAGATGCTCTCCATCCTCATAATAAGTGTTGATAAACTATAATGTAAGAATCTTGAGGTGGATTGGGAAAATAGGCTCTAGGCCATAAATGAGGTGGTATGGGGAAGTTCCTAGGGAAACCTTATGTCAAGTGCAATCTACCCATAAAACAAAATGCAACTGGGTATGCCAGTCCTTTGGGTTTTTATCTAATAGCTTGTGTATGATAGTTAGCAAGTTCTTATTCATGGATTCAACTAATCTACTACCTTGGGGGTAATAATTCGACGAGAATTTAAGCACAATCCCATAATCAAAATCCCAAATTGCAAACTTAAGGGAAGCAAATGCATGACCATTATCATAGACTAATGCAAATGGATAGCCAAAATGATTTATAATAAAACTTTCAAGGAAATTAATTACTACCTCAGTCATGCATTGTTTACATGAAATTGCTTATGTCTATCTAGTGCAGTAATCAGTTGTGGTTAGAGTGTACTTGTGACCCGCAGAGGAGGATGGGTTTACCAGACCAATGAAGTTGACTCCACATTGAGCAAAGGGCCTTACCTCAATAATAGGTTGTAGCGAAACAACATACCTCTCCTTGGTAGCAACAGTTTGAAAAACGTGACTACATCAAATGTGGTTATGAGCATCTTTGAATAATGTTGGCTAGTAGTATCTAGCCCATAGGATCTGATGAGCTGTTTAAGGACTGGATCCATGTCTCATTCCGAATTTTTTGTGAAATTCCTTTAGCACTTCAGCTTCATATTCTTTCCCTAGGCATCTAAGGTATATTCCTTCATGATTCTTCTTATACAAGATGGATCCCTTCACCATGTAACTATTACTTTTCAGCCTCAAATCCTATTTTTGGACTCCCTACAAACATGGTAGAAATTTGTTATTCAACAAGTAATACACTATGTCATCATACCATTCATCTAGAGAAACATCCTCCAAGTGGTACTGCTGAATGGTGAACTCTGGTTCTGTTTCCACCATTGTACGAGTAAGATCTTGTCCTCTAACGAGCTTCATTGGTTGGATCTCCATGTCATACTCTTGCAGTAGTGTAACCCATTTTTCTCTCCTTTCCCCTAGTTCATTTTGCATCAATAGTATCTTGATAGCAGGGTCGAGAACAATAGCAAACACTTTGTTTCTCAGGATATAATGCCAAAATTTCTTGACTCCTCTAAGGCATATGCTTGCTTCTCAACATTATGGTAGAACAATTCAACATCCTTCAATGGGGCGCTCATAAAGTAAATAAGATGCTCACATCCCTCATCATCCTTTTGTGTTAGCATGCTAGCACACGAGTGATTTGAGACAAATGAATAAATATAGAATGGCTTAGAATAATCTAGACTAACTAGCACTGGGGCATTAGTGATGGCTCTCTTTATCTCAACAAGGGCCTGCTTAGCTTCTGATTCCCATTCTACTTTAGCATCTTTTTTGAGCATTGCATTCAGAGGCTTCACTATTTCTGCAAATCCTGTGTTGAACTTCCTGAAAAAGTTGATCTTCCCGAAAAAGGATTTCATTTCTTTCTTACTGCCCAGAGGTTGAATCTTCAAGATGGCCTGGATACACTCTAGATCTATGGATATACCCCTTTATGAAATGATGTGTCCCATCAATTTTCCTTTCATTACCCCAAAGATACACTAGTGAAATGCCAAATTCTTTGCACTTCTGGAATACCTTACATAAATTGGAGACATGATCCCCTCTTTTCTTTGAGAAAATTGTAAGGTCATCCATGTAGATGATGATGCACTTTCCAATGAGGTCCTTAACATCTATATCCATGGCGAGTTGAAATGTTGCACCTACATTAATTAATTCAAATGAAATCCTTCTATATGCGAATGTTCCCCATTTGGTGGTAAATGTCATCTTGTGCCTTTCTTCATACTAAACCATCACTTGCTTGTATCCTAAGTATCTGTCAAGAAACAACATCATTTGTGATCCATTGGCAATTTGTAGCACTTCGTCAAGTGAGGGCACCAGATAGTTGTCCTTCTTAGAAGCTCTATTTAAGTTTCTAAAATCCACACATAACATGATTTCTCCATTTTTCTTTTTGACCAACACCAAATTTTCCACCCATGTGGAATGTCAAACAGCAAAGATGATTCAGGTTGAAAGCAACTTTTGTACTTCTTTGAAGATAATAGGTTCCAACAACGCATTGATTGGGTGTTGTCACTGCCTAAAGGGCTTCACATCTAGCTTGAGGGGGATAGTGTGAGTGATGATTGAGCTGTCATACATTTTGAGGTCTTCATACCCCCAGGCTATCACATCATGGTAAGTGTGTAATGCATCAATAATTCCCTTCTTTTCTCCTAGAGTACAAACTTTGCTAATAAAAACATTCTTGACATCCTCCATAATACCCAGATTGTGAGCATCACACTGGTTGTCTATGGAATCCCTTTTAGTTTGTTGATCTTGATCCCTTATGTGGTCTAGGTCAAATATCCTTTCTAACTGGACCATACTGCAAGGTATTATGTTTCTCTTCAAATAGATAACTCCTTCTATGTCAAGCTCCGCTTCTTCGGGTTCTACTTCATCTATGATCTGGGAGAAAAATACATTGGAGCTAGTGATGAAGTCAAGAATGTGTTTATCATCCTCAAACACTTGAAAGTCGCATTTTCAAGAACTGACAGGGTGGGGGTGATTTCTATAGTGAAATTCTTTAGGCTAGTCAACGATAAAGGTCGTAGGGTACTAGCTACTTGTGCTAAGGCATCAACAGTGTGATTCTTGCCATGGGGAATTAACTGAATGTTGAATGCATCAAACCCCTCTATGAGATCCTATACTCTATGCCTATAGTTTTCCAACCTTCAATCATGGTATGAGTATAGCTTCCTAACTTGTTTGACAACTAGTTTTCAATCCCCAAATACTTGCAACACTTTGACCTTTCTTAACACCATGAGCAACCCATGAACTAAGGCATCATACTCTGCTACATTATTGGTGCAATAGAATTTTAGTCTATGAGTGGAAAAGTAGGTCTTACCCATAGGAATAATGAGCTTGAAGCTTGCTCTTGCTCCCAGCTTGGATTTAGATTCATCAAAGCGCAATGTCTAGAACTTAGAGGGGATTTTTCCTTTGGAGCTAATTGAGCATACCTCGTTCTCTGGTTGGGTTCCTATCTCTTCACCCTTAGGTGGTTGTTTTCATTTAGGCTAGTTTCGATCTTTCTCTTTTGCTAGAACCTCCTTCAAAGTAATCTATCTTTTGGTGTGGTCTACTGCTGTTTGGCATAAGAAGCACTCAAATTTAGAATGGGAGGTGTCATGTATCCTACACCAGTTGGATAGAAAAAGCTCTTTAAAATCCATCCTTTCTCCTAAACTGAGCTGATCTTGCACACATTTCTACATGAATTCTTGGAAACCATCGAACAGGCCCAAGTTATCATCCTCCTAGAAGTTTTCATTATTGAACTCAACCAATGCCTCTGTGCTATTAGGAAGAGTAGTCAAGTTGGGAGAAGCGTGGCATAGTACAAGGACTTCCTCTTATACCTCTTCTTCTAAAACTTCATATGTGGCTGGGAGGTAATTTCCTAGCTCTATTTTTGTGAACAACACTTCATTCATTTTGTTGTATTCAGTAATCATGAACCTCATTCTAGGCTCATGTTTGATCCTGATCTAGTTGGGAAACCCCTTCCATGGTAGCCACATGTGTGAGTAATAAATTTATGTATACCTGGAATTGAGTGCTCAGGTGAAGTCTCTTCCTAATATGATCCCATAGGTGTCAGGAATATCAACAACCTAAATGTCAATGACTTGTTGCACCCTTGGATCAACTGCGATTCACACAAGAATCCTATTTAGTTCCCCTACCACAATGACCTTAGTCTTATCCAATTGAGTCAGCTTATGTTTGGATGGGGTCAGGGTTATGCTCAATGCTTGGTAGAAAGCGAACGACATGACATTTTTGGATGCTCCTGAATATAACAGGAAATTATGTAGATTTTTGTCAAACATATGGATTGTTAGCAAAAAGTGAGGAGTCTCTAACCTTCCTTGGAAAAACCCTTCCGAAGCATTTTCTTGGGCTACTTGAGCCTTATCCTTGTCATTGCTTTTATCTTTTCATTGCACTTGATTTTGTTCCTTAGTTGGCTGCCTATCTAATTGTTGACTTTTGCTAGATGGTTGATCGTGTGCTTTGCTCCTAAAATTTCTCTAATCACCAGCTCAGTGCTACAAGTATCAAATGAGACTTTTTTCATAGCTGCCTCTTGAGCTAGTTTTGATGGGGTTGTTCTATTCAATGTGTTGAGAAGTTGTTGAGAAGATTTGGCATTGTTGTCATTGATGTCAAAACCTAGGATCTAGAAGGTTGTGCTATGGATGATATGCATAAATGATCTATCCTATGATGTTGTGTAGTATGGATGTTATCCTTGATTCGGATATGGCAATACTCCTTTTTGGGACATCTGTGAAAGTCAGTTAATGTAGAACAATGAAGACTAATCTTTTGATGTTGGTTGTTGTGCTCAAAGCTTATTCCAAGTATCCTTGATATCCGTACATTCATGTAGCATGTTACAATTTTTGGTATGTCTAATTGCATTCCTCTGGTTGGTACTAAAATTGATGGAGATCAAGACTTGGTTTTGGTTGAGGAATTCCCATCGGCTCTGGAATTTATCTCATGTAATTCAAAGTTAGCTATCTAATAATTATGCTTATCTTATGTATGACCTATTTATGGGTCCTGTGGTAACGTGGTAAGGAGATATTTATGTGTGACCTATCCTTTGGGTCTAGTGCTAGTGTGCCAAGACTTTTTGAATATTTCAAGGTTGTTCTTCAAGCCAACATGTTTTGTTAGGCCAACTTATTTTATTCTATGAGTACATATTGAAAATCTCTTCGGTTTCAAACAAGAAGTGTAGTGTGTGCAAAAAAGGGTGCGAAGGATTGTGTGATAAGAAATAGAGAAGGAAGCGAAAGGAAAGTGTCAAGAAGAAGTAATCAGTAGTGCAAAGGTTGTGCAAGGAAAGTGGGAAGAAGATTCTTGACCAGATCTACTGTAGACAGATATTGTGCATCAACGAGAGTTGTATTCATGCATATGCAGATGCAATTATAGAAATTTAGTTTTGTAACATATAATTCAATAGTAAGCCGTCTCTTAGCTACAATAGCTAGTTTTTGTATCTTGGGCAGTGAGCCCACCAAGAGTCAGCCACCTGGCAATGAGCCTTACTTGCAGTGAGCCTTTGTAAAAATCACCTTAACTGGTGTTCTATAATTGAGAATTAGCATTCTCCGTGGTTTTTCCCATCTTGGGTTTCCACGTAAATTTTGGTGTTCATTGTGCATGGTGTTATGTACGTTCATGTTCATATCTATTTTATTTATTATCTGACTAATTTAAGATTGCTCTGGATTAATTAAATTCAAGAAGATTGTTTTAGGATAACTGGTTCCAAACAAGAAGTGTGGTGTGTGCGAACAAGGGTGCAAAGATTTGTGTGATAAGAAACAAAGAAGGAAGTGGAAGGCAACTGTCAGGAAGAAGTAATCAGTAGTGCAAAGGTTGTGCAAGGAAAATTTGCAGAAGATTCTTGACTGTATCTACTATAGACAAATATTGTGCTCTAAACCAGAACTGACTTCATGCATATGTAGATGTAGCTTCATCAGTTCATATTTTTTCAATGAGATTATTTTGTAATCAAATGTTTTTGTATTAGTCAGGCAGTGAGTCCACTGGCACTAAGCCTTACCTGCAGTGAGCATTTTGGCAATGAGCCTTTGTAAAAATCACCTTAACCGATGCCACCTTAACCAGTGTTCTATAATTGAGAATTAACATTCTCCATGGTTTTTCCCATCTTGGGTTTCCACGTAAATTCTAGTGTTCATTGTGCATGGTGTTGTTATGTGTGTTCATGTTCATATCTGTTTTAATTATTATCTAATTATTTTAAGATTGCTCTGAATTAATTAAAGTCAAGAAAATTGTTTTAGGATAACTGATTCACCCCCCCTCTTAGTTATTTGGACTGTTCAACACAATGATCTAATGAAATAATTCCTAATGGCGGGTACTCACAACAACTCAAAGGCTAATAGACATACTTTTACTTTCTTTAACTCTTTCACTACATATTCCCCCATTTGTTCAACATCCATTTCAGAGGAACTACCTTGGGTGTGATTGGAAGATTGTTCTTTAGCTAGTTTGGATCGCCTATTCCTACTAAAATATTGGGTAGGGACCTTGGGGTAAGGTGGGTTGTTACTAGAATTTGGATCAGGAGGTGTGTTAAAGTTGTTGGGAGGAATGGAGGTCATGAAGGGACTACCTACTTGCATATTTCTCAAATTGTAAGGAGTTACATGTTGGTGGAACATATGAACCTCTTTTGTTTATTTTTCCTCCTCATCTTTAGGCCCATTATCTATTGAATCAAATATTTGAGATATGGCTCCTTTGTTAGATACCTCTTTTGATTCACCCATCTTGTCTACAACCTCTTTCTCGGGCTCATTCTTGTCACTTTGAGGGAAAGGCGCTTGGTTGACAACCAAGACTGGGTCATATGGCTTTGAGGGTACTATCTCTCTACAACTTGAGCTATCAACAACATTTTGAACTTTTGGAAGATTGCCACAACAATTTGGAACTCTAGAAATTTGAGCTCAGAATGCCTACTAGTTTAATGAATTCTACACTATCCGGATAGGCCTACCTCAACCAAATAGACTCCGCTTGCTGATTTTTTTGTGCCTCTAGGTGGATCAAGAGGTGTTGGAACCCCACCATTGTTCAACCTAGTATTCCATGTTATATTCTTCCTTTGGGATGGCCTCCTTTCAAATTTTTGCCTAGGATTTTGACCTCTTTCATAATTCTTCCTTGCAAATACGCCAGAGTTACGGTTGTTTCTATGAAAGTTCGCTTGAATGATCCTTTGAGACGCGTGCAGTTGGTTGTTTTGGTTCCTCAGATGCGTTACTTTGGTGGATAGCTTCTTCACTAATTCAATCAACTCATTAATTCACTCCTTGTTCGCATTACTTTGGGTTGGTATTGTATTTTGGAGGTAGACTAGATGTGTTGCAGATGAACCTTGTTGGGTTGTTGATGCTTCAGAATTCTACAAATATTAAGGTACTTGTGGTTTTTGTGAATAGGTCGGTTGATTCGAGGGCTGCATGTAGCTTTGTATGGATGGGGCTTGGTTCAATGGAGGCCCTGGATGTGGCACAATGGATAGTTGAGGAATCAGATTCATCAACGGAGTTTGATGAGCCAATGCATGAGTAAGTCCATGGATTTGTGAAGGATTAGCAATCGATCCCAATGAAGGAAATGGACCTACAATATGATGTCCCAGATTAGTGATTTCCTTCATTGCTTTGACATATGCATCCACCAATCTTGTAGGCAATTGATGCATTCATTTGACTAGGGTGGATGTGAGGTTGTCCAAAGTAGCATAATACACAGCTCTTGCTGAGGCATCATCAACTACATAAGGAGGCTGAAAATTCATGTATGCTCTATGAAATCTATCATTGAATGAGTTGATTGGCTCATTAACTTCCCTCTTTACTGACATGAACTATTGATACGAATCTGTGGGGTTGATTGGGACTTTAAATTTCTGCAAGTGTTCTTCATGAGGTCCCAAGAGGTGATGGATCCTGTAGGTAAATGTATATACCAATAGAATTCTTCATCCCATGATGAGTAAGGGAAGAGCTTGCAAGAAACATCTTCATGTTCAATCTGCATATTGTTCAAGTCCGTTTGGAAGATCTTGATATGTTCTTCTGTTGTCCTTTGTGAATATGTTCTTTTGTTGTCCTTTGTTTGGAAGATCTTGATATTTTCTTGTGTTGCCCATTTATTGCTTTGGGAGCAGAAGCAGTGGGAAGCTATGGAGGCCAAGACATAGAGGATTCCCCATGGGGATCTTTTCCCTTGCCATACAAGTAGTACCAAGGTCCAAGTGCTTTAGTAGGGAGATCAAATATCCTAATCTTGGGTTTTCGCCAAGTTGGTATCATCGGACTCAGTGGGTAAAAGCCAAACATATTCATCCAAAACTCTTCTCTGGAAAGAGGAGTGGGAGAGGAATCCCAAGAATGTGCTAGCTTCTCTTTTCCTTTTCAAGAAGAGGAGGCAGCTAGCCGTTGTGCTACTAGAAGGGTCAATTTTGGCTATCCCTTGCCCCCAGTCTTATACTTCACATAGTTCTTGTAAAGCAGGTTTGTTCTTTGTGGAAGCGGACCAACCGGGGTAGGAAAAAAATGATCCAACGAGTAACCCCCATGGGACACCAATGACTAGTATCCAGTGTCACGCACCACATGCACAACACTTTCATGGGAGAATTTCAAACATTTATGAATGACGGAGGTGATTCCATTCATGGAAGCTAGCCAAGGTATGCCTAACTTCAATCTAAATAAATCCAACTCTGGAATAACATCAAAGACTGTGTCTATAGCCCTAGGTCCATCTAGGTTGGATAGAGTTATTGAGCCATACACTTTGAGAGAAATACCATCATGTGTACAGATGGTAGATTTTGTTTCTTTTTACTCCTCTCTATGCAATGAATTAAGCCACAAGGTCTCTTCTATAATGACATTCACTTAGCTCGCGGGGTTGACTAAGACCCCTGTCATAATGTTGCCATTGAGGTGAGCTGAAATGTAGAGGGGAGAGGGCTTGTTGTTCAAGGAAAAATCTTGCAACGTGAATGTCACGTCTGACAAGCTGGGTGAAGGTGCGCAGTAGGAGTAACTGTGACCATGTTAACATATGCCTCGGGTCGAGTGGTATAATCAGAGGGATTGATAATAATGTTAGAAAAATGCGACGAAAATGGGTCTGTGTATATCTGCAACTCACTATTCGCTTTCACTACTGATTTGTTTGCATTTTGTTTACTTCCATTGAGACAAATAGTACCATCCTCGATACAATCCTGTATCTCGTGACACATGCACATACAATGTTTGATATCATGTTCATTAACTCAATGGTACTGACAGAAGGAATTTGCATCATACCAACTAGGGTAAGGTTCTTTGAGAGGCTTAGGGTTCTCCAAGGTAATGATCTTATCCTTTAACAACTTTTGCAAGATGGAAGAATAAGATTCTGCTAACTTTGTGAACTTTTTGTTGCATTTGAGGCCATTAGCATTCGTAGAGAATACTACATTCGTGATAGCCTTATCCTTTCTAGAGATTGATATAATGGATTTCCCTTTTGAACGAGAGTGTGAGAAGGATCCTTCAAACTAAACTACCATTTGTTGATATTCTCGTAATGGGGCGCACAAGTGCGTGAAAGAAGGGTACTCCATAATGGAAAATTTTTCTTGCCAAGGTCTCTACAAGTTCCTTATGAATACCTTTTGTACTTAGAATCAGGCAGCGGGTACAAGATCTACAAGAAGAGTGTCTGGTACCACACTATGAAATCAACAATCTTCTCGTTATCCCCTTTTTTGCATTGGAAAAGATCCTAGAAGGTCATCTTCGGTCCAATGTTGGCTTGGAACTGTTGGATAAACTAATTTACCAGTTGATCAAATGAGAAAATAGAATTGACAGGTAAGGAATAGTACCATTTGAGTGTTGTGTCCTTAAGAGATCGAAGGAATAGTTTTTCCATCAATGCATCGTGATGGGAGAAATATGTATATAAGCCATTAAAGGTAGATACATGCATTTGCGGGTCCCCTTTGCCTCCATACTTCTTGAATTTTGGAATCTCCATTTCTTGTGGGAAGGGAGTGTTTGAGATTGCTACTAACAATGGGATATGTCGAAAGAAGGGTTGAAAGATAGGTTGGGCAGAGGGATGGGAGAGACTCGCTAGCTAGCTTTACATCTTACCCATATTCTAAAGAATAGTGTTCAGAATAGGGTCTTGGGATGACAAAGGTCCAGTGGAACCTCCTCTAGAACCACCACTAGAGCCACCTCTAGAACCACCAATGTGACCACTACCGGAACCACTTTCGGAGCCATCGCCACCAACAGGGGCTCCACTGGAGCCACCTACGCTTCTGATGCCACCACCATGGCCTTCATCGACACCACCTCCACTAGTGCCACCCCCACTACTGAAGCCACCACCACTACCAATGCCTCCACCACTCAACCCACCAAAACCTCCACCACTAGAGGTGACAAGAGGGGAAAAACTGACACCTAAGCGTATTTTGTTCACTTTGATAGTTTTGGATCTCTCAGAGGTAGAGGGGATGCTAATTGACGGGACTATGTCGACCATGTACACAGACGTGGGAGGAATCAAAATTCCTATCTCTCATGTTCTTTGAGAGAGGCCCCTTGTATGATGTTAGCGTTGTTTGGAAGGGCACACACTTCAATCATAATAGAGAGACTAGCCAGGAGTTCTATGCTCGTTCCATCTTTTCCCACCATATACTTTATTTCGCTAATAACCCAAGCAGCTCTAGCCAACTTTGGGTCCTTTTCCAGATGATTCTCCAAGTCACCCAACCTTTTGCTAAGGGTAGAGATATATTCTAAAGGAATGTGGAAAAAATCATGCTCATCTACTAACGACAGTGTAGTAGACGCAGGAGGAGTGACGATGTGGTTGGTCTCATCAGAGAACACTACTTCACCCCTAGACAATTGCTCTTGGGTAGCAAGACCAATGGAAGATTTGACAAAAGGGTCTTTAGAGAAACCAAAAGTGACCTTCATCCTCTCCATTGGAAGGTGTCACACACTTCTCCTAACAACGTACCTAGAAGTCATGGACTAGGTTGTGATGCTCATAAACCTTCACAACACTTAGGCTTACAATGATTACAAGGTAAAAGGAAAAATTTCAACACCAATGAATAGGAAAATGATACTTCATGTCAGGTTCACCAAAAATGTAAGAGGGAGACCAACCACGTCAGGGCCCCAGGTCATGGAGAGCCGAGAGCGGAGGGCTACCCTAACTTACCTCACTCTAAAGGGTGTCTTGAGACAAGGATTGAGAATGAGTAGGACTATAATGTACTTCAATCACCCTACAAATCCTAAACCTAGGTTTGGGCTAGGTGAGCTAGTTTTTAGAGTCGGTATTGTGCCCCAAACAACTCTCTATCTGAGGACGATAGTGTAGTTATAGGATGACAACACGATGTGATGGCATCTCTCAGAAACATTGACATCCATACAGTCAAAAAATAGTGAACATAGTAAAACTACCAAAAAAATCTACTAACAACCTAGCTAGTTAATCTAGATGGTAAAAACATAATGAGAAAGTATACGAAATAGATACTGAAATGATAAAGTAAATAAGCAAGAACTAGGGTGACGAAGATAATCTCACAAAAGTGTCTGTTTTCCAGCTAGTTTTACATGTACTTTCACTTGCACACAAGCAAAAAGGGAAAATTGTTGGGGCTGTATAGAGCCCTACCTTAGTCAAACCCCTATTTTGGTGTTTCCACCTCCACGTTCAACCAGAAAGAAATGAAGAAGAAATATGTGATAAAGGAAAGGAAGGAAAGCAATGCACACTACAAAACAATACAATTCTACTCATCCAAATCACAAAGGAGAGGAGTGAAATGTTATCACCTCCACCCAAAAGCTCACTAACCAATGGAGGAGAATATGGACTTGGCAAGGTCACCACAACCGCAACTGCAATGAAAGGAGGTATTGCAAGACTCCAAGCCACGCTTCAATGGCTTGCTTCACACTTGCTATGTGGAGTTGATGGAGTATTGCTGCTGCAATGGGGTGTTGAAAAATATTGCTTGAGAGTGAAGTGAACATTGGAAATGTTAAGAGATGGCTTGAGAATGTGTAAAGATTGTAAGAGAGATTGTGAAGAAATGGAATTATGAATTAAAGAAGAGTTTTTTTTTAAGGTGGGATGGGAGAATCTACCATTTTCGAGGTTGGTTGGTCGAAGAGGGACGTTACAAATCGACCCCAATCAAATGTGTAATGCTTCTACCAACTTTAGATACAGGAATCCTTTAGGGACGAAAATGTGCTACATGGACGTCTAAACACCGTACATGCATCCCCAATAGAAATTATCTCACCAACACAAAAAATAGATGCCAAGTGGAAGGAAGGCGGCTGGGTGATGTGGAATTTTTCCTTTGAATTTGATTTTCTAAGGTGAGGGTGTGTAAAAGGGGAATTTGCATAAGGGGTGCAAATTCACTCCTATACATTTTTCCCCCACTTTAGTGAGCACAGATACTAATGAGTGCTTCGGTAAAGTAAATTGAAGAGTTAGTAGGGTTAGAAATTTACACCTAAACCATCGAGGAAGTAGATCATGATCTGGAGAACTCAAAAGCGTAGGGCAAGAAAATGGCTCCATAGGTACTCTCCCTAAGGAGCTTCGAACAAAAGAGTCCATAGCTCTGTAGAACTATGAAGCTGTACAAAGTACACCAAAGGCCCTTATACCAATGATGGACAAATCCTATAGGATGAAAACATCTCATAGGTTTGGAAACCTACAAGGAGGCAACCCCCAAGATCTCTCACATGAAGGAATCCTTGATAAGAAAGCGCCTTACACTCCCATAGACCTGCAAGGAGGTGTCCTCCAAGATCTATCACATGAAGGAAACCCAAAGAAGCAAGTACCTCACAGGCCTGCAGATCTACAAGGAGGAATCCCCAAAGATATCTCACATGAAGGAAACCCAAAGACTAAGCTCCTCACAGGCCCACAAACCTGCAAGGAGGCATTCCCCAAGATCTCTTGCCTGGAGGAAACCCAAAGAATGAGACTCCACAGAGTCAGAAAGTGGCTTTACAGGTGTACCTGCAAAGTGACATGTTTACTCAAAGATAAAGCATGTCTGAAAACACAAAGTGACCACATAGGAAAATAAGCGGACAGTCACACAAATCGTCAACAAGTTGGAAGGCTTTCAAAGGGGTCCCTCGGGAACCTGACATGAAGAGGGGTCCAGTCAAGGGACACATTGTTTGAAAGTAATAGAACTTTTTTCACAAATCAATTCAACATCAAGGAATCCTTTCGAAAGATGTTCACTTCATAAAGAAATTCAAAGGGAAGAAGATGCCCCCTTGCAAGGGGAAGGTCAAGACTACTTCCACCTTGAAGGAAAGTTCCCAAGTTCTTTCTTTTCGAACCCATGATGAAGGAAACACATTTCGTTAGGGATCCAAGTCAAGAATGTGATTTTTGAAAAAGCTTGCAAAGTTTCTCAAGAAAAGATTCGTTGGCAACAAATACATTTTCCAAAAATCAAAGTGTCATAGAAATGGCGTTGTCACACATGAAAGGGACAACTCAAGCAAAGAAGAGAGAAAGATAAAAAGAGAGCGAAAAATAAATAATTACAAATAGAAGACACAGGGCTAATATGATATTTAGGGGTCAAAGTTGCTCATAAATATATATAAGTATAATAATAGTATATAAATGAGATGTCATCAAACCCCTACTATAATAGACCATGTGAAGAATGCACAAGAAAAAAAAGTGAAAATAAAAAATTGGGTCAACATGGGAGGGAAGCTTAAATGCCCCCAACATTTTGCATTGTCCCCAATTTGCTGAAAGTCAAACACAAACATGGAAGAATGGTGATACAGATAGAAGAAGGTTTATGACACAAAAATAACTCTTGTATCCAAGCACCAACAAGAGTGACAAGGGTCATCAAGGAACACATAACACAATCATGGGGGAACACATCACAACACACACATAAATCTAATCTAAAAATAAAGAGGAGGCCTCCCCCTAACATTCATCAACCAAGAGGTTGTCCGCTTCCCAATTTAGATCATAATAAGGGGAAGGAGAATGAGCCTACAATAGTGGAATATTAAGGGAAGGATCTTTCAACCCTCCTGCAACAAGGGATAAGGAAAAAGGCCCCACAAGGTCTTCTCTACTAGTCTCTTGTGGAGCTATAATCAACAACTTTGCGAAGATTGATGACAAGGTCGAAATTTCATTCAGAGAGTTAAAAATGCACTTTACTGGAGTTCCATGTTGTACCTCAATGGATGGAAAAGGTTTTTCTTGAGATTCACTGCTTGGCTCACCAAATGACTCAGGAGTGGTGAAAAAATTAGGGGAAGCCAAGACTTGTTTCGTCACTAAGACAGAACAAGCCAATGTAGGACCACCCTTTGGAGAAGGCAGGCTTCTCTTATGCCCTCCATTGTTGGAAGGGCCATCCTCTACCTTCTGCTTTGTTGGGGGATGTGAACTCCCCACGGATAAGGAAAGAGGCACAAAGGAGGAGGAGGAAAAAACCATGGAAGATACCACCAAAGTATTCAACATATCCATGAGTTTAGGGAATGATGGGATATCTGGAAGGGACATAAATAGGGGAGGCTTGGGTGAAGGAGCGATGAACCCCTGCACCTTTTTGGGGTCAGATACATTCACACTCACAACAAGGGAAATAAGTGAGATTGAACTAGATTGAATGGAAGCAAGGGGAAGGAGAGAGGAGGATACATTAGGAGGCTCTAAAGCAGGGGTGGAAGTCTCCTCTTCCTTCTTCTATAAAGCGGCCTACTCAGCTGCCAGAGCCTTTCATCGATGCTTGCACTCATGTGCAAGGTGGTTTCTACGAATCTTTGAACTAGAGGGAGAGGGTTGTGAAGGGATGCAAGGATCCTTCTCAGCCATGGGAGTTTCCACTACAACCATTTCTGGTGGAGGGACAAGCTCCTAAATGGGAGCAGGAGGAAGAGATTGAGAAATAGCATGGGGAGTCAGCTCTAATGCCTCAGTAGCGAAACTTTTCCTGTTTACTGCTTTGGGAGTAGAAGTAGTGGGAGGCCATGGAGGCCGAGGCATAGAGGATTCCCCACAAGGACCTTTTCCCTTTTCATACAAGTAGTACCAAGGTCTAGGTGGTTTAGTAGTGAGATCTGATATCCTAATCTTGGGTTTTCGCCAAGTTGGTATTATTGGATTTAATGGGTAAAAGCAAGGCATATTCATCCAAAACTCTTCTCTAGAAAGAGGAGTGGGAGAGGTATCCCGAGAATGAGCTAGCTTCTCTTTTCCTTTTCAAGAAGAGGAGGCAGTTGAGCGCTATGCTATCAAAAGGGTCAAGTTTGGTTGTCCCTTACCCCCGGTCTTATACTTCACATAGTTCTTGTAAAGCAGGTTCGTTCTTAGTGGGAGTGAATGGGGTGGGCCAAAAATGATCCAACAAGTAACCCCCATGGGACACCAATGGTTGGTATCTAGTGTCATGCACCATGTGCACAACACCTTCGTGGGAGAATTTCAAACACTTATGAATGACGAAGGCGATTCCATTCATGAAAGCTAGCTAGGATATTCCTAACTTCAAACTGAATAAATCCAACTCCAGAATAACATCAAAGACTGTGTCTACAACCCTAGGTCCAACTAGGACGAACAAAGTTATTGAGGGTTGATGCAAGAAGTTGGGTCCACAAAAAGCTCAAAAAGTGGAAGTATTTTTGCTTCTTTTTTTTAGAATTTGTTACACTTAGACTAAAAAATTGAGGCACTTACACAATGAATCTTAAAAAAGTCAATAATATGAAATTTAGTATTTTGAATCTAGTTTCCAAATATATAATTTATACAAATACTCAGATGATAGAAATTAAATTTTGATAGGGATGTATAAAAACCACTTTTTAAAAATCCCCATTTTTTTACCATACCATGCACGTGTATGGACACCACTTTTGGATCCAAATAAAAGTATTTTGCTAATTACTTTTGGGGAAAGAGAGCTAACAACATGAACATTGATGAAGAATTTTTTTTGAATATATTTTTTTTATTGGCCTTAATTGTTGTTTTTAAAAATCAACGTGTATGGACAGCATAATTGGACCTAAACAAAAAAAAATTGAATCTTTTTTTTTCATCGTGTAGAGAATTGTCTAAAGATAGATTCCATATAATTTTTTAACAAGAAAATTAACAAAAAAAAAGTTATTAAAAACAAAAAAAGCATGATATTTCAAGTTTAAGGACTAGTTTGCTTAGAAATTAATTAAAAAATAAAAAATATAATCCAATCTTAATAAAAATTAAATTCTTGGAAACTAGACATCATGTTCTCTAATGGGTTTTAATTTTATAGATTGATTTAAAAAAAAGTCCATCAACCATATTGTCAAAGTTGGACATTCTTCTTCAATCTTCCTTAGTTTTTTAGTTGCAGGTCAAAGGCTAAGGGTCGGCTTGCCAAACCTTTCCCGAGCCTAAAACCAAGGCAACATGTTGGTTGAGAATTCAAAATTTTAAAAACACGTACACGTTTTTTAAAACGCATACGTGTTACAAAATGCATGTGTTCTTTATTTTCTTGATTATTTTAAAAAATAATTACTTTTTAGAAACGCTTGCGTGTTTTAAAATGCATACGCATTTTGTGTTACAAAATGTGTACATGTTTCTAAAAGGTATTTAATTTTTTAAATAAATGAACTTGTACTTGTTATAAAATGCGTACGTGTTGTATAACGCATATGCATTTTTTTAGGCTTAGGTACCCAAAGCATAACCCATACACATTTTTTCAATAACACGTACACATTTTCTATGAGATTTTTTTTTGGCCAACACTTCCCCTCTTCATGGCCCCAACTTCTTGCTTTTACCCTTGAGCCATATGGCTTGAGAGAAAGACCATCATGTGTACAGATGGTAGATTTTGTTTCTTTGTACTCCTCTCTATGCAATTAATTAAACCACATCTCTTCTATAATGACATTCACTCAGCTTGCGGGGTCGGCTAAGACCCCTGTCACAATGTTGCCATTGAGGCGAGCGAGAATGTAGAGGGGAGAAGGCTTGTTGTTCAAGGGAAAATCTTGCAACGTGAATGTCACGTCTAACAAGTCGGGTGCATGTTGTGCGATAGGAGTAATCGTGACCATGTTAACATACAACTTGGGTTGAGTGGTACAATCAGAGGGATTGATAATCATGTTGGTATAATGCAATGAAAACAAGTCCGTGTATATCTGCAGCTCGATATTCACATTTGCTACCAATTTGATTGCATTTTGTTTACTTCCATCAAGAAGAATAGTATTGTCCTCAATGCAGTCCTATATCTCGTGATGTAGACACATACAACGTTCGGTATCATGTTCGTTAACTCAACGGTACTAACAGAAGGTATTCGCATCGTACCAACTAGGGTAAGGTTCTTTGAAAGGCTTAGGGTTCTCCAAGCTAATGATCTTATACTTTAACAACTTCTGCAAGATGGAGGAATAAGATTCTACTAACTTTGTGAAATTTTTGTTGCATTTGAGGCCATTATCATTCATAGTGGCTACTACATTTACGATAGCCTTACCCTTTCTAGAGATTGATACAATGGATTTCCCTTTTGAATGGGAGTGTGAGCATGATCCTTTGAACTGAACTACCATTTGATGATATTCTCGTAATGCAGCGCACAAGTGTGCAAAAGAAGGGTACTTCATAAGGGAAAACTTCTCCTGCTAAGGTCTCTGCAAGTTCCCTATGAACACCTTATGTACATCAAAATTGGGTAGCGGGTACGAGATCTATGAGAAGAGCACTTGGTACCATGCTATGAAATTAGTAATCTTCTCCTTATCCCCTTGTTTGCATCAAAAGAGATTTGAGAAGAGAATTGATTTACAACTTGATCAAATGAGAAAATAGAATTGTCAAGTAAGGAACAATACCATTTGAGTGTTGTGTCCTTAAGAGATCGAGGGAATAGTTTTACCATCAACGCATTGTGATGGAAGCAATCTGTACACAGGGTATTAAAGGTGGACACATGCATTTGTAGGTCCCCTTTGCCCCCATACTTCCCAAATTTGGGAATCTCCATTCCTTGTGGGAAGGGAGTGTTTAAGATTGCTACCAACAATGGGCTATGTCGGAAGAAGGGTTGAAAGATAGGCTAGGTAGAGGCTTTGGAGAGACTCACCAACTAGCTTTGCATATTACCCCTATTTTAAAGAACAATGTTCAAAATACGGTCTTGTGATGGAAAAGGTCTAGTGAACCTCCTCTAGAACCACCACCAGAGCCACCTTTGGAACTGCCAATGTGGTCACTATCAAAAACACTGTCGGAGCCACCACCACAAACAGGGCCTCCACTGGAGCCACCTCCTCTTCCAAAGCCACCACCATCACCTTCACTAGAACCACCTCCACCAGCACCACCCCCACTTTCGAAGCCACCACCACTACCAAATCCCCCACCACTCAACCCGCCAAAACCTCCACCACTAGGGGTGACAGGAGGAGTGAAACTGAAACCTAAGGGTATTCTGTTCGCTTTCATAGTTTTGGATCTCTTGAAGGCGGAGGGGATGTTGATCGATGAGACTATGTCGACAATGTACATAGATGTGGGAGGCATCGACATTCCTAACTGTCTCTCATGTTCTTCAAGATCGGCCCCTTGTATGATGTTAGTGTTGTTTGGAAGGGCACATGCTTCAGTTAGACAGAGAGACTACCATGAGTTCTATGCCTGTTCGATATTTTCCCACCATATACTTTATTTCACTAATAAGGCGAGCAACTCTAGCCTACTTTGGGTCCTTTTCCAGGTGATTCTCCAAGTCACCCAACCCTTTGCTAAGGGTAGAGATATATTCTGAAGGAATGTGAACAACCTCGTGCTCGTCTACTAACGATAGTGTAGGAGACATAGGAGGAGTGGAGACGTGGTTAGTCTCATTGGAGAACCCTACTTCGCCCCTAGACAACTACTCCTGGGTAGCAATACCAACGACAAATATGACAAAAAGGTCTATAGAGAAACCAAAAGTGACCTTCATCCTCTCCATCGGAAGGTGTCACACACTTCTCCTAATAATGTACTTGGAAGTCATGGACTGAGTTGTGATGCTCATAAAACTTCACAACACTTAGGCTTACAAAGATTACAAGGTACAAGAGAAAAGTTTCAACACCAACGAATAGGCAGATGTTGCTTCATGTCGAGTTCACCAAAAATGTAAGAGAGGGGGACCAACCACGCCAAGGCCCCAGGTCATGGAGAGCCGAGAGCAGAGGGCAACCCTAACTTACCTCACTCTAAAGGGTTTTTTGAGACAAGGATTGAGAATGATGAGGACTATAATGTACTTCAATTACCCTACAAATCTTGAACTTAGGTTTGGGCTAGGCGAGCTAGTTTTTGGAGTCAGTATTGTGCCTTAGACAACTCTCTATTCAAGGATGTCAGCATAGTTCTAGGACAACAACGCGACTCATTGGCATCTCTTGGGCACGCTAGTGTTTATACAGTCAAAAAATAGTGAACACAATAAAACTACCAAAAAGACCTACTAATAGCCTAGCTGGTTAATCTAGATGGTAAAAATAGAATGAGAAAGTATACGAAATAGATACTGAAATGATAAAGTAAATAAGCAACTAGGGTGACGAAGATAATCTCACAAAAGTGTCTATTTTCTAGCTAGATCCACACGTACTTTCACCTGCACACACGCAAGAAGGGGAAAATTCTTGGGGTTGTATAGGGGCCTACTTTAGTCAAACCCCCATTTTGGTGTTTCCACCTCTACAGATAGCTAAAAGGCAATGAAGTAGAAATATGCGATAAAGGAAAGGAAAGAAATACACACTACAAAACAATATAATGCTACTCAACCAAATCACAAAGGAGAGGAGTGAAACCTTACTGCCTTCACCCAAAATCTCACTAGCCAATGCAGGAGAATATGGACTTGGAAAGATCACTACAACCACAACTACAATGAAAGGAGGTCTCAAAAGACTCCAAGCCCACGATTCAATGACTTGCTTCACACTTGCTATGTGGAGTTGATGGAGTGTTGAAAAATGCTACTTGAGAGTGAAGTGAATTGGAAATGTTAAAAGATGGCTTAAGAATTTGTCTAGATATTAAAAGAGAGATTGTGAAGAGACATAATGAATGAAAGAAAAATGTTTTTTGAAGGTCGGTTGGGAGAATTTTCCATTTTCTAGGTCAGTTGGTCGAAGAGGGACGTTACAAATTGACCCCAATCAAATGTGTAATGCCTCTGCTGAATTTAGACGTGAGAATCCGTTAGGGATGACAGTGCACCATGTGGACGTCTATGCATCATGCGTGTATCCCTAACAAAAATTATCTCATCGACACAAAAGACAGATGCCAAGTAGAAGGAAGGCAGTTGGTTGATGTGAAATTTTTCCTTTAGATTTGATTTTCTAAGGTGAGGGTATGTGAAAGGGGAATTTGCATAAGGGGTGCATATTTTCTCATATACACTAAGATGAAAAGTAACAATGGTTGATGCTACACTGGAAAAACTTCCAAATTGAGTCTTGCTTAACCAAAGACAGCCCACATTATTGCAAAACTAGTGCAATCTTCTAAGGTTTACTTATGATTTTTAGACTACAACATGAATACTTAAAGCATGCATATACACAATTGAAGTTAAGTGTTGTAAATGAATTAGCTTAGACTAACTTTACACAACAATTTTTCATCAAAAAATGGCCAAAAGTATGAGTTGAAAGTGCATCAAAGACTATAGCACACATCCACCATTAAATCCAACATGAACTACTAACAAAAAGTAAACTCAAATTGAAATAAGCAATGTTGAAATAAACTTCTGGAGATAGAATCATGCACACATAAAGAGAAACACACAAGAAACTATCAACTCAATGCTTTTCTTATATATTGTAGCAACATTTCTTTACACAAATCATCTCTCTCTTTGAAAATGAGAGGATGCCCCTATTTATAGTTTTCCAAAAGTAGAATGAATGGTCAAGATTCATTTACAATGAATGGATCAGATTCATTCTAATTTAGGGTTTCAACTAACCCCATATGAGTACAAAAGTTTACAATATAAAATAGATTATTTTGTTTTTTCCCTATTTTTTCTTGTAGCTACTTTTAACTTTTTAGCTATTTTAGCAAATATTCATCATCTATAATTGGATTTTCAGCTTCTTTTTGTAGAGTAGCATATTCCACGAACTTTCCAATGACAACGAACAACTTTTTCTCTTCAGAGAGATTAGATTTGGTGATTTGGAAGGAAAATATCTTAAATCTTTCCACCATTTGAGCTCGATGCTTCGTGCATTTCATCTCAGCTCAGATTATTTGATCTGACTCTATGAAGGCTCATGCTACAAAATCAATGAAATCTGCTGATAAAGTATCGCTGGCCCCTTGCTCTACGATCTTGTGGAATTCACACTTGATTGCTTCCCAATCTAGCTCGAGGGCATGCATCTCATATCCTGTCATCAAATTTAAATAATCATCACACTCTACTCGGTGCTCTACGATCCACTCATGATTGACCTCTAACCCTAGCAAGGCTCTTTCTAAAATTTCCTTTTTGTACTCAAAATTCATCTGCAAGGCTTCAAGTAGCCAATGATCTTCCTTGGGAAGTGCTAGCTCCTTTTCCCAGGTTTCCCAGGAGAGTTTGAGGATGCTCTCCAACTTTGGGTATGTTATCCTGTAAATTTCAAGGAACTCCTTGTAGATTCCCATTACCTCCTTGACTTCCTTTTGCAAAACCTAGAATTCATTATGCATCCTAGCTGCATGGTGGATGCTCTTGTCATCAGTGTCAACAACCCTTTTGAACCAATTAGATGTAGATTTGGTCCAATTCTACATTTTTTCCATTTTGCTTACTTCTTCCTTGGAGAGCAGGACAGACGCAGGACACTCTACTACAACTTCCTCTCCTTATGATGTCCACTATTGCATAAAGGAAGTCAGTTCTGTCACTTATGATTTCAACTCCTCCTTTGTTGATTGATCTTTATTCATCTGTTGAAGGATGGTGGACACTTACCCCTGAAATTCATCAATCTGTTGGGCACGAGATGTCGAGTCTAGATTGATGGTAGATATTTGATAATCCTTGCCTTGAAGGTGTCTGCATCTTTTCCTGTAGCGAGAGTGGCTACCTATAGTATTATAGACCATGAAGCATCAATTGTAATGTGAGACCTGATCTTTGGCTTATCTTTTTGAGTCTTTACTTGGGCTCTAGCTAGTATTGCTTCCAATCAATCCTTAGGGTTTGCAAGCACATGAGCCTTTCTCTTCACTGCTACTCTAGCCATGAGGGAACCTCCTTTTGATGATCTAGAGACTCATTATCCTCCCCTTCTTCTTGTTCCTTTGATGGCTCTTCCCCGTTATTCCTGGGAGCATCCTCAACATTAGCCTCTTCTTCATTTCACTAGTTCTCTTGTAGTATGGCCTTTCCTTTGTCGGGCTCAGCAGATGCTACGTTTACTTCACCAATGTTTTTTCCTATGTTGCCCCCTTATCTTCTATATGTTGAATTTTGACACCTTTATTGAGCTTGACATCCTTTTCTTCTATGTTTTCTTCTTCTTCCTTCTCTTGCTCATGTTATCCTATCAGGGGCACTTCTTCACCTTTCAGGCCCTCATCTTGGCTAGTTTGCAGAGGCCCATTAGTTTTACTCGTATCAATACTTATATCAATTTTCCCTTCCTTAGAGCAATGCTCCTTTGGGTTTGCTTCCTTTTCTATGTTCTCTTTAGGTTGTTCTTCTTCAAGCTCTTGGTCTTAGGTCTCAACTGCATAGTAGTCATCAAATGTTCTTGTATCTATGCCCTCAAGCGTTTGTTTTCCTTCTTCATCTAAAGCTACCTCATCCAAGTCAACCTTTAATCCTCCCTCAGGATACTCAAAGTAGTCATCCCGGTTAGAGTCCTCTGGTTCTTTGACAATACCTTTTGTTTCTTTTTTAGGCTGTTATGTGCTTAGCTTCTCCATTTCTTCAAATATTTGCATTGTTGCCTCCATTTTAGGTACTAAGTGGGAGGTGGAGGGAGAGGCAAGGCAAGAACAAGTTGGGCCATTAATGTTTTGACTTGAGGATTGAGGATTACCTCAAAGAGCTCAGATGGCACATTTTGCAAATATGCAACAAAGGCATGTGGTAGGGTGAGAGGTGCCTTAGACGTTGTTGGTAGAGAAAGTGGTA
The DNA here is from genome assembly GCA_007258455.2 of Sequoia sempervirens. Lineage (NCBI taxonomy): Eukaryota > Viridiplantae > Streptophyta > Pinopsida > Cupressales > Cupressaceae > Sequoia > Sequoia sempervirens. The sequence continues at coordinate 513,904,670 of VDFB02000003.1, forward strand.
GAGTGGAAAGAGTTGGCAATGGAGGTGAGAGTGAAGAAGACAAAAATGAATAAGTGGTTGAAGAGGAAGAATCTAGCATCACCATGGGAGTAGTTGGGAAGGCAGAGGTGAGATGGACAAAGATGTCCACAGCGGGTAGAGATGAAATGGGTAGTGATTGGGGAGTGGAAGGGGATGGTGCAGTGGCAGCGGTTGAAGAGAGAGAAGAAGTGGTGGGTGGTAGTGAGCGAGGTCGCTCAACTTCTTCCTCTTCTTTGTGCGGGGATCCCTCCTCTTAGATAGTCGAAATCTCAAGAACAAAGGTTCTTGTCCTTTTCACCTTTTTTGGTAGTTGTTTCCTTTCTGTTGATTTCCTTGTATACACTTTGTGCTTGGGCTTCTGTCCAAATGTAAGGGGATATGGGACCCTGAAATGGTGCTTATTGTGCAATAAGGTATGGGTAGTATGTAACTGTTGAGTAAGTTCTAGCAAGATAATCCTATCATTGGGGTAGTAGGGCAACTAGTAGGGTCTTCCTGAGAATCCCTTTGCTCTGATGTAAGTAAACTTTGGGAATTGGATAAACCAATACCCGAAACTTTTTACCACTACCTTAGCACCATGGGACATTCTCCTCTGGTACTCTACTGAAAGAGTACGAATGATATTCCTAATGAAGGCATTTTTGACCCTCTAGTAGTCTTTCTTGAAGTTCCTATATTGGAGTTGAGGGTAGCATCATACACCCTAAGTTGCCCCTTCTTTGTTCCCATTACTCCAACACAATCCAATCCCTTATATGGGAACTTAACAACCAAGAGGTAGACTAGATAAGAGGTCATGTTAAACTACGAAGTCTTCTTCATTGCCACAAATTGATTGTGCAGATTCTCACTTATCATCTTAGCCCAGTGGAACTTGGCGTTGTCTCAAAGAATCTCCTCTAAAAAATAGAACATCCACTCCTTGAAGAATAAGGAAGTGGGGATGCCCATTACTTTGCTTAGAAGTGTGACTAAGTCATTGGCTTCTTCCATGAAATCACTTTTGTATAGTGTTTGGGGAACTTTGTTGGCACTACCCCTCTTATCTTTTAGCCAGGTTTGATTGATTGTCTTTTTGGAGCCAACACGATTCTTTTGCCATACTTTCAATGAAAATTCCTTTTCAACCTCCTCCATTTTTTCGAAGAGAAGAATGCCAAATTTATTTCCAATAGATTAGGGAGACATGTCTGTTGATACTCTTCCATCCCCAGTGACTATCCTTCTATTTTAGGGGTGATAGCACTCTTGACAAGCCATCACTAATTTTGGAGCCACTAAAGTAGGAGGGAAACCAACCACCTTTTCAAGTCTACTTTTCTTGATTCTCACGTCCTCTTCTATTGTAGGATTGACAATAACCCTGTAATGTCCCCATTTTGGCCATACGCTCTTCATTTGGTTTTAGCCTATTTCCAGAAATCCATAGGCTACTCAGATGTGCGAATTTAGGGTTTCCACTTTCATTAAGTCTTTCTTCCAACTCAGTTCTGATTTCTGTTGGTTTTGAGGTAAACTTACTATTTTTGACAATGGCTATTTTTAGTAAGTCTAATTTTGGCAGTGGCATCATCAACAGTTCAACTCAAGTCATTTTGTTATCCATCAGTCTCAGTTTGGCTTTGGGTTTGGTTTTCTTCATGAGTTGAGTTTATACTTAGTCAAATTTCATGTTTCTCAGTTGTACCCCACGCTTAGGAGTAATAACTTCATGTTGTTTTAAAAGAGGGGCCATTAAGGGGGTCAATTGTGCATTTAATGATTTATTAAATGCTTTATTGTTGCAAAGTGAAGTTGGACACCTAAAGGAGGTTGAGTAATATTTTATTATTTCAAAAAGTAAAAGGCAAAAAGGTGGCGTCCCTTTTGGAAGTTGAAGTGATTCAACTTCTTGGAATTTGAAGAGTTCTTGTTGCTTCATTTGCCAACTAAAGCTTATATATTGCTGCTGTTTGAAGAGCTGATTATCGAATGTTTATGCTAATGTTATGCTGTCAAAATGACAACTTGTTTAATACTTCGAGGGATGCTTACCTCCTAGTTCCAATCCAATTTCGTGTTTGAAAGACAACACCTAGTTGGTCTTATTGCTGCTTCTCAATCAGACTAGCAGATTGTGCTTCAAAGTTGGTGAATTTTGGTGAGAATTTCAGTTTTAATGTTGCTGGTGTATACACAGCTGAAGGTGTTTTTCATTTACAGCTTTTGATGTGAATTTATTTTGGTTATGGGTATTTGATCCTTGCAATTCTATGCTAATGGCGACCATATTTGGAGAATTTCATAATTTAATTCCAAGTATTTTATTTTTAGCAAGAGAAATCGCCCCTCTTGAGGGTCGTACCATCTTGAGAGTGCATTGGGATTCATGCAAAATAATATCTTGAGTTTTGATGCAGTTTTGTGGTTTGAGTTTGGGCGCCTATCCTCCAAAGAGACTTTGCATTTCGTTTCATTCAATTCAGAGGTATATTGAAAGAGTTATGAGCATTTCATTGTTTTACAGGTTGCTGGTTTACAGTTTCAGTTTGCTGGTTTTTATTATCAGACTTCAATAAGTTCAGAATTTGGCTTCAATTTCAGTCTTTGAGAGTTATATAAACTAGCTAAATTCATCCTTCACATATTTGCATTCATTCTTCTATTGTAACACTTGTAATTTGCAGTTTTTCTTAATTGTAAGGTTGAGAATTAGTAGTACTAATCCAACCATTTATTTACTGCATTTACTTGTGATCTTTAATGCAAATATCATAACCCCTGGATGGTTTACCGCCAGTGTGGAGGAATCTGATTTGTATTTACTTTCTATCACCCACTGTTAAGTGGAGAATTCCCACTGTTTAGTGGATGCCCGCCGCAGCGGAGGAATTAGTCTGGATTATGTTGTTTTCTTCCCCCCACTGTTTAAGTGGTTGAGCGGATTTCTTCATGGCTGGTTATCCGCCTATTTGTTTCAGTTTTCAATTAATAACTCCATCATATGTTAGCACCTCGCCCTCAGTGGGATCTTGAGTGCACATTCTTGACGTTGAGTTTGTTTCATTTCAAGTACTGTTCTTTAATTTCTCCGCCATATGACAACACCTATCCTTCCTTGGGATTGAGTGTGCATTCTTGGCATTGAGTTCTTTCAAGCTTGGATTTCAGTTTTGATGCTAACGCTAATCCATTGGCGTAGTATTGGCTTGTGTTATGATAATTCAAGAAAAAATTGTTTGGCATATTTCAAACCCTCTATTGGAACTCGTCTATACCGACATACCCTAGATCAGTGTCAGTGACCTTGTCCCAATTGGAAGTAATTTTTGAGGTACACTCGACCCTGTGGAACTTGTACTTCATTTATGCTTTCTCCTCTTTTTCTCTTGGAGTCCTTGTTGGTATTTTTCCTTTTTCTATTTTCTTTGTGGGCTTCTCGACTAGTTTCTCTATAGGTTCCATAAGATTTGCACATAAAAGGTGTAGTAAGTGTTTCGATAGATTAAGAGAGCAAATGTTAGTTATACCATGTAAACATATCATTAGGTGCATCCACATACCCTTAAAAGATCATTACATTCATCATATTTCATCATTTGAAGCTCGTTTGCAGAGTTTATAGGAATGCGGGTTTGGCAATGCTAGTTTCCGCCCTATGGAAGCAGTTAGGGTGAAAGCCTTAAGGAGCAGCACAGGGAAGATGGACTTCCGCAGGTGGCCACCTGATGGTGAATTTATGCATGACTTAATTGCTAAGCAACTTTAGCATGAAGCTATTAGGAATGTGTGAGAATTGGAGATGGAAGCTCCTAGGGTTATTTTATCTTGTCAGATTAACCTGTAAAGCCCATGTGGGGAATCAAGGTGCAGAAGCCGTGAGGTGGAAGGCTGTTAGAGTTTTTCCATAAGGAATGGCCTTGGATGGACAAAATTCCACAAGCGGAATTTCACATAGGGAAACCCACAAGACATCCTAACTTTGTCAATCTTGCTTAAAGCCCTTCGGTATGCACAATAGTTTGTGCTTGGTTGGTTTGCTTGAAGACTTAGTCATTTTGCGAAGTGCAAGAGTTGGGTGTGTGGAGGCCGTGTGGAAATTTGTCGAGTTGGGATTTTTTCTACAAGGGAACAACCTCAAACACACATCGTTCTACAAGTGGAGCTCTGCATTGCGGGACCCGTAATGATGTTTACCCTTCTAGTTTGTTCTGAAATCCTTTTGGAATGGGCAGGAGATCGTGTATGAATCACCTTGTTTGAAAGTTCCATTGCCTTACATGTTGCAGAGATGCAACATGCGAAGGCCACAAAATGGGTCACTGTCAATGTTTTGCTGCTAGACAACGACCTAGGGAGGGCGTTGTTCCACGAACAGCGACACACATGGGTGGACTTGCAATGACATTTGGACTCATGTTTTCTACTAATTGAACACTTTGTTATTGAGAACAACATTGATACATATGAGACTTGCAATGCGGGAGGATGCAAAGGTTTTGACATTGAGTAACAGCTGTGCAGGGACGACCTTCCCATGGCGGTGGCCCAAAATGGTGGAGCCACAAGAGAGATTTGAATTGGAGTTTCTCAAAGTTTATTCTTCAAAGCTCAGTGACAAGTGCGCGAGAAACTTAAGGCATGACTACATCGAGTTGGGAATTAAGGATGGTGATGGTGGACCAAAGCTCTGCACAAAGCAACCCACAAAGACGAACCCACAACATCCTTCCTTAGTAACAATGGAAAAAGCCACGAAGTAGACAAACATTCGAGCATGGTCGCTAGGCAACAACTGTGGAGGAATAGCTTCCCGATGATGACACCCCACAAGGGTTTCTTGGCTTAACGTTTTCATTATTTTTCTCAAGCTTAAAGGTGAAGGTGGGGTTCGCATAGTAAATAGCCATGAGGGCTTCGCCATTGGTCACGACATCAGCAGGGTGGGGCTGTGCATACGAGACACACGAAGGTTTTTAATTCATCATGATAACTATCTTTGATTTCAACAACTATTCCAAGGGTGGAACTAAACAACATGGGGCCCACAATTATTTATCTCTGTTTTAAATGACATTTTCAGAACTGGTTTCCTAGTTAAGAACCCTGAGAGGGTACTTTGAGGGTTTGCAAATCTGGGGCTCGCTATCATCATTCAAACTTGAATTCATGAATTTCTAATAGTTTAAAACCATACTAGATGACTTGTAGCGAATCTAATAGTACCAAAGTGACAATGGATGAGCATTCAGGTGCATACCTTCTTCGCGCATAGGAAGGAGTTGTAATTGCAGTCCTTGAATCTTTTGCACGTGGTGCTCTCCTTTTGGCTCTTCGAATTTTAAATCCTTGAATGAAAATGATAGGTGAGCCACAGGGTATTTATAGGTAAGTCATCATTAATGCCAACATTTAATCATAGGTATGAAAGGGGCATGATAGGTGATCGTGTAGAAACCCATCAAGCAAAGGACGTCGAGTGAGGGTCTGAGTGACAAAGATGAGCATGAAACCCACATGCGGGAAATCTATTGTGGGTGGATGTGGGAAAAATGACACAATGAACGGAAAAGCAGAGACAAATGTCCACATAGGGAAACCCGCAATAGTGAACCTGCAAGCGGCTAAGGATGAGGCGGCTCCCATAAGGTATTTTCTACAAAAGCTCAAAATCTGGTGAAACTTGGATAAGTGACCTTGGCCAAGATGGATTAGGGAAATTAAGGCTCATGACCAGCTTAAGCTCAAAAATAGGGGCACAAAAAATGAGGTAAAGGTGAACTGACCCAGCGAAGGCGAAATGAAAAGAGGGGGTCCCTGATCTAAGCGGGGCGTGTGTGCGATAGACACAACACTATCTATAACAACATCAAATTCCTATCACTAAAAATTTCAAATCTAGAGTCCAAATAGATATCATTCACAGTTTCTACTCCATAATCCAAATAAACTTAGCTAAGTTTAATTATATACAAATTACCAATTAAAGGCCACTTCTTTAGGGAGTTTTTTCTTCTTTATTGGAAATTATTCTACAAGCCAAGTTTTTTATTAGAGTGATCAAAGTATCCACTTAGGAAAAACATGATACTTGTATGACGTGTAAATGTATAGTGTTCATATTACAATTTTTTTTTTTAGGGCTTTAATTTGGTGTAGCATGTGTTGTTGCAAATGATAGAAGACATCAATCATCTACAAGTTTATACACAAATTGAGTTCTAAGTTTGTGAAACAAACTTGATGTGGAAACATTTAAAAAATAGATTGGTTAAACTCTTTTCTTGGGCTCATTTCCATCTTGTAGATGAGGGGACAAGCAAACTAATCTATTTAAGGGAAATAAAAAATATATATTAAATTATTGTAATTAAAGAGTGAATAAAAAATGACCAAATGTTTATTGTTGGTGATTTATGTTTGACTAATCATTTGAGATTATTGCTAGTGAATAGTGCCACATGAAGACGTAGAGGCACAATCTTTTGCATGGTCATGGCTATGCAAAAAAATATTTGAGCTGAAAGGGTGGGTCACCTCACTCCTTCCATCACAAATTGGTGTCCTTGTGTTTCATATGCAATGGACATCAATATTTGATACATATTTTGGAAAAAATTGGTTATATTGGATGTGTATGATATTAATTTCTCATATAATACATGTTTCTTGTTCTGTTAAGTGTTTTTATTAAATAATTTTTGGTTTTCCTTTTGCCAACTTTGTCTCAATTTACTGGTATTGTTCAATCCATGCCTATCTACCAAGCTTCAAATATTTCTCTTTTAGGTTTTCTCGGTCACGAAAGTAACAATGAAATAGTTGCAACTCCTTAGATTGATGTCTTTAGACTTTGACTGCAAGCATATTATTGTGGAAGGAAACTAATTAAATGTGATTAAAGGACCTTGAAAACAAGTTTGTGTGAATTGGAAACTTTGAAGGATTTTAGTTTAAATGATGTTAAACGAGGTTATTACGCTAAAGGTGTTCCCTCTTTCAAGTCTTTCTACTTAAATATTTAAATCAATGGTTCAACCCGCTGAAGAAGTGGTGCAAGACGATTGCATTAATATTTTCCCTTCATTTTTACATCGTCAGTTGCTGCCAAATTATTTTTACAATGGTTTTATCTACAAACATAAATACCTCATGGATCGATATTAAGTCTTGCATAAAAGTAGAAAGCTACTAGCAGTTTTGTGTGAATTCATCATAAATATCTTTTCTCTCTGATGTCAAAGAATCACCTGCAAATCGTAGCTTGCACTCCTTCCAAAACCAACTCTTTGAATGAATGAGTGAGTGATTTTTAATGACGTCCACGAGACCATCCGCCTATGGGACCGAGCATCAAATCTTTAACCATTTTCAAGTTCTTTTCCATGTCTTCCCTCCTATTATAGATCTTGACCAAGAAGCCAATAGTTTTGAGGAGCCTTGTCTCCTTAAAAAGCTCATTTAGATTATCCACCTTCAAATTTTCTTTATATTGGATACATATATCATCATAAGCAGCACACTCAATGATGAAGTTCCATTCAGTCTCAACAACCCCTTTGTTGCAAAAAATACAAGTTCTTTGCTCCTAGGCTTCCTTGGGGACAACCCACCTACCTGTCTCACATCTAAGATGGTGTGACCCAGTTCTTAATTGAGTGACCAGAAGCCTAGCATTGCCTTTAATTGTAATCCTTAAGTATTCTTTCTCATCGTGCTCCCACATGGGGTTGAACTCCTAGATATAATGTGCCTTTTTACGACCAACCTGCTTAGTCCACATAATAGTCCTAAACTTTTCTAGCACAAACTTTTTTATCTTAACATTAGTGTGGGACACTCATGTAGTTTAATGTTCCACTTGCTCAACCACTCGCTATTTCGCTTCATCCAAGTCTTCTTTCTATGGTTTAGCTCCTCCCCAACAACCATTTTGGGCCAGCGATGGGTATCCATGTTCTCAATTTTTTTTAAGTAACTTATAAACTGAATGATTGCAAATGTCTCCAATGGAAATGTACTAGCTTCATCCAAAAGAATCTTGTATGGAACTGAAGATTTGACTTTGATGCTAGTAGTGATTAAATGCTTTTGAATTCTTTCAACTTGCTTCCACTTGTGGTTTGACATGCTAACCCCCCAAACCTCACAACCATAGAGGACAACTGACATCACCAACAAACAATAAGGGTTTTCTTGGTTTTCCAGTCACATAACTCTACTTTCCTACATTTTTTCTATAGTAAGTAAGACGCCCTCCAACCACCTTGAATCCTTTTCACTTTGCAAGTCTCCCAACTGAGCCTATTATGAAAATTAATACCCAAATACTTGTATTATTCCACCACCTCCAAATAGCTACCCTCAAAAATGAAATGAAATTGTTGCTTCATCCTTTTCGAAGAGAAAATCATGATTTTGGTTTTGCTAGTGTTAACTTGCATCCCAACCTTTTGGCAAAAGAGCTCAAGAGCCTTTAAATGATCTCTCAACCCAAGTGCAAATTTTGCAATTAAGATAAGATCATCCACATATAAAAGTAACTTCACCACATAACTAGCAAGTTGAATACCATCTCCATTAGTTTTGTTTAACCATTCTTCAAGCTTATCAATATATAAGCCAAACAAAGTGGGAGATAGGGGACAACCCTACTTGACCCCAATGTCACTGCCAAAGCATTCATACATACCATCTTTTGTTTTGATTTTAGCTCTAACTTTCTCATAGAGTTTATGAATTTCCGCTCTAAGTTCGTCAGGAATACCAAGTTCCTCCATTCTGTTCCAAATTTTGTCCATAGGCACCATGTCAAAGGCTTTTTTGAAATCAACAAAACAACAAAAAGCTTCACCCCCTTGAATGCCCCAAACTTTCTCAATGAAGTACCTAAGTGTGATGTAGTGATATGTGGTAGAATGCCTTGGCCTGAAACCAACTTGCCCTTTTTCCCTTTTACTTTATTTTTCGGCCCAATTATTGATTCCACATTCTAACATGCTCCCATATAGTTTACCAAGAAGAGGATTGACCATGATAGTACGATAGTTAGAAGGATTATTGATATCCCCACTTTTATTTAAGAGGATGACCACACTAGTAGTCCATTTAGCTAGAAATCCATTTTGAGTGATGTTATTAAAGAGGTATTTAATGTGAGGCACAAGGAGCTCACTACCCCACTTTAAAAATTTAGCTTGCAGCCCATCAACATCTTGAGCCTTACCGCTTGTGAGATATTTTATACCTTCCTTCATATCTTCCTCCAAGAAGATCTCACTTAAGGCACAAATTAAAGGTGACTTGCTTTTCTCCACTGGCCATTCATACAAGAGCTTCCCATACTCTAACCATTGCTCCCTAGTGGTATTACTTTCTACCCGACTCTTCTTTTGCTGCAACTCTCTCCAAAAGCTTTTGGGATTGTGTTTACCCAAAGAAATTAACTCCTTCCTTAAATTCACATAGTTTTCCTTTTTAGATTTTACCAACTTCTCATAGTTTACTTTTCTTTCATTGTTTGACATATTCTTTTTGACCAACCTTTTTGCTGCTTTGCAATCCTCATCATACCATGGGTTAGCAGGAAAAGTAATTGAAATCCCCTTCTTGGTTCAAGATCTCTTACAACCTTTAAGAGCTTTGTGAATTAGAGGGACCAACATATTGTTGCTAATTTAGTCATTTTTTTCATTGCTTTCATTGCATGGCATGTTTTCTCTTTCTTGAAGGTGATGATCCAACACATCAACAAAGATTTCTTGGTTTTCATGATTCACAAGGATTTTACCTTGTGGATGAACCTACCTATGAGATTGATGTGTTTTCCCTTCTTATTGGTTGCCATCATGAATTCCAAAATTAAAAAGAAGAGGCATATGATCAGAGTTTTAACAAATAGGAGAACACCCAATATTGAACCCCAACATCGTAGAGACAAAATTTTGAGAACATAACACATAGTCCACCACACTTTTCTCATTGTAAGTTTTGCAAGTGATGCCACCTGAACCTGGCCACGTTTGCATACCATTACAAATTACCATGCCATATAAGCCACATAAACTAAGTAGCTCCACTCCAAAGTGTGACACACCCCCACTACCATCTTGTGAGGTCATTTCCCAAGGTTGAACCTTTGCTTCCTCTAGCCAAAGAGGGTTGTTTTCCTCCCCCCACTGTTGCCCAATTGAATGGATTGATTATTGGCCATCCTTGCATTAAAGTCCCCCATTAGTACCATTTCCCCCGAAGTGCTGAAAATAGAAATGTCCTTCTTTAAAGCCGCAAATGGATCTTCATTATCCATCCTTCTTTTCTTGTAGACCTTTGAGCTTTTAGGGGCAAAATAACATGCAACCAACCAAATTATTCCCCCATTTTTTGTTATTTTTAGCAATATAAGTTGCTTGTGTAGGTCCAATTTTTCAATTTTTATTATTTCTCCCCAAGTTTCTTTTATTAGGACTGTAATCCCCCCATGCCCCTTACTTGTTTCAGCCCCTTCATTCCACACTAAGATTTTAATGTACCCTTCAAAATCTGGAAATTTACAACCATCATGCTCATGTGTTTCCATAGAGAATGATAATGCCTTTCCCTTTTGCTATGGGCCCCAACCTCGGTCCTCTTCTCCATGGGTAACCCCTACAATTCCAACTATGTATAAATACTCTCGTGGGGCCTCAAATCCCTATTTATTGTGTGGTAATCGCTCACTAATTTGAGCTTTCCCATTTTTCAACCATGCCCATTTTACAACATCCCTTGCTGATTTCACTTTCATCCACTCCTTCCTTCACTCTTCTTGTTGATTGAACGTTAGGTCTTCATCCAAGTAGATTTGAGTACCTCTAAGCAACCCCCTATTCTTTAGAATTGCATTCTTGTCTTCCATGCTACTTAAGACAACCTCGAAAATATCTTCAATAAAAATCAAAAGTTTAAGAATGTGGATGATGGAATAGCATGGTTGAACCATCGTCTTGAATAGGCAACAGATCAACAGTTGCTTATAGTCTTAGATGACGTCGATCATTAGAAGCAGTTAGATGCCCTATTAACTCAAGGTATGCTCAACTCTGGTAGCCTCATAACAAAGTGTGTTAACGGCTACAGGTGTTACCGTCAAGTAAGGAATGAAGGAAATCGATAAGGATCATGCTAAAGAGCTCTTTTGTAGCCATGCTTTCCGCCGACCTGATCCACCCACTATGTATGAGGACTATACGTGATCGCAGCTCCACATAATCCAGTAACGCAACTTACAACAATATACCTCTCTCATTAAATATATGAAATATTATATATATATTATATTTTTAATTTTAATTTATATAATGTAAATTATTAAATATATTTTAATAATAATATTTTATTTTAAAATTAGCATTTATTGAAATATTATATATTAAGTATTTGTGTATATATGTTACTTAATTATGAATTTCTTTTATATGTAAAATTATATTATAATTATGTTTATTATATTATATTATATAAATTGTTAAATATAATATAATATGTAATTAATTTTTTTCATTATTATATTTTATATTTTAATTACTTTTATATAATGTAAACTATTAAATAATGTTTTTCAATAATATTTTATTACAAAATTAATTTTATTTATTAAAATATTATATATAAAATATTTATATTTATGTTATTTAATTATGTATTTATTTTATATAATATAAATTATTAAATATATTTAAAATATTATTTTATTTATTAAAATGTTAATTTTTTAACTGAAATATTGAATATTAAATATTTATATATATGTTATTTAATTATGTTTTTATTTCAGACATACAATTATATTATAATTATGCTTATTATCTTATATTATATAAACTAATAAATATAATATACTATGTAATGAATATATACAATATATATTTTAACTATAAAAATTGAGAGAGGTGGAGGGATTGAGGGGTAGATAGAGAGAGAAAGAGACAGGAATGAAGAGAAAGTAAAAAGGGGAGAGAATAAGAGAGGTAGGGACACTCCTTGTTTCACCCTCCATATCTCTATCTCTATATCTCTCTCACTCTCACACACACTTCCTGTTTCTCCCTCCCTATCTCTGTCTCTCTACCCTCTCTCTTTATTACTCGTCTCTATCACCTCCTTTTTATCTCTCTTGCCCCTCTATCTCTATCTTCCCACCTCTCCCTTTCTCTCTATGTTTATCTCATTAAATCTCTTATTCACTCCATCTCTATATATATCACTTCCTATATCGTTATCTTTCTATTTCTCCATCTCCCCCTCTCATTGTTTCCCTCTTTTTATCTATATTTCTCTCTCCTTCGATCTCTCTCTCACCCCCTCTATCTTTCCCAAGTTTTATCTCTCTATCTCTCCTTTCTAACTCAATCTCTTCCTCTTTCTATCCCAATTTCTCCCTCTCTCCCCTATCACTCCCTCCTTTTGTATCTCTCTAGTTGTCTCCTATATATACACATATCCCTCTCTATCTCTCACTCACTCATACACACACACTCCCTATTTCTCTCTCCCTATCTCCCCCCTCTCTCTTTATACCTCTAACAATATCACCTTATCTCTCTCTATCTCCCTCTATATCACTCCCTCTATCTAATTGAGCTCTCTCTCTCCTATTCTATATCTCTATCTCTCTCTTTATCTCCTCACTCATCTCTATCTCTTTCTATCCATATCTTTCTCTATCTCTATCTCCCTATCTTTTTATCTCTCTCCCTATCTCTCTATCTCTTTCCATATCCCTCTATATCTCCCTCTATCTATTGAGCTATCTCTAACTCTCCCTCTACCTCTATCTTGTTATCTTTCCATCTCTCTCTACCCCTATATCTCCTTCCCTCTCTCTCCCTCTCCATTTCCATTTGGACATTTATATCCCCTATCTCTATCTCCTTACCCTCTCTCTCTTGCTCTTCCCCCATCTATCTCTCCCTCTTTCAATCCCTCTCTCTCCCTTTATTTGTATTGCAAACATAACATGACCTTATTGGTAATGGAGTATGATTATCTTCTTGCTTTAGAGGTTTTGTTACAACAATGTTTGGATCCATGTACGTGGATGCATAGTTGATTTAAAGCTACCACTTCTCCATTAAGACCTTTGTTTAATAAATAACATCATTTTCTAAATGCCCTACAAATCAACCTCATGTACTACAAAAATGTATGCAAAAAATAGAATATTTTTTAATCCTTATTGACCTTCCACACTTATTCGGCGTACCCATTACACACCAAAGTGCGATTGTTGGTTAACTATTACTATGTATAATAAGGTTTCTAGAATATGCTTTGTTCCTTGCTTGCATGAAGTTAACAAAGTGGCTGATTTTTTGGCCAATACCAAGGTTGAGTAGAACACCCTAGGCTTTATTTAGTTGTGATCTTAACACGTGGCCTTGAAAAAAAAGTATTGTAGGATGATCTGACTCCCAAGTTTTATGGTGGGCCCCTCCCATCCATCCTCTCTACCTCCAAACCATCTTGTCAACTTTTTTCCCCCCTTTCAAGTTTGGGTGATTTTATTGCAACATCTTGTTGCTCATGTAGAGTGATCTCCTTCCTTTTCCATCAAGAAGGCACTTGGATTACTTGTTATTTTCTCCTTGGTTTGTGGGGTTCTCTTCATGGTTGTTTCTTCATTAATTTTGGCCTAGTTTTGGTGGGTTGAAGGGGTCATGGCCAAAAGGTGTTTGTTCAATGGCATCTAGGGTCCATTTTTACTTGGAAAAGTCTTTGATCAATGTTTTTGTGTGATATTTAACTGCCTAAGTTCATGTTCTCTGAAATTGGTTAAATTGATTCTAGGTCCTGCAGGCTTGGAAGTAACAGTCGTTTGTGCTCTAGAGTTACAATTTTAGTGGATTTTCATGATAGATTGGAGAATGTGGTTATCTTAGAGGAAATTCAAATTAGAGAATGAATTAAACGTTTATTTCCCCATTCTAATGTTTTTCTGGCTGAATAGTTTGAGTGGGGTATTGTTGGTGTTTGTTTTGTTGGGGACAACCAAGAGTAGGCTCTGAAGAATGTGGAAATTTTGGCTGCCCCTAGGTTTGAAAAGGGTCTTCCGGATTGTTGGCGTAAAAATTAGCACCTCTGGAGTGTGAGTTGGTACGGATAGCTATGCACAGTGCGTATTGACTACTCTTCCAATTAGGAGGGGAAACTCCCTCGTATGTTGATTTGCGTGAAAAAGTAAAGTAATCCAACTCCTATCTTTTTGTCTTAGCTAGAAGAGGCACAAGGTTAAGAAAACCAAGAACATTGCAACTAAGAATTTTCTGGTTTTGTAGACCACTAACTACAACTAAACTAAAAGCTTTAATCTACCCAATCTCCTCAAGAAAACAAAGCATGAGGAAAAAGGAGCAAGAATGTCTTTACGATAAACTTCACAACAGGATTTCCAAGGAGGAGGGACCTCTATCCGAGGGGTAGGCTAAAATAAATTCTATTAGGCACAACACTTAAAATGATAATTCTTCTTTCCAAATTTCCAAGGAGGAACCCCTATCTGAGGCGTAGATTGAAAGAAAAACTATTAAAAATAACATAAGATAGCAAACTAGGACAACAAATTGCATTGGCAAGACACACATACAATAAACGATCAAACTAGCCACTCCATTTAACTAAGATGAACAAATACCATAAGAATAACATTCAAGCAAGGTGGCACAACAATTTATTATCACAGTAAAAGCTCGTGAACAGATACAAAACAACAATATTACAGGCAAGGTGGCACAACATATATTACTATCGCGTGCAAAAGTTAATTACAAATGAGCAAAGAGCTCTTATTTATAGACATCAAAGGTGTAAGGAACCCTAAAATCACCTTGAGTCAACTACAATCTTGTGAGCGTGCAATATTTTATTGCTAAACCCTAATAAAGGAAACTATACAATTAACTGGAAAACTACCATCAGTTAACCAAAACAAGCCTAATCTAAATGGACATGTGCAAGCATGCACGTCTTTATTGAAATGAAAACTAAGTGACAACTCCAACTATACACTAATGATTCCAAAATAGACATAGCATGAAAGGTAGAACAAGTTAGCTCAAAAAGAATCATGGAGTTAACCACTGTGTTTGATGTCTATCTTGAAAGGTGGGACCTAGAGTTTACTCGTTGTGATATCGAGCAAGTAACCCCTCCATGAAGTTGTTGACTGCATCACCATCTAGAGCACTGATACTCTGTCGTAGCACACTATGTCTTCACAACATCTCCTCACCACCTGTGATCTGGCTTTGAAGTTCTCCTCTACTCTTAACTACCTCATCAAATAACGCTAACATGACTATAA
Source organism: Sequoia sempervirens (assembly GCA_007258455.2). Classification (NCBI taxonomy): domain Eukaryota; kingdom Viridiplantae; phylum Streptophyta; class Pinopsida; order Cupressales; family Cupressaceae; genus Sequoia; species Sequoia sempervirens. The sequence continues at coordinate 513,920,013 of VDFB02000003.1, forward strand.
GTTGATCTAACTTATGACCAACGAAATCCCCACTGAAAATACCATGAATGAGCACCTGCAACTCTAACTAAACATCAGTAAGCTCGATGTACTCACCACTCTCACACTAACACTATCAAGGAACTTGGGAGACGAAAGTTCTCACGTACCGAAGTGCACTAGTCACGTGTTCTCTGCTCTCAACCAACTCTGAAGCCATTGTATCTTGTATTTTTACCTTGAAGATCAACTGTGTCCTCCAAGTAAAAATAACTTCTTTATCTTCTTTGTCAGTGACAAATTCGTATGCCATCCTCAAATGAGAGATCATGATTTCATCTCTAGGTCTATCAATCACCAAGTCTCTCTCCTCATCCTGGATGCATAGACAAAGTTCGTGGGTGTTGTACCTCAATTGATATATTTCTGCAAGTACAAAGCGGCCTCTGGTGACGAACTCTTCCTCCCAATCTATCAAACGCTTCCCATATACAACCAACTCATCAAGTTAATTCTGCTCTACTGATGGCTCTAGCATATGTGGGAGTGAAATAGTGACATTTTCCGTTCTATGCACAATGTTAGAGATATACTGATGAAGCTGTTGAATTTCAACCTTGAGGGCTCCCTAGTCTTCTTCATATTTTATCACCCTATCTTTTATGCTATCCATTGCAACCTGAAGGAAATCAACCTCTGTGTGGCATGTACTTCTACCATGGTTAACCTTTATCACATCAAAGTCTTCAACTTCTATCTCGTTCAAGCTCTTACCCTCTGAAGGTGTAGAGGTTTCTATTATGATCTCCTTGTCAGCATTCCTCTCAACATGAACCTGCTCCTTGATTCTTCTATTTGGCGCATCCTGGTAAACATGATCAAAATCTGAATGATCAAGAATGTAAGATGGTTGCCTCCTCTTCCTACCCAGTTGATTCTCAAGCCAAGATGAGTATCGACTAATCCCACTGGAAGGGTTTGTGCTAGTCACAGGAAGCTCTGATGAGTGTGAATGTGTAGAGGTATCACTACGTGGTGGCAAGTCTATGTCCAAATCAATGTGAACTGGAACTCAAGACTGTTGTGGTGTAGGTGATGGCATGGGAGGCTAAACCTGAAGCTCTGAACTATATTCCTAACTGGCTCCACATGCGTTTCTAAAATAAGTGCCTTCCCTTTTGAATTGTTAGGCGCTTTGTTCTTTTTAGGAGGGTTACTCCTTTTCTTTTCTTTTGGTTTTGACGAGGATGGCAGTGAAACATCCACTGGTGGCGGCTCTGTACTTGGCATGACTACCCTCCTTGTCTTCTTGCTATCAAGGTAGAGTATGTTGTTTTGAATGACTCTACTCGATCTCTCTTTCATAGATGAGTATTCTTTGGAAAACCAATCGACAACTAGAAGTGGTTGTGTATTAACCTGTTCTCTGAAGAACTGAGGAAGTACATCCCCATCATCATCTGAAAATCCTCCCACATCCTCTAACATGAGGACAAAAATCTATGAGAGGGAGAAACTATTGTAACTGCGTTGACGCACCTCAAAATCATCCTCGCAGATAACCCAATAATCTTCTAGAGTAAGCTTGTGGTAAGGGTGATTGCCAAGGCGTGCTAAATAATAACCCCAAGGGTCATATGTGCGTGCATCAACAAGGTATTTGAGATTAAACATTTCTAACTCCTGTCCTGCAACCTTGGCATCAACTGTTGTCCTACACCAATAGATTCCCATTTGCATTGGAAAGTTGGCAGCTGGCTTACGCTTGTGGCGCAAACGTAAATGAACATCATATAATTGCCTCAGGAACTCCATGAAAACCGTCCTATTCGAAGGATAGCAAGGTAGCATAGCTGTATTTCTTGTATATCTATAGACGTGAATGTAGGTGTATATAGGGAACTGAATGAACCAGTTTTCCCATTCTACCATTTCTAGTTTGGCAATCGCTAAGATATGAACATGCAATTACCGGTCTAGGTTCCTCACTGTGTACATCAAGAAAGCTTCTTTCACACACTTGAAATGTCGCTCGAACTTTCTGAACTCAAGCTAGTCACAATATTGATAAACTTTTTCTACACTGAGGATCCCCACTGTGTTCAATCCTCTAAACTGACCTTGATAGGCAATCAAGTATACGAGATACAAACACAAATGAAATTGGTGGGAAACTAGGAAACTAGTAATTTTCTTGTGGAGAACATCGCTAATTAGAGATGCCTAGTCATAATGCTCCCGCTTGGAGATGATTTGAGCAATATTGTAGTACATCCAGGGCTGGAATTTATTAGCATTTGCAAGACCAGAAGCATGATTGAGAAGAGTGATCAAATTGCGTACTCATCCTCGTATTCTCTGTGACCTACATTGTGTGGTAATTTAGATTTCTTTTGCTTTAACCACCTTTTTTCCATTTTGTTCTAACACACATCCTTATCAACATTGAATGCTCTTTCACATTGATCCATGGTAATGACCAAACTGTTTGGATGTTGAGGAATACCAAAAAACCTTTCAATGTCTCGGGGCTTGAGACTACAAATCACCCATCCATCTACTAACTGAATTTTGTGAGTAGTAGAATTGTAATGCTTGACACAAGACATCACAAATTCTATGCAATGAAAAGAAATAGGGAGTGAAGTCACCTCTAGCAACCCAGATTCTTGGATGTTTAGAAGTATTGCATTATTTATCTTAATCGAATCCAAGGTAGCCTCTGGAAGCACTTTATGCATATCCGTGTCAACTATTCCGATGAAGTCATGAGTCAAGACTGACTTAGTCTTAAATTTGAGTTGTGTATACTGCATTCTGAAAAACTCGCCTATTGACTATAAACTTGACTATGTTCTGACAACTTTCTCCAAAAAGCTAAAAGTCACCTGTTGAGGCTAAAAATATACTGTTGGAGAGCAATTTTCACCAAAAATTCTGAGACGTGGGTTTTGGTGCAAAAAGTGATTCTATGACAACCCACAACTTCAAAATTGTGAAAATGCACCGTTTAGCTTGACATGCAAAATCTTTTTTGAAGAAAAACAACTGGGGGCAACAGGGGCTGCGGGGGCAATTTTTCTGAGAAAAATTGAAATATGGGTTTTGTTCAAAAGATGATGTTAAAACAACCCAAATCCTTCATTTTGAAAAATATCAACTTCTACTCTACCATGCAAAGGAATTTCAGTCGAGAAAAGCAGAGCTTCGAGAATTGAAGCTTCGAGGCAATTTTTTCTAAGAAATTCTAGCACATGGGTTTTCTAGAGAAAGTCGTGCACAACTAAACCAAATGATTAAAATTGTCAAAAGTCGCCAAGTCTTGGACATGCGAAGAAAACATAAGATGAGAATAGAAGAATTTAAGACAGCACATAGAATTTTCTATGCTCTACTTCTGCTAAAATCACCATCTTATTTGAAGTCTACTAATCAATCTGGACTTGTACCTGCAAGGAAATCTGAAAATAATCTCTGTGATGCTTTCGAGTGTTGATTGCTGAAGAATTCGCTCACTCAAATGAGAAAATTCGCTTGCTCTTCAACTGTTGTGAGAGAAAAAGGACGCCATTTTGAAATAAATAAAGAAATTTGTAGCTTAAGGCAAGAATAAACCCTGATTTCAAAAGAAATCTTTTGATTGGACCCCACTTTGTTCAACTGAGACTGACTCAGAGTCCCAAAATATTAAAATATTCAGTTCCTCTCCACATGCAAATTTGCAAATTAATATCAAAATGGGCGTCACTATTAAAATATTGAGAAAAATTGCCCCATTAAAGCTGGCATGATGGAACTGAAAATTTAATATTATTTTATTGAGTTAACTGAAATCTCTCCAACTGGGTTCGCTTAGAATATTTTACTGATTCCAAAAAGTCCAAGTTTGACTCTCCAAGCATCCCCTAGCAAAAGTTGATATTTTTAGCTAACTTCCTATTTTGTATCTTGTTGAAAATGTCACGATTGCCTCTGTTGAGCTCTGATTTTTGGGTGCCTAGTTGATGTTGGAACTGAGCTGAGACATACATTGCGAAGCCAAAATCATTGAGATGAAATGTCTGCTAGGAACTAAAAGTGCTAATAATCATGTTTGATGCCTCAAAATAAAAGTCGCCTTTTATTAAATTGATGTATAGGTCTCTAGACAACCATTTCTCCGTTTTTCCATCTCGCGCTTCAAACTGTCGCTGCCGGTGAATGATGGCTCCCATTGACTGGATGATGGATTCATCATGTAGCTAGAAGAATTCCACAACTAATGACTGTATGTAAGACATCTGAAAGTTAAGAGCCTCAAAAGCAAGGGCACCCCTATCCTACAAAGGCGCAACTACCATTTTGAGAAATGATTTTACAACTTGCAACTCACACAAATGTTGTACTTTGACCCTTGACATCGGGAGTTGGATTGCTCCAATCCACACGCTATTGATCTCATCGTGAAGCTGGAAGAACTTAGAAGAGATGTTCCTGGAAGTGACGAAGCGAGAAAACTGCTTCTAAGACCTCCAAGAGAAGGGTGCCTTTTTCAAGGGAGTATGTAATTTCCATAGCCATTTTTCTGCTTGTTTACATTCTTCAATATTCTCCACTGATCTTTCATTCATAGGTGTTTGAAAAACCTTGAAGGATGACAGCTGGATTCACTGAATAGCTAGAAAGATTCCACACAAGTCTCGTGAAGACGACGGTTGCTAAAAACCCCATCTAGTTGGCCAAAAAACTAGGCGCCCTTGGCCTATAGAGGTACAGGTTGATATTTTCATGTTTATCCACCCTCTATTTTGTGTGCTTACCGAAACCACTACCATGGTCACTCAACACATCTGACAATCTCGCGAACAGATGCATCGTGTAGCTAGGCTGAATTAGAAAAGATTCCACAGAAACAAAAACTACAAATTCAATCATCTGAGGGGTCCAATTCAAGGGTGCCCCTGAGCTATAGGGGCACAAAAACTGCAAACTTGACTACCTCTGTGATGTGTAAACTCTTCGTACCTTCCACTTCCGCCTTCCATTGTCAAAGTTTTGCAACTCGGATGATCTCGCTTGATAGCTTGTTGGAAAACTGAATGAATTCCAAAGAGATTGAATGTATTTGCAACCAGAAATAAATAAATATGAGCCTCCAAATTGAAGGGTGCCCCTGGGCTATAGGGGTGCAGATTTGCTTTGGACTTGATATTTCCTCCATTTTGTGCTCTGCGAACACTATGTCGGTTGCTGAGTTGACCACGTAGAAGCATTATTGCCACTGACGCGTGTGTGTGACTATATTTCACCACTTTCACATGTACAAACACTGTAAAGTTGATTTGCACATTGATTGCGGAAGCGTCTCCCATGTCACAAAGTGAAGTGTTTCTAGACTTAGAATATTTTTGCACTTTTCACCATTTGAAAATCTCCCTTGTTGTGAAGCATCTTTTTCAGCATCTTTCATCATAGAATGTTTTGCTTTGAGTTTCAGGCTTAGATTTTGACACCTGGTATTGGCCAATTGTCATTGACAATCTCGGAGATCCTAAAAGTGAAAACTACCCACCAGGCTTAAATTGACTTTTAACTAAAACTAACTTCACCACTATGATCGTGATGTGAAATAAGCCAATCAAAATTAATTTCAGCCAATTCTGACAAGTTTCAATTTTTAGTGTTTTGTGACGTGAAATAGGGGTGCAAAAACACTAATTTTTTTTTTTCCAAATTTCACCAGTATCTTCTTGACATCACACTGACTCAAAATACATACTTGACTTACCCAAAAACTATATTTTGACATCATTTTAACAAGGTTTAGACTCTTTTTAAGCAAATTGCCTTAATGAAGCAAAAAAATTGGTTTGGGTACAACATTAGGCTCTGTCTGGTGACAATGTTGGATACTTACGACATAGGAGAACCAAGATACTATGTGTTTTGTAGACCAGTGACTTATCCATTGGGAATTGGAGTCGGGACTTTTTCCCTAATCACCTAAAAAACTTGGAGTTTTCCTAATAACCTAAGAAACATTCCTAAAAATCACCTAAAAAAAATACTACCTAAATCACCTAAAACACAACATAACATCACAGAATTGGGAAACACAATACAACATAATGATAAAGCATAAAATAAAATTATTTACAAAAAGTCACTCCTCCCTTGGGGGGTTGAAGTCTTTGAGATATTGCCCGCTATAAGGAAGCGGGAGAAAGCCTTCCATCTAAATACGAGAGCATGTATGTGTTCTCTCCTCTTGACTCATGGATCTGAAAAGGTGCCAACCATAAGGAATCAAAATTTCCATGCATTCCTTTAGGTTCATGTCTTTTTTCCCACAAAAGGACTTGATCTTTGATTTTGAAGTCCCTTTGACGAGCCTTCTTATCAAAAATCTTCTTCACTCACTCTTGATGCTGAGTGATTCTATCAACAATCTCTACCCTTTCTTCTTCAAGTTTCATCAGGTACAAGAAAGAGAGCTCCAATGTGATGGGTAGAACTACTTTTGTACCATACAAAAGTATGAAAGGCGAGGTGCCAATGGCTCTTTTGGGAGTGATTCTATCAACCCAAAGAGCATCATATAATTTTGTGTGCCAAGCCCGCTGATTTGAATCAACCACCTTATGCACGATTGCGACTATCTTCTTGTTTGATGACTCGGCCTGTCCATTACCCTAAGGGTAATAATCTGATGACTGTGACAACATGATGTCATGATCAAAACACAAATTCAGAAGTTCCTCTGACGAGAAACACATTGCATTATTGGTCACAATTTTACAAGGCACTCTGAAGCGTGAAATGATGTTCTCCTTCAAAAAGTTGCAGACAACTTCGGAAGTAGCTCATTTGGTAGGAATTGCCTCAACCCACTTCGTGAAATAATTTGTAGCTGTCAGGGCATAAACATGTCCCTTACTGGAACTTGGGTTGATAGGACCTACAAAATCTATACACCATTGCTGAAATGGAGCGTCGATAATTACTGGCCTGAGTGAAGTAGCTGCTAATTTGACTTTGCCAGTAAAATGCTAACACAACTGACACCTATACACCCATTCATATGCATAGCGAAACAAAGTTGGCCAATAAAACCGTGCTTGCAGGATTTTGAATGCAGTGACCCTCGATGAAAAGTGTCCTCCGCATGCTTGATTGTGAAAAGCTTCCAACAATCTTTGTTGTTGGTCCCTCCAATGCATAATAGAGAATCTTCGTCAAGGCCACGCTTGTACATAACGTTATTAATAAGCACAATTTTTTTTGCTTTCAACTTCAATGTTCTCTTTTGCTATTTGTCCATGTGACATGGACATTCTCCATAAATTGAATAATACTACAAGGGTGTGTACCATTCCTCCGTAGAATCAACAAATAGGACCAAAGGGAGGTCCTCTTCAATTTCTTGCTCAAGTTCAAATCCACCGTTGCTCTGATGCTTTTTATATCTATCTTCTGCCAAATATCGACAAAGACCTTGCCCGCAAACAAGCTTAGTTCGCTTGATTTCCAGATCATACTCTTGAACTTTTGCAATCTAGTTTCCTCTTTTCATGCCCATCTCCTGTAGAGTTAGCACACTTTTAACTATTGGATCAGTGACAAACACCGTTTTATGTGAATTCAAAAGATAAAACGTGAAATTCTTGACAGCTTTGAAGACAACATACACATTCTTCTCAATCTGAGAATAGCGTGATTCACTATCCTTGAAATTGGCGCTCATGAAAGCAATTGGAGATTCCCCTTCTTCACTGAGCTTCTGAGCCAATATAGCAGACAACGTGTGTTTCGACACATAACAATAAAGGATAAAATCCTTCCCAAAGTTAGGTCGAACAAACACTAGTGCATTAGCAATAGCTTCTTTGATTTTGATAAAGGCATGTTTTCCTTCTTCTGTCCATACGAAAGTGGACGTCTTTTCCATCATTGCTGAGATCTCCTTCATCAGCTCTAAGAAATCAGGTACAAAACTTTGGATAAAGTTAACTTTACCGAAAAAGGAGTGTACTTGCATTTTGTTTGTTGTAAGAGAGGTTTTTGATTGAATCTACACGGTTCGGGTCAATTCTAGTCCCCTCTTTCGAAACGATGTGGACAAGTAACTTGCCCTCCATCACTGTAAAGATAGTCTTCTTTGGATTCAATGATATCTTATGATACCTGCATCTCTCAAATACTTTCACCAGGTGTGAAAAATGATCTTGTCGTTTATCTGAGAAAATGGTCAAGTCATCAAGATAGACGACTATTATCTTATTCCTGAGATCCCCAAACACCAAATCCATGGCCCTCTGAAATGTAGCATCGGCGTTGATAAGGCTGAAAGGAATTCTTTCATAAGAAAACATTCCCCATGGCGTGGTGAAAGTTGTCTTTATCTAATCCTCCTCTTCCATTGCAATTTGATTGTAACCAGAAAAACCATCAAGAAGTGATAGCATCTTTGATCCGGTGACTATCTGCAAGGTATGCTCCATGATTGGTAATGGGTAATTGTCCTTCAAGGACGACTGATTCGAATTCCTGAAATCCACACAAATTTTGATCTCACCATTCTTTTTGCGCATATAAACTATGTTAGACACCCAGGTGGAGTGATGAATTGGAAATATTATCTTCGAGTCCATCTTCTAAATCTTCGCGTAGATAGTATCTTGAATTTGCAGATTATAATGTCTCTGCTTTTTCCTGAAAGGATTGACATTAGACTTCAGAGGAATTGTATGTGAAAATTCTGTCGGTGTGAAGACGTTCAAGTCTTCATAAGACCAGGCAAATACATCTTTGTATTGTTTGAACAAGGCGATAAACTTCTCGGCTTCTTTTGGAGTACAACACCTGCTTAGATTAACAAGTCGAGGCTTGTCTTCAGTGTCGATGTTTACTTGGTAGTGCTCTGTACAATTATTAACACCTGACATCTTATGATCCTGGATGTAGCGGTCATGCTGGTCAAAAATATCTTCTAAAGATGCAAAACCCTTGAGAATTTGATTTCCTTTCAATTGTATGATCCCAAAGTTTGTAGCTTTAGAGTCTTCTATAATTGACTCTCTGAAAGGAGTAGAACTTCCTTTAAAGAACAGTTCTTTGTAGTTGTCTCCCATGATGAGAAATTCTTCAACATCATCATCGTCATCAAAGACTTGCCAGTTGTTTGAGTTATCTGGTACAGTTGGCCTGTAGATCAGTTCAATAGCAAAAGAATTTTGACGAAATTTAAAATGTGGCATAAAAAGAGTGGCTAACACCGCAAGGGCATCAACGCTGCTATTATCTAAACATGGAATGCAAATGATGTTGAATGCATCAAACCAACCGATGGAATTCCACACCCTCTGCTTGTAGGATTGAAGGTGATTCTTTCTAACTTGAAACTGCTCCCTGACTTGTTTAACAATCAGCTCTGCATCTCCTTCAAATTTAAGTAGTTTGATCCCCATATCCTTCGCATTCTTGAGACCTAATAAAAGCACCTCGTATTCAGCAGTGTTATTGGTGCATTCAAATTGCAACCTATATGTGAATGGATATAGACAACATTCGGGAGAAATAATCACTACTCTCACTCTCGAGCCTGAGTTGAGCAACTGTCATCGAACTGAATTGTCCACACTTTCGATTCTTCATATGATGTAGTCGTGGAAAGTACAAAATCCTAACAATCTTTAGTTACTTCAGACACCATAGCATATGTGCCCAAACCCGTGTCTTGATACAAAACTTGTGCTTTGGGGTTCTGGGACTTCACCACCATGAACTTTGACTTTGCCTTAGGTTCTAGCTTGAAAATTCCCTTCTTCAATGGAATTGTCGCAAGTGACCAATCGAATTGAATCTTGCCTCTGAGTTCTTTGCAGAAGGTCCTGCTGAGTAACATTCTGTAACTGGTAGGAATGTCTGCTACCGAGATAGTCATCATTATTTTCTTCTCAAGACAGACGCTAGCCTGACTTGTGCATCCTTTAGTTGGCCGACCAACGACACCGACTTTGACTCAATTGAGTAACACTTTTCCTGAGTTTTGGTGCGCAAAAGTCCCAACGCATTCATGATCTAAACGAGCATAACATTGTCTGAAGCTCCACTATCTATGATACAATTACTGAGTTTAAAACCTCCTATATACAAAGATATATAGAATGGTTTTGGCTTTTCTTCTACTGGAATATATGACTTTAGTAGTGTAGGTTGGATTTCAACCTTCTTCTCTACAACCTTTAGGATTCTTTCCAACTGCTTTGGATGATCCTATAGATGTTACAATTGTGAGATTTGTATCTTTGTCTTCATCATAGAAGACACAATGCCGAAGTTTGCTGAAGAGGATTCTTGAGCAATCGACACGGTGTTCTCGTGTGAAGATTTGGGATTGGAAGTGGAAGTCACATCCTTTCCCTTTTCATTTGTATTCCGCTTTTCCGCTTCTTCTTTCTGTGCTTTGAAGTGTTGTGCACGTGTGAACACAGGCAATGAGATATTCTCATGATTAACCGCAAGAGAAAATTGGTGGTATTCTTCTTGTTGTTGTTGTTCATTAATTAGTTCTTTGTCGAAGTACCTCGTCGTGAAGCTGCCATCAAAGTTGTCTGTCTATGGTGAGACAACATTTGTAGTTGCTGAAGGTACGAAACCTGAACTTGGACTAGTAGTATCAAAAAATCCCATGAGTTGATTCATCCTTTGATTTTTCGGGCATGTGGCTCTGGTGTGCTCATTAGAATCATGGAAAGTGCAATAGACTGTAACCTTCTCGGCATCATTCGTTTGTCTTGGTTGTCCTTGCGGAAACCTTGGCTTGTAATTGTTAAATGGCTAGAAGTTATTCCTCTTCGGTTGGTATGGTTGTTGAGGTTGATATGGTGGTGGTGCGGGCATGGCTTGTTGCCCTTGAGTGGGTGACTACCTTTTGAGAATGGTCACCTCAATGGCTACCTTTTGTAGTAGTGGATCAACAGACACTTGAACAAGTAGTCTGATTGAATCATTCTTCATCTTTCCTGTCGTAATCATGTTATCTTCAAGCTTGATAGCTTCTTCTTATGTAAGCTGTAGATTCTCTTCATGACCTGTCTTCAACAAAAGGCTATTTTTGATGGTAGTGCATTGATGAAGCTACTCATCAAAATCTCATCAAATGGATTGAGAGTATGGGAAAGACGTATGACAAGGTGATCAAACCTTGCTACGAATTCCCTCATCGGTTCATGTGCCTCTATCTTTGAGTTTGAGAGTTCTACAAATAATTGATGGCTATCCTCAGCGGGCTTGAATCGTGCCAAGAATTTCTCACTCATGCCTACCCAACTTGTAATAATGTCTGGCTCAAGATGGTTGAACCAATCTACAACATTATTCTCTAGGGTTTCTACAAAGACACAAACGGTGATGTCTTCATGTGAAACATGCAAAACAGAACAAACTGCTATGAATGTTGAAATATGTTCATTAGGATGTCTAGACCCATCATCGTGGAATTGGGGAAAATGCTTTCACGATCCCTTGGGTAGTTCATGGTGTGCTGCCAAGGCCAACAGTCCAATATTGTCACCCCATGGTAATGGAGTTGGACGTCTCACGTTCCTTTCGTTTCAACTGTTGTGCTTGTCGTTGTTGTGGTCGCCCATTGCTTCAGCTGGGACTGGAGATTCTTCTTCTATTTCTTCAAGGAAATGTTCAGGAACCTCTTCAAAGATAGGCTCTTCTTGAATAGGAGGATTGTTTCTCTTCCTTGTATATAATCGGTACGCTAGGATGCTTAATTCCACACAGGTGGTGGAAAAACTAGTCTACTAGCTATAAGATCCGCTCTTTCTTCTTCTTTGTCCAGAGTAGTAGTTGTGTTTCTCCACTAATTATTTGATGTATGATTTTCAAAGATAAAACTGCACAAGCTACTGATGATATCCGATTGCTCCGCTTCAATGAAAATAAAATACAGTTGTATGATGGCTAAAGTAAGTCCTGGTTGTTGAACTAGAGCAATAGGACGCCAAATGGTCATTCCCGTGACATAAAGCATAAGCTTTCTTTTGAAGTTTTCTTGCCTCATGCCCCACAATGGGTGCTAGAAAATTGTTGGTGTAACAATTAGCACCCCTGGAGTGCGAGTTGGTACAAACAACTATGCACAGTGCGTATTGACTGCTCTTCAAATTAGGAGGGGAAGCTCCCTCGTATGCTGATTTGCGTGAAAAAGTAAAGTAATCTAACTCCTATTTTTTTTGTCTCAACTGGAAGAGGCACAAGGTTAAGGAAACCAAGAACGTTACAGCTAAGGATTTTCTAGTTTCGCAGACCATTAACTACAACTAAACTAAAAGCTTTAATTTATCCAATCTCCTCAAGAAAACATAGGATGATGAAAAAGGAGCAGGAATGTCTTTACAATAAACTTCACAACAGGATTTCCAAGGAGGAGGGACCCCTATCTGAGGCATAGGCTGAAATAAAGTCTATTAGACACAACACTTAAAACGATAATTCTTCTTTCCAAATTTCTGAGGAACCCCTATCCAGGGCATAGATTGAAAGAACTATTAAACATAACATAAGATGGAAAATTAGGACAGCAAATTGCATTAGCGAGACACACATACAATAAACGATCAAACTAGCCACTCCATTTAACTAAGATGAACAAATACCATAAGAATAGCATTCAGATAAGGTGGCACAACAATTTATTATCACAGCAAAAGCTCGTGAACAGATACATAACAACAATATTACAGGCAAGGTGGCACAACATATATTACTATCACGTGCAAAAGTTAATTACAAATGAGCAAAGAGCTCTTATTTATAGACATCAAAGGTGTAAGCAACCCTAAAATCACCTTGAGTCAACTACAGTCTTATGAGCATGCAATATTTTATTGCTAAACCCTAATAAAGGAAACTATATAGTTAACTAGAAAACTACTATCAATTAACCGAAACAAGCCTAATCTAAATAGACATGTGCAAGCATGCATGTCCTTATTGAAATGAAAACTAAGTGAAAACTCCAACTATACATTGATGATTCCAAATAAACATAGCATGAAAGGTAGAACAACAAGTTAACTCGGAAAGAAGCATCGAGTTAACTGTTGTGTCTGATGTCTATCTTGGAAGGTGGGACCTGGAGTTTACTAGTCGTGATCTCGAGCAACCCCTCCACAAGGTTGTTGACTGCATCACCATCTGGAGCACTGATACTCTGTCATAGCACACTGTGTCTTCGCAACACCTCCTCATCGCCTATGATCTGGCTCTAAAGTTCTCTACTCTTAACTGCCTCATCAAATAACGATGACGTGATTGTAAGTTGTTCTAACTTACAACCAACAGAATCCCCAATGAAAATACCATGAATGAGCACCTGCAACTTTGACTAAACATCAGTAAGCTTGACGTACTCACCACCCTCACACTAATACTGGCAAGGAACTCGGGACACGAAAGTTCTCATGTACCGAAGTGCACTAGTCACGTGTTCTCTGCTCTCAACCAACTCTGAAGCCATTGTATCCTATATTTTTGCCTTGAAGATCAACTGTGTCCTCCAAGTAAAAATAACTTCTTTATCTTCTTCGTCAATGACTGAGTCGTATGCCATCCTCATATGAGAGATCACGATTTCATCTCTGGGTTTGTCAATCGCCAAGTCTCACTCCTCATCCTGGATGCATAGACGAAGTTTGCAGGCTTTGCACCTCAATTCATATATTTTTGCAAGTACAAAGCAGCCTCTAGTGACGAACTCTTCCTCCCAATCTACCAAACGCTTCCCATATACAACCAGCTGATTAAGCTGATTTTTCTCTATTGATGGCTCTAGCATCTGTGGGAGTGAAACAGTGACATTTTATGTTCTATGCACAAGGTTAGATATATACTGATGAAGCTGCTGAATTTCAACCTTGAGGGCTACCTTGTCTTCTCTGTCTTTTATCACCCTATCTTTTATGCTATTCATTGCAACCTGAAGGAAATCAACCTTTGTGTGGCGTGTACTTCTACCAAGGTTGACCTTTATCACATCAAAGTCTTCCACTCCTATCTCGTTCAAGCTCTTACCCTCTGGAGGTACAGAGGTTTCTATGATGATCTTGTCAACATTCCTCTCAACATGAACCTGCTTCTTGATTGTTCTATCTGGCGCATCTTAGTAGACATGATCAAAATTTGAATGATCAGGAATGTAAGATGGCTACCTCCTCTTCCTACCCAGCTGATTCTCAAACTAAGACGAGTCTCGACTAATCCCACCGAAAGGGTATGTGCTAGTCATAGGAAGCTTTGATGAGTGTGAATGTGTAGAGGTATCACTACGAGATGGCGAGTCTAGGTCCAAATCAATGTGAACTGAGACTGAAGACTGTTGTGGTGTAGGTGATGGCATGGGAGGCTAAACCTCAGGCTCTGGCAAGCTTCAAATTGTATTCCTGACTAGCTCGACATGCATTTATGAAACAAGTGCCTTCCCTTTTGAATTGTTAGGCGCTTTGTTTTTTAGGAGGTTACTCCTTTTCTTTTCTTTTGGTTTTGACGAGAATGGCAATGAAACATCCACCGGTGGTGGCTCTGTACTTGGCATGACTACCCTCCTTGTCTTCTTGCTATCAAGGTAGAGTATGCTGTTTTGAATGACTCTACTCGATCTCTCTTTCACAAATGAGTATTCTTTGGAAAACCAATCGACAATTGGAAGTGGCTGCGTATCAACCTATTCTCTGAAGAACTGAGGAAGTACATCCCCATCATCATCTGACAATCCTCCCACATCCTCTGACATTAAGACAAAAATTTGTGAGAGGGAGAACCTGCTATAACTGCGTCGACGCACCTCAAAATCATCCTCACAGTTAACCCAATAATCTTCCATAGTAGGCTTGTGGTAAGGGCGACCACCAAGGCGTGCTGAATAATAACCCCAAGGGTCATATGTGCATGCATCAACAAGGTATTTGAGATTAAACTTTTCTAACTCCTGTCCTATAGCCTTGGCATCAACTGCTGTCCTGCAGCAGTAGATTCCCATTTGCATTGGAAAGTTGGCAGTTGACTTACGCTTGTGGTGCAAACGTAAATGAACATCATATAATTGCCTCAAGAACTCCATGAAACCGTCCTATTTGAAGGATAGCGAGGTAGCATAGCTAGATTTCTTGTATATCCGTAAACACAGATGTAGGTGTATGTAGGGAACTTAATGAACCAGTCTGCCCATTCTACCATTGTTGCTCTAGCAACTGTTGAGATATGAACATGCAATTCCCAGTTTAGGTTCCTCACTGTGTACATCAAGAAAGCTTCTTGCACACGCTTGAAATGTCGCTCGGACTTTGTGAACTCAAGTTGGTCATAGTATTGATAAACTTTCTATACACTGAGAATCCCCACTGTGTTCAATTCTCTAAATCGACCTTGATAGGCAATCAAGTATATGAGATACAAACACATGGAATTGTTGGGCGACTAGGAAACTGGTAATTTGCTTGTGGAGAATGTCGTTGATTAGAGATGCCTAGTCATAATGCTCCCGCCTGGAGATGATTTGAGCAATGTAGTACATCTAGAGCTAGAATTTATTAGCGTTTGCATGACCAAAAACACGATTGAGAAGAGTGATAAAAATCGCATACTCATCCTTGTATTCTCCGCAACCCACATTGTGTGGCAATTTAGATTTCCTTTGTTTTAACCACCTTTATGCCATTTTGTTCTGACACACGTCCTTATCAACATTGAATGCTCTTTCACACTGATCCATGGTAATGACCAAACTGTTCGAATGTTGAGGAATACCAAAACATCTTTAAATGTCTTGAGGCTTGAGACTACGAATCACCCGTCCATCTGCTAACTAAATTTCGCGAGTAGTAGAATTGTAATGCTTGACACAAGACATCACAAATTCTATGCAATGAACTGAAATATGGAGTGAAGCTGCCTCTAGCAACCCGGATTCTTGGATATTTAGAAGTATTGCATTATTTATCTTAATCGGATCCAAGATAGTCTCCGGAAGCAATTTATGCATATCTGTGTCAACTGTTCCGATGAAGTCATGAGTCAAGGCTAACTTAGTCTTGAATTCGAGCTATGTATTGCATTCTGAAAAACTCGCCCGTTGACTGTAAACTCGACTATGATCTAACAACTTTCTTCGAAAAGCTAAGTCACCTGTTGAGGCTAAAAATACCCTATCGGAGAGCAATTTTCATCAAAAATTATGAGACGTGGGTTTTGTGCAAAAAGTGATTCTATGACAACCCACAATGTCATAATTGCAAAAATGCACTGTTTAGCTTGACATGCAAAAGCTTTTCTGAAAAGAAAAAAAACAACTGGGGGCAGTAGGGGCTGCGAGCGGCAATTTTTTTGAGAAAAACTGAAATATGGGTTTTGTGCAAAAGATGTTCTTAAGACAACCCAGATCCTTCATTTTGAAAAATATCAACTTCTACTCTACTATGCAAAGGAATTTCAGTCGAGAAAAGTAGAGCTTCGAGGCAATTTTTTCTTGTATAGGAGAAAATTTGCACCCCATGTGCAAATCCCCTTTTTCCCTTTATCGAACTTAGAAAACCAAATTTGGAGGCTTAATTCCAACTAAGCTCATTGCTTTCATTACATTTGGCACCTGTTTTGAGTGTCGATGGAGGCATTTTTGTTGGGGACGCCCACACGACACACTTACGTCCATGGCAGATTCT
This sequence comes from Sequoia sempervirens, assembly GCA_007258455.2. Taxonomy (NCBI): domain Eukaryota; kingdom Viridiplantae; phylum Streptophyta; class Pinopsida; order Cupressales; family Cupressaceae; genus Sequoia; species Sequoia sempervirens. The sequence goes on from VDFB02000003.1 coordinate 513,936,701, forward strand.
TGCAGCTAAACCTATAGAGGCGTTACACTTCTCATTAGGAGTCAAGTTGTAACGCCCCCTTCGGCCAATCGACCTGAATATGGTAGTTTTTCTCCATTCCTTCAAATTCATCTCTTCAACAAGCATTTCATCCTCTAAGCATTCAATCCAACTTCTTCACTTCATTCACAAGCTCATTCTCAAGCTTTCAAGCAGCATTCTTGCACTCCGTTGCAGCAAATACATCACTCCATCACTTCAATAGAGCAAGTTGGGGACAAACACCATTGCAACAGAGGCTCGAGTACTCTCATTTTCTCCCCCAAGCAGCCTTGAGTGCTTTTGGTGGAGGTGGTAAGCTCCCCTTTCCTCTCCTCTATCACTTGGTTGAGTTGGCACACTTACTGTTTTGTAGTGCTTTTGTGCTCTTTATTACATTGTTTACTTTATCTCACTTTCTTGGCTATCCGTGGAGGTGGAAACACCTAAACAGGGGTCTGACTGAGGCAAGTCCCTATACAACCACCCAACATTTTCCTCTCCATTTTGTGTGTAGGTGAATGTGCTTTTGAGGAGCTAGCTAGCAAACGAGTTTCTTTGTGAGATCCTTCTTGCCACCTTTACTCTTGCATTTTTGCTTTCACATTAGGGAGTACTTAGTTTATTTAGTTACATTATTTTGGCCCTTTAGTGGTAGTTAGCTGGGTCGTTAGTCGTTTTCTTAGGTTTGACCTTGTCTCTGTTGTTGTCTAGTCGTATGGACGCCCACACACTTTAGAGACGCCAGGGCGCTACGCTTGTCCTCAAGCATAGAGCTTCCTGAGGCATAGTGTTGAACCTGAATATCAGCTCGCCTAGCCCCATTTTGCATTTCGGGTCTGTAGAGTGGTTGAAGGACCTCATAGTCCTCACCATTCTCGTCTTGCATATCCTAACATCCCGTTTAGCTGAGGTAAATTAGGGCAGCCTTCCGCATCTTGGCCCTGCGTGACCTAGGGCCTTGCATGTGGTGGTCCCCCTCTCTTACACATCTGAAAAATTCTAGCACATGGGTTTTGTAGAGGAAGTCGTGCACAACCAACCCAAATGATTAAAATTGTCAAAAGTCGCCAAGTCTTGGACATGCGAACAAAACCTAAGATGAGAATAGAAGAATTTAAGACATAAGATAGAAGTTTCTATGCTCTACTTATGCTAAAATCGCCATCTTGTATGAAGTCTATTGATTAATCTGGACTTGTACCTGCAAGGAAATCCGAAAAATAATATATGTGATGCTTTCAAGTGTTTATTGCTGAAGAATTCGCTCACTCAAATGAGAAAATTCACTTGCTCTTCAACTGCTATGAGAGAAAAAGGATGCCATTTTGAAATAAATAAAGAAATTTGTAGCTTAAGGCACCAACTGCAAGAATAAACCTTGATTTCAAAAGAAATATTTTGATTGGACCCCACTTTGTTCAACTGAGACTAACTCGGAGTCTCAGAATATTAAAACTATTAAAATATTCAATTCCTCTCCACATGCGAATTTGCAAATTAATATCAAAATGGGCGCCAATATTAAAATATTGAGAAAAATCGCCCCATTAAAGCTAGCATGCTAGAACTGGAAATTTAATATTATTTTATTGAGTTAACTAAAATCTCTTCAACTGGGTTCGCTTAGAATATTTTACTGATTCCGAAAAGTCCAAGTTTGACTCTCCAAGCATACCCTAGCAAAAATTGAGATTTTTAGCTAACTTCCTATTTTGTAGCTTGTTGAAAATGTCATGATTGCCTTTGTTGAGCTTTGATTTCCGAGTGCCTGGTTGATGCTGGAACTGAGCTGAGACATCCACCGCGAAGCCGGAATCACTGAGATGAAATGTTTGTTGGGACCTGCAAGTGCTAAAAATCATGTTTGATGCCTCAAAATAAAAGTCGCCTTTTATTAAATTGATGTACAGGTCTCTAGACTTATCCATTTCTTTCTTTTTCCATCTCGCGCTTCAAACTGCCGTTGTCGATGAACGATGGCTCCCGTCGACTGGATGATGGATCCATCGCGTAGCTAGAAGAATTTCGCAACTAATGACTGTATGTAAGGCGTTTGAAAGTTGAGTTAAGAGCCTCAAAAGCAAGGGCGCCCCTAGCCTGCAAAGGCGCAACTACCATTTTGAGAAATGATTTTACAACTTGCAACTTCCATGCAAACGTTGTACTTTGACCCTTGACACCGGGAGTTGGATTGCTCCAATACACGCGCTATTGATCTCATCGCGAAGCTAGAACTTAGAAGAGATGTTCCTGGAAGTGACGAAACGATAAAACTGCTTCTAAGACCTCTAGGAGAAGGGCGCCTTTTTAAAGGGAGTATGTAATTTCCATACTTAGCCATTTTTCAGCTTGTTTACATTCTTCAGTATTCTCCACTGATCCTTCATTCACGAGTTTTTGGCAAACCTTGAGGGTTGACGTCTAGATTCACTGAATAGCTAGAAAGATTCCGCACAATTCTCGTGAAGATGATGGCTTCTAAAAACCCCATCTAGTTGGCCAAAAGACTAGGCACCCCTGGCCTATAAAGGTACAGTTTGATATTTTCACATTTATCCACCCTCTATTTTGCATGCTCGTTGAACCACTGCCACGATCACTTAGCACATCTGGCAATCTCGCGAACAAATGCATCACATAGCTGGGCTGAATCAGAAAAGATTCCTCGAAAAACTAAAACTACAAATTCAATCATCTGAGGGGTCTAATTCAAGGGCGCCCTTGAGCTACAAGGGCGTAGAAACTGCAAATTTGACTGCCTCTGTGATGTGTAAACTCTTCGTACCTTCTGCTTCTACCTTCCATTGTCGGAGTTCTACAAATTGGATGATCTCGCTTGATAGTTTGTTGGAAAGTTGACTGAATTCCGAAGAGATTGAATGTATTTGCAACATAAATAAATAAATTTGAGCCTCTAAATTGAAGGGCGCCTCTTGGCTACAGGGGCGCAAATTTTTCTCTAGACTTGATACTTCCTCCATTTCGCGCTCTACGAACACCGTGTCAGTTGCTGAGCTGACCACGTAGAAGCATTACTGCCACTGATGCGTGTGTGATTGTATTTCACCACTTTCACATGTACAAACACTATAAAGTTGATTTGCACATTGATTGTGCAAGCGTCTCCCATGTTACAAAGTGAAGTGTTTCCAGACTTAGAATATTTTTGCACTTTTCGCCATTTGAAAATCCCCTCCGTTGCGAAGCATCTTTTTCAGCATATTTCATCATAGAATGTTCTGCTTTGAGTTTCATGCTTCGATTTTGACACCTAGTACTGACCAACTGCCATTGACGATCTCAGAGATCCTAAAAGTGAAAACTATCTAACAGGCTTAAATTGACTTTTAACTAAAACTGACTTCACCACTATGATCATGATGTGAAATAAGCCAATCAAAATTAATTTCAGCCAATTTTGACAAGTTTCAATTTTTAGGATTTCGTGACATGAAACAGGGGTGCAGAAACCCTAATTTTCATTTTTTTCCAAATTTCATCAATATCTTCTCAACATCACACTGACTCAAAATACATACTTGACTTACCCAAAAACTGTGTTTTGACATCATTTTAACAAGGTTTAGACTCTTTTTAAGCAAAATGCCTTAATGAAGCAAAAAAATTGGTTTGGGTACAACAAGGATCAAACTTCAACTGGGGATGTATGTGTTTTGATTAAAGAAATATATGTTGTCAAATATGAGCTCCAGGACCTCACATCTTTTTGAGCAGATTTGTGCCTGGTGCTCAAAATGCTACTGGTTTCCCATAACTAGTGTGTATTCAGTCTTCTCTCTTGGGTGGTGTTTTGGAGTGAGCTAGTAACAAACAGGTAATTATACGGGTTTGTTTTGAGGCTCTGGAAAATAATGAGTCATGCTAATCGTTTTCCAAAGCAGGAGGTAGTGGCAGCTTAGGGGTGGAATGTGTTGTCAGGCATTCTAGATGGCTTGCTTGGCATCTCCGATGGTGTGGGTGGGTGAGGAGTATCAAAGGTTAATTAATGTATCTCTGCGGTCCTCAATTATTGGTTTTTTGGTGGTTTTTCATTAGGTAATCTGCCCTTGGCTTCTTTGGCCGATGCAAAAATTCTCATGCAGTTATCTACCAGAAGCTCTCTAAATCTTTGTAATGGACTGGAAACACCATGTCTCTAATTTGTTATGTTTGCAGTTTTTTATTGCTTTGGCATTTAGCCTTTTTATGTAGTTTATGTCACTCTTTTGGTCTTCAGTTTTTTTATATTAATGGGTGAAGGTCCCTATAAATCCCTCTCTATTAGTATAAAAAAAATGTCAAATGATTTCAAATTTCCTGTTAAATCAGCTGATTTTTGGTCATCCATGTAAAAAGTATACTTAGCAATTTAACTTCAAACAGGTAACCTAAACATGAGATACTTCTGAAAAACTACTTTTTCTGCAAACTGATATTTTATGATTATAGTTTTCTCTAAAATAAAATTAAGAGGAAACAAATTCATTTGAACTTATTGATCTGAAAAGTAGAATCAGGATCCAGCCCAAAATAAAATAATGGGAAGGCAATAAGACTCGTACTGGTGAACAAACTTCTTTTTAGAATCAATATGTAAAATCTTGTTAATAAAATTTCTCCAATTTATAGAACCAATGCCGTCCAGTTGCACCTGATTATTCTTCCTTTTGGCTCCATATCAGGCAGTAACTGCAAGACTAGCATAAAGTATCCGATTATCAAATTCACACCGGATTTCACACTCTGTAGAAGATCTGTTGATACAGTTGCTCCAAACGATTGTATCAAGACCCATAGTTGAACAATTACACAACTATATACTGACTTCATAATTTAATGTTATTTTTCAGTCAGTCATCCTTCTCTAAATTGTGAAGGAAGCTTGTATTGCTTCAGACATCAAGAAATAAATTGCCAAGAAGCTCATCAGTTGCAACTCTTTAAAATATAACATATGAACTATAACAGGATTTGGGTACAAACTTCCCCATTGTTTAAATGCAAAAGGAATGATCCTCGTTTAATTGTGATCACTACCTTCACTTGCATGAATAATTCTATGGAAAACTTGCTGCAATGTTGGTTGGCTTACAACATAATCTTTGATTCCAAAAATATGGCGCTTCATTTCCAATTCATGTAAAAGCATGGCTAATTCAGACAAGTTTCTTATTTGGATTTGGAATCTTTTTTGCCTCCATTGTCCCATTACAGGACTGTAGCTATTGTCTTCAAGGCTTGTCTCACTTTCTGAGAGTGGGAATAAAGTAGAAACAAAATTATTGATAGCTTCCATCTTGTCATTTTCACCCATGACTACCAGAGAATATGCAGATCCATAACGCCGTTTCAGCTCTTGTGGTGCAGCAAGGCATTTGAGCTGGCCCTTGACAAGTATACCAACTCTTTTCCTGAATTTAAGAAAATATAATGGAACACTTAAATTTAATTATTCATCATCTAAACATTAACTGGAGAAGTTTAATGCATCTAGGATTCCTACCCAAGTGCTTCAGCCTCTTCAGATGATTGAGTACAAATTAAGGTTGCATGGGAACTAGATTGAGCTGCAATGTATGTCCATATCTTCCGCTTGCTAGCTGTGTCCAGTCCTATGCAGAAAATTATCAATTAAAACACATTTGAATGATCCCACAAGTTCAGGATGAAATTTTAGAAAATAGCCCTCAACTTCAGAAAGACAGCATGCTAGAAACTGAGAGTGCTACATGAACTGACACTTTCTGCATAAGGCATGTTACCAGTTAAATATATATAGTCAAAAGAAAAGTTCCAAGTTTTTAACCTCTTACCACAAGTTGGTTCATCCAGTAGCAAAGTATTTGGATCTCCAAGCATTGCTGTTGCAATGGCTAGTTTATTGTGGATAGACGATTTACAATGTCCTAGTCTTTTGTCAGCCTCCTCTGGTTTTGTGGGGAAAAAGAACACAAGAATTTTTAAGAGTATTTACCAACTTATCAAATAAAAGATGCTTACTTCATAAGCAATCTTTAAACTAGAAGGAAGTGAAAAGTGCAAGTGGAGACTAGAGAATGGCCTCGATATATGGTCCAACCCTAAAAAAATATAGGGGTTACATAACCTAAACATGTAATATTGCTTGACACTCTTTACCTGTTAAATTCAATGCATTGAGGATTGCTTCAACTGGTATGTTGTGATTTGCTAGGCCCTTCAATGAAGCAAATAATTTCAGGTGTTCTCGTAGTGTCAATGCTGGGTATACCAACTACATCAAGCAGAAAATAGTTTCAAATACCACTTTTAAGTTCTGAATAATTGTTCTTTTCGTTTTTAAGACAAAATGTAAGAAACCATTTCAAGTGTTCTCCTGGTACATCAATTGCAGCCAGCAAGCAAATGGTGAAATTTCTAAGTACCCTCCTTTTTTAAAGGCAGAGTTTTAGCATACACAGACCATAAGTAAACAGAATATGCAGGTTAAGTACTGACCGCATACTGAGGGCAAAAGCCAATGATGTTTTGTTGTGCCCAGTAATTATAGCGTACACTATTACCACAAACTATAGCATCACCATATGTGATTGAACATTGTCTTCCAAGGCAATTCAGCAGTGTGCTTTTTCCAGCCTTTTCTCCACCAACCAGCACGACAATCTAAAAATGCAGTGAGCCAAATTGTCATTTTGACCTCTACTTTCAAAATACTGTGTTGAAACAGAAAGTCATATCATTAAAAACATTCTAAATGTTCTAGCTTCATACCTCTCCCTGCTGAACTGCCAACCATATATTCTTAAATGCCCATGTTTCTTCATTAGATCCAGAGCTACACTTTCCTGATGATGTACTGAATTTCTGCATGTTATCCGATGTCTCTGGATCAGTGCATGAGTGGAAGTGTAAGAAATGAAAAAATTTAACGCAAGCACTAATTCATCAATAATGTGTTGACATGTTTTGGGCCAACAAGGGTAACCTTTTTTCTACATTTCTTTCAATTAAAATCTGGAGAGGGGCATTATTAGAGGCTATATTCACAGGCTAGGCTCTTAAACCAAAGGTTGCAAAAGCAAATCTAACATAACAAGGACAAAATAAGTAATAAGATAGATAGATGCTTATTCTGACATGCACATTGTTTACAAAGTAAAACCGTAGTCACACAAATTGAACTATTGAATGACTTGCCACACTGAAAAATAACGGTTAACTTGGCACAAATAAAAATTTCAATGAACAAATCAGCAAAAACTCTGAATTTTGTTGATTATATCAAAATGCCAACTCAAGCCATCCAAAGTAGATTTAAAATTCCATTCTTAGTTTTGATGACAATTTCATAAATAACCTGAAACTTGGCAAAGAGTTGAGCCTGTTTGTTTTTCCAGAAAACCAAGTAAATCCCAAGAGTATTTAGCCACTCAAGAGTAGTATTGTAACTATGAATGAAACAAATATTGTATCAGGTTCTGTCTGTCTATTCTGTTTTCCTGTTAGGAGATAAAAACAAAGTAGTTACTGGTGGGAATCCTATACTTCAGCAAGATATATTATTATCAAATGCTTACCATGTTTTGGAAGTTAAATGCATATTCTTACTTTAACACATATCAGTTACAAATAAACCTAAGGTCTGCACTTCTGATTAGCACATCAAACATAGACGAAGCCAAAAAAACCTGGACAATATCACGTACAAGAAAGAAATCAGTATCTAAATTCTTGACATAAAAAATAGATTACAGAACCTCTCAAGAGAAAACTAGAATTACTGGAAGTCTAATATTGAAGTTTAACAATGTTATTATAAGTCCTTACAATCAAATATTAAGGTTGGATAGATCACTGAATGCTGCTTCAAATTTAATGGAAAAACAATTGCAAAATATAGAGGAAAAAAGAATTAGGGAAACCATATCAAACTTGAGAATCCACTTTTTGTCAATAAATTCAACGGACTTATTCAAGTTCACGAAAGCAGACTCTGTAAGGCTTGTCTTTAGAATTTACTAAGAGCAACTAGGAGTCTTACATGGGTAATGCTATGTTTTAGCCAAAGGTTGTAGAGATGAGCCATGTGCCTTTTAGTTTGACTTTTTTTTTGGTCTCCTAGTGGCACAACTCTTTATGAGGACTAGGAGGAACTAAAGAAAATCTTTGTGTCTATAGGATTATAGTGTTGGAGTGGGTCCAGTTGTGGGTAAACAAAAATTAGTAGACTATAACAGACATAAATGCTACAGACATTAGATAGAAGTCTATTTGGAAGGTTTGTGATGGCCATAATCGTTCCCCTATTAGGGTGGCTTAGCAGGCATGCCTGCACTTAATGATTGCCTCTAAACCAGCTGTTTCTATAACAAGCACTTTGTTCTGTCTTTGGATGAACTGTTTATCTAACAAGTGCTTCTCTGCATTAAAGGAGGACTAGATATATAACAGCAAATTTGGCCAAGATTAAATTCAAGAGAAAGTAGTTCTAACTTATAATTTTCTTATGATAATCGGTGAAATATTCCGAGCCAAATTTTTTTATTTTTTCAAATTCAGATTACAAACCAATGCACCTGTTAAGGTTAGCAGCTAAACCAAAACGTGCTGAAGCAACTCTAACCAGAATGTACACCAGGATCCCGATGTGGGCAAGGTGTGAGCATTGGTCAGAGGATCTAAAACAAACTGCTTATGCTGTAACTCTAACCAAGAATGGCGCTGATGATGGCGAGCATATGGTCAGAGGATCTTCTACTCTAAATGCTGAAAGGGAACTCAACGTCAAGTATGTGCTACCCAATCCAATACGGAGTGAGGGGCGACCATATGACGGAGTGATTACAAATAACAATGCTTGAAAAGACAATGCGGAAAGCTGGAAATACTCAACACCCAGAATGTGCTTGCTAACCCAGAATGGGATAGTAGCTACCATAGGGCGGAGATTTATCAATTACAACAATTACTGAAGAAGAATGAGTATTACAACAACAATGAAGCAATATTCAAAGAACGACTGGTCAGTACTACTGCCAGCTTACAAGAATAAGAATCATTCGTCTGCCATAAGCGTGGAAATATGAAAGCTTATCATTACATCACAAAGAACTCTTCTTAGCTTGGTTAGAAATGCCAAACCAATAAACTTTCAATGATCAAAATACAATTCTGATTTTTCTGCTAAATCTGCACCTTTTTGAATTAAAACCAGCAGTTTGAAGATTCATTCATATGCTCATATCTTCCTCTAATCTCATCCAATTAACTTGAAACAAAATGCAGCATGCTCTAATAGAAAAGGCGCCTAAGATAGAACTCAGAAAACAGACCAAAAAGCCACGGATTAATTATGCACGGATCCCAATGCAAGCAAAAGGTACAGCTTCATGAAAAGGGGCGATCTGCTCTAATAAATTACAGCAACCTCTAAAAATTCTGCAAATTATAGGAAAGGGGCGCCTAAACCTAACAATGGGAATGGGTTAATACCCAGATGCAATACTTTTGTCTTTTTTGATTTATGAATAAAAACATGAATCTGCTGTATCAAATAATGCAAAATGCTGAAAACCACTAATATGCAAATCAGATCTAACCATGCAATAGGCTGATTACAATGCATAAACTAAATGCAACTCACAAACTAGACTAAATCACCACTAGTCGCTGTCTTTCAAGCGAGAAGCAATGCCCAAGCTAGGAGGCCTTCATTCCTCGAAGCAATCCCAAAGCCAATCCGGCAGCATAACATTCCTGTAGATAAAAGATACTCCAAAGAGATCCCAAGGCTTCCTTTTATAAGTTTCGGTTGACCTTCACGAAACCCTAACTTCTTTTCCGGAGTCAAACCCTAATTCCTTCACAGATGGCGTCCCACTTTTCCAAGTAACTTTGTCTTTTAATATTAATTTAATCTTTCTTGAGAATGGCGTCCACTTTGAGCTTATAATAAACTTCATAAAAAATATAATTAATTCTCTTAATGAAGCGCCACCCTTAAAGAACACCTTTTAAAAAGACTTGAAGTGATTAAGCTAGGCTAAGGGGGGGTCAACGTTAAATTATAACATTAAAACGTGACTTTAATAAAATAGCTCAACTTATCTCTCCAACTGCGCCCCGAAGCCATCAATGAGCAAGCCAACTGATCAAATTGACATAGGAAGTCAACCATGCTGGACCCGACTGTTGAACTGCCAAAAATAGAATTTACTAAAAATAGTAAATTCGGAAAATGCTCAGAATGCCGAGATGAACATACCACTGCGAAGCTCTCTGAAAACCCAGAAAGAATCCGCCATTGAAACCACCCACTCCGAGCAAAGACATCCTCAAAAATAGGAAACCCTAATGTTACCTTCCGACTAGCCTTTGGGTTCCCAAAAAGGCCAGCGGTCCTTTGGAAAGATCAGGTTTGAGAAGGGGACATTACATCGGGGCTAGCGATCTAATGATGACATAAGTACAAGTACAACTTGTAGACACTGAAAAATGTCCTGAGCCTGCGGATAACATTTTTACACTAATTTGCATCTTTCTCACATAATTAAATAGTTTTTAATTATTTAATTATTCCTTAATGACACTTTCTTCTATTAATTAAATAATTTTATATTATTTAATTAATTCACTTAATCTTTATTTTTCTTCAGATTAATTAAATAAGTTTTATTTATTTAATTATGTCACTAATCACCTTTTTCATCTATAATTAAGTAACTGTTATTTATTTAATTATTCATATCATCTTTTCATCTATAATTAAATAATTGTTTTCAGTTATCTAATTATTTTTACCACTTTCCCTCTATAATTAATTATTGTTTCCAGTTATTTAATTCTTTCCATCTATAATTAAATGATTGCTCCTAATCATTTAATTATTCATTTCCCTCTTTTCATTTATAATTAAATAATTGTTTTCAATTATTTAATTATTCATTTCCCTCTTTTCATCTATCATTAAATGATTGTTCCTAGTCATTTAATTATTTATCTCCCTCTTTTCTTCTATAATTAAATAATTATTTTTAATTATTTAATTATTCATATACTACCTCCAAAATTAAATAATGCTTGTAATTATTTAATTCTTCTCAATCAATCTCTACCATTGATCATACATCATCACCTCTTAATCCTCACCCTCCATCTAATTTGGATTTCTATAAAATCAAGCTATCAACCTCATTCCAATTTTAACCACATTCTTCAATATTTTGCTATCACATCACTCATAGCATTCATCTTGAGATCTCACTATCAAACATCTACATTGAGCTTATTGCAAATATTGCACACTACATATTTGAGAGCAAACAAGCAAAATTGAGAAGAGCAATGAAGGAGAATCAACTTTGGCATAGGAATCGAGGTATTATTGGTTTATTATTTGATTTATATTGTCATCTTGTGCTTCATTGTTAGATTAGGGTTTCTATGGCTTGAATTCAGGTAGTTTTGTGGTTGTTGTTGATGATTCGTGCCTTTCCCCTGATTTTCCTAGTCTTACACAACTATACTCACAAAGGTCCAAGGTGGACAAAATTATTGATGCTAATGAAACAATACAAGCACTGACATTGACAAAGGCACACCAACAATGACATAACAACAAACACTAATAAGGACATCATTTTTGGAAAATAAGCATGCTTTGGTTTAGATTTTTTTAATTTATTTTTTCCTAAGTGGTCAAATTTTGGCATCTCTCTTATATCTACATGACCTGGTCTGCTTATGACAAGGTAGGTAGTAGGCATTTCCTAATAGAAGAGCTTCCAGTTTCAAAAGGAAACAAAGGGAAGGAAAGAATTGCCTAGAAAAAAGGTAGGTAGCAAGTCAAGCCAATAGAATCTACAGATCCATATTTTATTAATACTAATAACAGAAGCACAGTTGATCTATAATTGGTAGACATTACGTGCATGGAAAGATCAATGAAGGAAATATCAAGGGGGATGTATAATATCCCCTCCTGTTCTGAGTTTTCTTTCTTTTGTTTTAAATATTTTTTGAATTTATTGTGTTTTTGCCAGGTAATGTAGGAAATCCAAATATTTGCAAAATAAATAAACACCAAGTAAATGCATGTAATAAATAACCTAAATAACCCAGATTTGATTATTGCTTAAAGAAAATATGTTGGAATCATACCCGAATTACAAAATGTAATATTGTAGGTCTGAAAATTGAATTAACAGCAAATTGGAAACTCATAAAATGGGATGCCACTTCTCAATGCCTGACAACCACACCTTGAAACTAATGCAAACTTCCCCTATGCCCTAGACACCCACTTTGGAGGTGTTTTCAAGTCAAAGACCTAGTCGTTTGACCCTAGGTAATTCTCACGCCCCAATTGTAGGTGGTATGGCCTGCTCAAAACTGTACGGCCTGCAATGATTCCCACGTGCCAGCTGATAGTGTTTTGATCAGAAACAAAGAACATCAACAATTACCAAAATCTATATGATTCTCCCTTGAATGTCTGATTTGAATATCTTCTGGATTCAATGAAGCTCAATGATAACCCCTGAATGAGATTATCCTATGAAGTGCCCTTGGGTGATCTTTCACACCTGCAAACACTATCTTTTTCGAAGAATTTCATCCTCAGAAAAGTTGAAACTCTCAACCAGCAAACCCTTGCTTAGTCTTCTCCAAATTTACACAAATATCAATGAATAATTGAAAAAGCATTAACTTTTGCTTTTTATACTTCTCCAATTACCACGTCCCACTTGGCCGAATAACCTTTTTAAAATATTATTTGCTTTTGTTGGCATTTAATAACATTTGCTTTTTTAATGATATTTCATAAAGTAACATTAAAATATAATACTTCATTAAATGCCACATATCACCTCTTAACTTCTTATAATGCCATATTATAAAGTTATCAATAATAAATAATATTATTAAAGTTAAATTTAACTTTAATAATATAATTAAAACATCAACTCCCCAAATAATACCAACACCAACTCGTGGGAGTGATCCATCAAAATTTTCCAAATATAGACGTGATGGCAACTAATCCAACCATGAATTACTATAAATAGTAAGTATGAACAATATGACCAAGTGACTTACTAAAAATAGTAAGTGTGGGTAAAAACATCTAGAATGGCCTCCAGAAGGCACACCACAAATAAGCTAAAACACTAAGCTGAAGAATATTGAAATGAATACCAAAAGGCCCGCTAAAGAGCCACAAATTACCGTCAAAGGGATCCCCTAAACACCATGTTAGCCTATGGGGACTAGTTGGTAGACTAACCATTGCATTTGTCAACTGCCTAGGAAAAGGGGACATTATAGGATGCAAGCTAGGTTATACATTTCCTGCAACTTTATATATTTATGTGATTCTATATTTTATGAATTTTGAATGCTACCATGATTTGAAGATATTCCTTGATGAGGGGTCCAATAGAGAGAGAGACCTGAAATGCCAATTTTAAAATGCAATTGAATTCATAAAAATGTCACACTTGGACACACTGTAAACAATTATTGAAAAATAGTATTGCTTTTAATGCTCTTTTGGCACTACCATGCTTTGGTCATTCATAGAGATAACATACTTTGTACCTATGATGCAAATATAGTATGCTTTGCAAGTTGACAGATGACGTCATTAAATTAAGGGAGCAATTGACAACCTATCAAAAATGCAACTAACAAAAAATAAATTTGTCATCTATCATTAAAATTAAGTCTATGTTATCAGGTGCTCCTGTTGGAGGGCTCGTGCCCGCTTTAGAACATCTTAGGAGTGAAGCGACGATGGGAGTGCCTTGGGAGCATCCCAACCACCTTGGGTTCTCTGTGGGTAGGTGTAGTGTACCGTGTACCCACAAAGAACCCAAGGTGCTCCCAAGCACTCCCAAGTCCTCCCACAGGCGAGAAAAGACAACACACACCCAAAAACACTTTAAACAATGATTTTTGAAACTCTAAAATATTAAAGTTGATGTTTGTCACAGAGAAGTACAGGCTTCTATGAAATATTTTATACTATTGTGATTGTGACAACCTGGGCTTCTATATTAAAGTTGATGAGACAATGCAAAGGTATTAAGACTGTCAAGATTATCTTGTTAGTGTTGAGTTTAGTGTTTGTGGTATTAATGATGCTTTACTCTTTCTACAACAATAAGCCTACACGATACATTATCTTCTTGTGTAACGATTCTTGATATCTTAGTGTTGGGATCGTGGGATGTAAAGATGATTTGGGATGTTAATCTAGTTAAGTACTGTCTACTAATGATTATTCTATTTTAGTTGAAAATGAAAACTTAGTAGGGTTGTTAGTTGTAAACAAATCTTGTGATTACATTTTGTTTGGGAGTTGTTGGAAAGGGTTTGTTCAATGTTTCCTTCAGAGTTAAACATTTCTCTTTGGCTAGGGTTTGTTTGATCAAAACCTTGTAACCTTACCTTAGAGTTATACAAGGAATTTGATCACAAACTAGATTTGAATGATCCTTTTCACTCTCAACGAGACATTGATCATACCCTAATTGATAAGGAAAAAATGAAACAATGATATAAATTACAATTTCCACCTTGGGTTTCATCTACATTTACAATGATTACTAGGTATTATAGTTTAACAAGTGCATCCAATCCTCCACTCAGGACCAGGGTCTTTGACACAGATAGATAGGCACAAAACTTTCTTAGATTCAAACATGCAACAATCCAAAACCTCACCAATATTCCACCAGGATCAACTTCTTCAAGTTCCACTAGACCTCAAACTCTTACCAAATTTTCAAGAGTGGTGGTTCAATATTGGCCCAACCATAGGACTACCATGGTTCAAGTACACAATTGTAACAAAGCTCTAATGATCACAAGACAACACACACACACACACAATATATATTGGTGAGCCATTGTCAGAGATAGGGAAGAAGCTAATAACTGGAGTAGGAAGGAACTCTTAGACATAGAAGAGAATGTAATAAAGGACAAGATAAAGGAAGTTACTTGGGCTTGGCCTTTTCTTATGTCAACCACTTACATATTCATTATTAAGAGTGGAAGACACAATCCATGATAATGAGATTGAGAGGTGGATTTATGATGCATATTTCTAAATTGCGAAATCCATGATGAATTTCAGCCACTAGTATCTTAATGGAAAGTTAGTAGGCTCCAAGCTTTACAGAGACAACTTTAGTGGCATTTTGTTAGAGAGGGCAATGATTATCCCAAAACTTGTGAAACATGATGGGATGTGACACTAGATCTCTTGCTTTTCTAGACTGTGCTCCCAATGAAGTCCCTAATGTGATGTTTCTAAATCCATCCTGGGGATGGCCAAATGATTAGGCTTTTGTGAAAGTGTAATGTCCCCAATTTCGTGAGCATCAGAGTTCAAAGGATTAGCCTATCATTTGACCCTCGTAGGCTAGTGTGGTGGATTAGAGGGTCTAGTTTGGGCGTTATGGAGCTCTTTAGGTGGCAGTTGTAAGTGTTTATCTCTCTAGATCCCTCGTATGTTCTGAGGCATTGATATTCAGGGGACTTTGGTTCCGTTTTGAGGGACTTACTATTTATAGTAAGTCAGTGGATGTTAGAGAGGGTCCCTTACTATTTTTAGTAAGGCAGTTGGATGCGCAGTGGATGTAGTGGGTTACCTCCTAGAGCAGACGAAATTGAATTATATGCATTATTGTGGAAGTTATGGCATTTTTATTATTATTAAAGTTGTACTTTAATAATAATAATTAATTAATTAAAAAGTGCACATAATTTAAATATTTAATTGAATTTATTATGAGGGGGTGATTTAATGAATTCTGAAGTTGATTATTTAAAGTGCATTTAAGTTATATTGGGGGCCCACTTTAAGAGATGATATATTAAATGCTTTTAAAATATACTCTATTATAAGTGATAAAGTGTTATTTAAAGGGAGATATAAGTGTTTAATAAAGTATACTTTATATTGTGCACCAAATGGAGGGAAATGTAAATGAAATTAAAGTGAAATTAAATGAGATGAAGCCAAATGCAAATTAAATATTATATAAAGGCTTTTGAAAAGGGATTTCATTCATTCTTGAATCATTCAACATTTTGTCTATTCTGAAGAAGCTTTGGCCTTGGAGAAGAAACCTAGGATTTCACTGTAACTTCAATCTTAGAGAACGTAGCCTCTCTTTGATTGTGTTGGTGGCTTCATACGGAGGTCACATCTGAGCATCAATGGAGTTTAAGCAAATGTAAAAGTGATTGTCTTCATAAATTTACAGAGGGTTGAAGATTATCAATAAAAAATCAAAAGTTCGAAGAATCAATATTTGAAACATCCCCTATGGATATTTGCCCCAATTTTTTCCCAAATGTTCCACAAAAAATTTAACAAACAATTTGCATGCAAATTGATTTCTATTTATCCAACAGATTATACTGAAAATCATATAATATCAGATTGAAATAGAGATTAAATATGAATATTGCCTTAAAATCTTCAATAGAATAACAACAGAAATATCCAATAGTAGCCACATAACTTACATTCAGATTGGACAACCAGAAATATGACTTTGAGACATAGAGTGAGACACCTGAGTGATATCTCCAACGAACAATGGGTTTCCATCCACTGCCTCCAAGCTCGAGGGTTTCTGTCCTCAAACCTGCTAAAAGCCAAAGCTCCCAATTCTCCAGAAAATAATAAGCCAAGCATATACCAAGCATGGCTGAAAGTGAGCCCTTGCAACACTTTTTATAAGCTTCTCATAAGAGCTCATTCACACTTTTAACCAATGTGGGATAAAACATAAACTTCCTTTTGCCTTTTTGATGTCTCATGTATTTTAAAATAAGGGGCCCCTTTTACTATTCATTTTCCCACTTAACTTTAGACTCACATTAATAAAGTTAAATAATTGAATTAAACTTTATAACTGAAACTTTATTAATGCAGAGATGAATTATACCAATGGAATTGAAATCATCTAACGATAATAACCAATTTTCCATTGAAAAGACACTGTCACTGGAGATCACGGCCCACCTGATGAATTACTATTAGTAGCATTAATGACTTACTAAAAATAGTAAGTATGCCAAAACTACCTCCAAACGCCCCGGATTGACTTGCAATGCAAATTGCCTAGGCCAAAAATCCTCAAGATTCCTTAAAAGCCTTGGTTAGCCTACAGAACCAAGGAGAAATAGGCTAACGACAACATCATACAATGCGAGCTAGAAAATGGAGCATTACAGTCCTCCCTTCCCAAAATTGCTTGTCCTCAAGCAATTCCAATGCTACCCCAAGATCACTATGCTGAACCAAACTGAAATTGAGTATGATCCCAGGGTCCCAAGTCAACCTAGGAGATCGATAGCACCAACCGCTGAAAGCACTGCTCTGTTGAATGCCAACACAAGAGACCTCCTGATAACTAGTAAGTAGAGCAACCAAATACTGCACCATCTCTGTCAACTCCTCAGGTAACTGCTCTCCAAAAAAACTAAACTGGAACACCATGGGAGTGAACCCGGTAAGCTGACATTGGCTTCCTCATCCTCAACTATTGAACTGCAAACCCAAGTGATTCCAGGATTCCAAATCAACCTCAAAAGGGAACCACCATTCTGACGCTGCATCACTCTAATATAAACATAAACTAAAACTCTACTATTAAGTGCAAGCCTGTCACCCATGTATGTACCTGAATCTCTTATGTCATTAAGCATACTCAACATGAAATGAGGAATAGTTTTCAGTGTATCTCCAAATGTAATCACACACATCCCTTCACGATTTTCAGCAGCAACAAGTCTAAAAAACTGATTTATACTCACTTCCCGAATGCCTTTGCTCTCATGGACTGGTAAATTCTCATCAACATCCATTTCCCAAGTGCTGTAAAGATCACTATGTCCACTCAAATCTATACAACCAGTGGTTATCATCACTGCATGATCTGAAAATTTGATGATTAGAATCATAGGAAAACTTCCATACATTGAAATGTGAGATGGAGGCCAAGGAACCAAATCTGAAAATTCATTCCCAATTGGTTGTAGGCTGCTAGAATATGGCTCATGCAACAAATATAATGCTTTCTTATTGGTTAGAGAGAGAGTGTGATCAATTGCTAACCATTTACTTGTCAACTCTTCAATGGTATGACTCCCATGTTCATTCAAACTTCTTGGTAAATCCGTGCAAACAAGAACTTTGTATACCTCATGCTCCTTCTTAATGCCAATCTTCAAATAATAGGGGAAGTTCATACCTTGTGAGAGATTTGAAAAAATGTAGACATCCTCATGCTTAGGCTTGCAATCTTGAGTATATGCAAGGTGATTTTCCAAATCCATATCTATTCGAAAATTCATATTTGATATCTTATGACAAACAAGTGCATAAGGACTGTTGTTCACCATCAACGAATCAGCTTTTGATATCTTTTGTTACCCATAGGATCATCAAAAGAAGCCATTACCTTTCCTGGTTTGTCAAGCATAATCTCCAAATTACCTACAAAGAAACTTGTGTAACTTTTACCTAAAGCCGCAATTGATTCAATATGTTGGTATCTATCCTCTTCATTGCTGATCCAAACTTCTTTGGTTGACTTATCTTCCTTACTAGCCCCACAATTGTGATTAGGTGTCCAAGACCCCTAACATGTGAAACAAATCTGCTCCCTTCTCATTTAGTTCTTACTTTTTTTGGAAGACCCTGTAACTTGTAAGCCCATTGAGATTAATTCATCTTCAGACATCTGTTTCTTGAACCCCTCAATCTTGTGCTCAATCAGCCCTTTTGAGAATTCATAAGCCATAGGTGAGATATTATGCTCCTTTCTCCAAATGGCCAACAAGTCTGATTGCAACCGCTTGCAGATATCATCATCCTCATCTAAGATTAAGGACATAATAGTTTGCATACAAACCCTCACATTGTCTGGATGATGCTTCCTAATTTCAGTTAGGAAGCATTGAAACATTTGAAGAATCAATTTATCACATCTGAGATCCAACAAAATGATAAATGATTTGGTTCTTGCCGTGATTTCTAAAATCTTAGCCCTCTTACCAAAAGTAGGGGCTTTGACATCATGTAACCCATATAGGCTCTCCACACTCAAATGTAGAGCCTTCTTCAATATGTCATTGTTATAGGGTGCCACAAGAGCTATTATTTTTATGATTTCACTGTGACAAGAAGCAACTACAAGTCTCACCTCCTCACAAGGATGTTCCATAAACTTGTGCTGGACCTGTTGTACCCCAAAATTAAAATTTTTGTTACACTTGACATTTTGAAGAAATGAGTAAAAGTCTTGTTAAATTAGTCAAAAAGGTCAAAATTTGGGTTTGCATGTCTTGCATGAGGGGTAAAAACTCAAAATTTCCAAAATCTGACGATCTGGGTCTACTCAGAGCAACTAACCGACAAAACCCAAATCTCAGTTTTTCATCCCTAAATTTTAGGAAAACTGCTATTTTTAGAAAATTTCTAAATTTAGTAACGTTTTCTGGGTTTCTCTGGGTTTCTTTCGAAACGGATACTGGCAAAAATTTCTAAAAATAGAAAGTTGGTCCGACAGGGTCCAAACTGATTTTGATTGGCTCAAAATACGTCCATATCAGGCTGGTGCAGTCAGAGTCTCAAAATAGTCAGTTTTGCCCTACTGGGTCTATTCTGCTTTTTCAGAAGCATATCTGGAGCTCCAAGGTCATCAATGGAGGTCAACCGGCTGTCAGGCGTCAGATCCAACGTTCAAAGCATTCGACAGAAGATGAAATGATGAACATGCACGAAGAACGAGAAAAAAAATTGGAAATTCATGAAAATTTTCTTACACTGAGTTTGGGCGCCCTGTGGAAGAAAGGCGCCCACCTTTTTGGGGCATCATATGATAAAATTAGGGTTTCAAGCCTCTAGTCAAATTTGTTTCAGTTCTTTGTCAACTTCGCAGCAAATCAGCGCAGTCAACAGATCATTCAGTCATCCGGGATTCGACGATGAACAGGAGGGATTCACACGTGAAAACTAAGTGTTGGCAAAGTGGGCGCCCCCAGTGAAGAAAGGCGCCCAAGTTTTTAGGGCATCTAACAGATGAATTTGCAAACAAGTATCTAACGAGATCTCTTCACAATCGATCCAACTTTCAAACGAGATATCTAGCACTTCAATCAGAGTTCGCAGTCACCAGATACGAGGAGCTGAAACTAAGGTTCGACGAAGGCTGAGAACGAAGTTTCGGAAGCAAACACAGAAAGATCAAAAATAAACTAAGTCTGGTGGACATGGGCACCCCCAACCAAGATGGGCGCCCAAACTTTTGGAGACTTTGAATTCACTTTTTGGCAAGGTTCGTCCCAGAAGACCCCTTCTCATTCTTCATCAGCTTCGCGATGAGCATAATAGGCAGTGGATCCGATGCCCGGGGCTCCAGATTTGACGAGATCGTCTGTAGAAAGGGATTTAATGAAGAAATTTGAAGATCATGAAAATGGCTATCTCTGGGTGAAATGGGCGCCCCTGGAAGGAAAAGGCTCCCATGAATTCGGAGGTCAAGATGAAGGATTTTGCCAAGGGTACCTCTAGAACTTCTTTCTCAGAATCAGTCAAACTTCGCCATGAAACCTTCAGCTCGCCTGTCGGGTCAATCTGTCAACGAAATCAAAGGCGAAGTAGTATGTTAAAATGAAGGAAATTTGAAAATATCAAAATTTTGGCTAACACTGGAAGAAGTGAGCGCCCCAGTTGAAGAAGGGCGCCCAAATGTTCATGCCTTAGAATATTTTTCGAAGTTTTCAAAAGGTTTCAAAATTGCAAGTGGAGAATGGCGTCCAAGTTCAAAGAGACTGAGTTTTAGGGTTTTGGAAATAAAAGCAAAGAAAGCAAAACCTAATCCAAAGCCCTAAAGTCTATTTAACATCATCCTTTCATGTATTTTTCATTATTTTTGCAGGTAGCCTTCAAAGGAGAAAGTTGGAGCAGCAAGTTTGAAGAATTTTTGTGATTCAAGAATCCATAGTTGCTGGTTTTATATCAGATTTTTCAGACCAGCAAGCATAAACCCTTGCTTTTTCAAGCTTTTTGTTCCAGAAGATCGAATTTTTCAAGCAAAAGGCCAAGGCTTTCCTTTCTTCTGTCATCTGGGTCTTTTTGCCTCAATCTTCTGAAGAATTTTTCAAGAACTTCATCAAGTTGCAGCAAGTGCTTTTATTTTGCATGTCAGTGAAAACCTCAGTGCATTCAAATTTCAACCATCTGGGTCCTTTTCAATCAGTCTTCTGAAGAAAACCCATATCGCAGTTTTTTTTCAAGAAAATTTCAAAACCTAGGGTTGGCTGCTTTTTCGATCAAGCGTCGGGTTTTGCAAATTTAATCAAGCTGGGTCCATTTCTAATCTTATTCTGAACAAAACCCAGGTGCTAGCTTTTTTGGAAAATTTGAAGAAATTAGGGTTTGTTGCTTTTTTAGGCAAAATTCAAAATTTTCAAAAACGGACGATCTGGGTTGTCTTGCATCAAAATTCTGAGCAAAACCCATATCTCAGAAAAATTTCTCAAAAATTTGTTTGTTGGAACACAAAAATCAGCATTCTAAAAATAGAAATCCCTCAAAACTTGTCAGAACTAGGGCCAGTTTACAATCATTCTTCAAGTTTTCCGAAATGGAGTACACTCTCAACGTTTTCAAGACTCAATCAGCTCTCTTTCACAATTACATCAAAACGGCTGAGACAGATTTGCATCATATCAAGCCGGTGTTCGATTTGCATGCCTTGGAGAGAGTAGGCAACACTTCAATCAAGAACCTAGGACATTCCGGACTCTTCGCAGCAACGTCAATCCCTATATCAGTTCAGAGTCTTGAGTTCGTAATCGCTTGCATTAAGCATTACAACCCGGCTACTAGGGAGATCCAGTCAGCAGATGGTAGATTGATTTGCAATATAAAGCCTGATGTGATTGAGAAGTGTTTTTCCATTCCCCCATGGCTTGAAAGCGTTACTCTCTCAAAGGGTGAATGCGAAAGGATATGGAATATGCATAAAGATAAATTTAGCAAGAAGATTGTATCGAAGTGAATGAAAGAAAAACATAAGACTTTGCCAAGTCATATTTCAATGATGTTAGCAGGGTTTGAGAAAGCGGCTAGTGATGTCGAAGATTTCCTCAGATCTATTGCAGATGCTGAAGATATTCTTGAAAAGCGGTGTTTTGCTATTAAGGGCATAGATGCACCGAACCGGGACACAATCTCAAATTTCCTGGCGGATGTGATCGAGCTTTAAAACAGCTTTCTTCTAGAAGCTTTCTTTCCCGCTTTCTTTCCCGCTTTCTTTCTATTCTTGGAATAATCCTTATCCATTCTTTGAGGATAGAAAGAGGATAAGATGTAATAGTTGGCGTTTCCCGCTTTTTCTGCTCTCTAGGGTTTTAGATGTTATCTTCTTTCTAGATTTAGTAATAAAGCTTGCTTGCTGAGCAAGCCCTAGATTGTGAAAGCAAAGGAGATTTTAGGGTTCCCTACTCCTCTGCTTGCCTATAAATAAGAGCCCTTGCTCATTAGTTTTCTTTTAACGATTATTGTGTTAGCAAATTGCGAGCCTGCATTGCAGCAAGTTGTTATTCAGTTTCAGTTCACTTTGTGTTGGGAACCATGCTAGTGATAACAAAACACTGAGCCTATTTTGCCTTCTATTTGTTATTCAAGTGTCGTTCAATTGTGTTGTGATAGCAAATTGTTGAGCCTCTTTAGCCAACAAGGAGTTAGTGTGATTGTTGTTTCTATTGTGTAAGAATAAGATTGCAAGCCTCTTTAGCTGCAATTTCTTATTCTAGGCATGTTAGAAGTGAGTTTTGTTCCAAAAGTTCGAGTAATAAAATCATGAGCCTCCTTTGCCTTGATATAAAATCTCCGATTTCCGTTATTTGTGTTTTACTTTTATGATCTTGATTTCAACTTACATTGAAGTGTGTAGATGTTCGTTGAGAAAGAGTTTATCGAAGTATTTTGTCAGAAATCTACCTTGTTCATTTCTAGTTTCTCTTGCTCTGCTTATTACTTGAGAAGTTAGAAACGTCTTTAGTTTAAGTTAGTCGTAGTTGAAGTTCTTAAATCAGAAAATCTCAGCTGCGACGTTTGTGTTTTATAAACCTTATGCTCTAGCTGATCAAAAAAGATAGGCAACTTAGTTTTAGTTTACTTTCTTAAATACCATCAGCAAGAGGGAGCTTCCCCTCCTAATTTGAAGAGCAGTTTATCTGTGCATAGCTGTCTGTTTCAAATACGCATTCCAGAGGTGCGAATTTAAACGCCAACAGGACCAAAGTGAGCATTGAGTGTTGCAAAGCCCAATTCAGAAGCTTCCAATCTGCCTGATCTACTTTGGACAAATATGTGTCTAATTCCTCCAACTTAGAGAGAACATCATTAGGAAATTTCATGGATTTCAATTGTAATCCAATTACATAGAGCTAATTTCCTATTTCTTTTTCTTTCTGCAAGACCCTTAGTTGTTCACCATTGAATGTATCATTGAATTCTTTAGAGAAAATGACACTTTTTAGATCTGCTAGTGTCTCATTTTATTTACTGGACCCTGTAAGAACCACTGTAAGAGCCCATGCAAAATTTTCTGTTTTGGCTCTTAGGAATTTTGTCAAACAGTTTGCGTATAAACTCGCCAACTGCAGTTTGTAGTTTCTTTTTGTGTTTTCTCTTGAATGATGTCAATGAATGCATGTAATGGCTTAGCTAACAATGCTCAAAGACTACTAATGCAATACGAATGTAAATGCAAGTGGGGCTATGAATTTCCCTTGCAACTATATGACTGAGATTCATGTGATTATGCAGCTACAGCACTAACATTTTATCAAACACTTTAAGTGCAATCTCCTATCTTCAATGTATTGCCTCCAAACTCCTTTATGACTGATTACAATGACTGTAAATGTATGTATTGATTAGCCACAGCAGTAGACATTTAGTCAAACAGTTCATGTGCAAGCTGCCCACTTCAACATTTATTGAATGCAATCATCCCTTATCAGTTACAAATGTTTTGCCATTGACCATGGATGACTTTATAATGACAGTGCAATGAAATTGGTATAGCAAATCTGATTTACAATAATAATATGGCAGTATTGACAACAACTCTACTGATGGAAAAATGCAGACTCAACTAACTTATAAATGCAACTAGATGAAATGGTGATACAGCTAAAATGGCATAAGAACCTGGAAGTTGATGCCAAGATGAAAGATGAACATATACAGTCGAATTTCCCTCAAACTCGTCTTCAGAAATCTGCCTGATATGATGCGACTTGGGCAATAATCTATCATTCTTGTGCTTCGATCTTTTCTTCAGGTGATACTTGGTGACTCCAATAGTTGACCACGATTCTTCCCAAATAATAATCAGTTATAGATTCAAGTGCTAAATCCACCAGAATACTTTGATACAATGTAGGACATCACCAGGCAACTCCCGTCATGGTCTCTTCTGTCTTTCTCGATGATACTAGGAAATATTTATGCCGCCCAGACGTAGCTTTGGAATGATTAATATTCGATGGCAAGAGAATTCTTGTTTTATACACCTCTTGTCTTATCTCAGATTCCACGTAGGACCTTTGACCTGCTACCACCCACGTCACACTTCAAGGCCCGATAACTCCAAAGTGATCGATCCTTTAAGGATACTCAAGGTTGTCTATGTGCCACGATTTCCTCTCAATGAAAATTGATTTAATATTGGCTTACTGCGTTGGCTCCAGTTCTATTTTGTATTTGCTTGTTTTATCCCAAGCAGCTCCCGATAGGAGAAAGGCAAATCTTTTGTTGACTGATTCTAAATGTCTTTATTTGAATTTTGTCTTATTTGTTGAGCTTTCTCCAAATTTGTCTTATCTGAATCTGGCAAGTATTCGAATACTCTCAACAAGCTGCATCCAGATTGCTATCTTTCGACAAAAATCGAATAAATTGAAACACTACGCTAGAAATATACTTAAGGAAATACAGTTTGTCAAATCTTTGAATATTACCTTGACTTCATTGAAATATCCACCTATGAATTACGCACCTACTAGGAATAACACTAGGTGTTATGATCTATGCTTTAAAATAAAGCTTGAGGAAAAAATCACAATTTGCACACAAAAGCCACGATTTTCCAAGGTAACAATTATTTCTGAGAACACAATAATGCCTTCAAAAATTTGTCTCCAACAAAAACTTCACAAATTCTTGTCCTCAAACTTCTGCAAAACTGTCTCTATCACTCATAAAAACCTCACATTCTGGGCAAGATTTTTAGCTTTGATACCACTGAAACATCCTCTATGGATATTTGCCCCAATTTTTTCCCAAATATTCCACAAAAAATTTAACAAACAATTTGCA
Organism: Sequoia sempervirens; assembly: GCA_007258455.2. NCBI lineage: Eukaryota > Viridiplantae > Streptophyta > Pinopsida > Cupressales > Cupressaceae > Sequoia > Sequoia sempervirens. The sequence continues at coordinate 513,962,124 of VDFB02000003.1, forward strand.
TGCAAATTGATTTCTATTTATCCAACAGATTATACTGAAAATCATATAGTATCAGACTAAAATAGAGATTAAATATGAATATTGCCTTAAAATCTTCAGTAGAATAACAACAGAAATATTCAATCCTAGCCACAGAACTTACAATCAGATTGGACAACCAGAAATATGACTTTGAGACACAAAGTGAGACCTGAGTGATATCTCCAATGGACAATGGGTCTCCATCCACTACCTCCAAGCTCGAGGGTTTTCGTCCTCAAACCTACTGAAAGCCAAAGCTCCCAATTCTCCAAAAAATAATAAACCAAGCATATACCAAGCATGGCTAAAAGTGAGCCCTTGCAACACTTTTTATAAGCTTCTCATAAGAGGTCATTCACACTTTTAACCAATGTGGGATAAAACATAAACTTCCTTATTGCCTTTTTGATATCTCATGTATTTTAAAATAAGGGGCCCCTTTTACTATTCATTTTCCCACTTAACTTCAGACTCACAATAATAAAGTTAAATAATTAAATTTAACTTTATAATTGAAACTTTATTTAATGCAGAGATGAATTAAACCAATGGAACTAAAATCATTTGACGATAATAACCAATTTTCCATTGAAAAGACACCATCACTGGAGATCACAGCCTGCCTAATGAATTACTATTAGTACCATTAATGACTTCCTAAAAATAGTTAGTATGCCAAAACTGCCTCCAAACGCCCCGGATTGACCTACAACGAAAATTGCCTAGGCCAAAAATCCTCAAGATTCCTTAAAAGCCTTGGTTAGCCTACGAAACCAAGGATAAATAGGCTAACAATGTGATGTCCCCATTTTTTATATATAAGTTCAAAAAAGGTTGGCTTAATTAATTAAATATTAAAACTGTCTTCATTTGATCAAAAAGACCTTTTAATTATTTAATTAATTAATTATATCATATGACTTTATTAAAGCCATTAATAAACACTAAATACTTAATAAAGTCATTAATAAACACGAATCAATTTGGCCAACTGAAAGGTGACAGGGTTAAATGGAGTATTGGACGAAGGATTCATCATCACGAAGAAATCGAATATTGTTGGTTTTGGCAATGGAGAACCTGAGAACGGAAACTCTTAGAGTTCTGGTCGTGTCTGAACGAAAACACAGCCATGGCTTTGTTGGAAGTTATTTCAAATCATTGATGATTATTATTACGGATAAAGGCATTTCGAGGAGTCGGGCAAGTTTGTATATGAATTCCTTGTTTGTTCTGAACTCTTAATATTGCAAAATATTGTTTACATGTCTGGAAGCACGATTGATTTGTTCATTTGGAGTGAACATTCCAATATCGGGTATTGACATCTTATCATCGACACTGGAAGATAGAGTTGTCTAGAAAGGATATCGAGCCTTATTAAACCATTGTATTGAAAATTACTAAGGCTGTCATCAATATAAAGTATTTTGTCTCTACATTTGTCCTTTCTGAGACTCAGTTCATAAGAGCGACACTTCCTGTTGGGTTTCACTTGGAGTATCTTGTTAGGAATGCAAATTTGCCGATACTTCATCGCATGGACTTTCGTTGACATATTTTTTGGTGTATGTACTAATGTTTGGGCCTTGACAACTAGCGCAAACATTAATCATAAAGATCGATAGCAGACATATGTATCTAACCATCGTGGCTCCTATAGAGTCTCTTCGTCATCACTCAAAGCAGTATCGGGAGACAATTTCGAGTCCTTCCTATTAGCGTTGAGGATTCAGGAGTATTTGTGTAGACATAGTGGTTGTCCTTATTGGCGCTGGAGCATAGACTCATCACGGGATTCTATTGGGAAGTCTCATCACGGGAGTGGCTACCATCGTTATTAATCTCTGTATGCCAATATTTCTAAGAAGTCGCAGATATTAGATTCAAGATCGACCGGTGGCAACAGTATGAGTTAGCGGGTTTTGCATGGCATCTTCACCTTTGGAACGATATTTGAATGCGGGTGAATCAAGACTTACTACATCGCAAGGGATAATTGCAACATTCCAGATGCAACTATAATTGGTATCGAAGATTGCATCCTTGCTGGCGTAAAGGAAAGAAGGTGTGGGCAAGCATTTGGAGGTGTTCTTATCACACAAAAATGTCTATCTCCATAAGGAGACTATTGACCTGGCGAAGACAAGATTCTACAGGCGTCTAATGCAATCTGAGCACTTAGCAGACAGTATTATTGGTCTTCTTTATCATATCCCATATACATGACATTGGTGTTTGTTGGCGCAACCAAGAGCATATGTACGCTATTCAAAGATGACTAAGCGGGGTATGTTCATAATTTGTGAAAGTTCAATATGTGATGAGGAAGTTAATTAATTAACATTTCCTTCCATTGTCGTGTCATTGTGCATTTACTATACATTTGGGTTTTGATTAAGCTTTGTAATGCACCATTGGGTTCATTATATAATCTGATCTGTTATGAGTGAATAGTATTGTCAGAACATAGTTGAAGTTCAAAAAACAGCTTCTGTATGCTTACATATCTCTTATATATATAACCTGGTGGCATATTTACGCATGGTCTGAGCATACGATAGTAGCTTGTGGGTAAGGATTGCGTGTATGAATATTTATTATGTGCTGTGAGTCTGAATATACATGCAAAAGAAACTGCTTTGGAGTTATTTTTCAAAGGGCATATTGAAGTTTCAGATCAATTTAGACAATATCAGAAGATAGTTTACTCAGATAGTTTGGCACATAACATTGTCAAACTTGGGGTAATCGGTAATAATCTTGATCCACCGGGTCGGGGTTATTATAGTGGTATCAGAGCCACTATGTTGCCAGCCTGAGGGTATTCAACTACAGTTACATCAAATGGCTAGAATTATGGATGGACAATTGTTTTTGCTTTGGAGAAACAATTGGAAGACCTTGCTCAATTGCAACAAAAGATGACTCATGGTTTTTCTCAATCACAACAAAAGTTTAATCAGGATTTGCAGTGTCTTGCAAATTCGTTGTCAAGAGAATCTCAACACTCTAACGTCTCATCCACACCTACAAGTGAAGAAACTCAAATTTTGTTTGCACAAGGAGAGTATAAGGAGATTTGCAAAAATCTTCATGACAAGTTTGAGAAACATGCGGAAGTGGTATATGAGGATACAAGGAGAGGATTTTGTGATGAGTCTAAGGTTACATTAACATCCTTCCAAGAAGGATCATAGGAGGCTTCTACAAAAGAGGTTGTAAATTGTAATACATCCACAAGTGAGATGGTTGATTTTGTTGTCGAAAAGCTTCCTACACATGAAGAAAAAACAGAAAAATTAGTACATGGTAGTCAAGGTCACTTTGATGATTGGGAACGAAAGCCTCTTGTAGTGGAAGATTTGGAAGGTCAATTTATGGTGAAGGAAGAAAAGATTGTGAAAGTGTTATCAAGGATGGATGATACTCATAAACATATTGAAGACCTCATTTGGTTAGACCATCAAAGAAGCGTTGGAATTCATAAAAGATGATTACTTGCAATTACTAAGAGATAGAGACATGGCTGTCAAATTGGTGGAGGACAAAGATGGGGAGATTGTTGATCTTTGCCTTCAATTGAGTGAGGCTCATTACTCAATGTACAAAGCAGGAAATCAGTTGTGTGTTGCAGCCACTTTGCAAGAGCAAGAAGTCAATGCAAGAGACATGGAACGTGAACAATTTGATGAAGATAGTTTGATGTTTCCAAGTTCATATCAGGAACAAGGAAAAGAAGTAGATATGATGGCTACAAGTGAGGTTTGCAAAAATCTATGTGAAGAATTTGATAGACAGGCAGATTCGGTTCATGAAGGAAAAAGGATAGAATTTTGCGTAATCTTACAAGAAGAAACACACGAGGCATCTACAAAGGAATGCAAGAGTTTTATGGTGGGTGACATAGAGATTTCAATTGATATATCATATGAAGGTATGGGTTTTATTGGTGCTCCTTTGGTTGACCACAACGCTGTCCCATCATTCATGGTGGAAGATGTGAAGGAAGAGTTTGTAGCTTCAAGCAATAGGCAAGGTACGACAGCCCATGGAGAGATTATTGATGAACATGATTCTGATTTCCTAAGTTTGGCCGGCAGTTCCTTGTCATCACATGAACCTTGTAGTGAGGTCATCCATGAGAAGCTTCATGAGTATTCAGATTGCTCATACTCTGATTTTGTATTAGCAATTGATGAAGAACATGAGGTTGATTTGGATACATCTTCAAGTGTGATCATTGACTCTCAAATTGGCACCACTCCTACACATGTTGAAAAATCAGACGTGGGCATACAAGGCTGGGAACAAAAGCCTTTGGCGTGGGAAGACTTGCACAATCATTTGGTGATGACAAATGACAAGATAGCTCAGGCATTGTCAAGGATTGATTCTACTCAGTCATTTAGAAGGCCTCATTTGGGCAGCGCAAAAGGAGGAAAGACTAAAAGAAAATGCATCTTCTATAGCAGCCTCTACCAAGATGCAAAATGACAATGCAAGTAGCATAGAATGTGAACAAATTGATGGAAGAATTGAGGAGCTTAATGAGGAAACATCTTGCAGCTTGATGACATCATTTGATGATGAGTTAGGTGAGACACTACCACTTCTCACTTGGAAAGACCAGGAGGAAGATCAAGATTTGATGGTGTTTAGTGTCTCCAAAGAAAGCATGGAGGAATCCCAAATGCTGATTTGGGACAGCAGCAGTTTACTTTCCCTTCCTCATGAGTTTGTTGTTTATGGTCATGAAAAAGTTAAAAATATATATAATATATTCAACCATTGTTGACAACCCTCTATTTGAGTTGAGTGTTGAATTGACTTTAGATAATCCACTCTTTGAGTTGGATGATAAGGAGGCTCTTGATCCTGATGATGCAAATGATATGTGGGTTTCAGCTGTGGGATGTGATTGTAAAGTTGAGCATACAATTAGTGGACCAGCCACTAATATCATGTCTTCATATGCACATAATGATTTCCATAAGGCAGATTTGGTTGAGCCTTTGATTTTTCATGGTGAGTTTGAGGAGTTATCTTTTCAAGAGGCTCGCATGGTAGAGCTTACATCCTTTAGACTAGCTTATGAAGGAGTATGCATGAATGGTGGCATTGCTGGTTCAGATCTGTTTGAGCATGCAAACACTCTTGGAGAGGTTATTGATTCACTACTTCCTTATAATGCATATGGAGCTATTCTACTTCCAAGGTATGGGGCATGCATGATCATTGTTCCTCCTGTTGAATGGCATTTTCTTTCAGCAGTTGATTGGAGAAGTCGGAGGGATTTGCATTATCCTTTCCATGATGGAGGTAGACATAGTGATGAGCTTCTATCATCTTCTGACATTAGACGTATCTGTGGCTTCTTCTGGAGTGAGGTTCTTAGTTGGATATATGATGTTTGGGTTTATAACAACAGCACATGGCAGATCGGCATGATTGATTATGCACCTAGGATAATTTGGGATCTTGGCCTTGACATGATTGGCGCATTGTTTCTTTTGGATCTTGATGTGTTACTTCACAACTTTGGGCATAATGTTGTTATTATTAGAGTAGTGCAGCAGCAGATTGGCAAGGCAGTGTTTCTGAGGTTGGTTTGGGATCCGGGTATTGTCATGGCCGGTACATTGTTACACCTGGAGGTATCGTGTGGTTTATGGCATGTCTATCAGAATGGAGGAGCAGATTGGTATTCGATTGCTTGGGACAAGCAATCTCTGGAAGGGAGGACTATGATGTCCCCATTTTTTATATATAAGTTCAAAAAAGGTTGGCTTAATTAATTAAATATTAAAACGGTCTTCATTTGATCAAAAAGACCTTTTAATTAATTAATTAATTAATTATATCATATGCCTTTATTAAAGCCATTAATAAACACTAAATACTTAATAAATTCATTAATAAACACAAATCGGTTTGGCCAACTGAAAGGTGACGAGGTTAAATGGAGTAATGGGGGAAGGATTCATCATCACGGAGAAATCGAATGTTGTTGGTTTTGGCAGTGGAGAACCTGAGAACAAAAACTCTCAAAGTTTTGGTCGTGTCTGGATGAAAACCTAGCCATGGCTCTGTTGGAAGTTATTTCAGATCATTGATGATTATTATTACGGATGAAGGCATTTGGAGGAGTCAGGCAAGTTTGTATATGAATTCCCGATTTGCTCCAAACTCTTAATATTGCACGATATTGTTTACACGTCTGGAAGCACGATTGATTTGTTCATTTGGCATGAACATTCCGATATCGGGTATTGACATCTTATCATCGACATTCGAACATAGAGCCATCTGGAAAGGATATCGAGCCTTATTAAACCATTGTATTGAATATTACTAAGGTCGTCACTAATATAAAGTATTTCGTCTCTACATTTGTCCTTTCTGAGACTCAGTTCATAAGAGCGACACTTCCTGTTGGGTTTCGCTTGAAGCATCTTGTTAGGAATGCATATTTGTCGATAGTTCATCGCATGGACTTTCGTTGACATATTATTTGGTGTATGTGCTAATGTTTGGGCCTTGACAACTAGCGCAAACATTAATCATAAAGACCGGTAGCGGATATATGTATCTAACCATCGCGGCTCCTGTAGAGTCTCTTCGTCATCACTCAAAGCAGTATCGGGAGACAATTCTGAGTCCTTCCTGTTAGTGTTGAGGATTCAGGAGTATTTGCGTAGACATAGTGGTTGTCCTTTATTGGCGTTGGAGCATAGACTCATCACGGGATTTTGACAGGAAGTCTCATCATGGGAGTGGCTGTCATCATTATTAATCTCTATATGCCAATATTTCTAAGAAGTCTCAGATATTAGATTCAAGATTGACTGGTGGCAACAATATGAGTTAGCGGGTTTCGCATGGCATCTTAACCTTGGAACGATATTTGAATGCAGGTGAATCAAGACTTACTACATCACAGGGGATAATTGCAACATTCTAGATGCGGCTATCATTGGTATCGAAGATTGCATCCTTGCTGGCGTAAAGGAAAGAAGGTGTGGGCAAGCATTTGGAGGTGTTCTTATCATATGAAATGTCTATCTCCATAAGGAGACTATTGACCTGGCGAAGACAAGATTCTACAGGCGTCTAATGCAATCTGAGCGCTCAGCAGACAGTATTATTGGTCTTCTTTATTGTATCCCATATACATGACATTGGTGTTTGTTGGCGCAACCAAGAGCATATGTACACTATTCAAAGATGACTAAGCCGGGTATGTTCATAATCTGTGAGTGTTCAATATGTGATGAGGAAGTTAATGAACAAACATTTCCTGCCATTGTCGTGTCATTGTGCATTTACTATACATTTGGGTTTTGGCTTAAGCTTTGTAATGCACCATTGGGTTCATGATATAATCTGATCTGTTATGAGTGAATAGTATTGTCAGAACATAGTTGAAGTTCAGAAAACAGCTTCTGTATGCTTACATATCTGTTATATATATAACCTGGTGGCATATTTATGCATGGTCTGAGCATATGATAGTAGCTTGTGTGTATGAGTATTTATTATGTGCTGTGAGTCTGAATATATGTGCAAAACAAACTGCTTTGGAGTTATTTTTCACAGGGCGTATTGAAGTTTCAGATCAATTCAGACAATATCAGAAGATAGTTTACTCAGATAGTTTGGCACATAACATTGTCAAACTTGGGGTAATCGGTAATAATCTTGATCCACCAGGTCGGGGTTATTACAAACGACAACATCATACAATGCAAGCTAGAAAAGGGGACATTACAATATTGGAGGATATTTTATTACTGGCTGTGCCTTCTCTTCTATGGCACGTGGGGATTTCAGTAGTAGATTTTGATGAGTTAATTCAAGGGTTTTTAGAGTTTTTTTGTTGTGACCAGAGGGCATATGAGCTGCGATACTTTTTATTGCTGCTAGCACCTTCACCCATAACCACGTGGATCTCAAACAAGGGCTGCAATGAATTCCACAGGCCGTACCATTCTGCTTATGATCAGCTGTACAGTTTCAGCTTTGCTGGGCATGTAAACCTAGGAGGCAAAGCGATTCATCTTGGGGCTTTATTTCGCATCCACTTTGGTTGTATATATCATGGCAATCATTTAAGATCATTTCCATGTGGGAGATTCTGACTTCCTGGGCTAGGCGTTGGAATTTATGTCATTAATGAATGCTGATCAGAAATTTGCAGACCAGTAATATGAGAGCTATGGACTCCGGGTATGATAGATTGTATTTGCAAAGAAAGTATATCAAACTGATTTGAATATTTAATGTATATACAAACTATGTATAGTCAGATTTGAGTTGTTGCTGCATTTATAATCATTTTATTACTTTGCAATCTGCATATGTATTTTGCATTTCTTCTTATTTCCTGGCAAGTTCTTGGGAAACTCAAGCAATATCAAAAACTTTGCAAACCACGCATAACCCACAGGCAGAAAATTTGTACTAGCAAGTGTCCACCTGGGGTGGGACACTACAGAAAGAAATTTTGTTAGAAAATAGGAATGTCAAGGGTCCTTTCCAGAAGTCCTCACTGTCCTTGCAAAATGAGATCAGGGGGAACTAATCAAATCTCTAATTGGCTAACCAGTTTTCCAGCCTGTTACATTCTCTGTAATAATATTGGAATGAGATGCCATCAAAGGATAAGTGAATTTCCTGTACTTCATATAGAATGTTGCTCGATTTCCAGTTTGGGGTCTTGGACTTTTGCATAGCTTCAATGATGATGGTGGCATTTCCCTCAACCATTTGTTTTTCAAAGCCTTCTTCCTTAGCCAGTTTTAGGCCTTTGCCTAGAGCCAAATATTTTGCTTCTTGTTGCTTTTGGGATTAAAATTGCTTGGCTTCCCAGGAATGTGCCCATGTGGTCTCTAAGGAGACAACCCATGCCTATTGCGCTCGAGTTTCCTCTAGAGAACCCATCCAAATTTAGCTTGACTGTCCCACTGGGAGTGGGAGTTCATTTAGCTTCTTTTCTTTTTGCTTTGTTGTCTCAAAGCCCATTTGTGAGAACATTTTTTTTCTTTTTACTTAAGTTTATGGATGGTTTTAAAAGTCTGTGAGTGCTCACCCAATTTGTAAGCCAAATCTTCTCATTGAGTTACTTGCCAATCTTTTGCCAAGTACTTGCAAGAAACTACACAGCTAGCAGCATTCTTTTTATTGGAATTTTCTCGTCCTGTTGTTTTTTCCTTTTGTTGTGGATTTGAACATATTTTCAAAAGAAATCCTAGTTATGCATTGTCTAAATTAAATATTATACTTTTCAATAGTGTTTCACAGTTTAGTTAAATTTATATTATGATTTTATATTTATATTTTTAATTTGCCAAGGTTTTCCGAGTCCTGAGTCTGAGTCAAAATATTGGCCTGCTGAGTTTTTGGCAAGTCTGAATTTTAAAACAATGTGTGTATGTTATAAAATATTTTTACACATAAATAAATTTCTTTTCACTGAATTAAATTTTCCAATTTGTTTCTGGAATTCTGGAAAATTTCCCTCCCATATGAAGCTGGATTTCCAACTTGGTAACTATGCTTAAGCAACATACAAAATGAAGAAATGGAAGAGGTATCGACTAAAAGTTTAAGAATGTTCTCCACCATCTTTGCAAACAGAAAATCTATTGCAATAAATTGCAAGCTGTTTGGTATCCATGTAGGCCTGGCTGGTCACTGTTTCTTCTTCAATGCATATATCTGAAATGTGGCTTGCAAATTGATGTTGTAACTACTGTATATTCTGTTTTTTAAATGATCTGAGAGTAATGCTCATTTATCACCAAAGCATCTTTGGAGCAAATTCCCACTGCAAAGTGCATGCATTACTTCATGATTTTCATGATAATGCAATAAAGTATATGCAATTTTACAGACTCCAATAATAAAATTGTAAGACATGCTGCATTTTATTTAAGTGAAAATGACAATCAAACCTGATATTCTCTTTTATTGTTTCACATACTTCAATGAATGATCTAGACATTTACTAGGTCCACTTTACAGTACATTATACTATTAATGACCAAAGCAATAGTATTTACCTTACTCATGCCACAACAAAGAATTAAGTCTCCTCCATAATCTCCTGCATCACGTAAAGTGTGCAGATTTTCCCAAGCTGCAATGGTAGATTGAACCTTTTCCTTCTCATGCTCAACATCTTCAGTCTCTTGTTCCTCTTCAGCTACCTCAGATGACTCCCCAGTTCCATTGGAATGGATATCTCTAGAGTCTGGATTGAGTATGTGAGACTCCAACCGCCATAGACAGAGCAAGAGAAGTAAAATGGATATCAAAGAACCAAGGACACTTAGTATTATAAAATTATTCCATCTAAAAAAGTAGAGAATAGTTGATGCTGATGATGGCAGAAATCCATTCTGTCCCTTAATCTCTCTAACTGATGAGAATACCATATGCAGGCTTGAGATGAGATTATATGCAGGATCGACAATACTAAACAAGGTATGCCAACCAAGAGAAGATAGCTGTCCACCTGCAAAAAAGAGGACGACTTTAAACATAGTCCATACATGTTAGGAAATCCTTACATTTCTCAATTAAGATCATTTATACATTGAACTTAGTTTGAAATTGCAACATCCATATTCTTTTACTGAAAACATTGTTTGCATTGGTTTTCATATTAACGATAATGACTATTTCTATTTATATTTGAAAGCTAGGGATATATTTTTGGCTCTATTACTAGTTCTTCAAATCATTCTATGTTTCCGATGCTTTTGTGTTGTTTCAGAGATGATAGAACGGTCATTGCATGATATCATTATGGAAAGAGCCATAAAATAACATTGTTCATCAATGCATGTAATAATTCATGTTGCATATTCTCCCTAGAGTTGCACAAAGTTCATTCTATGACCTTGAAACCAAGTAAAAATACATCTGACAGGATCAGGTGTTCAAACAAATGGCCAATCTCAGGATTGCAGTTCTATGGAGTAAAGCTTATAAAATATTATGAAAGTGATATTATTTATTTTTAAAAATTTAAATTAATCTCTCTTGAAGGGAATCTAGCATCAGAAATATGTTAATTTGTTGTCAAGTCTAATAAAGAGCTCAATATTTTGAACTATGGTATAAAAAGGAGAATTTGATTGATCTAAACAAAGAGTGAGCGAGAAACTCAACTACAATTGCCTCTGAATAGAATTACTTACGTCGAGTACAATGTAAACTCATTTGTGGACAGAGTGGGTTAAGGCAATTTTTGCTCTCTCCTTACTCATAAGTCCTTAACTGTGACATTGACAAGTATACTATTGACAAGCAAATCATCCCTGTTAATTTCAATTAGTTTATCATTGGGTCAACGTTAATGAGTTGTTGAAGCTAAAGATGTTCAGCATTTTATTGGGGCTTACCGAAAAGAGAAATGTTCAACATATTCCAATAGCGCAATGCAACCTGCAAAATTCTGCCTAAGGTAGAGGTGGCAATAAACAAGCTGTAAGAGTTCTCAAACAGAGGTATGAACCCCATAAGCAAGCAATTTAATTAGAAAGGAAGTGCATCCCAACAGACCCTCTAAAACTTTAAAAGACACATGTAGAGTTGTGAAATCCATATGCAAAACTCAGCCCTTAAAGTGTGTTGTTGGTTCAAAGTGAACTTTCTATAGTTAGGGGTTCTACATCCTCCGGATTTGACTAATGGTCACTAATATATGATTCTTTTTTGAGTTTCATATGTATAAGTTTCTGGTTTTCTGAAGTTTTAGAACAAAATTTGAAATGAAAAGTGAAGTTTGGAATCAATAATGAAAATATAACTGAATACTAAATTATATAATGTAAGAGAATATTCCTCAAGGGCATGCATGGGCTATGATACCTTAAGGTCTCTGTACCCACATTATTAGCTATACGGGTGCCTCCTTGGTACATCCGAGGTTTTTCCATCCTCTCACTATCAAATGACAGTCCTAATAAACATATAAAAGGACAAAAATTAAAATATTTCAAATCAAAACATCTACAATTACTAAAACTAAACTTCTGTACAGGAGCTGCATACTGGAGCTAGTGGAAGTGGCATTGCCACTAGTCCAACTGCATCTGGTTCTAATAAACCAATTGCTGATTTGATGGTATTGATGAACATTGAAGAACAATATGATGAATTTTTTTCATTTAGCTCTTGAGTTTGACTGTGACCATTGACTTTTTTCCTGTTTAGAACAAATAATATAAACCTATGAGGTAATATTATATGCCATGAACCTGTGACTCATTTGATATTTCTAGTTATCAATTATCAATACTATTTTAGTATTTTTTGTTTATTTTATGCATCTGATAATTTTTTTGATAATTAAAAGAGGGTTCTATTGGGGCCCTCACCTTGAAAAAATGATTGAACAAAAACCAGAAACATATATAATGGCTATAGCCATAAAACATAAAATGCCAAAAAACCCATCACCCAACATAACTTCAGAAGGCTTGAAACAAAAAAACAAGCCCACAAAAAACTGTGAGAGAAACCCACTACTTACACAACACCCCACCCAAAGACTCTGCCCAAGCATCTAGCAATATCAGCAGACTTACAACCATAGGCAATCATGACAACCGTATCCTCCTTTGGACACCCTGCTAACCCACAATCCTCTAGGCTTGTAACCTTAACACCATGAATTATTTCCTTCCATTCAACAGCTTGAATTATTTGCCTTCTTTACTTTGTCATCTCCTTCATAGATATTTTTCAACTTATCCCACATGTCCTTAGCTGATTTGCAATGCATAACTTTTACAAACTCCGATTCGGATAATCGACACAAAATCGCATTCTTGGATTTTGCATTGTTTTCACTTTCCCTCATTCCTATCTGATCCGTTGGGGGAGTTGCAGGGGCTATGTAGCCATTTACAACCAACTGCCAAATATCATACCCTAAAGCATTCAAGTAGGTTTCCATCCTTATGCTCCAAAAGGCATAACTTGTTCCGTCAAACCATGGTGCCCTGTTTGAAACCATATCCTTCTTGCCTGGCCATATGTGCTCTTTTAGATCTTCTTTCTAGCGGTTAGGCTATCTCCAAAAGAAACCACTCTGAAACCAATTGAAGAGCACTCAATTATACTAAGAGGGGGGGTGAATCAGTATAACAACAACCTTTTACTTTTTCAAATACTTCAAAACTTAATTATCCACAACAATAACACACATGCAAGATCTAACACTAAGAAACACAAGACAAACACACGATTTACCTGGAAACCCTTACAGGAGAAAACCACGACAAAATATTGCTTATATAGATCTTCTTGTAGGCACCAACCTACTTCATTAACAAAGTTTTTTTCATATGCACCAACCCACAGGAGACACCAATCCCCACAACTGAGCACCAACTCAGCAAGAGACACCAATCTCTTCTAATGAGGCACCAACCTTCCGATCTCCTTAATTAGAAGGCACCAACCTCCTAATGAACAATATAATAATTTATTTGCGACTTTTTATATCTGCCTTGAATCACCTTCATAAATCTGCTCACTACTTCACCAAAATCTGCCTTTATAATCTCATAAAACAATTTCATAAATTCTGTCATAAAGCTTTGATAAATCCGGTCATATGCCTCAAAAATCTGCTCGTATGTCTTCAAAAATCTGCACTTAAATGGCTTTTAATTCTGCTCTTTACACGAATGATATACAATGAATTGCTTGCCTTCAAATGATCTTCACAAGCTCTTTAAATATTCTTACCAAGAGAGGCTACTTTTCAAAGCAACACATATCTTGCAAATGGATGCAACTCCTCCTTTTAAATGCTCCCTTTCATTTCTACCTTGAGCTCTTCAATAGGGGTTGGCCAACATATTTAATTATATTTATTTTTTTATTTTCAACAATAAACCCCCAAAAATGGGGCGCACCACTTGAGAGGGTCGGCCCTCTTCATAAAAAAATAATTTACAATTTTTATTTATTTTAATGAAGGCGCCAAGAGTCTAAGGGTCGGGCCTTAGCAATAATATATATATATATATATATATATATATATATTTTGCACCTCCAATCTTGGTCTTCAAATGCCTTTGACATCAATGACAACAATTTCCAACAATAAGCCACTATTATCATTTGAGTCAAACTGATTAAATATATGAATTGAAACACTCTTGAAACAATGAATTTTAGAGAAGAACAAAGTATACAACTTGTTCAGAGATTATAGGTGATTTTGAGGTCTACTTGACACCTTGGAGCCAAACATGACTGAAACAGGATCTTGAGAAAATAAAGAGGAAAAAAAAGTATAGTTTTGTTAGTGACAAAACCGATAGATGCAGGAGAGTAGCAGATTTGTACATGCCATTGGCAACTATTTGCTACTACATGTGGCAATTTTGACTAGGAGAAATGAACAGCTAGAGTAATGACTATAGACAAGGTCTCTTCCAGTTATTTGTCTTTTGGGCTTCTTGATTTGAATCTAGCTTGACATAAATATATAGATACAGTCTTAGGGGTCATTGCAAAGCAGTTCTTTTGACTCTTTTCACTTGGTTCTTCTTAGTTGAGTGCATGGGGAGTTCAATACAGGATTCACATACGAGCAAGCTGCAGAGCAATTACAATCTCAGGACACTGTTTTAATGATGATTAGTGTTCTTGATGGCCTCAGTAAGGCAATAAATTTGTAAATGGAAGAGGAGATGAGGGCAAGAGAAATAAAGGGTTACTCTTTGTAATGTCCCCTTCTCGAACATGACTTCTTCTAAACCGTTGGCCTATTCTGAGACCCGTAGGCTTCTGGGTGAAATTAGGGTTTCTTGGTTGGTGGTTTTTTGTGCTCACGGATTGGTGATTGAACTGTGGATTCCTTCTGGGTTTTTTGTGAGCTTTTCGGTGATGTGTTCTTCTCGGCATTTTGAGCACTTTCACGAATTTACTATTTTTAGTAAATTCTATTTCTGGCAGTGGTCCTGTTGGGTTTGGCTCGATTGACCTTCTACTTCAGTATGTTTAGTTGGATTGCTCAGCTTTGGCTTTGGGGCACGTTTGGAGAGATAAGTTGGATTATTTTAATAAAGTCACATTATAATGTTATATTTTGCTGTTGACCCCCCCCCTTAGCCTAGTGATTGAACTTAAGTTGTTTTTAAAAGTGGTCTTTGAGGGGTGGCGCCTCATGAGGATATTTAATATTTTTCTAAAGCTCAAAAAATCAATGTTTGGAAAAGGACGCCCATCTTGAGGAGAATATTTTAAATTAAAAGTCAAAATTGCTTAAGACAAAAGGGGACGCCATCTTTGGAGGGAAAAGGAGTTACTCAAAATTTGAAATGCTGGGTTTCTAGAAGCTTCTGGAAAGTCATCTCAAGTCTTTAAAAGGAGGTCTTGGTCTTCATTTTCATCATCCAACTTCTTGAGTAAAGTTATGCTGCCGAAATGGTGAGAGGATTGCTTCGAGGAATGAATGCCTCCTAGCTAGGCTCAACTTCGTGCTTGTGAGACAGCACCTAGTGGAGAGGTTTGCTTGTTTGAGTGCATTTTGTAGTGAGGATTGCTTTGTTGTGAGTTTATGCATTTGTAGTTCAGTTATTTGCATTTTCATGTTAATTTCTGGAGTTGCTGAGAACATAGCTGATTGTAGTTTTCATTCATATCTCAAAAATACAAAAAGATTTCATTTTGGGTACTTTATATTCCTTCTTGTCTAGGGTGGGCGCCCCTTTGCTCCAATTTGTAGATTTTAATTTGAAGAATTTGAATTTTAAGAAGAGAATCGCCCCTCTCATAAAGCCGTACCATTCTGCTTGCATTGGGATTTGTGTAGGAAATAAATATTGGGTATTTGTGTTGTTAGAAGTCTTCTATCTTGGTCGCCACACTTCCTAGAGCTTCCAGCTTTTGATTTCACTTCATTTGGGTGGGTATTGGGTGAGATATGAGCATTTCATTGAAAAAATAGAGTGCAGGTCTGATATTCATGTTGCTGGTCTGTCATATCAGACTTTGAAAAAATTGTGTAGAAGTGTAGGGTGGGTGTTAGAACTTCACAATTGGTCTATTGGATGACATCCTTACTATTGCAGCTCTTTGAGATTCTCTAATTCTTGATCTTGCAGGCATACTTCAACATATTGTAAGCTGAACAGTAGTACTGTCAGCATCTTTCTCATTCTTGCAATTTCAATGTTTGTAACTGCCCACTGAATAAGTGGAAGAGGCTGGCTTGCCGCCTGTTTACTTAATTGCATTGTAATTTCCTAAGTCTCCGCCATATGGTCGCCTCTTATCCATCATGGATTGAGTAGCACATGCTTGGTGTTGAGTTAATTTTCAGTATTGTAATAGATAGGGATCCTCTGACCATATGCTCGTCGTTCGCCGACGCATCTCTTGGTTAGAGTTCTTGTTTCAGCATTTCCTTTAAGATCCTCTGACCAATGCTCACACCTTGCCCACATCGGGATCCTAGTGTACATTCTGGTTAGAGTTACTTTCAGCATCGTTTTGGTTTATGAGCTAACCTTAACGGGTGCTTGTCATTGTAACTTGCAATTGTGAAAATCGAAAAAATTTGGCTCGATATTCCACTCTTTCTGATCCAAATGGATTCTTAAAAAACTGTACTATAATAGTTTTTCATGGACAGGTGTATAACAGTGCTGCAGAACTGTACCACACTAAAATGACATCATAGGTGTCCAAATGATGGCATAGGTGCACTAATGTCCAAGACCACAGTGTAGGTACAATTGTATCCTTGACTGTACAGATTCAAATTTGGAATCCAAACCAAATAGGCACCAGTTTAGGTTCTTGTGATGGTTGATATTCTTCTTGGGCCTGAAAGAATGCTTTTGTGCATGGGAATCTATAAATGTGTGATTATATAGGTTGCTTAAGGGGCATCAGGAGGATAAATGTATGTTGTTCCCAACCAAATTGAGAGGAGAGGATGTAATCGCATGTTGCATCTTCTTCTTCCATAATGTAGGAGAACAATAGTGTCTTGCCTTTCCAACATGAGAGGTAAAAGGAAAGGCGTGTAGAAGCATAAGGCAGAAAAGGGTATATCCAACCAGTGGAACAAGGGGTAGATTTTACTGATTTCAATTGCATATTCGTTGTACATGCCATTTATTACCTAATAAAGGTAGTAGGTATTTGCCACTACCGATTAGTTTGGTTTTTCTCTCTTTGGAAGGTTTCTAGGATAATATGGCATTTAATTCCTCCCTTTCTCTATTATTAACTATCATTTAGTTTAAGATTAAGTAGCAAAGTATGTGCAATGTATAATTCTTGTTTTGTGATTTCTACAATTTGTATCATTGAGAGAGTAAGGATCAAAATTGGTATTAGAGTAGATTGCAAGCACTTGGGATTTGTAGAGCTACACAAAGGGCACTATTGGAATTGAAAAAAGAAAAGGTGAAGTTGTCATCACTCGTATGGACATTTGATTGGCACTCTAAGATTTCCCCTAAATTTGGCAGTGTTCATGAAGGAAGAAAGAACGTACAAATTGTAACACTTGTGTGTATCAAGAAGGGAGAAATTTGTAAATTTCTATCCCATAGCATCCATTGTAACATACTTTGTACATCACAATAGCTATTGGGATTTCAACATGAACTGATACAAGGAGATCTCACAAATGGGGAGAATTTTTCCCATCCCAATTGTAGACCAAAAGCGTCTCTAACAAGGGGGATGCAATCAATGAATCCTTTAAAAACTATACAATAATTAATTTTCATGGTTAGGTGTTAACAATGTTGCAGAATTGTACTACACAAAGATAACAATGTGGGTGTCCAAACGACAATGTGGGTGTGCTAGTGTCTAGGACCACAACATAGGTGCACTATTGTCTAGGACCACAATATAGGTGCCACTAGTGTCCCAATTTTATAGACATTTAAACTCAAAATCTAAACCAAACATGCATCATTTTAGATTTTTGTGATGGTTGGTATTCTTCTTGGGCCCAAGATAATGTTGTTGTGCATAGGAATCTATAAATATGTGATTGTATTGGTTGCTTTAGGGGCATTGGAAGGATAATTGTATGTTGTACCTACCCAAATTGAGAGGAACATATCCATGTGTTGCATCTTCTTCTTCTATAATGTAGGAGAACAATCGTGTGTTGTAATTTTAATATCAAGGGTAAAAGGAAAGAAGCATAGAAGCATAAGGTAAACAAGAGAAATATGCAATTAGTGGAGCAAGGAGCAAATTGCTTCCATAGTTGAGGTCTTGGACGAATAGAACAAGGGGTAAATTGTATCCATTTCAATTGCATATTAATTTTAATGCCATTTATTACATAATAATGGTTGTAAGTATTTGACAATACTATATAGTGTGGTTTTTCCCTCTTCAAAGGGTTTCCAAGATAAATATGATGTTTAGTTCTCATCTTCATCTTTTATTAACTATCATTTAAATTATAACTAACTAGCACAATATGTATAATTCTTGTTTTGTGATTTCTATGATTTGTTTGGTTGAGAGATTATGGATCAAATTTGGTATCAAAGAAGATTGTAACCCCTTGGAATTTGTGGAGCTACACACAAGGCACTTCTGGAATTGTAAAAAAGAAAGGTGAGGTTGCCATCACTTGTATGGGCATTTGATTGGCACTCCAAGATTTTTTGTGAATTTGGCAATGTTCAAAAAGGTTGATTCCACCTCAAGAAAGCATGTAAAAATTGTACCACTTGTATGTAGAAAGTAGGCTTCCCATAACATCCATTAAAGGATGCTTTGTACATCACAATAGCTATTGGACTTTCAACACGAGTTGATACACAAGATCTCTCAAATGAGGGTAAATTTTCCCAATCCCAACTGTAAGCTTTTGTGGGACCAAAAGCCTCTCTAACAAGCTCGGTTACAGAGTTCTCCCAAATTTCCCCATCCCCATATGGGTTTATTACGAGGCCTGGTAAACACAAGCATAGAAAAGGAATGACATTTTTTTCTTTTTGATTGAGGTTGCACAAGTATTTGAAAAATGACACGGGAATGGGAAGTAGTCACAATTTTAATATACAACATTTGTAGAAACTCATGGATCACAACTACAACATGTTACAGTCACAAGATTTGTTAGATTCTAGGTATTTTAATTTATTTTTTTCCCTAGGAGTTCATTTTTATTTTCTAGAATCAAAGAAAAGAATTTCTAGGTCAAATTAATAGGGTTGCTAGGGTTTGAAATTTTTTAAGAAAGGTTTATTTATTGGGGTTGCTAGGAAAATAACAAATATACAAAATCTAGTATTATGAGAAGCACAAAAACTCACTAGGAAAAGCTATAATATCTAGTCATACGATACTCACAATTGTTATCAATGTGTGAAAAAATTTCTAGGCACTAAAATTAGGCCAGCCAACAACATTGATGATTTTGACAAGTGTCATAGGCTAGCCTTTCTATTACTCAAATTATCTCTTTCCAATGATTTAATCCCTGAAGTCCATAATGCTACATCTGCTAGTACATTATGGGATAATTTGAAAAACAAATATCAAGTCTCAAATGTTGACAAGGACTTGTATCTTACAAATCCATCATTTTCAACAAAATTGTATGAGAGTGGATCTATGTCGAAACATCTTCTAAAAATTATGGATCATAGTGATCAACTTGCTGCTGTCAACAAACTAGTAGATGATGAGCATAAGGTTGCTCTAATTATTAATAGCCTACCACCTTCCTTTGAGACTTTTGTAGAGTCTCTACATCTATTGGCTTAAAGCTAACTTTTAATAGGGTCAACACATACTTAGAATAGAAAGAGCTTAGAATAGAAAGAGCGTAGACAACAACAAATGGGTAACTCTGCATTTGAAAATACAAAAAATGCTTTTACCACTTGGTTTAAGGGCAAATCTCAAAAAAATTCTATTAACACTTCTTCCACTCAATACAAGAAAAGGGTGAAATGTTTTTACAATAACAAATTTGGTCATGTCAAAAAGAAATGCTGAAAAAGACAATTCAACCTATCCCACAAGAAGTAATGCCCCGGGCTCCAGGATCAATAGATTTTCGGTTTATTTATTATTGGATTGACAAAGGTTGTCATCCAATGTTATAAAAGCTAACCAAGTTTCCAGAATATAAAGAAATAAACTTGAATAATAAAGTCTGATTTAAATATAATTTGATAATGAAAATTTGAATATAATAGCTGTTTCTTAATTAGTCTTTAAAACCATGCTTTGAATGTACAAGAGGCTTAGAACTCTATGATTTCAATGTCTCAAATGATTGCACTATGCTTATGCGAATTCTATTTGTTGGAGCTGTATCAAGTATTTACTTATTGTGCATGCAACCATAATGTGATGATCTTGGGCTCCTCTGAGCACTTCAGATCTGCAGTATAAAATATACATATTACTCAGAAATGTTCCATAACTATTAAGCTTTGAGTCATAATCCCTTTTTTATATCCCCGTTGAAGGGGGAACAGTCATGGCTTTCCAATGTATCTTTACTTGCCAAAGGACATGTCTCTCTTTTCAACTTAATTAATCTTTTTAATATCCTTAATAAACAAGCTCCACATAATTGACAATCACCATTGCTGGAATCAAGTGGCACTTCATAATGGAAGCCTGACCAATAGTAAATAATAATCGCCCTTGCCTTAATTTCCCACGATGGAGAAAAATACCATTGGTGATGGTATTTGATAGAGTGCCTAATGCAATTCGTGCTAGTAATGGCCACAGAGTTGGGGGCAATGAATTTTCAATATTAACCAAGCAATATAGACGACCCAAAAAATATCAAATGTTCTGTGTTAGAATAATAGCTTGATACGCTTGATTGCCTTCCAGTTCAAAACAATCTTCTAAAAGTATTGCCAACGTGGCAATGAGAGTAGCTCGAACATATGACTGAAGTCAAATGAAAGGTGGTTCATAGTCTTAGACGTCTTCTATATTCCACGTCGATAAGCAATACTGTCGAGATGGTGTTCATATAAGACACGGTAACATCTGGAACATATGTTATCGCTTCCTTTCATAAGTGATGGTATTCAAATAGTCAGCGATGAAGGAAATCATCTCTTGTAAATGAGCCCTCCAATAAAGGATTCCAGTGTCAGAACAATGGACCCAATGGTATCAATATCATATGCAAGCAGGTGAACATATAGCGATAGATATGAATCAACAAAGATATGAATGTATCGATAATGCAACACTGATCACAATATGCCAGATAGTCAATTAATAAGGAGAGTGTTTATTTTTTGACTTTCGCCTTCTTCAATTGCAACATAATCCTAACTATTCAATAGTAATATGAATCACTAACTCAAATGGATATCATGGCAAGATTGGTGGTTGATTAGCTAAGTAATACCAAGCCGTGACTTTCTCCTTCAGGATGACAACAGAAAATGATTTCGTAACGCCTTCAAAATTTATCGACGTCTATCATGATTTACTCCAAGTTGATAGTAGTAAGCCTTCAAATAAAAAACAGGACATTACACAAGAAGCATGGTGAAGCTAATGTGGCTGTTGTTAAAAAGGAGCATGATTCAAATGATGGGTTTTCTCTCATAGTATCTTTGAGGAAGAGCATAATTCAAATGATGAGTTTTCTCTCATAGCATCTTTTTTCATACAACATTTACAAGTATGTAAGGTTCACTATTGATTCTAGTCATATGGTTATAGTTTCACTTGGTGATGGTAAAGCACATATGGTTTAAGGGATAGGAAATATTAGAATTGTACTAAATGAGTCTCTCAAGTTTTTAGTACACAATGTTAGATATGTTCCTGCCATGAAAAAAAAAACATTATCTATCAATTAGCTTATGAAACCCTTAACATTCAAGTCAAGTTTTGTGAAAAAAAATGCATTGTTTGATGTGAAATGAGACAGAATTGCTGCCCTAGATATTGGGCAAGGGGGTATTTGATTGCCTTAGCTGTTGAAGATAATGCTAGTATTCTTGGGTATGAAAGATATGGTAATTTGAATCTTCAATATTTGGTCAAACTCCATAAAGCCCATATGGGTTAAGGGCCACCTCCTACGTAGGAAAAATAAGATTTGTATGCTAGTTGTTTGGCTTGAAAGCAAACAAGAAGTTGATTCCAAAGAAGGTGCCTAACATACTAAGGGGATTTTCGACCTAATTCATGGATATCCTTATGATACTTCTTGGAAATCTTCCATTGTCAATAGTTCGAGGTAGTTTTTTCAATTAATAAATGATTTCTCTTTGAAGAAGCTTAATTCCTATGGTGCCTTATTGAAATTCAGGGCATTGATGAAAACATTCACAAGGTGCCAAATCAAGACTCTATGATCCAATAATAAGGGAGAATTCACCATCGCTCAATTCAAAGAATTTTGTGAAAAAGAATGGATTCATTGCTAGTTAACTAAACCATATCCTCTACAACAAAATGGAGTATTTGAAAGGCATAACAAAACTATTATGGACATGGCACAGTGCATGATGCACAACAAGGGTATGCCCTACAAGTACTAGGGAGAAGTTGTGAACACATTAATTTATATCTTGAATCATAGTCCTTGCAAAGCCTTTAGAAAATCACACCAGAGGAAGCTTGGTCCAGTAACACCCCTCAAGTAGCATCTCTTAGTGTTTTTGGTTCAGACACATACACTTTAGTTCCCAAGTAGAAAAGACATAAGCTAGATTCAAAGAATATAAAATATTTCTTTGCTAGTCATAGTGGACAATCTAAAGCATATAGGCTTATTGAAAATTCTAGTAGCAAAGTCATTGCTATTTGGGATGTTGATGTAAAAGAGACATAGCCATGTTTTTCCTATTTTCAATAGGAGGCCAATGAAATTCTTAAATCTAGTATTATGGTACCTTTGAAAGACAAACCCTCTAGTCCAACATATAGGCTTATTGAAAATTCTAGTATCAAAGTCATTGTTATTCGAGATGTTGATGTAAAAGAGACAGAGCCATATTTTTCCTATTTTCAATAGGAGGCCAACAAAATTCTTAAATCTAGTATTATGGTACCCTTGAAAGACAAACCCTCTAGTCCACCAAGGCAACATTTGCATCAGCCTTTGGCTAGTTCTTCTCCACTTGTTTATCAAAGAGATAAGACAAAAAGTGTTCACACTCTAGTTCAAGCTCTTATAAAAATCTTATCTTCATACAATGTGCCTAAGGCTCATTAGAGACTTACATGGTATCATTCCACTCAAGATGGTGTACATGAGGATGAAATTCCTCAATTAGATTAGTGAACATTGAGGAAAGGAAAGCCAATTGTTGGTTTAGCTGTTGAGCATGTTCATTTTGCTTTAATTTTTTATTCCCTTTAGGTTTTTGGACCACATATTTTTTGAGGAAAAAAAAAAGAAGGGAAATTTCCTTGGAGGATGAGTATGATGCATTAATGAAGAATTGCACTTGGGAGTTGGTCAATTTTCCTCCATGTAAAAAAATCCCATCAAATGCAAATGGGTCTACAATGTATTATGTAAAGTTGATGATTCCATAGACAAGTATAAGGCACATCTAGTTGCCTAGGAATATCCGCATTAGGAGAGGATGGATGATGAAGAGAATTTTGCTCCCAATGCTAAGATGGTCACAATTTGATTGCTTCTCTCTATAGCTACTCAATTTAGTGGGAAGGTGTATTAAATGGTTGTCAAAAGTGCCTTACTAAATGGGGATTTGCATGAGATTTATTGTAATATACTATACTAGAATATTTCTAATTTTTTGCAAATGTCATAACTTCATATACATGCTCTGATATTACTATAATACACTGGGCCAATTTTTAAACCAAGTTTTTTGCAATTTTCACAAAGATTTACACTCAGGCTTTTCGTCAAACAGTTTGTATTCTGCTGTTCTGCATATGTATTACAACTTGTTTGAAGTGATATTATAAATTAACTTTCATGAATTTCAATTTCCCATACTCATAATAGTTATAACTTCATTCATACACTAAAATCATTGCTTAATAGGGTCACATAGACATTATATATGTCTTTGTTTTGCTATTACAAACTACATTCACAAAAAGTTTCCTACAGTAGAAACATTATCACAAAAATTCAATATTAAAAATTTCAAATGCTGACCTGCACCTTGGAAAAGTCCACAATCCAATCAGCGACCACTTAAAAATCTCCCTTGGCACTTAACAGCCTCCTCCACAATGGTACAACACCTCCCATGCATTGTATGACAACTTATAAATATTATAACAGCAAATAACAAGATATGATATCTCCCTTATATGCTGCACCAGCTTGGTAGAACCATAAAAAGCTACAATGAGGATAGGGAAGCCTTTAAGGCTTCAATACATGCATCGCCCCTTTGTAATATGTGAAATGTACAGCCCAATAAAGTCTTCAAAAAGTGCAGCAAGCTTATGGAAGGTTATGGTAAATATAAAAATTATACTTTGTTCTTCCTCACAACACACAGAACACTAT
Source organism: Sequoia sempervirens (assembly GCA_007258455.2). Lineage (NCBI taxonomy): Eukaryota > Viridiplantae > Streptophyta > Pinopsida > Cupressales > Cupressaceae > Sequoia > Sequoia sempervirens. The sequence continues at coordinate 513,986,665 of VDFB02000003.1, forward strand.
AGATTTGGTCTCTTTTCCACCCACACACATTGCATATACAAATTTATTATATGCCTGCAAGTCACAATGAATTTGTACCTGGTATTCTGATGCTGACAACTGAAAATAAAAATCTCCACTTAGGCACAATTGTGAATCCTATGCGAATCCATCATAAATTCGACTAGGAGAAAATCTTTCATTCCCAGAGCCAAATACCTCTAGGGTTTTTGTCCTAGGGCTTGTAGCTGAACAATAACGTAGACTCCCAAGAGGGTTTCAACAAAATGAATAACCAAAGAATTATCAAATGAGTTTACACAATCCTCCTTTTACAACCCGTTGGAACTTTTCGGAATTTAAATTATAAAATCACTATTTAAATATTAACTATTTTCGCTCCATAAAAGTGACTTTATATTTTTTTAATATTTGCCTCCAAGTAAAATCACTTTATAAAAATAAAATATTCAACTTAAAAGCATAATTAATTAAATACAAGTTGCTTGAAAACATTAATTTAGAAAACTTAATTTAATTAATTAAATTATTTATTCTCTGAAAAGCTGAGCCGAAAATGGGGACATTACAGTCCTCTCTTCCCAAAGATTGCTTGTCCTCAAGCAATCTGAACATGTATGCCAATACTAGGATCCCAAATGACCCTGTAGAATGCTCCACCATATTTCCCTTAGATCATTTTGATACAACTGAACCTAGCAATTTTGTCATTCTTTGTTACATTGTGAAGCAATCCACCAATCATGTAAATTCCTAGATCCCAAAGCCAATTTTGGAGTTTGTCATCCCCAATCCCTGATGACTTTTGTTGTACTACTCTGATTAAAACTGGAATACCAATGTGCCAAGTCTCTATTTCCTTTTCCTGCAGCCTAGCATAATAACCATCCTATAGAAACAAACTGAGTGATCTACAAGATTTAGATTCTTCTTCTGTAGAAGGGAGCACCTCATATCAAAGTGCTCTATATAATCTCTTATTCATCCCACTCTTATGTGTTATCAGAAACATGGCCCAATTATTTGCATGAGGGCTGAAAGAAAAAAGATAAGCATACCCCACAATGCCACTACTGTAAAATTCGCTTGCTTGCTCCATTGGGTATTCCAAGCAATCACCTGGATCCAAAATCTTTCTATTCTCACATTATGTGTTTCTTGAATAAGGAGGTGTCACACAAATCAGACAATCAATAGATAATTTTGCATCCAAAATAGAAGATGTATCATCATGCCAAATTGGCTTTTCAAGCCCAATGAAAATTCCCCTCTTGATGTTTTTCCCAAGTGCCATAATCATGTTGAATCTCCACATGATACTAGAGCTGCTGAAATCACTGAGCAATTCTTCATCACACCCAAATCCTTCCTCATGTCTCCAAGGGTAGCTTGGCTCCAAATCACAATCCTTTTGGAGCTCATTAATTCCTTCAATTATTTGTTTGACCTCCATAGTCCTGGTATTGCATTCTTGTTCCTTCGGTATGGCTACAACAAGTGACTAATTTTCTTCTTTGTAGAGTGAAAAGTGAGCAAAAATTAACTCAAAATTAAGCTCATCAACTTCTTTCTCCTTTTCTGTAAATGCACTGAAAGTCTCTTCTGCAAACTTAATGGCATGATCTCTGTCTGAAAGCAAATGCAAGTAATCTGATTTCATTATTTCTAAAGCACTTTTGATAGTTTGCACATTTGATAAAGTGGCTCCAACCTTTAAACCTTTTTGTCTCTCTTCAAATTGAGCCTTCCAAATGAGGTCTTCAATGAATTAGTGTGTGCTATCAAAATGTGTTAAGGTTTGCACAACCTTTTCTTTAGTGACCAACAATTGGTTCCTCAAAACTTGTCATTCACTAGGCCTTTGATTAAAATCAGCCAACAGATTTGGCCCTTCACACAACCAAACTTCTGAATTGTCTTCATTTTTACTTCCAAAATTAGCTACCTCACTAAGTGTTGCATTGCAATTGCTTTGAATAGATGGTAGGAAAGTGTTATACTCAATCAATGAATCATCATAAAATTCCAAACCTTCAATGTTTGGGCTATCATCTGCTTCAAAATCAATACTTCCAAGAAGACTTGTGTTCTCTTCTTCACTTGCAGGTGCACCTAAAACATTAGCTTCATCATCATTTTAAGTTAAGACATTCTCTTGTGGTGCATCATTAAATTCTCCTATCTTTCCAATTGATAAGTCATAAGTGAGGTTTCAGCATCTCTGGATTCTCTAACAATGTTATTAGATTCTCCTGATATTTTTGAAACTCTTGCAAAACTTATGTCATGGTTCTTGATTTGTCTTCATTTTTCTTTAGCCACTAGATGCAAGCCTTTTCACTTTCCTGATTACTAACCTATAATACTGAAATCTTTGTTGTTGAAGATTAAACGCCACAGGCTGACAAGATTCTTGGTTCTAATACCACTGTAATATCTCCTAGTGGAATATTTCTAAATTTTTGCAAATGTCATAACTTCACACACATGCTCTAATACCACTGTAATAAGCTGGGCCAAGTTTTAAACCAAATTTTTTGCAATTTTCACGAAGATTTACACTTAGGCATTTCGTCAAACAGTTTGTATGTTGCTGGTCTGCATATGTAGTACAATTTTTTTGCAGTGATATTATAAATTAACATCATGAGTTTCACTTTCCCATACTCATAATAGGTATAACTTCATTCATACAAAAATATCATTGCTTTATATGGTCACATAGACATATGTATATGGCTTTGTTTTGCTATTACAAATTACATTCACAGAATGTTTCCTACAGCAAAAACATTTTCACAGAAATTCAATATTAAAAATGTCAAATGCTGACCTGGGCCTTGGAAAAGCCACAATGCAATCAGCAACCACTTAAAAATCTCCCTTGGCACTTAACAACCTCCTCCACAGTGGTATAACACCTCCCATGCATTGTACAACAGCTTATAAATATTATAACAGCAAATAACAAGCTATGATATCTCCCTTATGTGCTGTGCCAACCTTGGTAGAACCAAATAAAAGCTACGGAAAAGATAGGGAAGCCTTCAAGGCTTCAATACATGCATCACCCTTTTGTAATATGTGAAATGTATGGCCCAATAAAGTCTTTGAAAAGTGCAGCAAGCTTATGGAAGGGTATGGTAAATATAAATTTATTCTTCCTCACAGCAACACTATAGATTTGGTCTCTTTTCCACCCACACACACTGCATATACAAATTTATTATTTTCCTACAAGTCACAATAAATTTGTACCTGGTATTCTGAACTGCAAATAAAAATCTCCGTTCAAGCACAATTGGGAATCCTATGTGAATCCACCATAAACATGACTAGGAGAAAATCTTTCATTTCATCCTAGGGCTTGTAGTTGAACAATACCTCAAACTCCCAACAGGGTTTTATCAAAATGAATAACCAAAGAATTATCAAATGAGTTTCCACAATCCTCCTTTTAAAGCCCCTTGGAACTTTCCAGAATTTAAATTATAAAATCACTTTTTAAATATTAATTCTTTTTGCTCCATAAAAGTGACATTATAATATTTTAATATTTGGCTCTAGGTAAAGTCACTTTATAAAAGTAAAATATTCAACTTAAAAACATAATTAATTAAATACAAGTTGCCCAAAAACATTAATTTAGACAACTTAATTTAATCAATTAAATTATTTCTTCTCCAAAAACC
>VDFB02000003.1:513990456-514168344 GCA_007258455.2 Sequoia sempervirens
GGAGAATACAAGGATGAGTATGCGATTTTTATCACTCTTCTCAATCGTGTTTTTGGTCATGCAAACGCTAATAAATTCTAGCTCTAGATGTACTACATTGCTCAAATCATCTCCAGGCGGGAGCATTATGACTAGGCATCTCTAATCAACGACATTCTCCACAAGCAAATTACCAGTTTCCTAGTCGCCCAACAATTCCATGTGTTTGTATCTCATATACTTGATTGCCTATCAAGGTCGATTTAGAGAATTGAACACAGTGGGGATTCTCAGTGTATAGAAAGTTTATCAATACTATGACCAACTTGAGTTCACAAAGTCCGAGCGACATTTCAAGCGTGTGCAAGAAGCTTTCTTGATGTACACAGTGAGGAACCTAAACTGGGAATTGCATGTTCATATCTCAACAGTTGCTAGAGCAACAATGGTAGAATGGGCAGACTGGTTCATTAAGTTCCCTACATACACCTACATCTGTGTTTACGGATATACAAGAAATCTAGCTATGCTACCTCGCTATCCTTCAAATAGGACGGTTTCATGGAGTTCTTGAGGCAATTATATGATGTTCATTTACGTTTGCACCACAAGCGTAAGTCAACTGCCAACTTTCCAATGCAAATGGGAATCTACTGCTGCAGGACAACAGTTGATGCCAAGGCTATAGGACAGGAGTTAGAAAAGTTTAATCTCAAATACCTTGTTGATGCATGCACATATGACCCTTGGGGTTATTATTCAGCACGCCTTGGTGGTCGCCCTTACCACAAGCCTACTATGGAAGATTATTGGGTTAACTGTGAGGATGATTTTGAGGTGCGTCGACGCAGTTATAGCAGGTTCTCCCTCTCACAAATTTTTGTCTTAATGTCAGAGGATGTGGGAGGATTGTCAGATGATGATGGGGATGTACTTCCTCAGTTCTTCAGAGAATAGGTTGATACGCAGCCACTTCCAATTGTCGATTGGTTTTCCAAAGAATACTCATTTGTGAAAGAGAGATCGAGTAGAGTCATTCAAAACAGCATACTCTACCTTGATAGCAAGAAGACAAGGAGGGTAGTCATGCCAAGTACAGAGCCACCACCGGTGGATGTTTCATTGCCATTCTCGTCAAAACCAAAAGAAAAGAAAAGGAGTAACCTCCTAAAAAACAAAGCGCCTAACAATTCAAAAGGGAAGGCACTTGTTTCATAAATGCATGTCGAGCTAGTCAGGAATACAATTTGAAGCTTGCCAGAGCCTGAGGTTTAGCCTCCCATGCCATCACCTACACCACAACAGTCTTCAGTCTCAGTTCACATTGATTTGGACCTAGACTCGCCATCTCGTAGTGATACCTCTACACATTCACACTCATCAAAGCTTCCTATGACTAGCACATACCCTTTCGGTGGGATTAGTCGAGACTCGTCTTAGTTTGAGAATCAGCTGGGTAGGAAGAGGAGGTAGCCATCTTACATTCCTGATCATTCAAATTTTGATCATGTCTACTAAGATGCGCCAGATAGAACAATCAAGAAGCAGGTTCATGTTGAGAGGAATGTTGACAAGATCATCATAGAAACCTCTGTACCTCCAGAGGGTAAGAGCTTGAACGAGATAGGAGTGGAAGACTTTGATGTGATAAAGGTCAACCTTGGTAGAAGTACACGCCACACAAAGGTTGATTTCCTTCAGGTTGCAATGAATAGCATAAAAGATAGGGTGATAAAAGACAGAGAAGACAAGGTAGCCCTCAAGGTTGAAATTCAGCAGCTTCATCAGTATATATCTAACCTTGTGCATAGAACATAAAATGTCACTGTTTCACTCCCACAGATGCTAGAGCCATCAATAGAGAAAAATCAGCTTAATCAGCTGGTTGTATATGGGAAGCGTTTGGTAGATTGGGAGGAAGAGTTTGTCACTAGAGGTTGCTTTGTACTTGCAAAAATATATGAATTGAGGTGCAAAGCCTGCAAACTTCGTCTATGCATCCAGGATGAGGAGTGAGACTTGGCGATTGACAAACCCAGAGATGAAATCGTGATCTCTCATATGAGGATGGCATACGACTCAGTCATTGACGAAGAAGATAAAGAAGTTATTTTTACTTGGAGGACACAGTTGATCTTCAAGGCAAAAATATAGGATACAATGGCTTCAGAGTTGGCTGAGAGCAGAGAACACGTGACTGGTGCACTTTGGTACATGAGAACTTTCGTGTCCCGAGTTCCTTGCCAGTATTAGTGTGAAGGTGGTGAGTACGTCAAGCTTACTAATGTTTAGTCAAAGTTGCAGGTGCTCATTCATGGTATTTTCATTGGGGATTTCGTTGGTTGTAAGTTAGAACAACTTACAATCACGTCATCGTTATTTGATGAGGCAGTTAAGAGTAGAGAACTTTAGAGCCAGATCATAGGCGATGAGGAGGTGTTGCGAAGACACAGTGTGCTATGACAGAGTATCAGTGCTCCAGATGGTGATGCAGTCAACAACCTTGTGGAGGGGTTGCTCGAGATCACGACTAGTAAACTCCAGGTCCCACCTTCCAAGATAGACATCAGACACAACAGTTAACTCGATGCTTCTTTCCGAGTTAACTTGTTGTTCTACCTTTCATGCTATGTTTATTTGGAATCATCAATGTATAGTTGGAGTTTTCACTTAGTTTTCATTTCAATAAGGACATGCATGCTTGCACATGTCTATTTAGATTAGGCTTGTTTCGGTTAATTGATAGTAGTTTTCTAGTTAACTATATAGTTTCCTTTATTAGGGTTTAGCAATAAAATATTGCATGCTCATAAGACTGTAGTTGACTCAAGGTGATTTTAGGGTTGCTTACACCTTTGATGTCTATAAATAAGAGCTCTTTGCTCATTTGTAATTAACTTTTGCACGTGATAGTAATATATGTTGTGCCACCTTGCCTGTAATATTGTTGTTATGTATCTGTTCACGAGCTTTTGCTGTGATAATAAATTGTTGTGCCACCTTATCTGAATGCTATTCTTATGGTATTTGTTCATCTTAGTTAAATGGAGTGGCTAGTTTGATCGTTTATTGTATGTGTGTCTCGCTAATGCAATTTGCTGTCCTAATTTTCCATCTTATGTTATGTTTAATAGTTCTTTCAATCTATGCCCTGGATAGGGGTTCCTCAGAAATTTGGAAAGAAGAATTATCGTTTTAAGTGTTGTGTCTAATAGACTTTATTTCAGCCTATGCCTCAGATAGGGGTCCCTCCTCCTTGGAAATCCTGTTGTGAAGTTTATTGTAAAGACATTCCTGCTCCTTTTTCATCATCCTATGTTTTCTTGAGGAGATTGGATAAATTAAAGCTTTTAGTTTAGTTGTAGTTAATGGTCTGCGAAACTAGAAAATCCTTAGCTGTAACGTTCTTGGTTTCCTTAACCTTGTGCCTCTTCCAGTTGAGACAAAAAAAATAGGAGTTAGATTACTTTACTTTTTCACGCAAATCAGCATACGAGGGAGCTTCCCCTCCTAATTTGAAGAGCAGTCAATACGCACTGTGCATAGTTGTTTGTACCAACTCGCACTCCAGGGGTGCTAATTGTTACACCAACAATTTTCTAGCACCCATTGTGGGGCATGAGGCAAGAAAACTTCAAAAGAAAGCTTATGCTTTATGTCACGGGAATGACCATTTGGCGTCCTATTGCTCTAGTTCAACAACCAGGACTTACTTTAGCCATCATACAACTGTATTTTATTTTCATTGAAGCGGAGCAATCGGATATCATCAGTAGCTTGTGCAGTTTTATCTTTGAAAATCATACATCAAATAATTAGTGGAGAAACACAACTACTACTCTGGACAAAGAAGAAGAAAGAGCGGATCTTATAGCTAGTAGACTAGTTTTTCCACCACCTGTGTGGAATTAAGCATCCTAGCGTACCGATTATATACAAGGAAGAGAAACAATCCTCCTATTCAAGAAGAGCCTATCTTTGAAGAGGTTCCTGAACATTTCCTTGAAGAAATAGAAGAAGAATCTCCAGTCCCAGCTGAAGCAATGGGCGACCACAACAACGACAAGCACAACAGTTGAAACGAAAGGAACGTGAGACGTCCAACTCCATTACCATGGGGTGACAATATTGGACTGTTGGCCTTGGCAGCACACCATGAACTACCCAAGGGATCGTGAAAGCATTTTCCCCAATTCCACGATGATGGGTCTAGACATCCTAATGAACATATTTCAACATTCATAGCAGTTTGTTCTGTTTTGCATGTTTCACATGAAGACATCACCGTTTGTGTCTTTGTAGAAACCCTAGAGAATAATGTTGTAGATTGGTTCAACCATCTTGAGCCAGACATTATTACAAGTTGGGTAGGCATGAGTGAGAAATTCTTGGCACGATTCAAGCCCGCTGAGGATAGCCATCAATTATTTGTAGAACTCTCAAACTCAAAGATAGAGGCACATGAACCGATGAGGGAATTCGTAGCAAGGTTTGATCACCTTGTCATACGTCTTTCCCATACTCTCAATCCATTTGATGAGATTTTGATGAGTAGCTTCATCAATGCACTACCATCAAAAATAGCCTTTTGTTGAAGACAGGTCATGAAGAGAATCTACAGCTTACATAAGAAGAAGCTATCAAGCTTGAAGATAACATGATTACGACAGGAAAGATGAAGAATGATTCAATCAGACTACTTGTTCAAGTGTCTGTTGATCCACTACTACAAAAGGTAGCCATTGAGGTGACCATTCTCAAAAGGTAGTCACCCACTCAAGGGCAACAAGCCATGCCCGCACCACCACCATATCAACCTCAACAACCATACCAACCGAAGAGGAATAACTTCTAGCCATTTAACAATTACAAGCCAAGGTTTCCGCAAGGACAACCAAGACAAACGAATGATGCCGAGAAGGTTACAGTCTATTGCACTTTCCATGATTCTAATGAGCACACCAGAGCCACATGCCCGAAAAATCAAAGGATGAATCAACTCATGGGATTTTTTGATACTACTAGTCCAAGTTCAGGTTTCGTACCTTCAGCAACTACAAATGTTGTCTCACCATAGACAGACAACTTTGATGGCAGCTTCACGACGAGGTACTTCGACAAAGAACTAATTAATGAACAACAACAACAAGAAGAATACCACCAATTTTCTCTTGCGGTTAATCATGAGAATATCTCATTGCCTGTGTTCACACGTGCACAACACTTCAAAGCACAGAAAGAAGAAGCGGAAAAGCGGAATACAAATGAAAAGGGAAAGGATGTGACTTCCACTTCCAATCCCAAATCTTCACACGAGAACACCGTGTCGATTGCTCAAGAATCCTCTTCAGCAAACTTCGGCATTGTGTCTTCTATGATGAAGACAAAGATACAAATCTCACAATTGTAACATCTATAGGATCATCCAAAGCAGTTGGAAAGAATCCTAAAGGTTGTAGAGAAGAAGGTTGAAATCCAACCTACACTACTAAAGTCATATATTCCAGTAGAAGAAAAGCCAAAACCATTCTATATATCTTTGTATATAGGAGGTTTTAAACTCAGTAATTGTATCATAGATAGTGGAGCTTCAGACAATGTTATGCTCGTTTAGATCATGAATGCGTTGGGACTTTTGCGCACCAAAACTCAGGAAAAGTGTTACTCAATTGAGTCAAAGTCGGTGTCGTTGGTCGGCCAACTAAAGGATGCACAAGTCAGGCTAGCGTCTGTCTTGAGAAGAAAATAATGATGACTATCTCGGTAGCAGACATTCCTACCAGTTACAGAATGTTACTCAGCAGGACCTTCTGCAAAGAACTCAGAGGCAAGATTCAATTCGATTGGTCACTTGCGACAATTCCATTGAAGAAGGGAATTTTCAAGCTAGAACCTAAGGCAAAGTCAAAGTTCATGGTGGTGAAGTCCCAGAACCCCAAAGCACAAGTTTTGTATCAAGACACGGGTTTGGGCACATATGCTATGGTGTCTGAAGTAACTAAAGATTGTTAGGATTTTGTACTTTCCACGACTACATCATATGAAGAATCGAAAGTGTGGACAATTCAGTTCGATGACAGTTGCTCAACTCAGGCTCGAGAGTGAGAGTAGTGATTATTTCTCCCGAATGTTGTCTATATCCATTCACATATAGGTTGCAATTTGAATGCACCAATAACACTGCTGAATACGAGGTGCTTTTATTAGGTCTCAAGAATGCGAAGGATATGGGGATCAAACTACTTAAATTTGAAGGAGATGCAGAGCTGATTGTTAAACAAGTCAGGGAGCAGTTTCAAGTTAGAAAGAATCACCTTCAATCCTACAAGCAGAGGGTGTGGAATTCCATCGGTTGGTTTGATGCATTCAACATCATTTGCATTCCATGTTTAGATAATAGCAGCGTTGATGCCCTTGCGGTGTTAGCCACTCTTTTTATGCCACATTTTAAATTTCGTCAAAATTCTTTTGCTATTGAACTGATCTACAGGCCAACTGTACCAGATAACTCAAACAACTGGCAAGTCTTTGATGACGATGATGATGTTGAAGAATTTCTCATCATGGGAGACAACTACAAAGAACTGTTCTTTAAAGGAAGTTCTACTCCTTTCAGAGAGTCAATTATAGAAGACTCTAAAGCTACAAACTTTGGGATCATACAATTGAAAGGAAATCAAATTCTCAAGGGTTTTGCATCTTTAGAAGATATTTTTGACCAGCATGACCGCTACATCCAGGATCATAAGATGTCAGGTGTTAATAATTGTACAGAGCACTACCAAGTAAACATCGACACTGAAGACAAGCCTCGACTTGTTAATCTAAGCAGGTGTTGTACTCCAAAAGAAGCCGAGAAGTTTATCGCCTTGTTCAAACAATACAAAGATGTATTTGCCTGGTCTTATGAAGACTTGAACGTCTTCACACCGACAGAATTTTCACATACAATTCCTCTGAAGTCTAATGTCAATCCTTTCAGGAAAAAGCAGAGACATTATAATCTGCAAATTCAAGATACTATCTACGCGAAGATTTAGAAGATGGACTCGAAGATAATATTTCCAATTCATCACTCCACCTGGGTGTCTAACATAGTTTATATGCGCAAAAAGAATGGTGAGATCAAAATTTGTGTGGATTTCAGGAATTCGAATCAGTCGTCCTTGAAGGACAATTACCCATTACCAATCATGGAGCATACCTTGCAGATAGTCACCGGATCAAAGATGCTATCACTTCTTGATGGTTTTTCTGGTTACAATCAAATTGCAATGGAAGAGGAGGATTAGATAAAGACAACTTTCACCACGCCATGGGGAATGTTTTCTTATGAAAGAATTCCTTTCAGCTTTATCAATGCCGATGCTACATTTCAGAGGGCCATGGATTTGGTGTTTGGGGATCTCAGGAATAAGATAATAGTCGTCTATCTTGATGACCTGACCATTTTCTCAGATAAACAACAAGATCATTTTTCACACCTGGTGAAAGTATTTGAGAGATGTAGGTATCATAAGATATCATTGAATCCAAAGAAGACTATCTTTACAGTGATGGAGGGCAAGTTACTTGTCCACATCGTTTCGAAAGAGGGGACTAGAATTGACCCAAACCGTGTAGATTCAATCAAAAACCTCTCTTACAACAAACAAAATGCAGGTACACTCCTTTTTCGGTAAAGTTAACTTTATCCAAAGTTTTGTACCTGATTTCTCAGAGCTGATGAAGGAGATCTCAACAATGATGGAAAAGACGTCCACTTTCGTATGGACAGAAGAAGGAAAGCATGCCTTTATCAAAATCAAAGAAGCTATTGCTAATGCACTAGTGTTTGTTCGACCTAACTTTGGGAAGGATTTTATCCTTTATTGTTATGTGTCGAAACACACGTTGTCTGCTATATTGGCTCAGAAGCTCAGTGAAGAAGGGGAATCTCCAATTGCTTTCATGAGCGCCAATTTCAAGGATAGTGAATCACGCTATTCTCAGATTGAGAAGAATGTGTATGTTGTCTTCAAAGCTGTCAAGAATTTCACGTTTTATCTTTTGAATTCACATAAAACGGTGTTTGTCACTGATCCAATAGTTAAAAGTGTGCTAACTCTACAGGAGATGGGCATGAAAAGAGGAAACTAGATTGCAAAAGTTCAAGAGTATGATCTGGAAATCAAGCGAACTAAGCTTGTTTGCGGGCAAGGTCTTTGTCGATATTTGGCAGAAGATAGATATAAAAAGCATCAGAGCAACGGTGGATTTGAACTTGAGCAAGAAATTGAAGAGGACCTCCCTTTGGTCCTATTTGTTGATTCTACGGAGGAATGGTACACACCCTTGTAGTATTATTCAATTTATGGAGAATGTCCATGTCACATGGACAAATAGCAAAAGAGAACATTGAAGTTGAAAGCAAAAAAAATTGTGCTTATTAATAACGTTATGTACAAGCGTGGCCTTGACGAAGATTCTCTATTATGCATTGGAGGGACCAACAACAAAGATTGTTGGAAGCTTTTCACAATCAAGCATGCGGAGGACACTTTTCATCGAGGGTCACTGCATTCAAAATCCTGCAAGCACGGTTTTATTGGCCAACTTTGTTTCGCTATGCATATGAATGGGTGTATAGGTGTCAGTTGTGTTAGCATTTTACTGGCACAGTCAAATTGGCAGCTACTTCACTCAGACCAGTAATTATCGATGCTCCATTTCAGCAATGGTGTATAGATTTTGTAGGTCCTATCAACCCAAGTTCTAGTAAGGGACATGTTTATGCCCTAACAGCTACAAATTATTTCACGAAGTGGGATGAGGCGATTCCTACCAAATGAGCTACTTCCGAAGTTGTCTGCAACTTTCTGAAGGAGAACATCATTTCACGCTTCAGAGTGCCTCGTAAAATTGTGACCAATAATGCAACGTGTTTCTCATCAGAGGAACTTCTGAATTTGTGTTTTGATCATGACATCATGTTGTCATAGTCATCAGATTATTACCCTTAGGGTAATGGACAGGCCGAGTCATCAAACAAGAACATAGTCGCAATCGTGCATAAGGTGGTTGATTCAAATCAGCGGGCTTGGCACACAAAATTATATGATGCTCTTTGGGTTGATAGAATCACTCCCAAAAGAGCCATTGGCACCTCGCCTTTCATACTTTTGTATGGTACAAAAGTAGTTCTACCCATCACATTGGAGCTCTCTTTCTTGTACTTGATGAAACTTGAAGAAGAAAGGGTAGAGATTGTTGATAGAATCACTCAGCATCAAGAGTGAGTGAAGAAGATTTTTGATAAGAAGGCTCGTCAAAGGGACTTCAAAATTAGAGATCAAGTCCTTTTGTGGGAAAAAAGATATGAACCTAAAGGAATGCATGGAAATTTTGATTCCTTATGGTTGGCACCTTTTCAGATCCATGAGTCAAGAGGAGAGAACACATACATGCTCTCGTATTTAGATGGAAGGCTTTCTCCCGCTTCCTTATAGCGGGCAATATCTCAAAGACTTCAACCCCCCAAGGGAGGAGTGAATTTTTGTAAATAATTTTATTTTATGCTTTATCATTATGTCGTATTGTGTTTCCCAGTTCTGTGATTTTATGTTGTGTTTTAGGTGATTTAGGTAGTCTTTTTTTAGGTGATTTTTAGGAATGTTTCTTAGGTTATTAGGAAAACTCCAAGTTTTTAAGGTGATTAGGGAAAAAGTCCCGACTCCAACTCCCAATGGATAAGTCACTGGTCTACAAAACACATAGTATCTTGGTTCTCCTATGTCGTAAGTATCCAACATTGTCACCAGACAGAGCCTAATGTTGTACCCAAACCAATTTTTTTGCTTCATTAAGGCAATTTGCTTAAAAAGAGTCTAAACCTTGTTAAAATGATATCAAATTATAGTTTTTGGGTAAGTCAAGTATGTATTTTGAGTCAGTGTGATGTCAAGAAGATATTGGTGAAATTTGGAAAAAAAAAATTAGTGTTTTTGCACCCCTATTTCACGTCACAAAACACTAAAAATTGAAACTTTTCAGAATTGGCTGAAATTAATTTTGATTGGCTTATTTCACATCACGATCATAGTGGTGAAGTTAGTTTTAGTTAAAAGTCAATTTAAGCCTGGTGGGTAGTTTTCACTTTTAGGATCTCCGAGATTGTCAATGACAATTGGCCAATACCAGGTGTCAAAATATAAGCCTGAAACTCAAAGCAAAACATTCTATGATGAAAGATGCTGAAAAAGATGCTTCACAGCAAAGGGGATTTTCAAATGGTGAAAAGTGCAAAAATATTCTAAGTCTGGAAACACTTCACTTTGTGACATGGGAGACGCTTGCACAATCAATGTGCAAATCAACTTTACAGTGTTTGTACATGTGAAAGTGGTGAAATGCAGTCACACACACGCGTCAGTGGCAATAATGCTTCTACGTGGTCAACTCAGCAACCGACACGGTGTTCGCAGAGCACAAAATGGAGGAAATATCAAGTCCAGAGCAAATCTGCACCCCTATAGCCCAGGGGCACCCTTCAATTTGGAGGCTCATATTTATTTATTTCTGGTTGCAAATACATTCAATCTCTTTGGAATTCATTCAGTTTTCCAACAAGCTATCAAGCGAGATCATCCGAGTTGTAGAACTCTGACAATGGAAGGCGGAAGTGGAAGGTACGAAGAGTTTACACATCACAGAGGTAGTCAAGTTTGCAGTTTCTGTGCCCCTATAGCTCAGGGGCACCCTTGAATTGGACCCCTCAGATGATTGAATTTGTAGTTTTTGTTTCTGTGGAATCTTTTCTGATTCAGCCCAGCTACACGATGCATCTGTTCGCGAGATTGTCAGATGTGTTGAGTGACCATGGTAGTGGTTTCGGTAAGCACACAAAATAGAGGGTGGATAAACATGAAAATATCAACCTGTACCTCTATAGGCCAAGGGCGCCTAGTTTTTTGGCCAACTAGATGGGGTTTTTAGCAACCGTCGTCTTCACGAAACTTGTGTGGAATCTTTCTAGCTATTCAGTGAATCCAGCTGTCATCCTTCAAGGTTTTTCAAACACCTGTGAATGAAAGATCAGTGGAGAATATTGAAGAATGTAAACAAGCAGAAAAATGGTTAAGTATGGAAATTACATACTCCCTTGAAAAAGGCACCCTTCTCTTGGAGGTCTTAGAAGCAGTTTTCTCGCTTCGTCACTTCCAGGAACATCTCTTCTAAGTTCTTCTAGCTTCGCGATGAGATCAACAATGTGTGGATTGGAGCAATCCAACTCCGGATGTCAAGGGTCAAAGTACAACATTTGTGTGAGTTGCAAGTTGTAAAATCATTTCTCAAAATGGTAGTTGCGCCTTTGTAGGATAGGGGTGCCCTTGCTTTTGAGGTTCTTAACTTTCAGACGTCTTACGTACAGTCATTAGTTGTGGAATTCTTCTAGCTACATGATGAATCCATCATCCAGTCAACGGGAGCCATCATTCACCGGCAGCGACATTTTGAAGCGCGAGATGGAAAAACGGAGAAATGGTTGTCTAGAGACCTATACATCAATTTAATAAAAGGTGACTTATTTTGAGGCATCAAACATGATTATTAGCACTTTTAGTTCCTAGCAGACATTTCATCTCAGTGATTTTGGCTTCGCAATGGATGTCTCAGCTCAGTTCGAACATCAACTAGGCACCCAAAAATCAGAGCTCAACAGAGGCAATCGTGACATTTTCAACAAGATACAAAATAGGAAGTTAGCTAAAAATATCAACTTTTGCTAGGGGATGCTTGGAGAGTCAAACTTGGACTTTTTGGAATCAGTAAAATATTCTAAGCGAACCCAGTTGGAGAGATTTCAGTTAACTCAATAAAATAATATTAAATTTTCAGTTCCATCATGCCAGCTTTAATGGGGCAATTTTTCTCAATATTTTAATAGTGACGCCCATTTTGATATTAATTTGCAAATTTGCATGTGGAGAGGAACTGAATATTTTAATATTTTGGGACTCTGAGTCAGTCTCAGTTGAACAAAGTGGGGTCCAATCAAAAGATTTCTTTTGAAATCAGGGTTTATTCTTGCCTTAAGCTACAAATTTCTTTATTTATTTCAAAATGGCGTCCTTTTTCTCTCACAACAGTTGAAGAGCAAGCGAATTTTCTCATTTGAGTGAGCGAATTCTTCAGCAATCAACACTCGAAAGCATCACAGAGATTATTTTCAGATTTCCTTGCAGGTACAAGTCCAGATTGATTAGTAGACTTCAAATAAGATGGTGATTTTAGCAGAAGTAGAGCATAGAAAATTCTATGTGCTGTCTTAAATTCTTCTATTCTCATCTTATGTTTTCTTCGCATGTCCAAGACTTGGCGACTTTTGACAATTTTAATCATTTGGTTTAGTTGTGCACGACTTTCTCTAGAAAACCCATGTGCTAGAATTTCTTAGAAAAAATTGCCTCGAAGCTTCAATTCTCGAAGCTCTGCTTTTCTCGACTGAAATTCCTTTGCATGGTAGAGTAGAAGTTGATATTTTTCAAAATGAAGGATTTGGGTTGTTTTAACATCATCTTTTGAACAAAACCCATATTTCAATTTTTCTCAGAAAAATTGCCCCCGCAGCCCCTGTTGCCCCCAGTTGTTTTTCTTCAAAAAAGATTTTGCATGTCAAGCTAAACGGTGCATTTTCACAATTTTGAAGTTGTGGGTTGTCATAGAATCACTTTTTGCACCAAAACCCACGTCTCAGAATTTTTGGTGAAAATTGCTCTCCAACAGTATATTTTTAGCCTCAACAGGTGACTTTTAGCTTTTTGGAGAAAGTTGTCAGAACATAGTCAAGTTTATAGTCAATAGGCGAGTTTTTCAGAATGCAGTATACACAACTCAAATTTAAGACTAAGTCAGTCTTGACTCATGACTTCATCGGAATAGTTGACACGGATATGCATAAAGTGCTTCCAGAGGCTACCTTGGATTCGATTAAGATAAATAATGCAATACTTCTAAACATCCAAGAATCTGGGTTGCTAGAGGTGACTTCACTCCCTATTTCTTTTCATTGCATAGAATTTGTGATGTCTTGTGTCAAGCATTACAATTCTACTACTCACAAAATTCAGTTAGTAGATGGATGGGTGATTTGTAGTCTCAAGCCCCGAGACATTGAAAGGTTTTTTGGTATTCCTCAACATCCAAACAGTTTGGTCATTACCATGGATCAATGTGAAAGAGCATTCAATGTTGATAAGGATGTGTGTTAGAACAAAATGGAAAAAAGGTGGTTAAAGCAAAAGAAATCTAAATTACCACACAATGTAGGTCACAGAGAATACGAGGATGAGTACGCAATTTGATCACTCTTCTCAATCATGCTTCTGGTCTTGCAAATGCTAATAAATTCCAGCCCTGGATGTACTACAATATTGCTCAAATCATCTCCAAGCGGGAGCATTATGACTAGGCATCTCTAATTAGCGATGTTCTCCACAAGAAAATTACTAGTTTCCTAGTTTCCCACCAATTTCATTTGTGTTTGTATCTCGTATACTTGATTGCCTATCAAGGTCAGTTTAGAGGATTGAACACAGTGGGGATCCTCAGTGTAGAAAAAGTTTATCAATATTGTGACTAGCTTGAGTTCAGAAAGTTCGAGCGACATTTCAAGTGTGTGAAAGAAGCTTTCTTGATGTACACAGTGAGGAACCTAGACCGGTAATTGCATGTTCATATCTTAGCGATTGCCAAACTAGAAATGGTAGAATGGGAAAACTGGTTCATTCAGTTCCCTATATACACCTACATTCACGTCTATAGATATACAAGAAATACAGCTATGCTACCTTGCTATCCTTCGAATAGGACGGTTTTCATGGAGTTCCTGAGGCAATTATATGATGTTCATTTACGTTTGCGCCACAAGCGTAAGCCAGCTGCCAACTTTCCAATGCAAATGGGAATCTATTGGTGTAGGACAACAGTTGATGCCAAGGTTGCAGGACAGGAGTTAGAAATGTTTAATCTCAAATACCTTGTTGATGCACGCACATATGACCCTTGGGGTTATTATTTAGCACGCCTTGGCAATCACCCTTACCACAAGCTTACTCTAGAAGATTATTGGGTTATCTGCGAGGATGATTTTGAGGTGCGTCAACGCAGTTACAATAGTTTCTCCCTCTCATAGATTTTTGTCCTCATGTTAGAGGATGTGGGAGGATTTTCAGATGATGATGGGGATGTACTTCCTCAGTTCTTCAGAGAACAGGTTAATACACAACCACTTCTAGTTGTCGATTGGTTTTCCAAAGAATACTCATCTATGAAAGAGAGATCGAGTAGAGTCATTCAAAACAACATACTCTACCTTGATAGCAAGAAGACAAGGAGGGTAGTCATGCCAAGTACAGAGCCGCCACCAGTGGATGTTTCACTGCCATCCTCGTCAAAACCAAAAGAAAAGAAAAGGAGTAACCCTCCTAAAAAGAACAAAGCGCCTAACAATTCAAAAGGGAAGGCACTTATTTTAGAAACGCATGTGGAGCCAGTTAGGAATATAGTTCAGAGCTTCAGGTTTAGCCTCCCATGCCATCACCTACACCACAACAGTCTTGAGTTCCAGTTCACATTGATTTGGACATAGACTTGCCACCACGTAGTGATACCTCTACACATTCACACTCATCAGAGCTTCCTGTGACTAGCACAAACCCTTCCAGTGGGATTAGTCGATACTCATCTTGGCTTGAGAATCAACTGGGTAGGAAGAGGAGGCAACCATCTTACATTCTTGATCATTCAGATTTTGATCATGTTTACCAGGATGCGCCAAATAGAAGAATCAAGGAGCAGGTTCATGTTGAGAGGAATGCTGACAAGGAGATCATAATAGAAACCTCTACACCTTCAGAGGGTAAGAGCTTGAACGAGATAGAAGTTGAAGACTTTGATGTGATAAAGGTTAACCATGGTAGAAGTACATGCCACACAGAGGTTGATTTCCTTCAGGTTGCAATGGATAGCATAAAAGATAGGGTGATAAAATATGAAGAAGACTAGGGAGCCCTCAAGGTTGAAATTCAACAGCTTCATCAGTATATCTCTAACATTGTGCATAGAACGGAAAATGTCACTATTTCACTCCCACATATGCTAGAGCCATCAGTAGAGCAGAATTAACTTGATGAGTTGGTTGTATATGGGAAGCGTTTGATAGATTGGGAGGAAGAGTTCGTCACCAGAGGCCGCTTTGTACTTGCAGAAATATATCAATTGAGGTACAACACCCACGAACTTTGTCTATGCATCCAGGATGAGGAGAGAGACTTGGTGATTGATAGACCTAGAGATGAAATCATGATCTCTCATTTGAGGATGGCATACGAATTTGTCACTGACAAAGAAGATAAAGAAGTTATTTTTACTTGGAGGACACAGTTGATCTTCAAGGTAAAAATACAAGATACAATGGCTTCAGAGTTGGTTGAGAGCAGAGAACACGTGACTAGTGCACTTCGGTACGTGAGAACTTTCGTCTCCCAAGTTCCTTGATAGTGTTAGTGTGAGAGTGGTGAGTACATCGAGCTTACTGATGTTTAGTTAGAGTTGCAGGTGCTCATTCATGGTATTTTCAGTGGGGATTTCGTTGGTCATAAGTTAGATCAACTTATAGTCATGTTAGCGTTATTTGATGAGGTAGTTAAGAGTAGAGGAGAACTTCAAAGCCAGATCACAGGTGGTGAGGAGATGTTGTGAAGACATAGTGTGCTACGACAGAGTATCAGTGCTCTAGATGGTGATGCAGTCAACAACTTCATGGAGGGGTTACTTGCTCGATATCACAACGAGTAAACTCTAGGTCCCACCTTTCAAGATAGACATCAAACACAGTGGTTAACTCCATGATTCTTTTTGAGCTAACTTGTTCTACCTTTCATGCTATGTCTATTTTGGAATCATTAGTGTATAGTTGGAGTTGTCACTTAGTTTTCATTTCAATAAAGACGTGCATGCTTGCACATGTCCATTTAGATTAGGCTTGTTTTGGTTAACTGATGGTAGTTTTCCAGTTAATTGTATAGTTTCCTTTATTAGGGTTTAGCAATAAAATATTGCACGCTCACAAGATTGTAGTTGACTCAAGGTGATTTTAGGGTTCCTTACACCTTTGATGTCTATAAATAAGAGCTCTTTGCTCATTTGTAATTAACTTTTGCACGCGATAGTAATATATGTTGTGCCACCTTGCCTGTAATATTGTTGTTTTGTATCTGTTCACGAGCTTTTACTGTGATAATAAATTGTTGTGCCACCTTGCTTGAATGTTATTCTTATGGTATTTGTTCATCTTAGTTAAATGGAGTGGCTAGTTTGATCGTTTATTGTATGTGTGTCTTGCCAATGCAATTTGTTGTCCTAGTTTGCTATCTTATGTTATTTTTAATAGTTTTTCTTTCAATCTACGCCTCAGATAGGGGTTCCTCCTTGGAAATTTGGAAAGAAGAATTATCATTTTAAGTGTTGTGCCTAATAGAATTTATTTTAGCCTACCCCTCGGATAGAGGTCCCTCCTCCTTGGAAATCCTGTTGTGAAGTTTATCGTAAAGACATTCTTGCTCCTTTTTCCTCATGCTTTGTTTTCTTGAGGAGATTGGGTAGATTAAAGCTTTTAGTTTAGTTGTAGTTAGTGGTCTACAAAACCAGAAAATTCTTAGTTGCAATGTTCTTGGTTTTCTTAACCTTGTGCCTCTTCTAGCTAAGACAAAAAGATAGGAGTTGGATTACTTTACTTTTTCACGCAAATCAACATACGAGGGAGTTTCCCCTCCTAATTGGAAGAGTAGTCAATACGCACTGTGCATAGCTATCCGTACCAACTCACACTCCAGAGGTGCTAATTTTTACGCCAACAATCCGGAAGACCCTTTTCAAACCTAGGGGCAGCCAAAATTTCCACATTCTTCAGAGCCTACTCTTGGTTGTCCCCAACAAAACAAACACCAACAATACCCCACTCAAACTATTCAGCCAGAAAAACATTAGAATGGGGAAATAAACGTTTAATTCATTCTCTAATTTGAATTTCCTCTAAGATAACCACATTCTCCAATCTATCATGAAAATCCACTAAAATTGTAACTCTAGAGCACAAACGACTGTTACTTCCAAGCCTGCAGGACCTAGAATCAATTTAACCAATTTCAGAGAACATGAACTTAGGCAATTAAATATCACACAAAAACATTGATCAAAGACTTTTCCAAGTAAAAATGGACCCTGGATGCCATTGAACAAACACCTTTTGGCCATGACCCCTTCAACCCACCAAAACTAGGCCAAAATTAATAAAGAAACAACCATGAAGAGAACCCCACAAACCAAGGAGAAAATAACGAGTAATCCAAGTGCCTTCTTGATGGAAAAGGAAGGAGATCACTCTACATGAGCAACAAGATGTTGCAATAAAATCACCCAAACTTGAAAGGGGGGAAAAATGTTGACAAGATGGTTTGGAGGTAGAGAGGATGGATGGGAGGCGCCCACCATAAAACTTGGGAGTCAGATCATCCTACAATACTTTTTTTTCAAGGCCACGTGTTAAGATCACAACTAAATAAAGCCTAGGGTGTTCTACTCAACCTTGGTATTGGCCAAAAAATCAGCCACTTTGTTAACTTCATGCAAGCAAGGAACAAAGCATATTCTAGAAACCTTATTATACATAGTAATAGTTAACCAACAATCGCACTTTGGTGTGTAATGGGTACGCCGAATAAGTGTGGAAGGTCAATAAGGATTAAAAAATATTCTATTTTTTGCATACATTTTTGTAGTACATGAGGTTGATTTGTAGGGCATTTAGAAAATGATGTTATTTATTAAACAAAGGTGGAGAAGTGAAATGCTAAATCAACATCCATTTATGGATCAAACATTGTTAAGAAAGCAATACAAAGGTCATATGTTCAGAAGAAAGGATTAAGAACAGTCGATAGAGGTAGATCCGTCAGGACGTAAATAAATAGAAGATAAAGTCGGCGTCCGTCCGGAAATCAAAGGTCCGGGTCGAAAGAGATATCGAATCAGGGAAAAGATCAGAACATCATTTCAGCGGACAAAAATCAAAATAAATCAAAGATCCAGATCTCGGTCAGGAAAATCCGTCGAAATCGAGAGATCGAAAGACGTCAGGCTTTCAGGAGAATAATAAAGTGGAAGTCGTCGAAAGAATTTCAAAAAATCCGGATCAAAGTCGGATCAGAACAAAACCTTCCGGAAGCACTCCGAAGTCAAAATCGACAAAGATCAGAAAATGTCAATCGTCCGTCGAGATCACTCGAAAAGTCGGCGTCGTCGAAACTTTTCCGGAAAGTGTCCGGAAATAAATAAATCCGAAAACAAAGATCGGGAAGAGATAAAGAAGTCAAAGAAGAGATAGAGATATGGAGATTGAAACAGGTGTCCCCTACCTCTGCTGTTCTACCTTTTTACTTTTCTCTTCATTCACGTCTCTTTCTCTCTCTATCTACCCCTCCTCCACCTCTCTCAATTTTACTGGATAAAATATATATTGTATATATTTCTTTACATAGTATATTATATTTATTAGTTTATATAATATAAGATAATAAGCATAATTATAATATAATTGTATGTCTGAGTAAGGCATATAGGTAATGTATATGTGAAGTATTTGTATTGTATTTCAGTTAAAAATTAACATTTTAATAAATAAAATAATATTTAAAATATATTTAATGAATTTATATTATATGAAATAAATACATGAATTAAATAACATAAATATAAATATTTTATATATAATATTTTTAATAAAATAAAATTAATTTTGTAATAAAATATTATTGAAAAACATTATTTAATAGTTTAAATTATATAAAAGTAATTAAAATATAAAATATAATAATGAAATAAATTAATTACATATTATATTATATTTAACAATTTATATAATATAATATAGTAAACATAATTATAATATAATTTTACATATAAAAGAAATTCATAATTAAATAACATATATACACAAATACTTAATATATAATATTTCAATAAATGCTAATTTTATAATAAAATATTGTTATTAAAATATATTTAATAATTTACATTATATAAATTAAAATTAAAAATATAATATATATATATATAATATTTCATATATTTAATGAGAGAGGTATATTGTTGTAAGTTGCGTTACTGGAGTATGTGGAGCTACGATCATGTATAGTCCTCATACGTAGTGGGTGGATCAGGTTGGCGGAAAGCATGGCTACAAAAGAGCTCTTTAGCACGATCCTTATCGATTTCCTTCATTCCTTACTTGACGATAACACCTGTAGCCGTTAACACACTTTGTTATGAGGCTACCAGAGTTGAGCATACCTTGAGGTAATAGGGCATCTAACTGCTCTTGATGATCGACGTCATCTAAGACTATAAGCAACTGTCGATCTGTTGCCCGTTCAAGATGATGGTTCAGCCATGCTATTCCATCATCCACATTCTTAAACTTTTGATTTTTATTGAAGATATTTTCGAGGTTGTCTTAAGTAGCATGGAAGACAAGAATGCAATTCTAGAGAATAGGGGGTTGCTTAGAGGTACTCAAATCTACTTGGATGAAGACCTATCGTTCAATCAACAAGAAGAGTGAAGGAAGGAGTGGATGAAAGTGAAATCAGCAAGGGATGCTGTAAAATGGGCATGGTTGAAAAATGGGAAAGCTCAAATCAGTGAGTGATTACCACACAATAAATAGGGATTTTAGGCCCCATGAGAGTATTTATACATAGTTGGAATTGTAGGGGTTACCCATGGAGAAGAGGACCGAGGTTGGGGCCCATAGCAAAAGGGAAAGGCATTATCATTCTCTATGGAAACACATGAGCATGATGGTTGTAAATTTCCAGATTTTGAAGGGTACATTAAAATCTTAGTGTGGAATGAAGGGGCTGAAACAAGTAAGGGGCATGGGGGGATTACAGTCCTAATAAAAGAAACTTGGGGAGAAATAATAAAAATTGAAAAATTGGACCTACACAAGCAACTTATATTGCTAAAAATAACAAAAAATGGGGGAATAATTTGGTTGGTTGCATGTTATTTTGCCCCTAAAAGCTCAAAGGTCTACAAGAAAAGAAGGATGGATAATGAAGATCCATTTGCGGCTTTAAAGAAGGACATTTCTATTTTCAGCACTTCGGGGGAAATGGTACTAATGGGGGACTTTAATGCAAGGATGGCCAATAATCAATCCATTCAATTGGGCAACAGTGGGGGGAGGAAAACAACCCTCTTTGGCTAGAGGAAGCAAAGGTTCAACCTTGGGAAATGACCTCACAAGATGGTAGTGGGGGTGTGTCACACTTTGGAGTGGAGCTACTTAGTTTATGTGGCTTATATGGCATGGTAATTTGTAATGGTATGCAAACGTGGCCAGGTTCAGGTGGCATCACTTGCAAAACTTACAATGAGAAAAGTGTGGTGGACTATGTGTTATGTTCTCAAAATTTTGTCTCTACGATGTTGGGGTTCAATATTGGGTGTTCTCCTATTTGTTAAAACTCTGATCATATGCCTCTTCTTTTTAATTTTGGAATTCATGATGGCAACCAATAAGAAGGGAAAACACATCAATCTCATAGGTAGGTTCATCCACAAGGTAAAATCCTTGTGAATCATGAAAACCAAGAAATCTTTGTTGATGTGTTGGATCATCACCTTCAAGAAAGAGAAAACATGCCATGCAATGAAAGCAATGAAAAAAATGACTAAATTAGCAACAATATGTTGGTCCCTCTAATTCACAAAGCTCTTAAAGGTTGTAAGAGATCTTGAACCAAGAAGGGGATTTCAATTACTTTTCCTGCTAACCCATGGTATG
Organism: Sequoia sempervirens; assembly: GCA_007258455.2. Classification (NCBI taxonomy): domain Eukaryota; kingdom Viridiplantae; phylum Streptophyta; class Pinopsida; order Cupressales; family Cupressaceae; genus Sequoia; species Sequoia sempervirens. Next base: position 514,011,326 of record VDFB02000003.1, read on the forward strand.
ATGAGGATTGCAAAGCAGCAAAAAGGTTGGTCAAAAAGAATATGTCAAACAATGAAAGAAAAGTAAACTATGAGAAGTTGGTAAAATCTAAAAAGGAAAACTATGTGAATTTAAGGAAGGAGTTAATTTCTTTGGGTAAACACAATCCCAAAAGCTTTTGGAGAGAGTTGCAGCAAAAGAAGAGTCGGGTAGAAAGTAATACCACTAGGGAGCAATGGTTAGAGTATGGGAAGCTCTTGTATGAATGGCCAGTGGAGAAAAGCAAGTCACCTTTAATTTGTGCCTTAAGTGAGATCTTCTTGGAGGAAGATATGAAGGAAGGTATAAAATATCTCACAAGCGGTAAGGCTCAAGATGTTGATGGGCTGCAAGCTAAATTTTTAAAGTGGGGTAGTGAGCTCCTTGTGCCTCACATTAAATACCTCTTTAATAACATCACTCAAAATGGATTTCTAGCTAAATGGACTACTAGTGTGGTCATCCTCTTAAATAAAAGTGGGGATATCAATAATCCTTCTAACTATCGTACTATCATGGTCAATCCTCTTCTTGGTAAACTATATGGGAGCATGTTAGAATGTGGAATCAATAATTGGGCCGAAAAATAAAGTAAAAGGGAAAAAGGGCAAGTTGGTTTCAGGCCAAGGCATTCTACCACATATCACTACATCACACTTAGGTACTTCATTGAGAAAGTTTGGGGCATTCAAGGGGGTGAAGCTTTTTGTTGTTTTGTTGATTTCAAAAAAGCCTTTGACATGGTGCCTATGGACAAAATTTGGAACAGAATGGAGGAACTTGGTATTCCTGACAAACTTAGAGCGGAAATTCATAAACTCTATGAGAAAGTTAGAGCTAAAATCAAAACAAAATATGGTATGTATGAATGCTTTGGTAGTGACATTGGGGTCAAGTAGGGTTGTCCCCTATCTCCCACTTTGTTTGGCTTATATATTGATAAGCTTAAAGAATGGTTAAACAAAACTAATGGAGATGGTATTCAACTTGCTAGTTATGTGGTGAAGTTACTTTTATATGTGGATGATCTTATCTTAATTGCAAAAGCTGCACTTGGGTTGAGAGATCATTTAAAGGCTCTTGAGCTCTTTTGCCAAGAGGTTGGGATGCAAGTTAACACTAGCAAAACCAAAGTCATGATTTTCTCTTCGAAAAGGATGAAGCAACAATTTCATTTCATTTTTGAGGGTAGCTATTTGGAGGTGGTGGAATAATACAAGTATTTGGGTATTAATTTTCATAATAGGCTCAGTTGGGAGACTTGCAAAGTGAAAAGGATTCAAGGTGGTTGGAGGGCGTCTTACTTACTACAGAAAAAATGTAGGAAAGTAGAGTTATGTGACTAGAAAACCAAGAAAACCCTTATTGTTTGTTGGTGATGTCAGTTGTCCTCTATGGTTGTGAGGTTTGGGGGGTTAGCATGTCAAACCACAAGTGGAAGCAAGTTGAAAGAATTCAAAAGCATTTAATCACTACTAGCATGAGTGCAAATTCTTGATTTCATACGAGATTCTCTTGGCTGAAGCTAGTGCGTTCCACAGTTGGAGACATGCTGCCGATCATTAGGTTAATAAAATTGCCAAAAAGTTGAGAACGTGGAGACACATCAACGGCCAAAATGGTTGTTGGGGTGGAGCTAAACCATAGAAAGAAGACTTGGATGAAGCAAAATAGCAAGTGGTTGAACAAATGGAACATTAAACTACATGAGTGCCCCAACACTAATGCTGAGATAAAAAAGTTTGTGCTAGAAAAGTTTAGGTCTACTATGTGGACTAAGCAGGTTGGCCGTAAAAAGTCTCATTATATCCAGGAATTCAACCCCACGTGGGAGCATGATGAGAAATACTATCTAAGGGTTACAATTAAAGGCAAGGCTAGGCTTTTGATCGCTCAATTAAGAACCGGGTCACACCATCTTAGATGCGAGACAGGTAGGTGGGTTGTCCCCAAGGAGGCTTGGGAGCAACGAACTTGTATTTTTGCAACAAAGGGACTGTCGAGACTGAATGGCACTTCATGATTGAGTGTGCTACTTATGATGATATCCGTATCCAATATGAAGACAATTTGAAGGTGGATAATCTAAATGAACTTTTTAGGGAAACTAGGCTCCTCAAAACTGCTAGCTTTCTGATCAAGATCTACAATAGAAGGGCTGACATGGAAATGAACTTGAAAATGGTTAAAGTTTCGGTGCTTGGTCCCACATAGGTGATGGTCGTGGGCGTCATTAAAACCATTCATTCATTCATTCATTGCTCGTTGACCATTAGGAATCGCGTTACATCGTCACCCCTAATGACGTCCACGAGACTAAACAGCCTATGGGACCGAGACACTCAACAACTTAGTTTGTCTCCAGACTCTTCTCCAGATCAGATCTCCTCCTATTAATTTTGACTAGGAGGCTAGCTGTCTGATTTATCTTATCCTCCTCAAATAACTGGTGAACTATTTTAAAATTTGATGGACTATAATGGCTCGCCTCTAGGGGTGAAACCTATACCCTGTTTTGAATTAGGACAAATGAAGGGATAATGTTACTCTAACTCTACTGTAACTCTCAAGGCTAGGGTTAGGGTTTATTTGAGTAGTGAATCTCATTCTCTCTAAGTTTTATTATTTAATGGATAAGATTTAAAGAAGTGTCATATAAAGGTATAGGTATTTGATAGGTAAAGTTTATGTCATTTAGTTGATAGGTGATTTGACATGACATAGTAATTTAGAGGTAGGTTAGTAATAATTTGAGATTGTAAACTTAATTTATTCAGTGAATATTATATTAATTTTATAATTATACATTTTAGATTTATAAAATAATATTTTTTAGATGTTTAATTAAGAATATTTATTAATAAAAGTAAATTTATTTTAATATAAAAATATTAATTTTAGACATTAAATTTGATTAAATTAAATTAATAAATCAATTATTGTAAACAATATAAAATATAACACTTATAATAGGCAATGTGTATATTTTAAAATATTGCATGTCTATATTTTAGTTTAATGGGAGGAAATGGAACTTAAAATAAATAAAAAATCATTGTATGACTTATTAGATGGAAAAAAAACAATAATTATTGTAATTAAACAATGAAAATATATTTTGTGATAATGTCCACATTTTAAATAATTGAAAAAATCAATAGAAAATCATTGCACATGAAGATAGAGTAGATTTTTGTGTGTAGGGTTTTCTATCCACCTATTCATTTTAAAATAAATCAACAATTACTAATTGTAGTTTTAGAATAAATCAACAATTATTAATTATAATTTTAGAATAAAGTAAAGAGTAAAATTTAGATATTGAGGGTGTGTTTCTATTTTATTTTCTTTTTGCATGCAATATTTTATTTTTTAAAATTAAATTAAATATTAATTTCAATATATATATATATATACAAAATATTTTGATTTATATCTTTTTAATAGATTGGTAGGGGAAATAAACCTTTATTTCTAGATTTTTTAGTTCAATTGATTTGTATTGGCCTTTAAATTTTCTTGATTAATTATAATCAAATCATCACAATATTTTCAAAACCAAGAAAGATGATCTCTTGAAAATAAACTTTAAAAATAAATATAACACTCATTTTTAGTACTATTTTTCAAATAAATGAAAATAATCTAAAATATATAATAAAAATTCATTTCTATTTTTTAATCAATTACACATACAAATAAATGGTATACTAGCAATCACACCTTGTTGTGCAATGGGTAGGCCGAAGAGGTGTGGAAGGTCAATTAAGGGAAAGTTTGGTCTATTTTTGCATACATTTGTATAGTACATGTGAGTTCAATTTGTAGTTAATTTAGAAAATGATGTTGTTTGTGCAACAAATGTCTCAATGGAGAAGTGATAGCTTCAAATCAACTATGCATCCACTTACAAGGATCCAAACACAGCAAAAAAAACTTATGAATTGTGAAGATAATCAAGATCCATTACTAATAGGCTCATGTTATGTTTGCAATAGGGAGAGAGAGGGGGGGGATAGAAACAAGGAGAGATAGAGGGGGCAAGAGCGAGAGAGAGGGGCAAGGAGATAGAGAGGAAGATAGAGATAGAGACATAGATTGAAATGGAGAAGGAGAGGGAGAGGGATATGAAGTAGAGGGAGATAAAGATTGAGACATAAATGGAGATGGAGAAGGAGAGGGATATGGAGGAGAAGGAGATACAAAAATAGAGAGGAGAGAGGGATGGACAAAGATGGAAGAGATAAATATATAGAGAGGGAAAAAATGAGGGACGAAGAGATATAAAGACAAAGATATATAAAAAGTGATATAGAGAGAGGGAGAGCTATAGGGGTAGAGAGATGGAGAAATAATAAGATAGAGATAGAGTGACAGATGGAAGAAGAAATATGGAGAAAGATGCAAAAAGATATAGATATAAAGGTTTAAGAAGGGGGAGAGGGAGAGAGATGGATGGATAGAGAGAGGAAGACATGTCTAAAGATAGAGGGGAAGAGAGGACGATAAAGGTAAAGATGAAGATAGATCAAGAGAGGAAGAGGGAGACAAGTAGATAGAGAGATATAGATAGACCTAGAGGGAGAGATAAATATATATAGAGAGAGATAGATAGGGAGATATTGATGAAGAGATGTAAACATATAAAGGAATAAGAAGAGGGAGATAAAGATGAAGAGATAGAGATATATAAAGGAAGAGGGAGAGGGAGAGATATTTAGAGGAAGAGGAAGAGGGAGAGGGAGAGATGGAGAGAGATATAGATGGTGAGATATAGTGATAGAGAGATATAGATATAAAAAAATATAAAGATATGGGGAGAAGGGACAAAGGTTGAGAGATAGACAAAAAAGAGATGTAGCTATAGACAAATAGAGACGGAGAGAGAGAGAGAGAGAAATAGGGGCAATAGAGGTAGAGAGAAAGAGGAAGATATCGATATATGGGAAGATAGAGAGAGAGAGAGAGAGAGAAAGAGATAGATAGATAGATAGATAGATAGATAGATAGATAGATAGATAGATAGATAGATAGAAGAGAAAGGAAGAGAGGTAGAGATAGAGAAATAAAGACAAGTAATAGAGAGAGGGAGAGAGACATATAGATATAGAGATGGAGATAGAGATAGGGAAAAAAAAGGATTGTGTGTGTGTGCAAGTGAGAGAGATATAGAGATAGAGATAGGGATGGAGAAATATGGAGTGTGTGTGATGAGAGAGAGATAGAGAGGAGAGAGATATATAAATAAGAGGTGGAGGGAGAGGGAGGGAGAGATAGGGATAGAAAGAGGGAGAGATAAAGAGACAAATTTAGTGGGAAAGATAAAGGGGTAAGAGAGAGAAAGAGAGATGCAGGGAGAGGTAAGGAGTTAGAGATGGGGGAGATACATGGAGAGGACGATAGAGATAGAGATGGATATGAAGATGGAGATGGATCAAATCTTTGATATATTTTGTATACACATTTCCTAATGAATGTGGCTTCTAGGGGGCACTGTAATATGTTCCAACAAAGGTATTAATAGAAAAGTGATAGCTTCAAATAAATTATGCATCCACTTACATGGATCCAAACATGACCAAAATTAAAATTCTAAATCAAGAAGATAATTATGCTCCATTATAAATAGGCTCATGTTATGTTTGTAATAGGGAGAGAGAGAAAGAGGGAGATCTAAGGGAGGGAAGAGAAAGAAAGAGAGAGAGAGAGAGAGAGAGAGAGGGATAAGGAGATAGAGATGGAGATGGAGAGGAACATTTATTTTAAAAGAAAAATTATCTTTGAAGCCCATTGTGCATTAATTAACAAAAATAGATTATTGAGCATAGAGATTTTGTTAAACCCCAAATTGTGAAGTTCCTATTTACTATCACTACATAGAGTAAATGTGAATGTAATGTGAATTCTGGAGATGAATTAATGATGCTTGTACCTTGTTATCAATATGAATGTTAACTCATTTGATGTTGTTTCATTTGATGTTATCTCAGTTGATGTTATTCATGGTGAAATACTACATAAATGTGAATAGATGGTTATTGAATTATTGTTATTCTAACTTTGAAGATGTTTATATATGTTGCTTATTGTTGTGAACAATTGATTGTTGTAGGCATGTGTTAAATGGTTGCAGGTAAATGTTCACTCTCCAAGGGGAGGGGAAGTATCACTTGGGAGAAGAGCTTGGTCAGGTAACCAGTAAATGTAACTAATTGAGGATACACCCACCACCTTAGATTGAGTGAACTGAGTTAGTTTGTGTGGGTTATAGGTAAGTCGTCCATAGATTTTATGTTTGCATTAGGAGTCTTGTTTACTTCTGCATGCATTTGCAAGTGATGTTTATCTATTTGGTTTATGAGATATTTCTTGTGTTATTACGATCATATGGATAAGTGGGATGTAGGTGGAAGTATGTTTATATATATGCACATGCATGTCAATGGGATCTAACGACACATATATGCATATGTATAGATATACCACACATACACACCTATCAACATGATGGTAACATAAATGGATGTAAGTGAATCAGATGTGAATATATATATATATAATATATATTATATTATATTATATTATATATATACATGTATCCAAATGTATATGCATATCAATACAAGCGAACGTTGGCAAATGGATATGCTCATACGGATGCATCGATATGGTATACCTACACATACGTGTACATAGAGGTATATACATATATATATATATGCACACATCCTATATATTGTGTTTATTATAATTATTTTGCCTTTACGCTTATACATACAGATATACATACATACATATATATATGTATGTCGGATGTACGCTGACTGGCTTACGATATATATATATATATTCTTTATTTATTTATTTTAATTTTTTTTTTTGATACACAAGTTTTAGATTTATATTAATTAAAAAATTTACAACCGTCTGCATAACAGGTAAGACTTCCACCCTTCCATTACCATCCAAAAAAAAAACCAGACCATAAAAAGCCTTTGTAATCAGAGACCCAACTGTCCAAGGCATACTGCCCAACCACCAAACCAAACATACAGAAAACCCAAAATTAGCCATGAGGAATCGGCCCCAACCACGAACTATCAAAACCCAAGCATTCATAAAACATCGAAATGGCCATAAACAGGCCAAGCATCAACCAACCTAGCAAAAAGATATGCCTAAACACACAAGAAGCTAAAAACTACAACCTACTAGCACCACCACCCCACAAACAACAAATATTATCATATAAAATTATTTTTCTTGGCAAAGGCTTCAAAATATTTTACCCACCCAACACCACCAACTGCCAACAAACCAAATAACTTTTTTAGATACTCAATCGCCTACTGCCACCATTTTGTGCTTGACCAATGTCGGGCCGCTCAAGTCGAGAAGGAAAGGATACAGCTTCACGACCTCGTTTGAAGTTCTAAAACTTTCTAGGTTGCACGGTCTCAAAATTCCTTTGCCCTCAGCCACGAAGCCCAACACGTCATCAACTCCTTCTACCAGATCCTCATGGAACATCTTCACCAACAATAATTTAGCCTCAGCCTTGGCCACCCCATTGTTCAGGAGAGAGGCCAAGAACCGAGAAGAGATATGGAGATTATATCTTTCGTATTCCTTATTGGCCAAATGACCAGCCCCTAGAATCATTTTTGTCACCACCAAAACCAAGGAATCCCCATTCAGGAGAATCCGCTTCAAACGTTGGTCCTTAATTTCTCTGAAGGAGTCTTATTTGGCCGACGACTGCAAGGATATAGGGATGTTTGCGCCAAATTTCACCACCCCTTCAACAGAAACCTCAATGATGAACTGAGAGTGCTTCGCCATTGTCCCCTCCACTCAACCCACAGGTGGAAGCCAAGACAAACACCACCTTAAACCAGCTCAAGTTCAACAAAGAAATGTGAAAAAAAAACCAGGTTTGGGTCGTCTTAAACAATTATGTCAACTTAATGCCAAGTACTTGGCAACCACCACCCTCGCTAATGAATGCCTTCCATACGTGCCAAGGAAGATTCGTATGGAGAGGCCTTCGGGTTATAATGACTCAAGTTGCCTCGAGAACGGGAGGGGCACCATGAATAATAAAGTTCGATGTCAATGCCATGTGATCTCCTACCAACACGACCCGCTCCATCGTCCCCCTGTGTCCACCATCGCCACCATGGCACCCATTAGACTAACCTGTCATGCCGAAGAGGAGGGGAGGGAGGGGGAGCCCACCCAACCACCCACATGATATATATATTTATTTAATAAATACATATATATTTATACTTAATATATATTATATTATTATATATATATACACGATATAATCAAATATATATATATAATATATATATTACATATGGTTTTATACATTGGAAATTGACTTATTTCTAATTTAATAAAAGAGTCGATTTAATGTAGACTTCTTTTGGCGTATTTAATCCTTGGCTTAAATATGTCGACTGTGATGAAACTCGACTTATATTTATTTATATATTATATGTAAAAATATATTATATATATTTATATATACATATATATACATATATATATACATGAAAGTATTTAATATATATATGTATATATGTATACATGAAAGTATTTAATATATATATATATATATGTATATATGTAGACATATATATGTATATGTATATATGTAGACATATATATTTATATGTATATATATATCTATATATATATAATATGTATATATATGTGTATACATATATGTATACATATATATGTATATGTATATGTATATATATATATGTATATATATATATATGTATATATGTACATATATATATATGTATATATGTACATATATATATATATGTATATATGTACATATATATATATATACATATACATTATATATACAAACACCATATATATATATGTATCTATGTATATTCGATTATACCATATATATATATATATAATATATATTACATATGGTTTTATAAATTGGAAATCGACTTATTTCTAATTTAATAAAAGAGTTGATTTAATGTAGACTTATTTTGACGTATTTAATCCTTGGCTTAAATATGCCGATTGTGATGAAACTCGACTTTGAATCATACACGACTCTGAGAATTAATCACGCATCACTAGCTATGAAATACGTATGAGTGAGATGCAGAAATACGTCTTAATTTTGTTGGCTTTGACTAAGTTGATATGGGAAATTATGTAAGCACAAACTAAGTCCAACGAAGTTATTGTGTTTAGTTGACTCAACCCAGAAAATAGTTGATTCAAGTTATGTGTTGATGATATGTGATTGACTTATTCCTAGCACATGGAAATTACGCCATTTAACCAGTTTGGTGTCACGTCTCATACATTGACTTATTTTGACCATTGACATATTTTGATCATGACTTATCTTGACCATTGACTTATTTTGATCTTGACTTATTTTGACCATTGACTTAGTTTGACCATGACTTATTTAGATAATGTTTGATCATGACCTTATGAGATTTAATATACGAAGTATGATATGTGTTAAGAGCAATGCTTTAATATAATTGTTTTCTTTCAAGAATTATGAATGCATTCATATAAATGTTGAGTTAATTATTGTTCCTACAATGGTTACTGATACTCTTTTGTTTTGCACGCCTGAGTGCATCTGAGTGGCAGGTGATCGAAGGCCAAGGAGATCGAAGGCCAAGAGTGTGATTGAGGAAAAGGAGGTTAGCTTCTCGACAGGGTAGAAGAGGAGAAAACTCTCGGTTATGCACACACCACTTACATCATGTAGCTGCATTAGATCATGTTCGTTTTTACAATATGATTGCGTGAAATGATTAGCATAGCGAATTTGAAATATGGTTAAATTAGATCATGAAATTATATGGCTTATTCTATTTCCTTATTTCTCATTATAAATTTGAGCAAAAAGGGTTAAATCTATATTTTGATTAAAAGAAATGTATTTAAAAATTAAAACAAATTAAATAAAAGAATAAACATAAAATAAATCTGTTTTGCATAAATGAATTTTTTTAATAATTGCATAAAAGGGATATAAATAAATCTGTTTTATATGGTCAATTTTCTTCCAAAAGAATTAAGAATGAACAGCCCGAGAGAGCATTGGGCTCTGGAAAATTCTGTCTCAAAACCAACAAATTGCTGGGCATGTGGCAATCCTTGCAAAAACTGCTGTCAACTGGAAATGCATGCATGATCCTCGAAAAAGAGGAGGAGGCTTTAAGAAAGAGAAAAAGACTTAGATTGTAGACATCGCAGAGCTCTAGAACAGAGGAAATTAAAAGAGGTACTGTGGAACATCAACAAATAGATCCAAATCTTGCCAGGTTCTCTTCATTATGCCTTCTTTTATCTTTATTTTAAGAACTGCAGTAAGGAATTGAATTATCCCCTGTTTTAGAGTACAAACAACTGTGAATTCCTTTCCAATTTCGTTTTGAAATCTGGGTAACAGCATACTATTCTGTGTTGCAATTATAAGATACACATTCCTTCTTCAGAAATAGGGTTTTCGTTCTGTGGCAAGTCTGCATTCTTTTCTCAAGTGCAATTACATGTCTCTGTATCTGTTTGTTTAAAAATTTGTCATCTAAATGAAAACCAAAATGTTTTTGAGGTAAACCCGAATGCAGATTATACTGGGGAATGTCTTTGTCTTTTTTTTTTCTGAGTTTGAATTGCTTTGGGGATTAGTCCCCTGCCCTCCCCATGGGAAGGACGTGGACTGTGGAGGCTCGCGCCCTCCACAGGCCGCGACCTGTGGAGGGCACGAGCCCACACAGCCCGCCCCCTCCCCATGGGAGGGGCAAGGGCTTTTCCTGAGCCCTTTTGGTCGCTCAATGCCAGTAAGGAAACCATGTAAAATACCCTGTTAATTATGCACGGCCAGTAAATTCACAAATTTGAAAACCAGAATTTCTTACTTCGAATTTTATACAATTGAACATGAATTTCTACACACACACACACACACACACACACACACATATATATATATATATGTATGCATATACAAAATGACTGCACATACATACATACATATATATACATATATATGTATACCTATATATATATATATAATATAAATAGATACCCATGCATTGTATGCCAAATACAAATTGAAACAGGAAACTCTTTCCCAGAAAAGTAGTATGAATTCTGTTTTATAAATATCTTGAATCTGAAGCAAGGACAGAAAAATCTTGAAAAGTCAAGTAACAGGAAGTAGTATGAATTATGTTCTTTGAGTTGATAAATCTGAAGCAAGGACAGAAAAATCTTGAAAAGCCATGTAACAGAAAGTAGTATGAATTCTGTTCTTTGAATTGCTAAAACCTGAAAACAATAACAGAAGTGTTTGAGACACCATATAGACTGGAATGTACCTTGAATATGTTAAAAAGAATACAACATGAAATGTGAATGAAAGATTGTCTTCCAAACCTCAGAATATTTTTTGAACAAAAATTGCATTGTATCAGTATATTATTTTACTCTGTACCCTGTAATGAAATAGGGAATTAAAACTGTCAGTCATAGAAATGCATATGGAAAATTAAAAACACTGTTCTTACTATCAAGTAGTGCACTGAAAATTATCAAGATATATATACATATATATATGTTCTTTATCCAAATTAAAAAGGGGACACTTACCAAAGGATAAATGGCATCTTACAACTGAAATATAAGGAATGTACTAAAAATTCACTTCTTTTAATTATGAAAGCCTGTTTTAAAATGTATTAAGTTTCTGTTAAGTATTATTCAACTGCACTATGGTAACTTCCGGGATAGGGTGCCGAAGGTGGGCGAACAGAGACGGTAGTATTACCTCTTCTAATTCTACCATTTATTATTATTTTGCTTGGCCAAGCACTGTACCATTGAAATAGATGGATTGTTTATTTTAAAAGCCTAGAAATTTATTTGAGTCTCTGCCACCTCCTGTTGCAAGAAATGTGTTTATTTCATGTTAGAAATGCATATAGGCATCAGGCACGCACCGAGAGTGCCCTCCTGTTTTACCGTTTCGGGTTGCTAGGCTCCTTTATGCAGGGCCGGGGATTCCTTCGAGTTAGGAAGGGACCCGGGGAAGTCATGGACTTCGTGGTTGGGTGGAAAAGGCGCCTGAATCACATTCTTGGCCCCAGCTCGCAAGAAGACCAAGGTGTCACGGCGGTTGGTGGATCCAAGATTATTTGCTATTGATGTACTTATGTATCATTCAGACTTGGCTTGTGAAGCCCGTTATTTATGTATATACATTTTGAAATTCTTGTTGAAACTTGAAATGGAAGTATAATTGAAAGTATTTAATGTATCATTGATTTTAAGAAGTTAAAGTTTTATATCTTAGCGTAGAAAAGAAGTTCTATTAGAAGGATTGATTCCTCCAAGTGAAGAGGAATATATGTATATGAGAAAATCATTGAAATACTTATGCTTTGTTTCATTTACAATGATGATATTATTTTATGAAATGCTACTCAAATTCTCTTTATTTCATTTGGAAGAATTATGAGAAATGTTGACTTTTCGGAAACTTATTTATAATGGTTTGAATAAATTTAGAACACTTTTAATTTTCCTTAATGATGTGTTAAAAGGGTTTGAAAATTACTCTTAATTTTCCGAGTGTTACATTTGGTGCCACCTCTGTTTTCATTTTCCTATAGGTGTTGATTTGGCAGAAAATTATGAATTTCCCATGTGCAGTTGAAATGGTATTTTTGAATGTTGGTAATGAGAAAGTTGATTTGTTAAGCTTAATGTTGAGTATGAGCTTAAACTGTCACCGCCTTTAAGTTGAATCATACTGAAAGAGAGTGGTGTCGATTCACATACCAAAACTGTAGGATTTATGGAGGTTGGTTGCTCTATAAATAGCTGCACCAACTCATTGAAACACATTAATCATTTTCTCATTATCATTTTTCTTATACTTATTCATTCTTGAGTGATTATTATTCATGGCCATTCATAATCTTTCACATTTTTTTATTTTGTGTGTTCATTATTTCCATTAAAAATGATGTATCATACCAAGAGTATACATCCTCTGTTGTTAATCATATCTGAGTTTCACTAGTCAATTTCATCAATTATATGAGTGGGAATAGAGAGAGACTTGTGAGGAAGAGTTGTATTTATCTGAGAAAAGTGTGCTATCAACTAGTAAGAGAGGAAATTGAGTCGGGAAGCTGGATTAAGCTAAATTACTATCGGAGAAGGCTACACTATCATCATTATCAGGGATAAGCAATAACAGGCATGGGGATTTCTTCTTCTTGTTGTTGATGTGTTTTCTATGTCGCCTAAAATGTCTTTTTTGTTTGTGCAATAGAATTATTTAAGATTATTTTTTAAAAAGGGAATTGAAGCTTTTAGGTTGTTTTATACTATGTTTTTAAGTACTCCAGGATAGGAGAGTTTGCTTGACACAAATACTTAGTTGTATTAGATATGTCGAAGAGGTAGCTTGACACAAGTATTTAACTATACTAGATATTTCAAAGAGATTACTTGACTAAGGAATTCAATTATGTTACATGTGGTACAACATAGGTATTTAATTATACTATATATGTTTGGACATGGGATGCAATTGTGTTTGTATTTACTCCATAATAGGAGTATGGTTTATAACTTAATTATTATATACTAGTCAACAATTGAGGACTCTATCCTAAGAATTGGAAGGGAATATTGAGATTAAGATTCGCCCATGGAAATGTATAAATCACTTGACCTTATGAAATCCTATATGAATGGAAATGTAGGTGGGATGCCTAGTGAGTTAAAGTAGCTACTAGGTGAATTACTTTACACTCTTGAATGGAATTCATATTTTAACTAGACTCTATTTGAGTGGCTCTTATATTAAAATGGATACACTCTCAAATGGAAGCATCTATTGCTATGTTGTGACATCATAGAATTTTCACTTAGTGTGAAATGTTGGAAAATTTTACTTAGTAGAACATCGAGGTTGTTACTTGTGCTCAAATAGGATATACCAAAGATGGGACTCTCCTATATTATTAAGAGAATTCATGGAGTTAACAATAAATGTTTGTGCTTGGTAATTAGATATGCAACTAAATCCGATATATTCTAGGGACCAACATGAATGAACAAGGATTAATACTTGAAATTAGTACCAAATCTTATTGGGAAAATTAGATTGAGTTAAAGGATGGATTGCATCTTTGGAAATAATGCGAGGACAAAAGAAATCCAAGTTTTGGATGCCCTAAGATAGAAGGGATTTATCTCTACAAAACTCCTAACCATTATTACTTGGAAACTAAAGGAGGCATGAGATCATAGAATAGGTTTTCACTTAGTCAAGGAATAGACTATTATTGGAAATAAAAAAACCTATGTACCCAAAATTTTGGAAGAATTCATGAATGGAATGAGGAAATCAATGTCAGAGTTAGGAATTTGGAACGACAAAGGGAATTGTCAGATGAGAAACCATTGTAGTCTAAGAAAAGATATAGAGGTTGCATGGAATGTGGCAAGATAATGTCTAGTATGCCAGGAAATATAGATCGGGTGTCATCATCAGTAGGACATATATTCTAGAGAGAAAGTGGTAGAACACAAGACAGATCAATCTTTCTATGTTGGTAAAAATTGACATAATGTTCTAGTGGACAGACTCACCAAAGTAACCAACGCTATTTGGAAACTTGACTTATAAGATTTCGATCCTAAATAATATATTGTGGGAAGTAGCTGCTTAGTATCCTGAGAAGGTTATTTCAGTTTTGAACAAGCAAATAATGATAGGGTTGTGTAAACGATGACCATACTATCAAACATTAAGTTGAGTGAATGTGCAATATATTAGTATAGTCAAATAAGCAAAAATGGTAGACTAAATCTTAAATTATTTATAAACTTCTAACATTGAGGTTTGGACCACTGTATGGAAAAGAAGGATGTAAACTCTATTAGGCTAAAATAGGGTTAGCCATAAACTTGATAGAATGTCAAAAAGGGGTAATAGATTGAAGTGATCGATGAAAATTTGTCGATACAAAGCTTAAGTATGAAGTAGTATTAGGATTTGGCAGGAGTCCAAGAGCAATGTTATGCTTGAGATGGACACGTAATCAAGAGAAAGTACTTTATGGCAAGGAAAATGGATGTGTAAGTGATGGACAGACTCGGTTTATGAGTTGTCTAAAAGTATAAATACCAAAGGGAAAGGATGGTACCCATGGTGTAGTATACAATGCACCGGCATTCCTTATCTATTTGGATTATATTGAGGATAAATTCATGGGCCAATGATTTCTGAACACTATGTCTTTGGTATTATGTATAGTTACTACTGTATCTAGAATGTATATATATGATAATGTATGAAATCTCTTTGCGAGAGTAAGTATGTGTGAGGCATACAAGATTTCCCTATGCGATAGTGAGGGCACTCAAAGCAAGGTCCAGGGAGGACAAGGTTGCTACATAGGATAATTTTTTTATAAACCTTATGTATTTTGAGAATAGTAAGTAAAACTTTATTTGACTCTAATTGTATGTTAAAAGGCTATAGATCATCGAGGACAATGATTCACAAGGGGGGAAGTATGTTACACCCCAAATTGTGAAGTTACTATTTACTATTACTACATAGAGTAAATGTGAATTTTGGAGATGAATTAATGATGCTTGTATCTTGTTATCAATATGAATGCTATCTCATTTGATGTTATCTCAGTTGATGTTATTCATGGTGAAATACTGCATAAATGTGAATAGATGGTTATTGAATTATTGTTATTCTAACTTTGAAGATGTTTATATATGCCGCTTATTGTTGTGAACAATTGACTGTTGTAGGCATGTGTAAAATGGTTGTAGGTAAATGTTCATTCTCCAGGGGGAGGGGAAGTATCACTCGAGAGAAGATCTTGGTCAAGTAACTAGTAAATGTAACTAACTGAGCATACACACACCACCTTAGATTGAGTGAATTGAGTTAGTTTGTGTGGGTTATAGGTAAGTCGTCCATAGCTTTTATGTTTGCATTAGTAGTCTTGTTTACTTCTACATGCATTTGTGAGTGATGTTTATATATTTGGTTTCTGAGATCTTTCTTGTGTTATTATGATCATATGGATAAGTGGGATGTAGGTGGAAGTATGTTTATATGTATGCACATTCGTGTCAATGGGATCTAATGACACGCACATGCATATGTATAGATATACCACACGTACACACCTATCGATATGATGGTAACGTAAATGGATGTAAGTGAATCAGATGTGAACGCACACACACACACACATATAGATAGTATATACATGTATCCATATGTATATGCATATTGATTCAATCGTACATTGGCAAATGGATAAGATCATATGAATGCATCGATATGGTATACCTACACATACATGTACATAGAGGTATATATATATATATATATTTATATTTATATGAAAGTATTTAAAATATATGTGTGTGTATTACATATATACCATATATATATAATAATATAATATATATTACATATGGTTTTATACATTGGAAATCAACTTATTTTTTATTTGATAAAAGATTTTTTTTTTGTAGACTTCTTTTGACTTATTTAATCCTTGGCTTAAATATGCCGATTGTGGTGAAACTTGACTTTGAATCATACACGTTGTTGGTTGAATATTTTGTAAACTTAGGAGGTTTGGAAAAATGGTGATTTCAACAGAGTGTGTGAGTTAAACTCTCCTATTTAAGGGAAGGCTCCCCCTATCTAAATAACTAAAAACAAATATGGGTGGAACAATAATCTCTCCTCTTGTTTTAGAAAAGATTAAACTCTTTTCTCTTTGCAGAAAAGTAATATGGAATTTTAAATAAACTTTAACAACAGCTCGTAATAAATTCAGTAGAAAGGAAATGAAGTTTCCTGAAAGCTCAAAGACTTCCGTCACTTCCTTCAGGACGGGAAAACAATCTCAAGCGCAAAGTCTTGAAAATTTGCTATCCTATCTACCCTTTTGTAAGATAATTCTAATGATAATATATAGTATAAGACAACACAAAGTCTGCAAAATGATGTATCTATTAACCACTATGAATGAGAATCGTTACGAGCACAAAGACTTGCAATTCTTCTTAACTTCTAAATTATGAATTCAATCTTCAACATTTACAGCACAAAGTCTGAAAATATTTCAATTGAAGCTCTCCTTAGCAATCTTCCACAATCTCCAAATAATCACAAAGTAATGCTCCAAAATGACATAAGAACACCATGGATGCAAAGTAGGATTTCAACACAAAGTCTAAAATTTCCAACTCTTTGATATTACTTGAAAAAGAACAACTTATAACTATAAAGCTCAAAGTCTTTATGAGTACAAAATTCTGCAGAGTTTTCTTGCTTGCCAAAAAGATAAAAATTACAAAGGACCCCCTCAAGTATTTATAGGAGAGAGGTCATGAGAAAAAGGTGGGAGGATCCCAACTAACTTGAGAAATTATCTCAACCACCAACTACTTGCAATTGATTTATTCCAAATTACAAGTCCTATTGTAATTTGATTTGTAACTTGATTACTGGTAATTACAATCTTGAATAATGCGAGTAGCATGGCCACTTGCCATTACAATTTCTGACTTTACATGTAATTTGTCAAAACAAAATTACAAATGCATAATTGAAATTATTCTACGTGTCCAAGACATGACTCAAACCATCATCCTTGAGCGGGTCTTCATGCTGCTGTTTGGAAAATATTCTTCCATCTCTATCTTGAAAGCATTCTATGCTCAATCATGTCACTTATTCAACTCCTTGTGTAGCTTCATCATATTGTTGCTCTTTCTTTGTATCATTCTCCAGCCTTGGAATTTGTTTGAAACATAAGGCCCATGCCTTATATTATTGATTTGGTAGGTCATGTGCGCAAGCAGGACTAACGAGAATGAGACAAAGGGGCTGCAAAAATGAGGTTGAAGCTCAATTTCGGGTTTTGGAAATAGCATTACATGTGTGAAAAAAAAAAGAACATTGACTTGCATTTGTGGAGAATGAACATGCAACTTCATATGTGTATGGGAAAATACAAGTTTTGCACTTGTGATTGGATCTCAAAGACTCATTTTCAAGTGTTTTTGAATGCATTTTGGACCAATTTCGGGTTTTGGAAGGCTGACAATGAGTGCAAAGTGTATTCAGGATTTTTGGGACATATTGCAAGTTAAAAAGTGCAAGGTAGGAAAAATGAGAGGTCATTGCAAGTTTATTTTTGAAACTTCTACTTGCACTCTTTACCAAAACTTCCTACTTGCAGTTGGTTTATAAAATCCCGATTTTTAGCCAAGGGCATCATTTTTCTTTCTTTTTTCCACAGAAAATGGAAATGAGATGATGGAGAAATGGGTATGTAAATGAGATGAAATGAAAGGAAAATTTATGGCAAATGAAATGAATGGAATGAAAGTGAAATGAAATGAAAGGCAAATGGTATGAAATGAAAAATGCTGAGAAAGACATTTTTGAAAGACATTTTTATGGAATGAGGAGAACGCGTTTGGGAATGGAGGTGTTTTTGAATGAATGAAAACACATTTTTTTATTGAAGGCGTAAAAGATGGAATGAGAGGCGAATGGCGTGTTCCAAATGGAGGTGTATGAAAGTAAACACGTTTTTCAGCATAGATGTGTTTTATAAAATAGCATATGAGATGGAATGAAGGGCGTATGAAAGGAAAATGCGTTTTCAGCTGTAAGTGTTTTATAAAATATGCAAACTCAGCTTTATAGAAAGGCAACTTAGGAACAAAAGATTTAAAGCAACAAAAACAAAAAAATAAAAAGAAACAAAGAACATACCTGCAACAAGAGTTTACAAGCCAAAATAAAGAAAAATAAATAAATAAATAAAACCCTAGGCGCCTTGAGCAAACTCAAATCTGCAAAAACATGGCAATGGTAGAGCAAAAATGGGGGATTTAATAAAGTTGCAGACCTTGCCAAGTGTTCTTTGTGCCAAAAATCTCTCCAATCGGGGTGCATATGAGCAAGAGCAAGTTAAAAATCCACAAAAACACTTGCAAAACTAATTTCGGGTTTTTTGATGCTCATTGCAAGTGAACAAAATAACAAATAGCTTCAAAAATTCCCTTTACTTGCATTTCAAGTTTTTAGATACACTTTGCAAGTGAAAAATAACTTGTAAAACTTCATTGCAAGCATTTCGGGTTTTTTGATGCTCATTGCAAGTGAACAAAATAAAAAATAACTTCAAAAATTCCCTTTACTTGCATTTCGGGTTTTTAGATACACTTTGCAAGTGATTTAAGTTAAAATAGGAACTTTTTTAAGTCATTGCAAGTGACTTTAAGTGAAATCAGAACTTTTTCAAGTCATTGCAAGTGACTTTAAGTGAAATCGGAACTTTTTCAAGTCATTGCAAGTGACTTTAAGTGAAATCAGAACTTTTTCAAGTCATTGCAAGTGACTTTTTAAAAAGTAACTTGTAATAGGAGCAAAAAGTTCCTACAACTTACTTGTAATAAGAAATCAAAACCCCTACTTGCAGTGATGCCCCAAAAACCTGAAATTGACCAAAAACATGAGAAAAATGACTCAGAATTTCGCAAAAACGAACGGGTGAGTAAAAAGTGCTAACCCAAAGGACTATAGACCCAAAACTGAAATTTTCTAACCTTTGCACCTCGTAAAACATGCCTTAGACGAGAAAATATTAAAATTTTATCAAAATTTTAATATGTTATCCCAATTTTAGCAAGTCAAAAATTAGGGACAACACACGCCTCTAAAAATTAATCACACATCACCAGCTATGAAATACGTATGAGCGAGATGCATAAATACATCTTAATTTTGTTGGCTTTGACTAAGTCGATATGGGAAATTATGGAAGCACAAACTAAGTCCAACATAGTTATTGTGTTTAGTCGACTCAACCCAGAAAATAGTCGATTCAAGTTATGTGTTGATGATATGTGATTGACTTATTCCCAACATATGGAAATTGCGCCATTTAACTAGTTTGGTGCCACCTCTGTTTTCATTTTCCCATAGGTGTTGATTTGGCAGAAAATTACAAATTTCCCATGTGTAGTTGAAATAGTCTTTTTGAATGTTGGCAATGAGAAAGTCGATTTGTTAAGCTTAATGCTAAGTATGAGCTTGAACTGGTACCACCTTTAAGTTGAATCATGCTAAAAGAGAGTGGTGTTGATTCACATGCCAAAACTGTAGGATTTATGGAGGTTGGCTACTCTATAAATAGCCACACCAACTCATTGAAACCTATTCATCATTTTCTCATTATCATTGTTCTTATACTTACTCATTCTTGAGTGATTATTATTCATAGCCATTCATAATCTTTCATATTTCTGTATTTTGTGTGTTCATTATTTCCATTAAAAAGGACGTATCATACCAAGAGTATACATCCTCTACTGTTAATCATATTTGAGTTTCACCAGTCTATTTCATCAGTTATATGAGTGAGAATAGAGAGAGACTTGTGAGGAAGATTTGTCTTTATCTGAGAGAAGTGTGCTATCAACAAGTAAGAGAGGGAATTGAGTTGGAAGCTGGATTGAGCTGATTTGTTGTTGGAGAAGGCTGCACTATCATCATTATCGGGGATAAGCGATAACAAGCATGGGGATTTATTCTTCTTGTTGTTGATGTGTTTTCTATGTTGCCTGGAATGTCTTTTCTGTTTGTGCAATAGAAGTATTTAAGATTATTTTTAAAAAAGGGAATTAAAGCTTTTAGGTAGTTTTATACTATGTTTTAAAGTACTCTAGGATAAGATATTTTCCTTGACACAAATACTTAGTTGTATTAGATATGTTGAAGAGGTAGCTTGACACAAGTATTTAACTATACTAGATATGTCAAAGAGATTACTTGACTGAGGAATTCAACAATGTTACATGTGGTACAACATAGGTATTTAATTATACTAGATATGTTTGGACATGGGATGCAATTGTGTTTGTATTTACTCCATAATAGGAGTATGGTTTATAACTTAGTTATTATATACTAGGCTTGATTGAATGCAAGAGTCGAATGAGGTACCACTAGCTAAGTTATTAGATTAACTTGGAAAGTTTGTGTTACTCCTAGGATAAGCATGGGAGCAGGCTTGTGTACTTACTTGCTTAATAGATTCATTACTAGTAGATTGTTTTGAAGATAGGTTATCTGGGATGACAAACTATCCATTGAAGGATATACCTAAGTTGTGTACTTGCTAGTTAAGTAGGTTATTACCAAGTAGATTAGTATGTTGTAGGTTAGTCTGGGGTGACAAATCTACCCATTGAAGGGAAATACCTATGCGTAGTTGAAGATAACCTTAAGTCAAATCAGCCCTAAGTAGTGTATGTGACAAATGACCCTTAATAGAACATGTTGAATGAAACACTTTGATCAAAGTAGTGCAATGTATGAGACTTCACTTAGTTGTGTGATACTTGAGACTACATTGTCAGTTCACCATGATTCCGTATTACATGCTAGTTTGAGATTGTCAAGTTGCACAAGTTCTAGTTATGTAGGACACAACACTATGCTCAGTTGGTTGTCGTTATCATTTACTCTACCAATCTCTTCATCGAAGGGAAGGGCCATCTATCGAATAGTAGATGTGTGGGGGACCGCATTATGAGTCTATGGTTGGCAGAAAAGCGTCTTAGTGATGCTTCTCCTCCACAACAGGTGACAGAAGAACCAATATTTGAAAGGACAGATTCCTATCCATCGTCTTACAGCTATTTGTTCTAAAGCTCATTGGAGCTATGTATATAAGTGTATGTATTTTTGTATTGTTGTAACTTGTAAAGTTATTGTAACAAGATGGAATCTTTACTATAAGTTGATATAAACTCTTGTTCATATATTATCAATAAAAGAAAGAAATTTTTTATTGCAATGACTTGCTACTTGTTTATTTACTCGTATGATGTAAATTTATAAATTTTTACTGCACTAAAGGGTTAGCACGTTACAGATTTATTGAATGATGAAGTGGCACTCTATGATATTTGAAAGGCCAATAAACCCCATTTGTATGTAATCATATATTTTATATCTTTTGTCATAAAGAGACCCTTCGAAAAATTGTCTTGACTCCATTTTTATATGGTAGGGAGTTGAAGTTATCTTTTCAAATGGGTTTAGTCTATCTTTTAGACCCATGAATAATTTATGTCTATCTTTTAGAAAAATAGTTGTATATAAATAGTGAGAATGATGATGTATTATATCATTTATCAAAGTTTAATTTTTTGGTATGATTGATATTTATTCGATCCTTGAATATTTTTGATGGGTTGGATTATTTAGTTGTGATAGTTTAACCAAATGATAACTTCTAATTTAGATATATGCTCCCTCATAATATTATAATCTAACATTCAAAAATAAAATTTATTATATATAGAATAAATTATATTTATCTATATACCATTAATTTTTCTTTGATTAAGTATATCAATTGTTTTAATTTAGTTAAAATATGAATTTTAAAAAATAAAAATATTCAAAAATCAAATAATTAAAATCACACTACAAACTAAAGAGTTTCAAATGTTTTCTAATGAAGGTAAAATTATGATTTATATTATAAGTTAGATGTCCATCCTTTGTTTCCTTAAAAATAATTATAATTTAAAAAAGAATGCAAGAGGATATAGATATTTGATCTCAAAACTGTTTATTTTTTTAAATAGTGAATTTATCTCTTCATCACTCTAGTGAAGTCATCATTTATATTTTGATCGTCTACATGTTCTTGCAAAGATTTCATGGATTTTTTTTCTCTATATTAAAACTTATGCATTAGCAATAAAATAAATAAATCTAACAATATTATTAAGTTGAACCATTTATAATTAATATAGATAGAAAGTAGATATAATACCCATAATATATTTATTTATTTATTTTTAATCAAAAGGCTATAAGCCTATATATATTTATATTTATAATAAAGATGTACATTAGATTATAATTTCATGGCTCTCATCAGCCATTATCAAAAAATTCATGGCCCTCATCATCTAGTATCAAAAATCCCTGAGCCCTCTGACTTTTGCAAAAAACATTTGAGGATAGCCAAAATTTGGCCCTAATACCCAAGCTATACAATATCATTTGAGGCCAAACAAAAAAGAGGACATATCTAAGCATTACATTTGCAATATATTTAGAGGCCTAACAAAATTTGGAGCCATATTTAAGCATCATCTACAAATTTCAAAAATAAGAGAAGTAATTTATATCATGCTATTCCTCCATCTGATCAACTTGGACATCATTTTCATCTTGATACTCCTGAAGATGAACCATATCAGATTGCACAGGTGGCTAAGCATTTAGATTCAGGGGCATGATTGTAAGGAAAATCAGATGCAGAAATAATTCTCCTAACGTCAATACCTCAGGAAAGAATGCAGATATACTTTTAAATTTTACAATTACAGTTCAACTAAGATGCACTGTGAAGTAAATAACAGAAACAGAGTATTTGACATTCACACATGAACACCAGATATACGTGGGAAAACCCTTTCTGGAGAAAAACCCACCACACCAAGAGGAATCACTTTGTATTACAACAATAAAGATTACATACAAATGTCAGACTTATCTTTCTGGTGTCTGTTTATAGCAGCATTCACCATGAACAATCTTCGAACAGAAACTTTCAAGTTACAACCTTTACAAATTAGAATACATTTACTGATCATACAACAATCTATCGAATCAACCTTCGAACCAACCAACCATAATATGCAATCACAGAGTATATCCCTATTGTTCCATGTTTGTCAAGCTTCCTCACAGAACCGTCATAACGAACAATCTTCCAACTGTTCAGATTCGGCTTCTCCTATTGGTCCACGAGACTCCACATAGGATGGTCAAAAAATAGTCAACAGAATTCGCATTGTGTTGGCATCTCGGTGAGACACTAACAGTGTCTTGCCGATGCCACATAACCTTCATATCAATGTCGCCAAGAGATACCATTATTGCCAAGACATTCTATTGAGCTTTCAGTGTTGCACCGAAACACCAAGCAGTTGCCCAAACCTATCAATTTCACTAGGAGATCATAGAGAGTCACCAAAGGTTATATCGAAGTCACAAGTCATATCGAGCTCCAAATCACGGTCGGCAAGACTTACATCTTTCGCCGAGAGAACATACAGAACTCCAAGACTTACCCCGAAGGCTTCAACATAAAGCACTGTCGACGAGACATGTTACTTTCGCTAAGACATCACACCGAGCTCTAGGACTTACCCCAAAGTGTTCATCTGTTACCAAGAGTTATATCGAAGATCCCTTATCATCGGCAAGACTTACATTCTTCACTGGGACTTCTTCCCGAACCATTTGGGTTACCCTGATAGCCATCGGCTATCGGCAAGACATCCTTCAGTCGCTAAGATGTTTCTCCAAAACCCTTCCAGTTACACCGATGAACAATATTTGAACCTCCGTCGGTGAGACCTTTGCACATCGGCAAGACTTCCGATAGACTATAAGCTATGCTAAGGACCACAACATGTAACATACTATCGGCGAGACTCTAACACTTGGCTGGGACTTCTCACCAAGCCGCTATAAGCTATCCCAAAGCCCGTGGTCATTATGAGTCTCCCTGATTTACGATTGAATGGCCTGTCAGCCAAAGATCTCCCCTAGCGCTAAGAGGCCATACCGAACACTCCTTGTCACAGTGATAGCTCCACAGTGAGAGCATTCGGCAAGATAGAAACTCGGTCATAGTGACCTGTACAAAACATGATGCTACCAATCTACTAGTTAGCTAGACATGATAGATGTCATACCAACTTTCCTCCAATGGAGGTTTCAACCTGTATTGATTGAGACATAATTCCAACAATCTCCCACTTGACGAAGATCATACAGGCACCTCTAGAGCACAACATAACTTACTGAAAATCATGGGCACTGAGGCCCATTGAACTGGCACACCACCTGAACTTTTCTGTGCTCACTGGCTTTGTCAATGAATTTGCGACATTCTCCAAAGTATCAACCTTTTCCAAACTGACCTTTCCATCCTCCACCATATCTTGTACAAAGTGATACTGTATGTCAATATGTTTCGTCCAGGCATGGAAAGTAGGGTTCTTTGCCAGACAAATTGCACTCTGATTGTCACAGAAAATAGTTATTTCCCCTGCATCAAAACCAATGTTAGAACACAAATGTTTCAACCAAACTACTTCTTTACAAGCATGAGTAGCTGCCATGTATTTAGCCTCCGTAGTGGACAAAGCAACAACAGCCTGCCACTTACTCATCCAACTCACTGCACCACCATTCAACATGAAAATGTATCCACTGGTGGACCTCCTGCTGTCAATGTCCCCTACCTAATTAGAATCTACATATCCACGAATGTTGAGATTCCTCTATGATTCAACCGAATTTCCATGGTAACATAGAGCAAAATATGAAGTACCCTTCAAATATCTAAACACTCTCTTCACAGCATCCCAATGCATTCTTCCTGGATTAGCCATAAATCGACTAAGAACTCCCACTGCTTGGGCAATGTCTAGCCTTGTACAAACCATTGCATACATGAACTGCCAACCGCACTAGCATAGGGTACACTGGTCATGTTCTCCATCTCAGTAGGAGATTTTGGACAGTCCTCAATAGATAGCTTTGTTCCTTGCATGACTGGAACCACTAGCTGTTTGCAATCATTCATACAAAATGTCTCAAGAATAGTTCTGATATAATTACTTTGACTGAGCCATAGTTTTCTATTTTTCTTGTCCCTGGTTATCTCCATCCCCAGAATATACCTTGCTGCACCAAGATCCTTCATTTCGAACTTAACAGAAAACTGAGACTTAAGATAAAAAATCATTAGCTTACTATTGCCTATGAACAACATACCATCAACATAGAGAGCAATAACAAGTACTTGATCACTTTCAGCTTTGTAATATATGCAGTGATCAGATTTTGATCTCACAAATTCCAAAGATAATACAAAAGTATCAAATTTTTGGTACCACATTCTAGGTGACTTTTAACCCATACATAGACTTCTTTAATTTGCATACTAGTTTTTCTTTACCTTTCTCAACAAAGTGCTTAGGCTGGGACATATAGATTTCTTCTTCAAGATCACCATGAAGAAATGTTGTCTTCACATCCATCTGTTCGACCTCTAAGTCATACTGCTGTCAGTGACAAAATAAATCTGATAGATGTCAGCTTTGCTATAGGAGAAAATATTTCCCCATAATCGATTCCCTCTACCTAGGAATAACCCTTTGCAACCAGTCTTGCCTTGTACTTTTCTACACCGCCATCCAGACCAATTTTCTTCTTAAATACCCATTTGTAGCCAACTGCCTTTCTGCCTTTAGGCAAGGGCACCAGACTCCAGGTTTCATTCTTTTCTAATGATGCCATCTCTTCATTCATGGCTTCCAACCAAGAGTTTGAGTCAGACATTCTAAATGCCTCATTCACAGTCCTAGGCTCATCAGTGCTCGAAATTAAAGCATAAGCACAAGTAGAATTAATCAAAAAGAACCCATACCTATCTGGTTTTTTTCTTTCACGGGTTGACCTCCTCACTTGCTGAGGCTGAGGTTCTTCTTTAGAACTTTCAGAACTGCTTGAGCTCTACTCAGTTTTAGGTACATTTTGAATTTTGAATTCCTCTTTCTCTGGTGTAGGAGGAATTAATGCTACATCCCTATTGTTTTCTGACTTTGTCTTTGACTGCATATCCAAAGTGGAAGGTTTCAGCTCACGAAAGATTACACTTTTGTTGTATACAACCTTCTCTATATCAGGATTCCAAAGCTTGTATCCTTTTATGACAACGCTATAGCCGATAAAAATATATTTGACAGCCTTGTTCTCCAATTTAGATCTTTTTACATCTAGCACATGAGCATATGCCTCACAGCCAAAAACATGAACATGTCTAAGAGAGGGCTTCTTACCAGACCACGCTTCCAAAGGTGTTTTCTCAACAAGAGCAGAATTTGGAGAACGATTAATTAGATAACATGCAGTAGATACAACCTCAGCCCAGAATTTCTCCTCCAAGCTAACACTACTAAGCATACTTCATGCTCTCTCCATCACTGTCCTATTGAACCTTTCTGCAACTCCATTCTGCTATGGAGTATAAGGTGTAGTCTTGTGTCTTTTAATTTTATGGTCTTTACAGTATCTTTCAAATTCATCAAAACATAATTCACCACCATTATTAGTCCTTAAGCATTTTATTTTTCTTCCAATCTGATTTTCTACAAGGTTCTTAAATTCCTTAAATCGACTAAACACTTATGATTTACTTTTCAAAAAATAAACAAATGCTCTTCTTGAATAATCATCAATGAACGACACATAGTATCTTAATTTATAAAAATAAGGAACATCTACTGGACCAAATACATCTGAATGAATATAATCTAGCAAACCAGAAGATTTATGAGGACTGGAATAAAATGAAAAACAGTGCTGCTTTCCATATATACAATGTTCACAAAATTCAAATTCAAGATTACAATCTTCGAGCCCCTCAACTAGGTTTTTATTCTTCAAGGTTTTTAAACCTTTTTCTCCTATGTGGCCTAACCTATGATGCCAAAGCATAGTCTTCTCTGTAGGAAGTTTTACTTCCATAGAGTTTACATAATTAGGGATATTACCCTTTTTACCTCCACGAGTAGTTTTCAGTGACTTTCCAGAGACACTGTTACATTGAATAGCCTGTGCATCCAACTTGTACAGGGTACCAATTCGAGCACCTCTAGCCAGCACCATTGAACCTCTAGTCATCTTGCAACCATTTCCAGAGAACGTAACTTGTACTCCAATATCATTCAGCATATTCACAGAAAGTAAGTTTCAAGCCAGACATGGTATATGCATTACATTATTGATTCCCTTCACTCTGCCATCATGGAATTGTATTCTGACTCTTCCACTACCAACTATCTCCAAAGTTGAATCACTTGCCAAGTACATCTTTCCACCATTGTATTCTTCATACTTCATGAACCATTCTCTATGAGATGTCATGTGGAAAGATGCTCCAGAATCAATCAACCAGACATCATCTGATGCCTAAGTAGCCAAGGCTGCAATGAAGGCGTCACCATTACTATGAGAAGAACCATTATTGGAAGAGCCCTTCTTCTTTTTCTCCTCTTTACAATCCTTTCGGAAATAACCAGGTTGCCCACAGTTCCAACATTTCACCTTGGACTTCTTGCTAGGAGACTTTGATCTCCCCTCTGATTTCGATTTGGACTTCTTGTCCTTCTTCTTGCCTTTCTCTTTTGGTCTTCCTCTGATAGCAAGGGCCTTCTTCGCCATCTCAGAAGATTTCCTTCTCATTTCTTCTGACAGTAAAGAACCAACAACATCTTCCATCTTGAAACTGGATGTTGTACTCCCAATAGCCATCACCAGATGATCCCATGAGTCTAGTAAAGAACACAATAGAAGCATACAACAATCCTCTTCTTCAGTCTTCACACCAATAGATGTTAATTAAGCAAGCAACATATTAAATGTGTTTAAATGATCAGCCATAGAACCTCCTTCTTACATTCTCAAAGAATACAGCTTCTTCCTCAGGAACAATTTATTCACCAAGGACTTCCCCTGATAAATAGACGCCAGTCTCTTCCACAAAGAAGAGGCACTCTTCTCCTCATGCACATTCAGAAGCACTAAGTCTGCCAAACAGAGCCTTATCATCCCCTTAGACTTCCTATCTGCAAGGTCCCAATCTTCTTGCTTCATGCCTGTAGGTTTAGTTCCAGACACTGCAAGCCACAGATCACGATCAACTAGAAGATTCTCCATCTTGAGTTTCCACAACTCATAGTTACTGCCGTTGAACTTCTCTATTTCAAACTTTCTAGATGTGCTAGCCATCTCAACCTATAATCAAAAATAACAATTTTCTACAAAACTCCTACTAAATAGAATTGACTCAAAAAACCCAACATACCCACAAGGATAACACAACTGGACAGGCTCTGATACCACTTGTAAGGAAAATTAGATGCAGAAAAAATTCTCCTAACGTCAATACCTCAGGAAAGAATGCAAATATACTTTTAAATTTTACAATTATAGTTCAACTAAGATGCACTATGATGTAAATAACATAAACAGAGTATTTGACATTCACACATGAACACCAAATATAAGTGGGAAAACCCTTTCAGGAGAAAAACCCACCACACCAAGAGAAATCACTTTGTATTATAGCAATAAAGATTACATACAAATGTTAGACTTATCTTTCTGGTGTCTGTTTATAGTAGCATTCACCATGAACAATCTTCAAACAAAAACTTTCAAGTTACAGCCTTTATAGATTAGAATACATTTACTGATCATACAACAATCTATCGAATCAACCTTCAAACCAACCAACCACAATCTACAATCATAGAGTATATCCCTATTGTTCCATGTTCGTTGAGCTTCCTCACAGAACTGTCATAATGAACAATCTTCCAACTGTTCAGATTCGGCTTCTCCTATTGGTCCACAAGACTCCACATAGAATAGTCAAAAAATGGTCAACAAAATTTGCACTGTGTTGGCATCTCAGTGAGACACTAACAGTGTCTCACTGATGCCACATAACCTTCATATCAATGTCGCCAAGAGATACCGTTATCGCCAAGACGTTCTATCGAGCTTTCAGTGTTGTGCCGAAATACCAAGTAGTCACCCAGACCTATCGCTTTCGCCAGGAGATCATAGCGAGTCACCAAAGGTTATACCGAAGTCACAAGTCATATCGAGCTCCAAATCACAGTCGGCAAGACTTACATCTTTCGCCGAGAGAACATATCGAACTCCAAGACTTACCCCGAAGGCTTCAACATAAAGCACTGTCGGTGAGACATGTTACTTTCACTAAGACATCACACCGAGCTCTAAGACTTACCCCAAAGTGTTCATTTGTTACCAAGAGTTATATCAAAGATCCCTTATCATCAGCGAGACTTACATTCTTTGCTGGGACTTCTTCCCGAACCATTTGGGTTACCCCAATAACCATCGGCTATCGGCAAGACATCCTTCAGTCGCTAAGACGTTTCTCTGAAACCCTTCCAGTTACACCGATGAACAATATTTGAACCTCTGTCGGTGAGACCTTTGCACATCGATAGGACTTCTTACCGATAGACTATAAGCTACGCCGAAGACCACAACATGTAACATACTATCGGCGAGACTCTAACACTTCTCTGGGACTTCTCACCGAGCCACTATAAGCTATCCTGAAGCCCGTGGTTGTCATGAGTCTCCCTGATTTACAATTGAATGGCCTGTTGGCCAAAGATCTCCCCGAGCGCTAAGAGGTTATACCGAACACTCCTTGTCACAGCAATAGCTCCACAATGAGAGCATTCGGCAAGACAAAAACGCGGTCACAACAACCTGTACAAAACATGATGCTACCAATCTACTAGTCGGCTAGACATGATAGATGTCATACCGACTTTGCTCCAATCGAGGTTTCAGCCTGTATTGATTGAGGCATAATTCCAACAATGACATTGCGAAATCGAGGGGAATCATTATCCATATTTGCAACCTTTGAAACAACTGTGACTGAAGGATTATACTCATGAGTAAGCAACACCATAATTGCATTTATCCTCACTCTTATCCTCTTAGATAATTCATACTCTATCTCCCTTGCATACCTATTAAGAGCCATCTGCAAGTAATTTGAACTTCGCATCTCCGTGGTTTTCTTAATTGCATTATACAAAGATACATAGGTGCTCCTATGCAGCAGAAAATGTCGAGGAAACAAACCTCTGACATATCCTTTACCTCTGCACATGTCATAATTTTGGGATGCTTTTAAAAGGAAATTGTTCTGTAAGTACACATATTTTACCACTTTGTTTGTAATAAGATCCACTGACCTAAAACATTGTAACAAATCAAGAATATTTGAGACAAAAATGGACAAAAGTTAAGAAGGGAACAACAGTCGCCTTGCCTTTGGTTTTAGTATTTCATCCCCTATGACCCTCTTGATGCATTTCTTGAACTATCGATAGTGACCCTTGAAAACTAGCTAAAATTCAACATCTCTTATTGCTTCCATGAATGGAAGCTCCCAGTCATTCACTGGAATAAAAGCTCTATAATTGTGTGGGCAGTATTCCATGATTGAATTTTGGCAAGCTCTACAAACTTGTGATTCCATCCGCACCTCTTCGTTGCTTGAAGATTCTTCTTGATGCATAATTTTCCTTGATTCCTTCCTTAAAAAATTTGACTAAGTGTCAAAGATGTTTTGGGTTTTTGGGAATCAATCATCCCTCTTACTCCCTTTCACATCTACAAAAAAGGGTATTCCTTCTTCCCGCCCTTGATTTTTGATGGCTTTCTTTGAAATATTTAACTAAGTCTTATTCTTTTGGGAATTGAGTATCATGCTTCCCTCTTTCTCCTTGTCTTATCTTTACAATAAGGTGTAAGCCTTCTCCTTGACCTCCAATTCCCAACAAAGATGAATTTTCAAACTTCACCATTTCATCAGGCTTCTCCTTTCTTGCTTCCAGCAAGTGGTATGAGGTAGGCTTGAGGCCTAAAGCTTGAAGTTTGAGGTCTGATACTAATGAAACATGAGCTATGGAGTAGGACGATGCTCAATTGCCAACAAAGGTGATTTTTCATGCATCAAGGCCATTTAATGTTTAAGCAATGATCCTTTTGAGCCCGAAGGCTCAACAATTCCATAGATTTGGCATGTTTCTTCATGACAATGCCTTTAATACTTGAACCACATCATTAGCTACTTGTTTCAACTTTTGGGTTTCAAGGACAACATTTAATGCACCTCATGACTTCTACAAGTGGATTTTATGGGTGCCCATTCTCATTTATTGTTGTTGTTAACCATTCTGACATGCCCCATACCTAGAATCATTGATTTCATGGAGGATTTTGGAAGCATTTCTTCTTTCAACATTCATTGCACAAGTATGGTGTACACATTTGGGTCATCCAAGCTTCCTTTTAGCACAAATTTCATGGACATATCTCCTCAATTCTCCTTGATCAAATCTTCTAACCCTAGTTGGTTTAGGGTTTGGTTTGTAATAATCCAAATTATGTTTGATCTATAAAGGCAAGAATTGTATTCATTCTAAGGGTTCTTCCTTTGTCTCCTCCAGGGTTCTTCTTTTGCAAACTTATGCATTTTGCATTCTATAACTGTAAAAATTGGCTTGATGCCTCTACATTAATGAAATTGACCATTGTTGCCAATTAACTCCTCTTTCACGTTGAGTAAGATTTCATTACCGTCATATTTGAGTTCTTGCTATCAATTTCTATGCATATATGTTGAATTATTGTTTTACAATTTTTATTTTGAGAATCCCTCTTTCCTTTTAACACCTTGTCAAACCCTAATCTCCATGTTTTCCTTTGGAAATTGATCAAACAAAGAATTGTGTGAGTCCTCTAGTCTCACTTCCTCAATGTACTGATCAATCTTAGTTAGGAAGAAATAGTTATCTATCTTGGTGTATCACCTCCTATTTTCATTTAATGCACTCCTTCTATCCTTTTTCCCATGTGAATTGTTAGAGTAGGGAAATGGTAGGTTTTTATGTGTTGGGTTGGACCAATACATTCACACTTACATTAAAAGAGGAAGTTGGCCTTCTCTAAAGATCTGACCTCAATTTGCAAAGGTCCCACACCTTGATATTATTTCAATGGTGTTATTAGAACACTGAAATCCATGTTCAACAGGGTGTTGTTTTATGTGACCAATTTTTGGCATACCCGATGGGACTATGATGATCTTTATTTCATCTTGTTGAGTGATTGGTGTTTCTCTCAGTATTTTCAGCCTTTAAGAGGCAAATATTTAAACACCATGGTGACTCCAAGATAAATCTACTGGTTCAATTAGTCTAGGAGATTACAGTATGTCTTCTATAAATGGGGTTGGAAAAGGGTCATGAATACAATCTTTATTAGATTCTTAGATATCAACACAAATACTTATTTCACCATTTTCTTGTACAACCATGAGACTAACTCAATCTACATCCTCAACTGGCTTTATGATCTTGACTACCAACATTTTTTCTAACCTTATTTTTACCTTTTTTCTCATATTAGGATTGAGTGTATAGGGTCTTTTCTTTTGTGTCTTGGCTCTTTCTTTAAGTTTTATTTTTATTACTCCTACTTCCTATTTGATACCTTTCATGTTTGTGAATTTCCAAGGAAATAAGTCTTCATACTTGATAGAATTGCAATTACAATTGCAACTACCTGGTCATTCGAGTAATCACCAATTTTAGCTAGTTTAGGGTTTTCAGTAGATGCTATATTTTCTTACCTTACCCTAAGGGGTTGGCTATAATATTGATCTTTAGATTTAGGTGAGTGCAAGATCATGGGGGTCCAAAAAGTGGCGATATGTCAAAAAAGTGGCCTGCGACTTTTTTTTAATCCAAATTTGATGAAATAAAAAGGGTTTATTGAGAAAATTGTCAACTTTTCACCAATATAAGATATGCCTTATTTTGAATTTAATAGATAATTATTATTGATTTTCTACATGCATTTTGACTGAAGTACTAATTGATAGGCTAATTGAAAAACATTTATAATTCTCAAAAGATTTCACATTTTTCAAATCCGAAAGATGTGGCACATTCTATACTTCCCATACTATAGGATAAAAAAAAAAAAAATTCAATTCAATTTTTTTTGACCAAGTTGTGGTGGTTAGAAAAACAAGTTTTAATATTTTTAAAAAGTTCTAATAAAAAATTCATAACTAATTATTTACTTGCAAAAAAATTACAAAAAAATGCGACACATTTAGGCATGTGTCCTCTACTTATATTGAATGTTTCAGAATTTTTTTTTTTTTGCTTGTACTTAGGTTGGTCAGAAATACACTTGCATTTTATTTTTTCTTGAAAATTTGGTACTACTCCATTGAAATTTTAAATTTTCACCAAATATATTTACTTTTTTTCCAAAAAAGGAATAGTATCTTAGAAACTATATTCGATTTTCTACAAATTCTGTTCTTAGATAATTTTCAAACTATGTTAACAACCTATTCAATTTTTTATGTCAAGTTGCCTAACTCCATTTTTCTAAATTTTCATTTCCACTTAAGGGCCTAGTTTAGACCCCCGTGATACTACACTAACCCATTCATTATGTAATTGTAATCCCTTTCAAATTTCACTACTTTGATTTCTAGTTTAGGATCCTGATCTCCTTCTTGATGTGTGTTATAACATATTTTCTTCAAGAATTGAGTTTGTTTATCCATCCATTATATTAGTTTGATACTCCTTTGTTTTGGGGAGGTGGTGGAGTTTATATATGGACTTGTATATTAGTGTATTCACTGATATGAATATAATTTATTTCATTTGCATTAATTTGGTATGAATATTTTCATCCCCATCCCAAAAAGAGAAAGTGTGAATAATATTATTTCAGAGTTCTTGCAAGTCTTTTGTTTTAGTCCTTATTTCTTGATTGATATGCCATGGTTGGATGATTGGTGTTAGGGTCTAGTAAGATAGTTGTACATATAATTTGGTGTCATATTCTCTTTTCCCTTCCATGTAACTAATACATATTTGTACATGCTCTTCCAGAGTGATTTTCCATTAAATTTTGGGATTATAACATATTCTCCTTCTCCCTATAAGTGTCTTTTTCTAATAAGAATTTTAAAAGCCTGCCATCAAGGAATAATATCAATATATGTTTGTCACCAATATGCAACATTGCAAACCTATGCATATTGTACAATGGAAATCCACAAGTCCTCTTTTATGAAATTTTTATCCATTTCCTCATAGAACCCATTTAATCATCAACTCTTGAAAACTTGGGTAGTTTGATGTGTGAAATTCCCATATGTATATGAATTATTTATTTTGTCTCCTTCTAGACAAGAGCCATACTATTAGTCACTCCTCATTTTTTATCCTTATGGTTTTTTTTT
Source organism: Sequoia sempervirens (assembly GCA_007258455.2). Lineage (NCBI taxonomy): Eukaryota > Viridiplantae > Streptophyta > Pinopsida > Cupressales > Cupressaceae > Sequoia > Sequoia sempervirens. The sequence continues at coordinate 514,046,449 of VDFB02000003.1, forward strand.
TGGTTACTTTTTGGTACATTTTTAGAATATTTATGTATGGTAAAGGCTCTCCTAAAATTGTATACCTTTCAAGAAGTGAGCTCTAGTTCTTCCTACATCCACAATGTCAACACTTACTCACTAGATCCTTACTACCATCTTCACGTTCCAATTTTATTTTTCCTTCAATATTAGGCTCCTCAAATATATTTATTTTTGGTAGTTAGGGAATGGAATAGATCAACTTTGTATTATCCTCTTTGTCTTTTTTGGGGTAATCTCTTCTATGGAAGAGTTATTTTCATTGTCCCCAAGAGGTATCTGAACTAATTTATCATCATTTATAAAAGTTAGTTCCTCTTTTCTTGAGTCAACTATTCCATTAGTATTGAACAAACATAGTAACCATAGAAAGCTTGGAATGTGTCAAACACTTCTTTCATTATCACTAACTTGAAATTAACTAGCAACTTAATTTCTTTAACATTTACCTTTTTGTTTCTCCATGTGCCTAAGGTTTGCATGGATGAACCATCGACTAGGTTGATATGTTACAGGGTATTGCTCATTCTAAGATTCTCTAATTTTTCCCATGTCTTTTATGATATCATATTAATATCTACCTGTAAATTTATCATTATGTGTTTGAATTTCCAGTAATTAATGTGTGTTGTAATTATTAGTGGTTTATTTTTCAATCTCAATCTATGTGTTGTATTCTTTAGACCTATGGTTGTGTATTTGGTTGTTTGTTCCAATATTTATAAAATTTTTCTAGTTTCTCCAAGATTTTTCTTTATTGTACCATTTTAGTGATTCATTTAAACGTGGTAACCTCCTCTTCTAAAAAAGTAGTTAAGTTATTTTTTTTTATTAATGATTATTTTTGTATTTTCAACAATTCTGTCATGTTTTTTGTCAGTTATTAATTGTTAGATACCTCTTCTTCATCATCATATTATTTCTCATCTTTTGTGTCTAGAATAATTTTTTTTATTTTTGGCACTATTTATCCTTCAACGAGTGATTCTAGTACCGTAGCTTTGTTTTCCTTATTCTTTGTGTTTTTTAATTTTTTTTTATATTTTTTATTTCCTCTTTGTCATAATATTTGGAGGTTTCCTCTTCTATGAATGTGTCATATGACCAATTGTCATGTTTTTGACATCTTCTAGCCCCTTGCACTACATTTATTGGTATCTTTTTTATTACTCTAGCTCCTTTATTTGGCTCTTAGAGTTCATCACTCTTTGATTGGGATGGGGCATTCTAAAAATACTATTGGTACCTTTCTTATGTTTATATATCATGGCCTGAAGTTCCATAGAATGTATAATTCTTCTTTTTATTTGACTGGCATTATATGGCATAGTGACCTATTTTACTACATTTAAAGAATTTTTCCTCATTCCTTCTGTAGTTTCCTCTTGTGTACCCTTAGGTGTAAAGGGTTCATTTCACAATTCCTCTGAAATATTCCATATTTTGATTAGTTTCATGATCATGGTTGTGGTACTTGGGGAATTAGGCTAGTAGTTTTGACTTAATTTCTAACTTGAAATCACATTAATGGACAATCATTTGGTTCATGCTCATCCTACTCACCACATAATCTATAATATATAGATTTTGAATATTTCATGGTACTATTTAGAGTTCTACTCTTCAAGAGGCTACCCTATTTTCATCTTATTCTTTTGAACAATCATTTTTCATGTGGGCTTCCATTAAGAAATATAAAATTACCATACATTTTTTACCTTCTTTTGTAATTTTTTCCTGACATAGTGATAACTATTGGATTTCTAACTGTTTTTTTCCAATGTGCATCATTCTCTTTCTCTTTATCTACTCTCCTCTAGGGTTATTCATCAATGTGGTAGGCTAAGTGAACCAAAGATTTTTGGGTATATAGCTCTCTTACACTTTTAGGGTTTTGCACCTAAAAGGAGAGAGGTACCAAAAACCTTAATGGCTCACTCAAGAATAGGCCCTTGAAATTTCAATGCAAGGGAGAGATTGAAATATGTCAAAGGAGATTGTTCTTAAGGCTGGAAATTGATATAGAAGATTAACTAATAATGCAAAACTAAGGAAATGCAAAATGTTTGAAACCATAACATAGTATGCAAAAATACCTAAAAAGATAAATAGAAATGCAAGTAAAACAAAAAGTGTGCACTTGGAAATATGTTGAAGACTAGAGTGAGGATTAGAAATGCTGTGGATTTTGAAATTTTGACCTACCGGGACTCATACGCCATTCTGTACGAATCACTTCAAGATCTGGAAAACTGCACCAAGGCCTGTTTCAGCCAAATGGGTATCCAAATCTATAGAAATGTCTGAAAAAACATGTACAGTGGGGCTTATACATCACTAATTTCATATGAGTCCACTTTGAATTTTCTAAAAACCCAAAAGTGGAATCTGAAGCTCTCAGTCTGCTCTTTCTACTCCTCTAGGTGTCCGGATTTGAAACCTTGATTTCCGGCACTGTCAGTGACTTTTTGTGGATATTTAGACCTAGCCAATAAGTAGGTGACTTAAAAAAGTTTGAAACCTAATCTTGAATCATTTCCAAACCCTCAAAATACTCAGACCTGCAATCACACAAGGAGAGAGAAAATATTGATATTTAGGGCATGGGGGTTTGCCTTGGTCAAACCCCTTTTAGGTAATTAAACAAAAATAATGAAATAAGATAATGAAGCATGAAATAATGTAATTAGAGAATTTCCATGATGATAGATCTTGGATTTTTGTAGCAATGGATGAAGAATCTTCCCTTGAATTCCTTAGGAAACTATCTTGATGACTTAAAATGTTAAAACCCTAGCTTGCTTGACTTGAGATGGATAATGAATGATGAATGAATTATGAATTAGGTTTTAGAGGCTTGTTTATATAGGAAACCCACTCAACTGCTTGTTAATTTGATCCCAAAGGCCAACATTGAAGAAAATTAAACTTAAACCCTAATTTTTCCCACTCAAACCTCGAAAATGGCCCAAATGGGACTAAGTTGCCAAGCTGGGCGACTTAGTCCCACCTAGATGGGACTCATTCGCCCAAAGTGGCGAATGGGTCCCACAGGGGCTATTTTACTAGCTGGGATGTCAGGGAATGAAGGAATTAAGATTTTATGTTGATTTAGTCAGGTTTTTAATCAAAATAATCCTTGGGATGCATAATATGGGGTCATAGGGGCCTATTAATGATTATTTAAAGGGTAATTAGGGCTAGGGACACAAAGTTCAATGTGAAAGTGTGATTAAATACACTTTACAACATTAAGATGAGGTCCACATAGCCTATAAAGGCACAAGATCCAATGTGAATGTGTAAAACACATTACAACACTAGATTAAAACTAAGTTTAATATTCAAGCCTTCTAGATTAATGTGATAATGCAATTAAATACATTTTACAATATTGAATTAAGGGAAATATAGGTTTATTAGATTTAAATACTTAGTAAAAGTCTAGAAAAGTGTGAAAGTCATTTACAACAACTTTACAAGACATCAATAAATATATTTTATTTAGTTTGTAAGGGTCCAAGACCTAATGTGGATGTGAAAAACACCTCATAACACTAGATCAAGGCGACATTAAGTCCAATTTATCATTAAACATTCCCATATCAAGCAAGTTTCCTTTTTTCTATGCTACATTTAGCCCCCACTTTAGTGAGAGGATGAACTTGCTTCAAACTCACACTAAAGTAGACATTCAAGAGGGGTCCAATCGTACCAATGCGAATGAAAAAGGATAAAAAAGATGAAGGAGGTAACCAACCCCCCAAGATCTAAGATCCTAAGTCAAACCAACATAAGCACAAGAGGACACACACAAGGTGAATGATATGCAGTAAAACAAGATACACAATCATGCAATGATAATAACTAGAGAGAAGAGAAGTACAAATGAGAAAAAATAAAAAGGTGGATCAAGGTTCGACCATTTGTCTAGCACGATGTGGATCAGATCTAGGCTATTGGTCCAAAACATGCATACTCACTCTGAGGCGAGAAAACTATTGATTGTCCGCTGGGTGAGAAGTTCTAAAATGTGAGAAACATACACTCATGGATGGTATATACTCACACACATGCAAGTGGCTATGGAAAAATTCATGCCTCAAAATGGGCTTCTCGCTCAAACCATACCAAAGTTATACCTCCTAATAACTTTGATAAGGCGCCACACAAAAATGATTTTATTGTAAATGGAAAATAGTGTAAGATTTGTTTAAAGAGATTTTGTTTAGTTTGTGTGAGGTCTCATCTTAGAGAACATTGTGCCTAATATTTCCAAGAGGGGATGTATCAAAGAAGCATCACGCTCTTGGAGGGAATCAAACCCAATGAAACCACCAAGAAAAGGACACATTGCAAGAAGAAATAAATCACACAATGAAACATGATGAGTGTCAGTGTATGCCCCCACTTTAAACCAGTTGCTAACACCATTACTGTGAGCAATTGCTTTAAAGTAGCAGAAGACACGAGAGTGTATTCAGAAAGCCCTATGCCAAGTCATATGGTTTCGATAAGCTACATTATGAAAAGGTAGTATGTCACATGCAAGCCAACTTAAGGCATGCCATCTACGTTCCAAGCTTGCTCTTTATGTTCATGAGAGGCAGTCAACTAGCCAAAAGAGGAAACAACAAGTGACATACGAGGACAAGGCTAACTAACCCCTTGCCCCCAGTTAGTGCAGGACAAGGATGAGCTGAAAGATTGATGAGAAACATGCTAGAGTGAAAATTAGTATCAATTAGAGGAATGAGGTGCCCCACATGTAGGGAAGAGCGCCAAAATCCTTAAGATGTTGGATTTTACTGCTCAAAGCCTTAAATTCATTAGTAAAATGACCACGAACTCTATGATATGTGCAAAATGAATTTTTGTAATAAAATTTCTTTCAAGTTCTTGGAGGAAGGGATATCAAGTGATCTTGGAGGAGTATCAACAAGATACCCTCTTGATTAATGGTAAAAGGTATGTCTATGGTTTGCGGAAAAGATACCTCTTGCTTAGGAAAATATGTCATACCTACACAAGATTTCTTAGATTGCAAGATTTTGTACTCTCCATTATAGGAGGGTGTAAAATCTAATGAACTAACATCATTAGTGTTTTGTGAGATGACATTGACATTAAGAAAAGATGTCGTTGTTTATTTCATTTCAAGCGAAGGATAACAACCAAGACTAGTAGTGTCTATCAGTTTAGGATGCACTACTGTTAAAGTCGACTTAGAAGAATCGTTTGTGATGGTATTGATATTGAGTGAAGGCTTGTTTATTTCTATCCAAGGATGATAACCAAGACCATGATTCATTTCTTGCGTGTTAGGTTCAATGGGAACATGGATACCTTATTCTCTAGCACCACATTCTTTTCCACTATATCCAAGTTTTTTCATAAGTTCATAACCTTTTCCATAAAGCTCTTTTGTCTCTTTTGGATTTGGTGGTTGTTTGTGATTAATTTTGTCAAAGTTTGTTGTGTAATTTGTTGGATTGTGGTCTGAAGTAGTTGAGGTGGATGTTTTCGAAGGGTCTTTCAAGTTTTGTGTTGACATCACTACTTTTTCATGTCCTTTATTTGAATATTTGTTTATGATCTTGTACTTGCCCATGAATGTATGTAACACCCCGCCACGAAACCCTAGAGGACAACACACTATAACACCTAAAAAATGATTTTTTTTTTAATACACAAGATTTCAAAGAAATAATAACTTAAATTTTAACCTAAGTCCTCTAAGGTTCCTAGGCTACGTTACTTGAATCCTATTAATGAAACTAACAAGAATGAAAATCATTACATTAAATAAATTTCATTAACAATATGGGTTTCATTAATCCATAACATTAAAAGATCAACCAATATGAATTATCCATGTTGCATCAACAATATAACATCTCATAGCAATCTAATTAACTAACATAAGCAATAACATCATTTACATTATCCATTACATAAGAGAGTTCAACAATTAATTGCATCATTACATCATAAACAACAATATCTCCTCGTACACATGGGAGGAGAGTACATTAGAAGTATAATACATGATACAAATTGATTTATGGTATAATACAAGTACATGAAAGATAATTCACTCGAACTAAATTAAGTGCAAGAGTTCACATATCTAGGAGCAGTCACCATGAACACAAGCAAAAGCAAAGGAAACCCAATGGAGTACAAGGCACATTCCACCTGACCATGTGGAAACCTAAGGTCCATCCCCCGTGCTAGGAGATAGCGATAAGGTCCCACCACCACAATGGAAACAAGGTGACAACCAACTGACATAATGAAACTAAACAAAGGACAACTGACAATGCAACATATTAACAACACATGAAATCATACATTGCTTCTAGAGGACATCACATATCCAAGGGAGAGAACAAACAAGGGAATACTAGTTTGTAGAGGGAAGAGTGTCATCGTATGGTCCAAACATTGGTTACCCTAACAGTCTCTCACTAGGCGCTGACCCCCATCTATGGTTACCCTGATAGCCTCTAACTAGGTGCCGACCCCATAGGGTGACACATGCAAAACCAATCTTCCTTTTGTGAGGACAAGGAATTTGGTCTTGCCAACCAGGCCTTCTCAACCCATCCTTAGCGAGCACTACATGCATGAGTGAGGCATTCACTTATCTTGATTAATGTTTAACTACCCAACCCCCTAATTCATTTTAAGTTATCACTGAGTTAAAAACTCCCACATGGGTTACCCTAACGCCACTTTGTGTGCCGACCCCCATTGAGAGCCACTCCCCCTACTAGCAGCTAGGAGACCCACTAAAATAAACAAGGTAAAATCGACTTACACAAATCACAACACCTTATAACAAACTCAAAAAGGCGAGGCATAAACCATCCCACATACAAATCCCAATCAAGGTGATGAATAAACCATGCAAGTCTAACATCCCTCGTGTACTTATTCAATATATAAACAATCATCACACAATGAATACTCATAAAGTCCATCAAGAAGAAATTCCCCCCTTAGCCTTTGGAAGACTCCTAATCACCACCTCACACAAAAATTAAACATTTGTACAGAAGCTCACAGTCATTCCTGTTTCCAAAATCATTCACATTGCTACAAATAAACAACTCAAATCACAAAAAAAAAATGGAATACATAATAATTCACAATGCAACCATTTCTAGTTTCTAGATATTTATCTTAAAAAAAAGATAATCATTTTCATATACTAATCTTTCATTTATTCTAATTACCATTACATCAATATTTTACATCTAATTTTTTCCTTGTTTTATACGTTTAAATACAAGTACATAGAAGGCAACAATACTTTAACAAGAAACCACAATACACACACGTATATACATATACATACATATATATATACATATACATACATACATATACATACATACATACATACATATATATACATATTGTAGACATCCAAATTTGGACACTTAATTTATCCAAATTTATCACTTTTCATCTAAACATCCTCTTATCTGAGTTAATTAAGTAATATTACTATTATTTAATTAATATCTTTAATTCCAAATCCCTAAGGTATTTAATTAATAATTAAATACTTACCCTCCTTAATCCTCTTTTCATCAAATAAATTAAATAAATATTACATTTATTTAATTCCTCACATGTCATTTTCATCTAATCCTAATCCATTTCCTAATATCTTCATTATGTGCACATGCCTAATCCTTGATTAGGATGTGTTACATCCTCCAACTTTTGCAAGTTGGCTTTTAATCCTAATTAACCCCTAATTATCCTCTAATCACTGATTAGTCAAACCTAATTAGTACCTTGGTCAACTCTCTCCATCCCCAAGGAATTTTTAATTCCTTTTTATTCCTCCTAGAATCCCCTTTTCCCATGCATCTTCTAGAACCTTTGACTTGTCACATCAAGTCACATGTGACAAACTCCCACCTTGTGGGAACATTGTCTTATCCACTAGATTCTTCCAATCATTGTGAATTTAAAATTCACTTTTATTCACCCAAGATTCTTCCCATCTCCCAATGTACTTGGAAGGTACTTGTCCTTCCTCCACCTCATGTACCTTTTGGCCACCTCACTTACACCTCATCTCCCCTTAGCCACTTCACCATCCACATGTCAAGATGTGAGGGCTTGTGAGTTCTCAACTCACCATAGCCCTTCATTTTGACCTTGTTGGATGAATCTCCACCATTGAATTCTCTAGAGAATTCAAATTATCCTATAAATACCCCCTCCTCAAGGGCATTTTCAACACTTTTTGATTTTCATAACTACATGCTGCCAATTTGCATTCTCACTCATTCACTATCATCTAGCCATCCATTTTAATCATTTTGCATAAGTTGATCTTGCATTTAGTCACTCAAGAAGTCATCTAAGGAGCACACAAAGTCATCCAAATCAAGGGCCAACCAAGGAGTCTTCAACAACAAGGAAGGTGCAATCATTTGTATTTTGTTTTATCTACTTTCCTTCTTGTTTTATCACTCTTTAGGCTAATCTTGAAGTGTCCTTAGTCTTTTATCACTTGCATTTTAAAGTTAATTTGCACATTAGAGTAGGATAAAACATTAAGGTACACATTTCTGGCCCTTGAGCCAAGCATATCATGCAGGGGATAAAGTATATTTAACATAAATAACAAGCTTACAATCGAGTACTATGATTGCAAGTTTTACCCAGATTTGGGTTAATAACCGATAATAACAATTGAATATCAAAGAAGAAATTGAATAAAAGATTTATAATATACGCATAATTAATTTGTAGAGAGGACCAAAGAATTTTCCAAAAATTTCATTTACTAACAACTTGAATTCAAGATTATGCAGAGGTAAAGGTCAATAACAATGAAACTTGGTTTCTCCCGCTTGCTAAATTGATGATTTGATGCAGAGCTCACACTCCCAGCTTGTTACTGCAACCCAGCTTCAACACCTTTAGAATTTCCACAACACTACAAAATCCCCAATTCCAAAGCTTCCCAAAACCCCCAAAAAAAGATTTCAAGAACAAGAAGATATTCACGACAGAGAAAAAAAAATTAGTTTCCAAAAAGAATGCAAAAGCCCCCTTTATTTTTGCAAGATAACCAATTTTATTCACCATTCCATAATCTCTGTTACTGCATGCATTATAAATTTAATTATTTTATTCTATTTTATTTCGCCACTACTGGCAACTACCACTAATTATTATTATTATAATTTAACAATTCTTTGCAATTTGCACACAATTAAATCAACAATTAAAATATTTAATTTATTATTTCAATCCTTTCATTTTAATTGCTTGCACCATACAACAATTAATATATATTTATTTAAATACTTCTTTATTAAACCATAAATTTTAATTTATTAAAATCAAATAAAGATTTTAATAATATTTTATTTAATCAATACTTCGATTATATAAAAGCTTTTATTTTTAATTATTGCCATGTCTTTAATTTCAATAATCTTTTATTTTAATATAATAATAATAAAAAGCACTAATCAAGTACATTACTCAAATGAATAGAACACCAAGCAATACCTGACCTCAAAGTAAAATAGAAGACAAAACATGACATAGACAGGCCAACTCGAACTGACCACACAGACATGAAACAACAAACAGATAATCATCCTCATCCAGGATGATGGCTCAACATAGGGGACCATATGCTATCTCCAAATCAACAATATCCATTGGGATTAAGGCAAACTCAAGCCTAGAAATTCAGGTGGATTTGATACCTAGTACCTGCAACTTGCAGCAAACCACACAGTTGAGTATGTACATAAACAAACAATCATGTTGGTTTTTTTAAGAACCAAACTGATATCTAGAAATACCTATGGATTTTTCCATTTTCTAATTATTTTCACTTCTAGAGGGATTGGCCAACAAACAAATAGAGGTTGCAATACTTCTATTCCTGTTCTTTGGGCTCTGTGAAACCCGAGAGGGTAATCCCACAATGTACACCTAAACTCTTTGCACAATTGTATACATTGTCAGTAACATATATCTCTCAAAAAACCATTCAATAATATGCATCAAATAAGTTGGAAGCTTATTTATCAATGTCACACATATTGAGCATGAGAGAGTAGAATTCTAACATAGAATAACAACAATAATATCCCTTTGAGATTTTATGATTTAAAGATTGAGTAGCTAATGAATTAACATTGTAAATGAACCACAAATACTCTACACGAACCAGTGCCTTTATCCCAAGCACAAAGTCAATACCATTAAATGTGACCTAATAAATTTAGACAATAGCATCTATAACCTCAAGAAATCTTGCATTACAACATTTCTCTTTGACATTCATGATTATTACTACTTACGAATGTCCTAGTACCTAGTTCTTATAAGTCATTAATCTCAAACAAGCAATTACATTAATTCATTGAATCAACAAGCAAGCATGAAACTAAACATCCATTAGGAAAATGATAGAGACAAATGAAAGAAATCTTTGATTACTTTCACTCATAACTCATAATATGCATACAAGGAGAGACAATAGCCATGAAACTGATATTAATCTATATTATAAATGCTATATCATTATCGGATTTACATGCATAAGTATGAACTCCAAAAGAAACTTAAGACAAAAACTCTAAAAATTGCTTGGTATTATCTTGACAACTTCATAGTATTAACTCATTTTTTTTTCAACTCCCATGCTTCTGGACCTGAATTCCTTCTTGTAGAGATGAAGGAGCAAACATGCTTCAGGCCAGATAGCACACATGTCATGATTTCATTGGACTGCTTGTAACAATATTCCATTTTTAGTTATACTTGAGTTTTCAGGTGGAGCAAATAAACATGAGGCAAAATTGGCCTCAAGTCTTTGTAGAAAATAGGTCCCACCTCCAAAAAACATCATTATTTTGTTACAACAGTATTAAAATATTCTCCATGCGCTCAAAAAAGCCAATCGTGGGAAAATCAAAACAACAAAACTTATGAAGCAAGACAAGGAAAACAGACAAAAGGTCAAAATTCATCAATCCACATTAGCATCACATGCTATTCATTTGATTTTGAGGAGAGAATAATATTCTACCATGTTATACCAGAAGCCTAATCTATATTGTATTCAGGCTATGTATTATTCTTCTCCTGTCCATTATTCTTCTCATTCACTAATCCTTACACAAATTCATTCTATGTATTTCTCCAACCAAGTATTGTATTCCTCCTCAATGGGCCATTTTAAATTCAATAAATCCTACACCTTAGTAATGTATTGAGAATACTTGGCATCAATTAAAATCCTAGCTTCTTTAACAAATATGTCCATCCTTGATTCAATTTACACCATTGCGTCAATATTTGAATTGAGCAAAATATAGTTAGTGACATTCAAGGTCATCATGGCTGCTCCAAGCATTCCTCCCAAATCTTTCTTCTAGGTGTCAAATGGATGCAATTCACCTTTTTGATTCAATATATGAGGCATACCACATTCTTCCATCTCCTTGAATATCTTCAACTTACTCTGGAGCTGTATACCTAGCTTTCCATGGAAAGTAGTTATCTCATTTATTGAGCCAATAGTTTGCAAGATATTAGGAATATTGGTAGGTGCCTCGAGGTCCTCATTCATCTTTATCATCATTTCTTTCAAAGCATTTACCCTAGTAATCCAATTATTCCATTCATTTCTGAAGGCCTCTTGTACTTGTAGATACTTTGTATTTGCCTCATGAATATTCTTATATGTGGCCCAAACATCATTAGCCTTGTGGACCAACTTGGTCAACCTATACTTTAGCACATCCTCAAAAATATCATTTTCCACCTTGATAGTTTCAAGTTTGGTCTGCCTGACATTTTCTTTTTCAGCAGTCAATTGACCTTTCAAGTCATCAATTCTTTAGGCCAAGGTTTTCTTATCCTGTGTAGACATATCACATGAAGAAGAAGAAGATGGTTGAGTTATTGTCTTCTGAGTAACCTGAATAGTGGCTCTCATTTGATTTAGCTCATTCAAGGCCTTATTATACTCTTTAACCAAAGATTCATATTTCTTTTGAGAAATATGTTCAGTATCCACACTAAGCATTGCAGCATGTGCAGTTAACTCAACTACCTAGATAGGAGTTATGTTAGTTGCTCTTTTGACCACTAGTGAACAAATAAATTCTTCAATATTCCTAGCCACCTTATGTTTTCTAGTATTATGCACCATAGACCAAATTGCAAGAGTATGCAACTTTGGACTATATCCAAAACCAAATACTTTATCCTCAAATTGGTCTTCAACTATCAAAGCTTGAGGATATCTCCTGACTACATCATATGCTATGGCAGTAGTGATAGTACACTGTGGTAACAACATAATTCCACTATCCTTGACAATTTTTTGAGCTTCAGTGGGAGTAATAACTGTAATTTCAGCCCTGATTTTCTCTTCCTTTGCTTTCTCAGCTTCATCTTGATGAGAAGGTTCAACATTAGCTCAAACTGATTCAAGTCTCTCCTTTATCTCCTTACTCCACTATTGAATCATAAACTCTTGAAATTCCTTAGACTGCACAAATTTATCATCATCTAGAAACTCATCACACTTCCTAATCCTAGGATCATCATCATTGTCTCTATCATACTGCCATTTGACAATCCTGTCAAGAGGGACATTTGAACTATGAGTTTGTTCAATATGAGGAAGGGGAAATTTTTTCTCCACCTCCTCATTTCCTGGCACATGTTCTACCATTTGTTCTTCCCTAACTTCTTGAACATCTACAGGTTGCTCTGGGACATCCATAGCTTGTTGTTGTTCTAGGAGAACTTGGGCTTTTCCAACAACCTCCTTTACCTTTTCCTTTAACTCCCCAGACTGATAGTCCCTTATCATAGTAAAGGCTCGCTCCAAGGGGTTTGCAATTACACTGTATGGACTTATGTAGAATGTATTCCTTTTCATAATTTTCTCCTCCAGGTTTGTCATAGCTATCCATTCTCTTTTCCTAGTCATGACAACCTCATCACTTGTCAGATTCCTTAGTACATCATCTTTATACAAAAATTCATGACGTATGATGCCTAAGATTTTTTGTCTTCTTCTTCCTGCCACAAACCCTTCTAGATCAAAATCTCTAATCTCATCAATAGGCATCCTAATATTATTTCCCATGATGCCAAGCTTTTCATACCCCTCAGGGCAGTGACTTTGAAGTAAGCAAAAGTACATTGGGGATGTATCACAGTGCCTTTTATGACCTTTCTAAACATTTCATAATCCATGACATCAATTTTCCACATGAGATCCATGAAAGCCAACCTGTCTGAGACATATAGGGGTAGACAATGAGGTGCCACCTTAGCTCCATAGGCCCTGATCAAAGTATATTCAAAATGTAGAAACCAATCTGCCCAATTATGTGTGGCCTTAGAATCTGGTATATCTTTTGGGCGTATAAGACTTCTGATTTTTGGAGAAAGTATGAACATAGGTGTTACACCCAATGACTCTAAGATACCATATCTTACAACATTGGAAAACAAGATGTAGTTGGAATTGGAGCAATCTTGATCCCAAATGTATGTCCAAATTTGTACAGGTATATCATTATTCTCTCTGTCCTTAATCTTCAGATTTAATTTGCTTTTCCACTCATAATCACCTTCCCATAAGAGCATATGCATCAACAAAGAGTAATGGGGAAAGGACAAAGGGAGCACCTCCTTTTTCAAATTGAGGAAATCCTCATGCATTCATTCAACAACAAAGTTAACATAATCAAAACTAGTGTTTCTATTATGATTTTGTACATCCACCATCATCACCAATAAATCAAGAGCTATCCTAACCTCAAATTCCCGAGCCAGTACTTGATTTAAGCAATAATAAGTGTTTTTGAAATAATCTTCAAACTCCTCACACTCAAAAGGCTTAGCATCCTTAGCAGTAAATCTCTCCCTACTCCTTCGGTGTCGCACAAGCAGTGCTTCTTTGAATGCAAATTTTCTCCTCTCATACTTAGCATACAATTCAACACGTCTAAAATTTGTAGTATAATTGGGATTTAACCCAAATACATCTATCTTCTCCTTTGTTACCTCCAGAATTATATCACCATTCTCACTTCTAATTGTCTTGTCAGTAGGGTTATAGTTCCTTTCCAGTTCCATCATTAAATCCACTTCTACAAACACATTCGGGACCACCAACTTTCCAAGGTTCAACCCCCATAAAAAACTTGTGGGCTTGCTAGAATTTTTCCTATTGAAAGCATACCGAAACAATTGCCATCCACTCTGGGGTTGGGGTTTTTCACCAATTTTTCCAGCATTATCAATCAACCTAGTGGTTAGGACAACTTGACCCCTAGGTTTTTTACCGACTCATGACCCTCCTTCTTTGATACCTCTAGAGACCTCTTGCATAAATTTTTCCGTTTCTTTCTTTGCACTCCTAGACCTAGTGGATGTTGCAGGAGCACTTGGTGAAGGGTTAGACACTATCACTGGCTTAGACTTAACCTCAGTTGAAGCATCTTGAGTTTTAAGTATTTTAACCCTCTTCTGTTTTGGTTTCCTTTCTGGTCGAACACTAGATTCACTAGGCTCTGGGTCACTCATGTTTGTAATGCAAATGGAACTATGGTTTACAATTTCTCACAATCAAATGAAACCCTTCACAATTATGATGGGACAAAACACTACTATTGAACAAGACACTTTTCCTCACAATTTATATAGTGCTCAATCACCAAATTGAAACTACCAGAAATGAAAATAGACAATTCCCCAATGTCTTATCAACTCTCCAAGGCATTCACCTCACTACTTCAATTAGAAGGAAATATCAGTTTTGCTTACCTGGGTGAAAGTTGTGCCACTTTGGTTATTGATAGCTTCTGGAGCTTGCCTTGCAATTTCTTCAGCTTTTGGTATCCTTTCTGCTATCCAATGAATTCAAATGCACAATCAACTAGATATCTACTTTCTGTTATGTCCAAGAGAGACTCATGCCACCATTAATACTTGATGGTAAGCTCACGCGAGCGAACTGACAATTAGTCATTCAGGTTTAAACCCTGATCGTCAATCTTTCAACTTTAAAACAAGATGAAAGGTTACTAATTCATCTCACCACCTTCCTCTTTGCTTTATACGAAATCCATAGGATTTCGCCATGTTTCCTTTTGATGTAGTAGTTGTTGCTCCTCGCTAACTTACTTCATCCTTGCCTAGCTCTATTAGCAATACAAGAGGTTTATGCGATGAAATCTCAGCCCTTAGATTTGTGACCCTTTCCTTGATCACGTTCCTTTTCATCTCTCCTCACTGATTTAGCTTTACATCTTGGCTCCTATCAGCAATGAGATATAAAGTGAAAGCATCATATTTGGACACGTACACCTGCATGAAATGGATTAGCGATAAACGATAATATTAGGTCATCGCTCATCACTATTCCTTCCCATATGATTTGCAAGCAATTAGCGATGAGAGATTATCATAATGTTATTACATATTATGTATCTCTAATCGAGAACTTAGCACTCAAAATAAATCCATGATAAGTGATGTAATGGAAATTCATATCCTCACTCATCATTGATTTGAAAAGTCATTTTATAACATATCCGTGATAGGCAATGAAAATAAGATCATAAGGCCGGAGGGCATCGCTCATCGCTATTATAATATTGAGAGGTCAAAAATCATTAGTGATAAGCGATCCATTAACAATACTAATAACCTCACTCATTGCACATTTAAATTAGGAGTTCAAGCAGCTATTCACGATGAGCGATATCAAAGAGATATTACTTCATCTCTCATCACTGATTTAGAAAATTCACTTCGAAAGAGATAAGTGATGAGTGATAAAGACAAATGGCTAGTTGCACTTAAGTGAGAACCTTTAGGCACATGCTCATAAGTTGTTTTAATGGAGGGGACTCTCTAGGGTGATACAATAGAAAGGTCTTTAAGGATGCCTAAGCCATAATAATACAAATAATGTAAAGGCTAAATAGGTCTTTAACTTAACCTTATAAAAAAATAAAAAATTCTAGACTTAGGATTGGGGAATCGGTTACAAGTCGACAATGATAGACACCATAAACTTTAAGATGACTAGCAACAGGCAACATGGAGTCAACAACAAAATAGAACATTACAAGTGCTTTATGAAAAATGAATCATAAACCCTCCCAAATTGTGACAAGGATTTAAAATGGAACAAGAAAATCAAAGTTCCATCAAGTCAAACACATCGTGAAGGGAAAATCGTAGCATCGTAGGGCACTCACAAGCAAGAGATGTGACACTGTTCCCCTTCACCAAAATACATCAATGCACAATAACCAGATACCAAATCATGATAAGAACATACATCCAATAATTACATAATACTCATATCAATAATATTCGACACAATCAATTAAACTGATCTACTAAGGATGGTATAAGCATAAACATCAGTGATAAAAAAAGTCATCAAGTATCATCATAACTATGCATTAAAGTATCATAATATCCAAGTACAACCAAGTCACTATTAGAAACAAAAGCAAACTGAGGGGCACTACAATGTATGTTCGAAATATAAGGAACCCCAATCATCTTCTAAGAGCTTCGTGACTCCCTTAATTTGTTTTTCTTTGTCTTTTTGTTGCACGGGTTCCATTTGTGTAGTTGGTGTTAATGTGTTCAAGGAATCCTCTTTTTTTTTTCTCAAGTTGTAAGACACTATAAGGCTTAGAATCAATGTCAAGTGTGTACACTTTATTTTTGTAGATGTATTTCATTTTACAATGAAGAGTAGAAGGAACCCCATTCATTGCATGAATCCATGGTTTGCCTAAAACAAGATTATATGAAAGTTCATGAGGAATAACATGAATTTTTTTTTCCAATATGGACTTCCCAACTGTAATAGGTAAAGTAATCACACCGAGTGGTATTTTTTTGACATTTTCAAATCCCTTAAGAGATAAAGAATTAGGTTGAATTTTTGATTTATCCACACAAAGCCTATCCAAAAGGTTTACACTACACACATTAAGGGTTGAACCATTGTTAACAAGGGTTCAATTTATCCCTATTCTTTTATATTGAGATATTATTATGAAAGCTTCATTTTGTTTTTGCACTTCCAAAGGGGGGAGTTCACTTTGGTGGAAAAAAATATCATCGTTTATTCCTTGAATAATGGCTGTTATGTCATTTGGTTGCACATTAGAAGGGATAGGAACTTGTTGTAAGGTTGTTTGAATCATGTTGTGGTAGTGAGGGGATGCTTGAATAAGGTCCCATAATGATATCTTAGTAGGAGTAGTCTTTAGTTGTTCAACAAGATCATACTCCTTTCCACGAGGACCTGGTAAGATAGGGTTAGGTAGGATAGGATTAGGCAATGGTAAGGGTGTTGGGGTTGGTTGTGGCAGTTGCAGATTGTTTCTAGTGTTATATGTATGAGCAATAGTATTATGACTTAGTTGTTGTGAAACATTGTTCTTAGGTGGGTAGAGGATGAATTTGGGTTTATTTGGAGTTTATTGCTCATGTGAAGGGGGGTAAAGGATGAGTTGAGGTTGAATAATATTAACATCCCTTAGCAAGTGAGAGTCTAATGTTGCCTCTTCATCTACTTCTAAGGACACTAGATCATTATTGTCAATGTTATCCTTTGCTTGCACCATGATATCCTTCCTAGGTGGAGAGTTATTAGGAGAACTATAAACCAAATTTTATTGACATTCAAGGATTGGTTTTTCCAAAATGACTTCATCACAAGTAGGGGAATGATCAATGGTTGGATTTTCTTGTTTATCAATAGTGGGGAGATTAGGGGAAGGCTCTATTTGATTGTTATTTGTTTTCTCTAAGGTCTCATTCTCGTGTTCCATATTAGCTACGTTAGTAGGAGAGTTGGTAATATGTTCATCCATAGTTAGATTTTGTAAGGCATTTTTATCACAAGTAAAGTATGCATCAAGAGAAGGACAACTAAGACTCTTTTGTTCAAATAGGCCTTTCCAAATGTTAGGGACATTAGGAAGGAAAGAGATAAGGTTATCACTTTCAATCCACATGTTCTTTTGACAAATATGATTGTTCATGATTGTTCATGATTGTATCCTCTATTAAAGGCTTCTTACAAGTACGGGGAGTATTGAGAAATGGATTTGGGATAAGCAAAGGTGTGGCTATGATCTCATTTTCTTGTTTTCTATTTTCTTCCAAAGGGGGATGAGGAGAGGGACAATCAAGACCTTCAATGCTTGTATCTTTTGTCACCAAGATACCTTCATTACTAATAGGAGAGGCATCGAGAGAACAACAAGTATGATTTTTATGATTGTCAACACTACCATCCTCACTAATGGGCAATGTAATGTTAAGGATTGTGTCAATGGTTTGGTGATTAACATGTGTCTTAATGACCTCATTGTTGTAATCTAAATTAAACTCATAAGAGGGGATGTTGTACTTATGCAATCCATTTTTATGACCTAAAGTAAGATGTTTAAATGCAATTTTCAAATGTGAAACAAGGTAAGTTTCTGATTACATTATGCAACAACCTAAAAGATGAAATGTTGTAAATGCAAATTTAAATTTGAGCAATGCATGAAATGAGCTAATTTAAGCTAGATCTAATGAAATGCATGTAGCAAAAACTTAGCCAACTGATACAAATAGTTAAGGGAAGCAAACAAAAGTGTAGAAATAAGGTTTTTCAATACTATAAAAGGCAATTTCAGGGGTGCAAAGGGAGTAATTCGCCCAAGATGGCGAATGAGTCCCAGTGGGGATTTTGTTTTAGAATTTTTAGATTTTTTTGATTGATTTTTATGTTTTATGTGCTGTATGATGTAGACCTAAGATGCAAATGCAAAATTTTAGAAATTTTTAATGATTTGAGATGCAAAAATGCAACCTATATGCACTTTCACTAATGCAAAATTTTAGAAACCCTAGATGCCAAATAACTAATGCAAACCCTAATGAAAAGTTAATGATGAGGGTGGAATCCAAATCAAAAAGAAGGTATTCAAAAATCAGGTTCACCAAAATGAACCAAAGATTTTTGGGTATATAGCTCTCTTACACTTCTAGGGTTTTACACCTAAAAGGAGAGAGGTACCAAAAACCTTAATGGCTCACTCAAGAATAGGACCTTGAGATTTCAATGCAAAGGAGAGATTGAAATATGTCAAAGGAGATTGTTCTTAAGGCTGGAAATTGATAAAGAAGATTAACTAATAATGCAAAACTAAGGAAATGCAAAATGTTTGAAAACACAACGTAGTATCCAAAAAGACCTAAAAAGATAAATAGAAATGCAAGTAAAACATAAAAGGAAAGAAAAAAAAGAAAGTGTGCACCTAGAAATGTGTTGAAGATTGGAGTGAAGACTGGAAATGATGCTGATTCTAAAATTTTGACCTATCGGGACTCATACGCCATTCTGGGCAAATCAATCCTAGATCTGGAAAATTGCACTGAAGCTTGTTTTAGCCAAATGGGTATCCAAATCTACATAAATATCTGAAAAACATGTACAGTGGGACTCATGTGCCAATAATGGTGTATGAGTCCACTTTGAATTTTCTAAAAACTTGAAAGTGGAATCCAAAGCTCTCGGTTTGCTCTTTCTGCTCCTCTAGGTGTCCATATCTAAAACCCTGATTTCTGACACTATAAATGAATTTTTATGGATATTTAGACCTATCCAATAAGGATATGACTTCAAAAAGTTTGAAACCTACTATTCAATCATTTCCAAACCTTCAAAATACTCAGACCTGCAATCACACAAGGAGAGAGAAAGGAAATATTGATTGTTAGGGCATGGGGGTTTGCCTTGGTCAAACCCCTTTTAGGTAATTAAACAAAAATAATGAAATAAAATAATTAAGCATGGAATAATGTAATTAGAGACTTTCCATGATGATAGATCTTGAATTTCTATAGCAATGGATGAAGAATCTGCCCTTGAATGCCTTAAAAAACTATCTTGATGACTTAAAATGTTAAAACCCTAGCTTGCTTGACTTGAGATGGATAATGAATGATGAATGAATTATGAATTAGGGTTTAGAGGCTTGCTTATATAGGAAACCAACTCAAATTCTCATTAATTTGATCCCCAAGGCCGACATTGAAGAAAATTAAACTTAAACCCTAATTTTTCTCGAGCTCAAACCTCAAAAATGGCCCAAATGGGACTAAGTCTCCAAGCCGGGTGACTTAGTCCCACCTAGATGGGACTCATTCGCCCAAAGTAGAAAATGGGTCCCACAGGGGCTATTTTGCCAACTAGGATGTCGAGGAATGAAGAAATTAAGCTTTTATGTTGATTTAGTCAGGTTTTTGATCAAAATAAGCCTCAAGATGCACAAGATGGGGTCATAGGGGCCTATTAATGATTATGTAAAGGGTAATTAGGGCTAGGGAAACAAAGTTCAATGTGAAATTATGATTAAATACATTTTACAACATTAAGATGAGGTCCACATAGCCTATAAAGGCACAAGATCCAATGTGAATGTGTAAAACACATTACAACACTAGATTAAAACTAAGTTTAATATTCAAGCCTTCTAGATTAATGTGATAATGCAATTAAATACATTTTACTATATTGAATTAAGGGAAAGATAGGTTCATTAGACATAATACTTAGTAAAAGTCTAGAAAAGTGTGAAAGTCATTTACAACACTTTACAACACCTTTACAAGACATCAATAAATACATTTTATTTGTCAAGGGTCCAAGACCTAATGTGGATGTGAAAAACACCTCACAACACTAGATCAAGGTAACATTAAGTCCAATTTATCATTAAACATTCCCATATCAAGCAAGTTACCTTTTTTTCTATGCTACACTAATGTTACCACATTTGAGTAAGTATCAAAGATCCTTCTATCCAACATTGCCTTAATAGTTTTATCTAGTCTAGAAATAAACTATTTATCCTTTTGCTTCTCTATAAAATGTTCCTTGAGTTTTTGGGAGATTTCTTTGAATATCTTATCATAATATTTATATGATTTTCCTTTCTTTTGTACAATTTCTAACATTTTAATTACATTCTCAAACAATAGTTATAGAGCATCAAAGTTTCCAAAAAGTCCTTAAGTTTTCCCAATATTTGTGTACTTTGGATAGGCCTTCCTACACCAGTCCAAGACATTTTTCTTAGAGATATGACAAAGTAAAATAGCTTAAGTTTTTCCTCATCAATTTATTTCCTCTACCAAAGGGTTTTCCATATAAAAATATGCTCCACAACTTTAGTAATGTACATGCCAAATATTGGGAGTTTGATTGAAGGCTCCATCGCATGTTTGATTTCTTCTTTTTTAAATTTTTGGTCAAATCTTGTCACTTTCTTCTCTTAGCGTTTTTATTATTGTAGGATTATTTTCTCTACCCTTGTTTGTTTCAACTTAGTTTCAAAGTATTATTTTACTAAAATCTCTTCACAATCTATTATAAAATATTCTTGTGGGTTCTTATAGATCCTTTTGTGGTGTCTCTTGAATTGAAATTCTCTTAGATATATACAAAATAGGGGATGGGTCTTGATATTGGGGGTTTATGCCTTCATAATGATGTTTCATAGTTGGTGATATCTTTCTATTTGTATCTAACATCTTATTTGTTATCATTGACAAGTATTTTCCCAAATTAAACATGGTTTTATTTTATCTTTTCATTTCCTCATTTCTTAGCTTCCTCATGATCCTACAGACCAAATCTTTCAAATAATCCTCTCTAATAGATACTAGTTTCTCTAAGGTTTCTAGGAACTCTAGAAGCCTTTCAACCAAATTGATTGTGATGTTTGATAATTTCAATTTTATCAGTATACTTTTTGTTAAATACAATAGTGTTGGAGCCTCTTCTATTCCATAGCCATCTACCAACAGCTTCTTTGATGCCCCATATTCTTCTATATTTCTATCTAGAATTTTTAAAAAATATTTCCTCCTTTTATATGAGAGGTCATTGGTTTCAAAGTCTTCCATTCTTCTTCTATAATTTCTTTTCATTTCTTCTTCTCAACAACACCTACATTGGTGCACTTAGTAGAACCCACAATGTTGTGCTCATCCTCTCTCTTCTTTGCATTCTCCATTCTTCTAGGTGGTGTATTTCCTCTCTTTCAACCTTCTATATTTGTCTTCTTTCTTCTATTGTATTTCAACTATCAATGTTTGTTTTTCTTGCCAACTTAGTCTCCTCTCTAATTTCACTAGTTTTCTTATTATCTCCTTTTTCCATGGGTTTTTTCAATTTGGTGCTACATTACTCCCTTATTTCATCCCATGATAGTTAGTTTGTATCTATATTGATTGATCACATCTTTTCAAGGTTTCCTTTTAGAGATCCCCCCTTTCTATTCTCCATACCCTAGATGCCTAACCCCCTCTCACAAGGTTGACACTAGGGGGATAGTGATGCAAGTTATAAGATAATTTCATCTTTATTTCTAATATATTATCTAAATAAAAAAAAAAATCTTTCTAATTTATTCTATACTACATAACTAGGGTCCTAACAATACAACCAATGTTAGTAATAAAAGTGGGGAATCACATACTAGAGTTTTGTGCCCTAGTTATTCTTTATGTGTTGCATTTCTACCCCAGTCTTAGTAGTAGGAGAGGGATTGAAGAGTAATCTAGATTACATAATCAAACAAGATAAAAATTAAATCTAAACAAAAATTAGATCGCATTCATAATATACTACATGCAGTCATTAGTAAACTTTCATATATTGATATACTTGATATTAAATTCTCATCATTCCATTGGATGTCTTATATATTATCCTTTTTCTATTCTTTCCATATATTCACTTTAGTACACTCCTTCATATGAAGCTCTAGATCTATATCACATGATGTTACATATTATTCTATCTTATATGTATTTTCCTAGAGGGATGCTTACAATATATCACACCTCTTGAGGCTGAATTGTTGGCTAGGATCTTCACAACCTATCTTCGATGGTTTGCAGTAAGTTTTATTACTCTATTTTTACTAGTATCCCTACCAACATGGCTCTTAAGAGAATATTTTAATTTGATATAGTATAAAGTTATTAGGATTCCAATATCATTCACCTACCCACCCCAACATGTTTGAAATGTTGTTTTAGTCCCATGAGGTGTAAAATAAAGAAAATGGCTATTGGAACCTTTACATCACTTTTGATGAGGCATTTTACAAAAATTCTTTCATTATTGGCATGGTCAAATGGTTTGGAGTTTACCAAAACTAAGACAATATGTTTTAGAAGGGACCCAATATCCACTTGTAGGTGTAAATAAGACATTCCTAAGTGACACAAATTAAGAGAATAACTACATGAAACTTTGGAATTTTTTTTTTCTCTTAGGCCTCTCAAGAGATTTTCTCAACATTATGTACCTTAGAAAGATGGACAGACCTTGGGAATGAAATGAGGTCTCCAATACACTTCACCTACCCACCTCAAGACATGTTAATGATATTAGTTTAGTCCCATAAGGCACGAAAGAAAAAATATGGATATTGGCACTTTTACGCTACTCTTAAATGAGGCATTTTACAAGAATGTGTTCATTGGTGGAATGTTCAAATGGTCTATATTTGACCAAAATTAAGATAAGTTATTGTAGTGGGAGCGAACATCCACTTTTGTGCACAAAAGAGTCATTCCTAGGTGCCATAAATTGAGAGAACAGCTAGATGAAAGCTTGGAAACATTTTATCCTTAAGGCTCTTAATAGAATATCTTGATAGAATGTAGCTTGGAAGGATAAGGATACTTAGGGAATAAAATAATTCCTTCAATATAATGTTGGGAAAATGTGTCTCAACCTTGCATTTATATAAGGTTTATTGTTGACTAGGATATATATATTTCTTAGTTACACCGAAAGGTGTAATATACAATTGGAGCATGGGGTGGAGTGGGATGCGTGTTAACATTTTTTGGTTAACAAAAACTCTTAAATGGTCGACATACATTAATTTAATGATATATTGTAAATCTAGACCATTCATTATTAGGCCTTTGATCTGATGGTAGATATTTTGTTGGCTTTTTTTTTCCTAGAAGGTAATCCTATTTTATGAGGGTGTTGTACTACAATTGTAGACAATGATGTATTCTGAGAGTCTAATAGCGGTCATGTTGTCTCTAGGTCTTTGGTGGTGATACTCCTATCAGAAGCTTGCTAGATGCAATTATATTGTAATCTTTGTGATTTCTGAATAATATATTGGGCAACTTTTGGAGTGTGGGGTTTTTCTCTCGAAAGGGTTTTCCCCACATAAATCACTATGTTGTGGTATGCATGATATTTATGTTTATTTTTATTTAATTTTCTATAAATTTTGAAAATATTTATAAATTTTTACTTTATTCTCCTCTCAATATTAGTGTAGTAAGTTTTGCTACCTTAGCTTCCTTACAAGTAGTATCAGAGCTCGATCACCTTTGGTTTGGTTTGTGGGTTGTTGGGTTTTTTTAAACTAATCTAGATTTGTGTGGGATCTTGTGTAGAAGATACTTTGTGATCTTGTTGTAGGAATTTTTAGATGGAAAGTTCATCAAGGAAAATAGAGGTGGATAAATTTTATAGAAATAATTTTGAGATGTGTAAGCTGAAGATGGAGGATCTGTTGATAGATCGATATTTGTGGGATGCTATTGATGAGAAATTTTCAAGGCCTATAGATCATATTTTGGCTACTCAATTTGATGTCATTGATTGTAAAGCCAAGGGTATAATCAGATTGTTCTCAAGGAAGAATTTGTTTTAATCAATGTCCATGAAGAGACCTTTGCAGAGAAACTATGGAAGAAACTTGGTGAGATGTATCAATCCAAATATTTACTGAACAAGATTTTCTTGAAGAAGAAACTGTATTCCTTGAGAATGGAAGAGGATGGAAAAATCATAGACCACCTGGAAGGATTCAATATGTTTTTTTCTCAATTGGTATTAGTTGGTGTCAAAATGGATGGGGAGAAATTCCAGATCTTTCTTTGTTCTTTGCTTGATTCATGGGATTCTCTTGTTATGGCTATTGGGAGTACTTCTATTATTTTGAAGATTGAAGATGTGGTGGGTTCTTTTCTTTCTAAAGATATGAGGAGGACAATATCCATCAGTGCCAAAGAGGCCCTAAATGTTCATGGAATACCTAAGGAAAAAGGAAAGAAGAATGAGAAGCATGAAAAATCTAAGTCCAAGGGGAGATCTAAATCTCTTGGAAAGTCCAAAGTTATTTGTTGGAACTGTGGTAAGCCTGGACATATTCCTAATGATTGAAAAGAAGAAAAGAAGAAAAAAAAAAGATATTTGATTATGATTCTGAGTCTGATAAGGAATATGGTGATGAATTCATTGTAGATTTGGCAACTTGTGCATGTAATGATGCATTTTTAATCGACTTAGGTGCATCTTTCCACATGCCCTTTAATAGAGATTGGTTTTCTAAATATGAATAATTTGATGAAGGTAAGGTGTACATGGGTGGTGATTATTATTTAAATATTGTTGGTCATGGTAAAGTTAGAATTAGGTTTCTTGATGGTAGAATAAAATGAATTAATGGTGTGTTGCATATCCCTAGATTAACACAAATTTTATTATCTGTGAGCAAGCTAATATATGCAGGTGTGCATGTAGTATTTTCTGATGTAGGATCCAAGATAGTTAGGGGTGATATAGTGATTGCTAGAGGTGTCAAATATGACATATTATATAAGCATGATGCATGCACTATTGAGTGCAATAGTACTTCTATGAAAAGAAAGTTTGTGGAAGAGGTGAGGGTTTCTTCTTCAACAGATGGTCATGTCTTCTAAGTACCCAAGGGTGCTCTTTCTTCAGAATTAAAGTTACCTACAGAGAAAAATATGTTATGGCACCAGAGACTTAGCCACATTAGAGAAAAGGGTCTAAGGATCTTGAAAAATAAAAACCTTTTTGAAGGTTTATCTGATTGTAATCTTGAATTATTTATGTGAGCATTGCATTTATGGAAAATAAAACTGCATTCAATTTTACTCGAGTTCTCATAAATCTTGTGGTGTATTGGATCTTATTCATTCTAATGTGTTTGGTCCTATATATGTTCCTTCAATTGGAAAATCCACATATTATGTTTCATTTATTGATGATTATAGTAGAAGGACATGGGTATATTTTCTAAAGAGTAAATCTAATGTTTTTAATTGATTTAAAGAGTTTAAAGCAATTGTTGAGTTGCAGACTGGAAATAAAATAAAATGTTTGAGGAATGATAATGGTAGTGAATTTTTCTCTAATGATTTTGATAGATTTTGAAAAGATTGTGGTATTCATAAACAAAAGACAATTTTGTATTCTCTACAATAGAATGGAATTCTAGAAAGAATGAATAGGACACTAATAGAGAAGGCTAGGAGTATGTTGAGTGGTGTTGGTCTAGAACAAAGGTTTTGGGATAAAGCTATTAGAATTGCTTGTTACCTAGGTCTCCTACATCAAATCTTGTTGATAAGACACCTATAGAGGCATGGTTGGGTCACAAGCCTTCGTTAAGACATCTCAGATTTTTGGTTGTGAGGCATATACACATGTTCCGAAGGAGAAGCAAACAAAGTTGGAGAAAAAGGAACTTGTGAAATGTATCTTCATGAGATACATTTATGGTGTGAAAGGATACAATCTTTGGGATCCTATTGTACAAAAGGTAATATATAGTAGAAGTGTTATTTTTAGAGAAACTAAGCCTTCTTCTGTTACATTGTAGCCAGAACAAAGTAAACATGAAGATGGTACATTTACACTACTCTCAAATGAAATATTTTGTAAGGATACATTCATTATTGACATAATAAAATGGTTTATATTTGTCAAAATTGAGATAACATAATTTAGAGCGACTCAACATGCCCTATAAGGGCAAAAAATACATTCCTAGGTGCCATGTGTAGAAGTTCAAATTATTCTGATTGATATCATGCACTCGATCCTGATTGACTAACACCAATCCTTCCTAAATCACTTCTCTAATAACCAGTTAATTGAATAATCCTTATTTAATTAATTCATCAAGTTTCCTCTTTTAATTAAATAAATCACCTTTATTTGATTAAATTTCATCATCTTCTTTTAATTAAATAAATCATTTTATTTAATTAATCCTAATATTCCTCTTTGATTAAATAAATCATTTTATTTAATTAAATCCTAAAGTCACCTCTCTTAATTAAATAAATCATCTTTATTTGATTAATCTAATGTTCTTCATTTAATTGAATAAATCAAACTTTATTTAATTAAATTACTAATGTTCAATATTCCTCTCATTTGATTTAAATAAATCTAAAAATCTAAGTCAAATGTCATATCAACTAATTCTATCCAAAGTTAATTAAATCCTAATTAACTCCTAATCGTCAAATCCTCTAGCTTTTGCAACTTGCACATGTAAATCAATTTATTTAATTTATTAATTCTTCTATTTCCATTCAAAAATGACATCTTCTTGGAATATTTCATCAATTTGAAATCTCCCTCCCAAAAGGACTTGTCCAACAAGGAATTTAAGTCTCTTACATGTCCTTTTTCTTGAGCCAACTTGGCATTAACTTCACTTACATCCCCTTTTGTGCAAGTCATGTCTTCAAATTCAAAATCCACCTATATGCATTAACTTGCACATTGTTCAAAATGTGCTCCACCTCTCTTCAATAGCATGTTGACAAGTGGCACAATGCCATTGGTCTATATTTAATCCCACATTCTTCCTATTTATTCAATCCTCCATCCTTATTTCCTATAAATAAAGGACTTCTCTATAGATTTGGAATCCACAACTTTATGTAAGATTACTATCTACAGATTTGAGCAAGTTCATCCACCATTTTCATCCAACTTTTCATAGTTTTCATCAATCTTAGCTAGGTTATTGACAAATTTCATCAAGGAGCACACAATCATTATCAAGTTCATCAAAGATTTGCAAGGAATTGGGAAAGGGATTCTGTCCACATCAAAGAAGCACCAATTCCCCCATGGGATGCTAGTTTGAATGTTTTGAACAAGATTTATTAGCTTTCATTTGATTAACTTTGCTTCGTTTCTTGTTCATTGTGTTTGAATGAATTGCATGGGGAATGCTTGTTTTATTTTGGACTAACATTGGATTGTTTAATCATGTTCGAGTAGGTCTAGACCAAGCATTCACATTTTGATGCTAGAAGGAGGGTGAATCTTCCAAAATTAACACATTTTTTTGGGTCAAAATTTGTTATTTTTTCAAATTTTTGTGTCTTCAGGAAACAACAACGTTGAGAAGGTCAAATAGTGATGCTATCAGTCTAGCATCGCTATATAGTGGCACTGCCTCTGCTCCAAAACCCAAAAACTACATTGATTCTCCTGAGTCCAGACTAGTCAAACTCCAAAGTGCGACGTAATTGCAGTCTCTGTTTCTCCATAGAGTGATGCTGAATTCACCAGAGTGACGCTGACTTCTTCAAACAATGACACCTCCATGGATTGCGACGTTGGAGTTGGGTAAAAGGTTAACTTTCAGGTTATTTTAACATGTGCTTTTTGTTTTTGATCACCTTGAGCTTTTAACTTGTTTTGTGGCTCTATTTTTTGTAGATTAGCCAACCTTTGTAGGCTGAGCTAATCAAGAAGGGAAGGAGGAAACAAGGAGAAGATTTCTTATGACATTATCTCATGATTGTAACAAGTGTTTTTAAACACTTTGGGAACATTTATAATCCCATTTTTTTAAGGATATTGTTATCTTCAGTTTTAGGACAAATAAATTTCATTTGGGTTTTAAAAAGAACAATCAAAGGGTTAAAAAGAAAATTAGGAACTTACTAGAGTTGGTTTTGGATTTTAAGAATATAACAAGCAACTCCAAACATTTCATCTTGGTGCTATAAAAATAATCCATTACTGCTTTTGAGGTCTAAAATGAGCATGTGTCTTCTTTGTTTTTTAATATTTTTTACAAACTAATATCATTTAAAGGGCGTATGCACTTCTCTTGCACTTCGTGGCAATCTTGAGAATCAAAAGTATTTTGGTGATATTAGATTGTCTAAAAGATTGCCTCCACACTTCAATTTGGGCTTTTGAAATTGAACAAAAATTGCTAGTGTGAGCTAAGTATATCATGTGTGTTCTCTCTTTATTCATGCAAACAAAGATTGATCAAACTATGGATGTGCTTGCTCGCTATTGTTCACCTTTAGAGGGGCCTTCCTAAGACCAATTTGAAGGAAAATCCAACCAATTTTTCACTCGGGCCGGTATACAAATGGATAATACTAAACTGACAAGTCCTCATGGTATGTAGGCCTTAGCCCTATAGTGTCTTTTAGAACAAGGTACTACCGTAAAAAGTATAAGAGCCCCTAGTAGGATTGATTAAAGCCTTTAGTGGCTTGCTGGATGCTCGCAAAGTGCCATGTCTCTGATCATCCTGACTAAGAACTAATTTATATAGAGGCCAAAATCCTTACTATTTGTTGGTGCAAGAATGGTCATTATGAAGCTGTCCCACATTTTTGTGATTTTTAGTAGAGATGAGAAGTTCGTCATGGGAGATTCATGAGAACTAAAGCTTGGATGACCCGAGAAGTGTGTGTTGTGGAGGGGAGCCAGTGTGGTCAAGCTTCTAATCATTTGCTAAGAATAGGCACAACTGGATTTATCCAAGTGGGAATTCAACAAATATTGTCTCTTTCTATCCTAGGGTTGTGCATCATTTTGGAATCAAAACACTTTGCTTGGATCTAAAACATTGGAAAACAAACATTCAACAAAATCATCAGAATTTCAAACCCTTTAGGAGGAGAAAATACCTTTGAAAAATCTAAGTGTTGTTGCTTGTCTCTAGGGATTTCATCCTTAGAGGCTTCTAAGCATTTGGATTTATATCTCAATTTTCTCTTACTAAAGTCAACATTCGGGAACTATTGCCTTAATTTCCTTGATTTCCACATAATGGACTTTGTGGGATGAAAATAAATTGGGAAATTAGACATTTAGTTTGAAAAGATAAAGCAAGAAAGTGTGTGGTAAAAATAACTCATTAAGCAAAGATAAGAAACAATTGAACCCCACATGTGTTTTCTCAAATGATTTCTCGAAATATCAAAATCTGAAAACCAAAGTCCAAAGGTCTTTGTCCAAAAGCTCTCAAGAAACGTCAAGCTATGCTTTACAAAGTTAGGGAAATATTGGTCTATAAATTTTACAAATGTGCGTCAAAAGACAATCCCAACTTGTACTCATTTTATTATTGCCAAAATCCAAGTCTTTTTTGAAGGTTTGAGTTTCTCACATAGGAAGTATAGCATGTTCTTCAATACTGAGGTCTTGTAGCAAAAGTATCTTTAGGTTCACTTAGGATCAAAATCAACACTTTCATCCATCATCAAACATCAAATCAAAATCATCTCACAAAAAACTCTTAGAAATCTTGGAAAAATCCTCTATGCTAGACTTTTGGCAAATCCTTTAAATCAAATCAAAATCATCTTGTTTGACTAGGTGTGTGTAGATGAATCCTTCTTCATACATAGTCAAATTATCAATCCTTGTGGACAAGTTCATTTCAAGATAACATCCAACATCTTGGGGTTTATGAGTTCATTATCCAAAATCCAAGTCAAATCCAATCCAAATAAAAATAAAATCCAAATAAAATCAAACCAAATCGAATCCAAAATAAAAAATCCAAAAGTCCCAAAGTCTAGTATCTCCTTCAAGATTTCTTAAGAGTTCAATCATTCACATCATCCATCTTTCATTTATCTCATCATCACCCTTTGATCCTTATTATCCTAGATTTTATTTTTTGTGCCTAAAGTTTAGATCAATCTAAGGAGTTAGAAGTTCATCTCCCACATTCCTGAAAATTGATCCCTATTTTATGGTTCAAACTAGATCTCAACACAAGAAGAACATGGAAACCAAGAAAGAAACATCTACTTCAAGTGAATTGAGTAAAACTGCTCCTAAAATCAATCCCATCAGATCTAGCAAGCCCCCACTCAACCTTCCTCAACTTCCACAAGATCCTCAAGAAGGAGGTTGCCAAGTGGAGGACATGACCTACAATGTCCTAGGGATGACTCAAGAAAAAATAATAGAAATGGTCCAAAATCCTGAAACTCACAAAATTGTCAATGCCATGATGAGACTTAATCCTTCACAATACATGCTAGAATTGGAAAAAGAAGGGGCTAAACTCCCTTTTGATTATTATGTAAGCACTATTGTGGAGAAACCTCTTGGGATTATGCCACCGGTCTCATTCACACCTTCTTTCCAAAGCATCATTCAATCCATCCCACAACTAACATCATCTCATGCACCAAGTCAACCCATGGTTACTAAGGGAAGTTCATTGCATCATGCTCTTCAAACACATTCCCTTGTAAACAATCAAGACTTGGATGCAAACAACATCTTTGGTCAATCCATCCCTCAAGATCCAAAACACCCATATTTTCCGCTTGTCTTTCATGACACCAACAATCCATCCACCTTCTCTGCAACACCGACATATTCTCCTAACATGCAAGTCTCTCTTCCCATGACCTCACAAGAGCAAGGGGGACTATTTGGACAAGGTGGAATCTTTTATCCCTCATCATCATCACTTTCTCAAGGAAACACACCACCCGTCTTCCCACCATTCCCCCCTACCATTGATATCCACACCAATTATCAATTTAGGGAAACTCCCTTTACCAATCCTCAATCAAACAAATCAAAGAAATCCTTTAGTCATGAATCAAATCAACATGCCAAATCCTCTGATCATGCCATCGATATTGCAACACCAGGTGGCACTGATCCCAACGACATAATCAATTGCAGCACCATGTATAAATGAGGTCTCCCCAGGACCTATTATATCAACCGCACCATCCACCACACAACCTCCTATCATCAATTGGATGGTACCTCAACAACCACCTCAACAAAACCTTGTCACAACATCTCATACCATTCCAAATCCTCCACCTCCACCACCAAAACCAAACATGGAAAACCAATACAGTATCGCATTGCAAGCTACCCAACAAGCCTATCAAAAGGCACTTCAACAATTTCAAAATCAACAAGCTACACAAGTTGCACAACAAGCATAGGCACAACAAGCTGCACAACAAGCGCAACAAACTACCCAAGCACAAGGTCAAGCTCTATTGCAACAACAGCAAGCTGCACAAGCAACACAAGCCACACAAGTAGCACAAGCCACTCAAGCTCAATATCAAGCCCAACAAGTTCAAGTGCAAGAACAATATCAAGCACAACAACAAGCAGCTTAGCAGCAAGCCTATCAACAAGCTTTGCAAAAATACGAAGTGCAACAAGAAGCAGCCCAACTACTAGCCCAACAACAAGCATTGTTGGCACAACAACAACAAGCCCAACAAAAAGCCTTGTTGGCATAATAGTAGCAAGACCAACAACAAGCGTTGTTGGCACAACAACAATTGCAAGCATACCAACAAGCATTGTTGGCATAGAAAAACTTGCAACCACCCCCCACAAACACACAAAAAAATCCACCCATCACTCCAACAATCACACCGCCTCAAAACACTCTCATCCCACCACCCGATCCACAAGATGATGTGTCTGCACAAATCAAATTTCTCTCGCAACAAGTGCTAGACCTCCAATTAGGGAAGACAACAAAAACACCAAATAACTTGTGCCCTTATCCATTTGACAGGAGCCTTATGATGGTTCCATTCCCAAAAGGGTTTGAGATACCTAAATTTGAAAAATATCGTGGGACTGGTAACCCTGAAGATCACATCATGGAATTCTAGGTACATTGTATGGAAGTTTCATACGACGACACTTATCTAATGTGACTATTCCCTCAAAGTTTGGCTAGCCCAACAATGGAATGGTTCTCTCATCTTCCCCTTGGAATCAAAAAGTTCTAGGAAATTGTGGACGCATTCATACAAAACTATGCATTCAACATAGGCATGGACATAAGTCTAGAAGAACTATCTACTCTCAAACAAGCTAAGGGGGAAACATTCACATCCTTCTTACAATGATGGTGATCCAAGGCCAACAGGAGCAAATGGACTATGCCAGAAGAACAAAAAATCTGCACTATCATCACTAATCTTGAAGGAACCTTGTCCTTCCATCTAAAAATGCAATGCATCGCCACATATGACCAGTTGATCCCCAAGGTGCTCAATATCCAACGTGCCCTTATCACACAAGGGGGAACACCCACTTATCAAGACAACCGCCCATCAAAAAGCTATAACGAAAAACCTCACACATGGGAAAAGAACAAGAATGTCACTAACGATGGTGTTGTTGATGCCAAAGTTGTCATCAATGCCCTAAGGAAGAATACACAGTCATATCAACAACTGCAAGGCAATCATCAAAATAACATGCAAGCCAACACCATATCACAACAACCAAACAATTAGGTGGTCAATAATCTGAACAATCAAGTGGGATCACCCCCAATGAAGTATCCCCCTAAATGGAAATACACACCTCTCGGGGAACCAATTGAGTCTGTCATGCAATGACTAGTCTAGGAAAATCTCATCAAGATCCCTATCTATGACAATTATCAAGAACCTCAAGTCAAACCATCATGGTATGACAAAAAAAAAACTCTATGATTTTCACATGATAAAGGGACACACAATGGCTAGTTGCATGAGACTAAAAAATTTGATCCAAGACCTTATCGATGACAAGACCATAAACATCAAACAACCTGCTGGAAATTAAGATCTAAAGATATACACGAATCTGATGCCAAATCACAATAAGGGGAACAACAATGGTAAAACAAAGTATAATAATGTGAATCATGTGTATGACCATGTGATTGCATCCTTAGATGTTGTTACACCCTTAGATGAATGGGTTACTATCATCAATATCAAAGGATCCCAGGCTGACTGTGGAGTCACCACACATGGTGGAAAATTTACCATTCTAGGACCATCCCAAGCACCCAAAGCATTTGTTACCAATTCAAAGACAATCCCTAATGTCTATAATGTCTTAGGCCAGCTGAAAAGAACCCTTACTCAGATCTCCATCATGGAGTTGTTGAAAATATCACCCACACATAGGAAAATCCTAGAAGAAGCATTGGCCACATCTTCCATCCCAATGGATCTTGACATAGACCAGCTCTAGGCTATGGTCGGACACATTACCACTTTGCATCTCTTAACATTTTCTAACTAGGACTTCCCAATGCAACCATCTCATAATCGTGCTATCCATCTCGAAGTCCTAGTCCATAAGAATAAAGTTAAAAGAGTCTTGGTGGATGGAGGTGCAAGCTTGAACATCTATACTCTCAAGCTAATAAAAAGTATGGGATTCTCCAAAGATGTTATTGAAAAAGGTAAAGGTATTACAATCAAGACATATGATGATCAGGAACGGATGTCTCAGGCCACCGTTCAACTCCCTATTCAAGTAGGGCCAGCTATCATGGAAACCACTTGCCAAGTCCTTGATCTTGAATTACCTTATAATATTCTCCTGGGGTGCCCATGGATTCATGGGATGCAAGCTGTCGCCTCTACTTTCCATCAATGTGTCAAGTTTCCTTATGAAGGTCAAGAGGTCACAATCCATGGTGATCCTGAGCCTTTTTATTATTGAAAGAATCTGGAAGCAAAGTACTATAAAATCCCTCAAGTCCCAAAGAATGATGAAGGCCCTACGACTCCATATATAGACCCATCTACCCTTGCCTCCACTTCTGAGACAAAGACACCCGCCATTCCTAACATCTCTGATATCAAGGCCATTATCCAAGACAATGGGTGTGGGGATTACAAAATGAAAAAGAGTGCCTTTGTAATAGGAGAGTTACCTCAATCTCGTTGATCTCATGGACAACCTCAACCAATTGACACATCAGCCCAAACCTTTAAAGCATACCCCTCCATATTCAAGTGTTGGGGGGACCTAAGCCAGGAAGTAGTAGACGAAAAGGACCTATCAAGTTTGCTATACCAAGATGAAAGGTCCGCACCTGATCTTCTCATGGAAAGTGACAACAAAGGACTACAAATGATGCAAGGATGGGGCTATAATAGAAATGAAAAGCTTGGGAAAAATAAGAACGGTCTTCTAGAACCTATCATTCCTAAGAAGTGTATAAGGAATCTTGGCCTTAGGTGTACTGCTCCAAAAATAACCATACTTGGAAAAGGTGCCTCGGTTAAAATAGTCAAAGCATCTTCCTCAGTTCCAGTATCGATCACTTATCCTTTTGAGGACCCCCTCACTGACCTACCCATGCTATTCGAGGATTCCTCCCTTCTCATGATTAGTACCCTATCTTTTGAGTCAAACAACCAAACCCATGAGCTAAACTTAGTCTATCCCCAACTCATCGATTATGACCAACAAGGACCACCGATTTTAGACAAATTCAAAAATGACGAGGCTCTCTCAAAATTGATGGGATTGCGGGATAATATACCATGTGGAGATCACAAATCTAGGTTCGACATTGAACTAGACACACATGCCTATTATGGGGAAACGATTGAATCCCTTAGTCGCAAAAGTGAAAATTTAAGAATAATATCTAGGTCTTTGAGTGAAAACCACACTATGGTACTCTCTAATCCAAAAATAGTAAAAACAAAGGATGCATCCAATGGTGAAAACCTCTTTGAGGCACTAGAGGATGAGGGATTCAATATTCCCCTTAGTACTATTCATCAGGAGAAGTTAGCAGTCTTAGTAGAAAAGTGCAATCCGGTCAACTTGGGGACAAAAGAAACACCACACATAACCTTCTATGCAAAATCAATTTTGACAGAAGAACAAGAACTTCTATTTGCGTTCCTCAAGGAAAGAAAGGTAAACTTTGTATGGACCTACACCAACATGCCTAGTCTTGATCTAGAAGTTGTGGTTCACCACCTAGCCGTCTATCCAGAGGCAAATCCATTAAGAAAAAAGCTGAGGAAGATTCATCCCCAAATAGCATTATTGGTCAAATTAGAATTATAAAAGCTTCTTGATGCTAGCTTCATACAACCAATTGATTATCCAGAGTGTGTTTCAAATCTTGTCCTTGTTTCAAAGCCCACTAGGGGCATCCACATTTGCACGGACTTCAGAGATCTAAACAAAGCATGTCCCAAGGATGATTTCCCTCTCCCAAACATAGACATGATTGTGGATATGATGACGGGACATGAAATGCTATTAGTAATGGATGGATTCTCAGGGTATAATCAGATCATGATAGCCAAAGAAGATCAACACAAGACAACTTTCACTTGTCCATAGGGGACATATTGCTGGAACATGATGTCATTTGGGTTGAAAAATATAGGAACCACCTATCAAAGAGCTATGATGCTAATCTTCCATGACATGATTCACAAAATAGTGGAAGACTATGTGGATGACATATTAGCTAAATCAAAGAAGCGTCGTGATCACATATCAGCTCTAAGCTCCATCTTTGATAGGCTAGAAGAATACAAGGTCAGACTCAATCCAAAGAAGTGTTTCTTCAGGGTAAAATTAGGAAAGTTACTAGGGTACATTGTATCTATGAGAGGAATCGAGATAGATCCTGCCAAAGTCAAAGCAATTCTCGAGATCAAGAGACCAAGAAATTTGAAGCAGTTAAGGGGCTTGCAAGGAAGGCTCCAATCTATACGCCGATTTATAGCACAATTAGCAAATAAGGCTATCCCATATTCTCATCTACTCCACAAGGGGGTAGCATACAAATGGGATGAGAAATGTGATCAGACATTTAACAAATTCAAGGAGTACTTTCACCACTAGTTCTCATGCCACCAATTACAGCCAAGCCATTGATCCTAGATACATCAGCAACAATAGCAGCCCTTGGCGCTCTCTTAGCACAACATGATGAAAATAGGAAGGAGAGAGCTATTTACTACATCAGTAGAACCATGGTAGGACATGAATTGAATTACACATCCATTGAGAAGGCTTGCCTAGCAGTCGTCTTCGTCGCACAAAAATTCAGACACTATATGCTAGCACATTAGATAAAACTCATTACAAAAATAGATCCTCTCAATTACCTACTTTCTAAAGTGACACTCATAGGGAAAACAACTAAATGGGTTATGATCCTAACAGAACATGACATTGAGTATATAGAATGGAAGGTCATTAAAGGATAAGTTATTGCAGATCAGTTAGCAGAGGCACCGATGTATTTAGAGAATCCACTTGTATTAGAATTCCCCGATGAGTCCATCTTTAATGTAAGTGTATCAGATCACTTGAAAATGTATTTTGATGGATCCTACACACAACATGGGTCAGGAGAAGGAATATTCTTTATTACACCACAAGGGGATTGCTTACCTAAATCATATAAGCTATCTTTTCCTTGCACAAACAACATTGTATAATATGAAGCCCTTGTCATAGGACTCAAAATAATAGTGCAATGGCAGATTATGGCACTCAAAGTTTATGGAGATTCATAGTTAATCATCAACCAAGTCAATAATGAATACCAAGCGAAGGACAACAAGTTGACTCCATACAAGAAACTGGTGGAAAGCCTCAAAGAGTTCTTCATTGACATCACGTTTGAGAAAATACCAAGGGAAAACAATAGGGCAGCGGATGCTATGGCAACAATCGGATCGCTAATGGCTATCCCAGGCAATGTCCCTAAGCAAGAATTCATTGTAGAGTAGCTTCTCGTACTAGCATTTGAGGTACCATATTATGAATTCGTGTGAAATCATTGGTCCCGGTGATCCCTAGTATCATGATATATACACCTAATTGAGAATAGGAGTCCTCCCTGCTGATATCACCCCAAACCTTAAAAGAACATTTATCAAGAAGTCATCTTGTTTTGTTATCTTGGGAGACACCCTATACTATAGGAGTATTGAAGGAACCCTTTTACGATGCCTTAACACTGAAGAAGCTTTGACTAATTTAACCGAGGTACACAATGGCATTTGTGGGTCACATTCGAGTGGTATGACCTTGGCTAAGAAACTACTGAGAATTGGGTACTATTGGCCAATGATGGAAAGAGAAGCTCACGACTATGTCTGAAGATGTATACAATGTTAAAAACATGGAGATCTCATCCATGCACCAGCTCAGGGGCTCCACCCAATTGTTACACCTTGGCCCTTTTCATAGTGGGGGCTCGATCTCATTGGTAAAATCACCCCCACCTCATCTAGTGGACATAAGTTCATCTTCACTGCCATTTGAGTACTTCACGAAGTGGGTAGAGGCCATTCCCATGACCTATATTATAGGAAATCAGATCTCCAAGTTCATCCTGAACTACCTAATTTGCTGCTATGGTGTCCCTCAAGCGATTATCTCAAATAGCGAGACACCTTTCAAAAACCAGGATGTTCGAGACCTATGTCAAAAGTTCAATATCCAACATCACTTTTCCACTCCATACTACCCCCAAGGAAATGACCAAGCTGAGGCTACCAATAAATCCATCTTGAAAATCCTAAAGATAACAGTCAATGACGTTGGTCGTGACTAGCACTTGCAGTTAAATCCTGCCCTATGGGCCTACTGAACAAGTATTTGCATGCCTACAGGTGCAACTCCATTCTCCCTGGTCTACGGATTAGAAGCCATCCTTCCCATTGAGATTGAGCTCCCATCCTTGAGAGTATCACTATAGAACCTCATTATAGATGAAGAATATCAGGTGTCACGATTGAACGAGCTGGAATTACTGGATGAGCAACACATAAATGCTTTGAACCATTTGCAAGTCTACCAAAACCATCTCAAGCGAAGCTACAACAAGAAGATCAAGAGTCAGACCTTTCAAGTCGGAGAGCTCATCTTGAAGGAGAATAAAAAAAATGTATGAAATCCAGATAGCAAAGGAAATTTTGAACCCAATTGGTTCAAACCCTTCATCATCACAGCAAGCTACAAATTAGGAGCAATCGGTTATCCACACTAGAAGGTGAACCTCTATAGGAGCCCATGAAGAACTCCCATATCAAAAATTTTTATGCCTAAACTTGCAAGTTATAAATCCAAAAACACAAAAATATAAAAAAAATACAAAAAAAATACAAAAAATCCAAAAAAATCAAAAAAAGGATTGAAAATAGTGAAGAAAAAAAAACCATCCTCTAGTGAAAACCACTTTGGTGGCGCTTTGGGCAAGTACCTTGGTGAAAACCTGACAATTAGATGCCTTGTGTAAATAAGCACTTTCCATCAACCATGATCTCCACAACTAGTTTTGCATCATCCATCCATCACACTTCCATATCTCTATCCACCACCCATCTGTGTCCATATCATAGCTTGATCCTGTGTTCGTATCATGATCCCTCCTAGAACTACTTGGCACATTCCCAAGGTTACTTTGTCTTGCCTATATCGGAGTAGTCTATCGCATCCCACCACGTTGGGGGCATGTTCTTATACTTACCTTGGACCAGATTCGTGTATATTCTTGAAGTCTCTCTTGAAATAAAAAAATCCAAAAAACATTCAGAAAATAAAAAAATAAAAAAAAACCATCATAAAATTAGAAAACCCAAAAACTTTAGAAACATGTCAAAAATCCAAACATAGGTCAATTTTTTTGAAAATTTCAAAAAAGTAAAAAAAAAAAGAGTTGTCTTGTTGAACTACGGGTCTCTGAGCTCTGAACGTAGGCAAGGTTGATCTTTGATCATCCCTCGAGACACTTAGGTTAGTCCTTTAGGAGTCCGTCATAATAAACTGGCAATCCATACATGTTCATATCTCATCAATAAATGAGTCTGTGTTAGTCAAACTACGTGGTCTTTGCGTGTATAACATAGGAAAGGCTAATTTTTGATCAGCCCCTGAGGCCCCTAGGATAGGTCTTTAGGCTAGTCAAAATCTCAGAAAAACACAAAAACATTGGAATATTTGAAAATCAAAACATTTGTAAAACACCTTGAAAATACCAAAAACAACCTCAAAACATTTTAAAAATACCAAAAACATCCAAATATTTGAAAAAAATCCATCTGTCCCATCTCGCTTTCACCCGTAATAAACATCCACTCATAATAAATCATCATCACCCCCAACCTTTGGTGAAACAATCAAAAACAAGTCTAGCAAGTTCAAAAGTGAAAACTCAAATGTCAAGGGTCTTAGGTCTAGGTTGGTAGGTAAACAATTTGGTCAACTCTTGATATTAATAGCCCATCATCTAGTTTGTCCCAAATCATTTGATAACATCATGTCCTAGGATGCATCCTTCCTACAATGGACATCAACATCAGGGATCACCATAGTTTAGTCTTGACTAGCGGTATGGAGAGAATTATCTTGTTTGTTTACTTGATCTTTGTCTTGATTTATCTTATTGCACCCATTCCAATGACCTCTTGATGGTGTCTACTCAAAATGACTTAGAGAGAAAGGAATGGGGAAGCAATCATTATCTTTTGTTTGCTGTGCTTGTTGGATATTCTTATAATATAACCTTGGTCGTACGTGCTTTTTTTGGTTTGTAGGGAGGGTGTTTTAGGTGTCTTGTTGACCACATAGGAAGGCTTTCTTTTCAATGTTTTGGTTTGAGATGTTTAAAATATTTGAATTTCATTTTAAATAAGGTTTTGTATGCCAAGTGTGAACAAGGATACTCCTATCTGATTGTCGTGTCAAAGTCCATCACACTAGGTACAACTCCATCATGGTTCTTTATACCTTGATGCATCATATCTATGTGTGTTATCAAACATAAGGTAAGTAATACATCATCATCATTCATCCTCATCTCTAATAAAGTCTCGTAGATCATGGACTTGTTGGATCTTCTTTTCATCATCTCATTTCTTCTTTCTTCTCTCTGTGCTAACATGGTACCATGAAAATTAATCAAAACATCACCAATGCATCCATCCTGCATCCACAAACTATTAGCATACATACATATCATAATCATAGCATATCACATCATCCATCTCACATGCATTGCATCATCATTTAAGTTGTTTAGGATAATATAGATTGGTTATTCTAAGCATCTTAAAACCATCTCATTGGAATCATCATCATAACCATCCATGCATCCATTTTGAACCTCTTTGTCGTGAGATTGACCCTCAAATCAAATTTGTTGCTCGATCTCTCAAGCGGGTAGTGTACCAGTATACTTCTTTCTGCTTGGGCATCCGAAAAAATTAGATTTTTTTTTTATTTTGATCTCGGCAAGGTTATTCTTTGAACTAACGCAGTAGGTACATTGCTTTAAAGAGGGGAAAAATGTAGACATTCAAATTATCCTAATTGATATCGTGCACTCGATCCTGATTCACTAACATCAATTCTTCCTTAATCACTTCTTTACTAACCAATTAATTGAATAATCCTTATTTAATTAATTCATCAAGATTCCTCTTTTAATTAAATAAATCAACTGTATTTGATTAAATCTCATCATCTTCTTTTAATTAAATAAATCATTTTATTTAATTAATCCTAATATTCCTCTTTGATTAAATAAATCATTTTATTTAATTAAATCAAAGTCACCTCTCTTGATTAAATAAATCATCTTTATTTGGTTAATCTAATGTTCTTCATTTAATTGAATAATTCAAACTTTATTTAATTAAATTACTAATGTTCATTATTCCTCTCATTTGATTTAAAAAATTTAAATATCTAAATCAAATGTCATATCAACTAATTCTATCCAAAGTTAATTAAATCCTAATTAACTCCTAATCCTCAAATCCTCTAGCTTTTGCAATTTGCACATTTAAATCAATTTATTTGATTTATTAATTCTTCTATTTCCATTAAAAAATGGCATCTTCTTGGAATATTCCATTAATTTGAAATCTCTCTCCTAAAAGAACTTTGTCCTCCAACAAGGCATTTAAGTCTCTTACATGTCCTTTTTCTTGGGCTAACCTGGCATTAACTCCACTTACATCCCCTCTTGTGCAATTCATGTCTTCAAATTCAAAATCCACCTATATGCATTAACTTGCACACTGTTCAAAATATGCTCCACCTCTCTTCAATAGAATGTTGACAAGTGGCACAATTCCATTGGTCTATATTTAATCCCACATTCTTCCTATTTCTTCAATTCTCCATCTTTCTTTCCTATAAATAGAGGACTTCTCTATTGATTTGGGATCCACAACTTTATGCAAGATTACTATCTACAGATTTGAGCAAGTTCATCCATATTTCCATCCATGTTCTCATAGTTTTCATGAATCTTAGCTAGGTTATTGACAAATTTAATCAAGGAGCACACAATCATCATCAAGTTCATCAAAGCTTTGCAAGGAATTGGGAAATGGATTCTTTCCACATCAAAGAAGCACCAATTCCCCCATGGGATGCTGGTTTGAATGTTTTGAACAAGATTTAATAGTTTTCATTTGATTAACTTTTCTTTGTTTCTTGTTCACTGTGTTTGAATGAATTGCATGGGGAATGTTTGTTTTAGATTTGTTTATTGACTAACATTGGTTTGATTGATCATGTTGGAGTAGGTCTAGACCAAACATTCACACCATGAATAGAGAGAATAGCTAGACAAAAGTTTGATTTTTTTTTCTCTTAGGGCTCTTAATATAATTCCTTGGTGTAATGTAGCTTGGAAGGAACAAGATATCTAAGGAAGGAAATGAGACTTCCATTATAATTTACCTACCCAATTGATATGCTAATGATACTAGTTTGGTTACTTGAGTTGCGAAAGAAAAATATATGTTACACCCCATTTTTTTTTTTTTTTTAGACTGCAGGAATCAGGTAGCACGACCCCCTATAAACTGTAGTGCGCCTGGTAAACTTTTTAACGTGACCGGCGGCGCTGGTACGACACGCCCTCCGGTACCACGGGATGGGGGAGACTAGAACTCGTGACCAGCAGAGCCGCAACGGAATTACTTAGCCAACCGAGCTAGGGCCCCCGCCCTTGTTACACCCCATTTTTAGAATATTTATAGAAGGCATAATTTAATTATATAATTTAGATAATTATTTAAAAAATATATTATTTCTTTTATATATTTTGAATGTAAATGGTTATAATGTGGTTTCATGCACTCATATAAATGTAAAAATTAAAACCATATCTAAATGTTAGAATGATTGTGAAATTTAAACTTTAATTATTATCATTGTGACAAATAGTGGACAGATAAATGATATAAATAAATGAATATAAATGACTAATGAGACTCCTATTTAATATTTTGATATTTTTGATTTATATGAAATGGTTATTAATTTTATATACATATTTATTTATATTTGATTAGACTAACTACCTTGATATTGTAATGAGATGAATATAGGATAAAG
Organism: Sequoia sempervirens; assembly: GCA_007258455.2. Classification (NCBI taxonomy): domain Eukaryota; kingdom Viridiplantae; phylum Streptophyta; class Pinopsida; order Cupressales; family Cupressaceae; genus Sequoia; species Sequoia sempervirens. The sequence goes on from VDFB02000003.1 coordinate 514,089,869, forward strand.
TTTAGTCCCCCTCTTAGTTGAGGAGGGAGAGCATAATGGGGGAGAGAATCATAAATTAAGTAGAATTAGTGTCTTGCACATGTGCTAAGAATTCATTTATGCACACACCATTGGTTTGAAAGTCATATCCTTTACTCGTTAGTCATGTAGAGCATTTTTTGTTAAGGTCTAGCTTAGTCATGTTGCATACTCTAGGTGTATTAGTGTAGAGTTTACATAAATATCAAGTAGTCATGTAGAGCATTTTTTGTTAAGGTCTAGCTTAGTCATGTTGCATACTCTAGGTGTATTAGTGTAGAGTTTACATAAATATCAAGCTCATTGTTGTTGTTGCCTTGATTGCAAATAGATTTAATAGAATATTATCCTTCTTTTCAAAGTCCTATTATCCTTCTTTTCAAAGTCCTTAATGTTAAGTTTAGAATAACTCTCTATGACATGTATTGATAATTCTTTCTTCTTTTTATGCTCATTGAGCACGTTTTGTTTTGGAGTTAGAATTTCTACAAATCAATGCATTTTTGGTTTTTAAAAAGAAAATGTTTAAAAATAATAATAGAGAAAAAATTAAAGTCCACATTTTGAAAATTTAATGATATGGCATGAAAAAACTATTTGGGTTTAATTTTAAGGAGTGGGGAGTTAAGGATTGAAGTGAGTAGGCTAAAATTTTGCCACTTACCCATTTTCTCTTAGAATATTTGAGATTTCTCCAACAATCTAGAGTGGGGGGAAAATATAAGTAAATTACATGTGATCTTGTTGGTAGAAAAAGAGAAAATTGAGGGAGGTGAAATTGTCAACAAAAGGAAAAAATGTAGGGAAAGTATAAGACCATTATTAGTGTTTTTTTTTTTAGGAGTAAATAACACAAGTAGCAAAGAAGAAGGAAGGTTTGATAAAAGAAGACAAATAAAAGTAAAACATTTTTGGTTAGATAATTTTCTAAACCACTATTTTATTTTTAGGAAATTTGTAGGCAAAATTATTTATTTCTTTCTATGGAATGGAGAAAAAGTCTATGAGTTTGAAATGTAAAACTCTGATGATTATATGATGTATAAGCCACTTTAAAATTCTCCCTAGGCCAAAAAAATTAATTTTGAATTTTTGTGGATATTTTACCTTTAGTAGAAGTCTTTGATTTTACTCCAAATTTGTTTAGTGGTTCATAGAATCAAAATATACATTTCTCTCTTAGGTTTTTATTAAAAATTATATTAGTTTTGTTTATGAGGCTAAATTTTGTATAAATATATGTATACTGAGATTTTATACAGTTTATATATGTATATGTATAAAAGAAGTTAATTCATTTAACTCCTTGGTTGATTCATAAGCCATTAGTATTATTTTTTTAGTAGCAATATGTTGTGTTGGAAGTTATAGGCTAATATAAAGCTAGCCATGAATATATGAGATCATTGTGTATAAAAATGATTATTGAGGTAAAAATTAAAAGGAAACAAGTTAGTTTACAATTATAGGTATTCTGTGCGATGATAATGGCTAATTGGACAAATAATTAAGTGTTTGCATTAACTCTATAATAGTAGTCAAAACTAACCCTTAGTCACCATATAAACTTGAATAGCTCTATCTTGTTGAATAAGATTTAGATTATTTTGATAGCTAAGTATACCTTATTTTCATATTACATGCAAAAAAAGGTCAAATACATTAGAATTCTATTTTATAGTGACGAATAATAGTTTGTATATTAAAAAAAATGAGAAACTAACCATTGTTTAGTATTAGAGTAAAATAACACTTAGATGATTAAATCCTTATGTAGAAAATGTGTGGAAAATGGCTCTAGGAAAATTCATCGCCAGCAATTTACCGATGGAAAATTTATCGCCAGCAATTCACCGTGGGAAAATTCACCGTCATGACAAATTCATCGTGGGAAAATTCACCATGATGAAAAATTCACTGCCAAGTAAAATTCACCGCCAACAATTCACCGAGGCCGAAAATTAACCGCCATTAATGTTTTTTAATATATATTTCAAAAAAGTTCTTTTTTTTTTGCAAAAGAATAATTTGATTTATGATAATAAAAATAAAAAATATTTTTCAATATATTTTATGATAATAAAAATAAAAAATTAATGGCATTAACTTTAGAGAATAATTTGATCTATAATCAATTATACATAGGAGAACTATATAATTTAATAATTGGTATTGTTAGCTATACCCCACAAGTAATCACAAATATTGTTGGTTTCATCATCCTTAGACACTACATTTTTTATCCGTTCAGCAGAATCTCTGTATTTTTTCTTTTTTTGCTGCTCTTGACCACTTAAATATTGTTCAATTCGAACCTCATTTATGCTCTGTTCTCTTTTAATGTTGTCAATGAATTTCCCAATATTGGGATGATGTGCTGAAATTTGTTGTTCAAATCCTCTATGCCAACCTTCAATTGAGTTAATAGTTTTGGGAAAATCTTTTGAAACTCCCTCATAACAATTCCATATTTCAATTGGGAATTTTGGTGGCCGTCGTCGTTGACGTCTATTATTGCGGTTAATTTTCCACTTCGGTGAATTGTTGGCGGTGAATTTAGCTTGGCGGTGAATTTATCATGGCGGTGAATTTTCCCACGGTGAATTTGGCATGGCGGTGAGTTTTCCCATGGTGAATTGCTAGGGGTGAATTTTCCATCGGTGAATTGCTGGCGATGAATTTGCCGTATGCCGTGGAAAATAGAGGTTGGAATATGGAAACATTGACATTATATTAGTTACCATTTCTTTATTAAAAAAATTAAATCGGGGAAGAATGAAAAACAAATATTAATCCTTGTTTACATATTATTCGATGCTTAAATAATAGAAGTTCAAATTAGAATAGAGTTTATAACTTATGAAGAACATGAATATGAGTTGAAAATATTAAGAACTTGTTATCCCATATTCATATCCATAAGGATGTGCATATGAGATCTTAATTTCTAGTGATTATTTAAAAAAATTACTAATATGCTTAATTTTTTTCTAAACTATAAGGTAGAATCATTAAGTTTTGATAAATATAGTTTTGTAAGTTATTATGAGAAATCATTCTTATTATATTATCAATCCTTGGTGATAGCTCAAACATAGACTGATCTAGGTTTTGACAATAGTTAGTTTTAGCTTCGATGATTCACAAAATGTTTGCAAATATAAACATAAATATATAAAATCATGTACATAATGATCCTTAAGTAAACATCTATATATATATGCATATTTATATTAATATATATTTATTTTTTATGGGCTTGAGGAAGTGTAAAAAAATAGTTAGATATGTGATTTGTTCTTAGTTGAACCAATAGAAAAAGGACCCAAATTATTTGAGTTATAATGTGTTTGGCCTTGTAAAAGAAAAGAGGTTGGTTTATTCTTTGAAAATAATTATTTGGGTTATTCACTTTCAAAGTTAGATATGTGTGATTAATAAAATATAAACCCACTAGATTTATGCCAATTTGAATTAGTGTATTATCAAGTTAATAATTTTCTCTTGATTTAAGAAAAACAATATATTCAATTTAAATCATCACTCAATTTTACTAATTTTTTTGTGTGAATTTAGTAGTTTTGTATTGACTATGTTGAGTCAAGATGAGATAAGAGTGGTATACAAACAACTCATAATTCTATTTAGGGATGTGTTTATGCTATAAAATGCTTTGTCCAAAGTGATACATAATCTAAATTTATTCTTAGTTAGTGGTACTTGATAGGTTTTATGACAACTAGATGCCATACTTAGATATAGAAAATCTAAGGTTGTGTGATAGGTTTAAAATGATAGAGTCAATACCTCATACTTAGTTCTTAGTTGGCATGGTATGCTTGTATATCTCTTTGTCTAGTAGACCCTTGTGAAGGGTAGGGCCACTTCTAGGAATAAGTTTTGTAGGGTATTATCGATTTGTAGATAGAGGTAAATCACCTAGATGATTCTTTCCCAGTATGCAAAAATTTAGTATGTCATAGGATTGTTACTTAGAGACACGTTGTATATTAAGATAATCATCAAACACGAGTAGAATCTTAAGTCCATATCAAATTTTAGAGATCTAGTTCATATAAGAAGTTTGGTTGGTTAAAGTATCTACCCTCTTTTAAAAATAATAAATGGAACCAAAATACCAAATATAAATTAAATGGAAAAGGATTCAAGAATGGTAAAAATGGCTTTTGAGATGGGAAAAGGGACAACAATTTCAAGAAAAGAAATGGTAACAAAGGTGATTACGTAAGTGAGAAGAAAGGGCCTCCAGGTTGTTGCTTCATGTGTGGAGGAGTCCACTATGCAAACTAATTCCCAAATAAAAATCAAGGAAATTAGTTTAGTAACTCTTCCTTTCCTTTCAAACAAATAGTCTTCTAATAGAGAATTCATGTAGTGGATAATCATCAAGTAGAATACCAAATTTATCCTATCAAGACTTAAGGTATTTTATTTAATATCTCAATCTCCATTCTCATTGATACTATTGCCATAGAAATTTTTGTAATAACTATTATGTTAAGAAGAATTCCTAGGAGAGCTAGTTATATGGCTAACTTGTGGTTAGTTGTGTACATAAATCAGGCAAGAGATCATATGGAATAGTGTTTTTTTGAAGCGGAGGTGAAGTTACCATCCTTTTTTACTAAGGTAAATTAATATGTAGTACCATTGGGATCTTATGATGTCATTATAAGAATAAACTAGTTGTGGCATCCTAAAGAAACAATATATTATTTTTTTGAAATCCTTGAGTGCCTAGATGACTTAGGGAATCAAGTTTACTTTTACGGAGTTAAGTGAGATGTCAAATCAAGAAACTGTCACTGATGTAGGAAAAAAGATCTAGGCTAAAGGGTTTTTAAATGTTTGATGTGAAAATAAATCAAGTTGAGGAATCAAAGGAACCAACAATCCAAGATTATCCTTTAAATACAAATTTCATGATTTTTTTCAAGAAGAATTGCTAGAACTATCTCCCAAGAGAGCATTTAATTTCTCTATATATATTGCACTTGGCTTTGAACTTATGTCAAAGGCTCTATACCACATGATAAACATAAATATGGTTGAATTAAAAGCTCAATTACATGAGTTGTCTAAAGGGTTGATTCATCGTAGTGTGTCACCAAGGGGAGCGCTAATGATCTTCATCAAGAAGAAGGATGGGACATTTTGCTCATGCATTGATTAAAATATACTAAATAAGGCCACTTTTAAGAATAATCACCCTTACCTCACATCAATAATATTTTTGATCAAGTACGTAGTGTGACAATCTTCTCAAAGACTGATTTGAGAGTTGGCTATCACCACTTGAGGATTAAAGATTAACATATATATAAGACAAAATTTACAATCAAGTATGGACATTATGATTTCACTACGTTACCTTTTTGATTGATCAACGCTCTTGTAATTTTTATGAATTTTATGAACATCATATTTAGCGATTTCTTGGAAATGTTTTTCCTCATCATTTTAGATGATATTTCTATATAATATAGGGATAAGGAGGAACATTTTGATCATTTAAGACTAGTTCTACAATGTTTAAGAGAACAAAAATTATATGGTAAGTTGTCTAAATGCATATTCTCCAAAAAAAAGTGTAGTACCCAAGGAACATGATCTTTGTAAAAGAATATTTGTTGGTCCTACAAAGATCCAAGAAATCATGGATTGACTGCCACCCAAGAACATGCATGAGGTATGCAATTTTATAGGACTTTAACTATTTATTACAAGTTATACTAAAACTTTCCAAAATTGTAAGCCCCAATACATCACTTCAAAGGAAATCTCTTAAATGTTTCAAGTGGACAAAAAAGTGTGAGGAATTTTTTCAAATTCTAAAGGAGAAACTAACTTCTACTCCAATTCTTAGAGTTCCTAATCATGAGGTCCATTTTTTGTCATTATTGATGTCTCAAAAGAAGGATAAGGGGTATGCTCATGTAGGATAGTCAAGTTGTGGCCTATAAATCCAATAAACTCTATAAATATGATCTAAATTATGATCTACATGACTTAGAATTTATGGTGATCATTTATGCATTATAGGTTTCGAGGCATTACTTATAGGTCAAGCAATTTGAACTTAAGTCATAAAATCAAGGGCCCAATTATATATTCACTTAGCCAAATCTAAACACACATCAAAGGTATTAGCAAAAAATATTATCCAACATGTAACTTTAACTCCAATTCCATAAAAAGGAAAGATAATTGAGTATAAAATTCTCTTAGTAGGAGTCATATTGCAAAAATAGCCACTATTTAGAAAATTTTCCAAGAGAAAGTCTTGAGGAATTCTCCAGGTGATGCATTTTATGAACAAGTTAGGAATGCACTCTCATAAAATTCCCAAGACTTTAGGCATGATAGAAAATGATATTAGTTTGATGGGTTGTTAAATATAAAGATAGAATTCACATACCAAATAAAGATTAATTGATTCTTTTTTAAGGAATCTCATTATGACCCTTATTCAAGACATCTAGGAGTAATTGAGTTAGCTGAATTGAAACCAATATATTTTAGAAGGGTATGAAGTAGGATGTCACATATTTTGGTGCTAGATGCTTAGAGTGTCAATGAGTCAAGGATAAACACCAAAAACCAATAGTATTTTTATATCCACATGATGTCCTTGAGTGTAAATGATAGGTCATTAGCATTGATTTCATCCAAGGACTTTCTAAATCAAGGAATTATCATGAGATGACTTTGGTGGTGGTGGATAAGCTCACCAAAGTTCCTCACTTCATTTCAAGTAACTTAATTGATGGAGCTTCAATGTTGGCTAAGATATGTTTCTAGTAAATATTTCATTTGCATGGAGTTCTTACAAAGATCATCTTGAATAGTGTAGTGTAGGAAAAAGTATCCCTTTTTCACACTTATTTGGAAATAATTAATAATAAATGAGCTTAATTATGCCTTAATTTAGTGTTGTAATATGTTTTTCATATTCACATTAAGTTTAGGGCCCTTTTAAATAAAATGGACTTAATTGTGCCTTATTTTTGGAAGGTGTACCTTTACACTTTCACATTAATCTAGGGCTTTATTAATTGATTGAGGTTATTTTTCCTTAATTGGCCCCTCTAATTCAAATCCAAGCCTAATTAAATGCAATTTCTGATTGATAAAACTTGGCATTCATATATGCCACTACTTAACACTTAACTTTGGAAGATGTGTGTCCTAGGTAAGTGATCTAGGACCCATTCGCCATAGGGCAAATGGGTCTTGACTTAGTCTTATGACCCTGATTTTACATAATATTTCACCTTGTCCGATGTGTGTCCTAGGTAAGTGGCCTAGGACCCATTCACCCTATGGCGAATGCATTCTCACTTAGACCTAGGGCCCCTCTTTGAAATATGTTTCTGGTGGTATTTTAATGATTTCAAATCCACAATTCAATGTTGGCTTGTGATATTTGAATTTCAGGAATTAATGTTAAGATATGTATAAATACAAGGCTATTTCACTTAGTTTCACTTGAGATTTTCAAGAGAGCACCTAGGGCATTCAAGTGAGCATTATCAAGAGAATTCAAGAGCATTTCTGAGACATTCAGGGGTAGATTTATGGAAGATTATTGCAAAAATAAAGATGTCATTGATATATCAAAAATGTATTGCATCATGCATATTGTTTGAGCTAATATGGTGATGTAGTATCTAAGATCTATTCAAGCATATCAATGGAAATGTTTCTAATCAAGTTTTCATGATCAAGATCTATATCCATTAAGGCCACTTCATGCTAAATTATAGATTCATCCAAGGTTCAAATAGGGATTGGTGAGTTGTGACATTGCATTTGTTCATTCATCATTCTTTCATGCTTTTATTCATTTCAAGGTTTAATTACCAAAACGAGGTTTGACCAAGGAAAACTCCCATTCCCTAACACAAAAATATTTTTCTCTCTTTGATGTGTGATTGCAGATTTTAGGTTGAAGATCATTTGGAGGACAAAATTGAAGAAAGTTGCTAAGTTGTCAAAGTTGCAAGAAAAGTTGTCAAATCACAGAAACTGAGCTACAGGTTTTATTTCCAGCTTTTTGACAGTGACCAACTGGAATTTGGGAGTGTAGACTTGGCATAACAAAACCCAAAAACTGATTTTCAAGAGCCTTAACTAGGACCCATTTGACATAGAATGAGTCCTTAGTGAGATTTGAAAAAGCAACTTTGGTGATAGGTACACAACATTTTACCCTTTTCCAGATATCCCTTTTGACTATTATTTGGGTTAGATTTGATTTTTTTCTTCATTGATACTTTGTAACACACATTTTGAATGAAATATAGAGAAATAAGTTCATCATAGTTTTCATCTTTGGTGAACATACCCCTATTTTTCTTCATTTCAGATAGAGATGCATCAATGTCCTCAAGGTTTTGGTAAACCTTGTTTTCAGCATTAAGGACTCGACTAAATATCAATTAATCCTATCATTCTAAGACTAATGGTTAGACTGAGAGAGTTAAGTAGGTTTTAGAGGATTCTTTATGTATGTATTGCATGGAATAGTACTTGGAGGACATTGTAACTTGGGAGGATTATGAAGTGTTCCACTGGCATTTTCCTTATTTCACTAGTACAAAAACAATAATATATGACTAAATAAACTACTAAAAATTGCATATAAATGACTAATTTTGGTCATGTGACCATTAGTAGTTTATTGCCAGTCATTTATAATGTGACCAAATTTATGACTAAACTATTTTAGTCATTTATCTAGTCATTGATTTAGTCATTAATTTGGTCATTGATTTGGTCATCGATTTAGTCATTGATTTAGTTGTTAATTTAGTCATTTATTGTTGTTAACTGGTCATTTATTTAGTCATAGTAGTGATTTATTTAGTCATATATTTAGTCAATGATTGTTGTTAACTGATCATTTATTTAGTCATGATAGTCATTTATTTAGTCATATATTTAGTCATTAATTTAGTCATTACTTTAGTCATTAATTTAGTCATATATTTAGTCATTTTTATTTATTAGTTTCCATTAATTGGTAGTAAATATAGTCATGAAATGAATAATTTATTAAATACCATAAATTTTATAATGCAAAACTAGCATAATATTAAACTTGAACTAAAACATAAAACCAAATAAAAATATATTACATATACGAACAAGCTACAACATGCTAGAATTAAAAGATTGATTCAACATCATGATAAATAAAAGTAATTTGCAATAAAAAAATTTAATGCAAATATATATATATATACATATATATCAAGTTATAAGATGTCAAAGCTGTCTAAGAGTATATATGTAAATATAATAAAAAATGTCAAAGTTGTCTAAGAGTTTCCAACTCTTTTAAATACACCATGATAATTAAGATCCCTAAACAACACATTCAAAATACTGCATAAAGCAGTGAACCAAGATGTCTAACAACTAGTACATGATAAACATGTTCAACTATATCATTTTTTGTAAATATTTTAGTGGCCACCATGTGAAGTTTCCCTCTTTCTCTTTCAGACGAACAACTCCATCTATTTTGTCTTCATAAACAAGGCATATGTTACTTGTGACCTTTAAAATGTTTACATTTTCATCTCTTGTCCCTTTCAAGTTGACTCCATGTACAATAGATAGGGAGTGAATCCGCCCAATGCTCACAACATCACCATTAAACAGATCCAACAACCTAACTTATCCCTTTCTTTGAGTTTATCAATACATTTCTACAAAAAGAAAAAAAAAACACATTATATTACATAGGTAATGATTACCTTTGTTTGCATAATAAAACAACCATTACTTACTTAAATAGTACTTGCATGTGTGTGTTAAAATAATTGCAAAAGGAAAATTTCAAAAATAATTGCAATGATCAATTTGATTTACTAAAAAATCAACACTCATAGCAATGCTTACAATGTTACTATTAGCTTCATGCTAATCAGATACAATGGCCAAAAATATAAACACTACATTATCATGCACACATACCACACACATAAGGTTATGACAACACTGTTACACATAAAAAAGGTAGCTAATGCACAAAAAAAAGAATGCAATATGAGAGCACTACTACTACTACTGCAAGGTGAAGGTGAAATACATTGGGATGTACAAAAAAAGTGGCATTAAAGCTCTGAAACATAACCCCATGCAGTCAACATAACCCTGTCAGTGATGGCATATAAAAGAAGAACAAAGAACAAAATGTATCAAGGCAACATGTGACAACCATTAAGAGTAGTCATTGAGGAAACAATGTAGTCTTTCTCTGTGGATTTCATAGCAGCAGTAAAGGAGTAATAAATAAGGTTGGATGTAGAGGTCGCATAAATAATAGAGAAAGATCCTTTCACTATTAGAAAATAGTGTAAGAGTATGCAAAAATAAGTAAGGAATGATGCCCAATGAACAAGTAGTAGTAGTAGTGAGTTTCATGGCTATAGCAGTGAGTTTAGTGCAAGGGCATCGAGTTTTATGGTTGTAATAGCAAGTTTAATGGATCAAGCAACAAATATCATTACTAAACAACAAGAATACATTAAGAGAAAGTGGAAAGAATATAAAAAGAAACTTGTTTTTAATAACAACAACCATAATGAAGAGTTAACAATAGATCCATGAAGGAAAGAACAACAGGTATCATCCAATGAAAGAAGCAACACCCTAAGTTCAAGATGTTGACAAGGTCAATTACAATGCCCTAAAACACAGTCAAGCATCATAAAGTATTGAAGTGCCATCAATCCCCATTGAAAAAGTGACAAAGAAGGTATAATGATTGTTCTACAGGTTACATTCAATGTTTTAATTATATATTCACTATTCTATAAGTTTGTTCATTGTTTGGGATCATAACAGTCATTAATACATGAAGGGTTTCAGAATCAAGGACAAGGTTTCATAGCACTCACCTCAAGTTCAACACTACTAGTACTATAAATATCATGCATAGACTCCTTGTATTTAGCATAATCACTGTCAACATTGTTCTGAAGTTGTGTAGCTTTGCCGAGAGCTCTATTGACAAGGTCATTTCCTTTTCGTTGTGCTTTCATATAATTTCCTTACATGTGGTTTAATCATCATGCAAAGTTAATATAAGTCAAGTAAAGAATACAAAAGCTATAAATTTTTGTCCACAACAACTATTATATTACCTCAACTTCAACACATCTATGATTGAAATCAAGGCATTTTTATTTTCGTGTTGCTTTGATGAAATTGCTTTGCATGTAGTTTAACCATTAAGAAAAAAAAATCCAGATGAGGAGTAATTCATTTAAAAAATAGTCAACAAAGCCTTTCCAAACATAAAAGTCACATTATATAGCCATATTTCATGAATATCCTAAGTTATACAAGGCAAAGGGTAGCATGCTATAGGTCATTGTCATTGGGCCACAGTCATACACCCCCTTGATAGTAAGAAGCAACTATAAAAAGATACAAAGTAAGACAATTATGAAGAGCTCAACAAGGAAAAAACAACAATAAGAGTAAGACAACTAATAGTATTTCTATCACACCTCAAATCTAGCAAGGTAGGAAAAATGAAATTTCTTGTGACAAGTCATTGAAAAGCTGAAATAAATGATGCCAATTTCTTCTAATCTTTCGTCAAGTGATGCAGAGTAGGGAGGAAATCTAATAACTATCACTATTCAAACTCTTTCAAACAACTTTGCAATCCTTAAAACCCCAACTTGTCCATATTCCTCAATTCTTTCATACTTCTCCTGTAGGTCTCCAAATAGAAAATTTTGTGCATATATCTCAAAATATTCCTCTAACCCATAAAAGAAATAGCATTTCAGATACTCATTAAGGAGTTCTTCAACATATCTCAAAGGCTTATAGACTTGTTTTGGAACAACACCTCTAAAAATAGACTGATACATTGAACAGGGGTTCAATTAGCCCACTTTTACAAGACAATACCAACCTAATCCTCCTTCTAGACACAAAAATATATTGGATAGTCTCAACCAGGCTACACAAGCATTGAATCAACAATTTTCATCCAAAGAAACAATCACTAGTACCCTAAAACACAACACCCTCATTTTTGACTAGTTTCAAGGGGGTTTATTGAAACTATGGTTCCCAAAACCTATTTCATCTTACCAATTCATAAAACATTCCCTAAATGTCCATCACATGCTTAATCAACCTTCAAAATTCATTGCCCCAAGATTTTTCTACAATTCCCAACTTTTAACCACCAAATTAAGCCAAAAACACATGAAAATGGCAACTAGGGCATCACACAAAACCCATTAAATGGCCTCCCCTGCTCTTGAAACCTCATAGAAACCTAATCCTACCCTATACCACCCATTCCACCAAGTTATAGACAAAACCAATGGTGGAATGGGTGTTTAATCCATTTTTAAAGCTTACAAACCCTTAAAACTGACTGTACAGACCCACCTACAAAGATTTGGCTATAAGATTCTTAAAATACTATGAAAATCCTTCAAACCAAGACTAAATTGAAGTCACTTCACATGTCCATCAATTTCAATGCATCATGGATCCAAAACAAACTATACCAACAAGTACAAAGATCCGAAATAGCAAACTTGATTGGTAAACACATAAATTTTAAAGTTTCTTTATTGATTTTCTTCCCCAAAAATTCAAGAGAGACATTACATCGAGACCCCAAGCATATTTAAACCTTTCCCTCCTAAAAAAAACTAACCCAACCAACAAAACTATCTTTTGAATTACGTGACCGTTGATCTTCCCCAATGTTGCATTTTTGCAACTTTTACATATGACAATTTTGACAAAATTGCAAGATATGACTATAAGAACTCTAAACTGACCAAACACAACTCACTACATATTAGATGGTATATTATGACCTTATTGTATTGAAAAAAGACTCAAACACACCTAAATCCTATCAAAGACCAAAATTGATCATATTTACAACTCTCAACATGGTGCCCCTGCACCCTACACCTAGCCTGAAAAAGATTCCAAGTCCCTTGGAAATTGATTTACAGCTTTTCCACATTTGAACACTTCATCTCTTTTACTTGGTAAGCCTTTCCATTGAACTAGGTACTAAAGCTTTACATTGTTCCTTGCACTTGGAAACTCCAACTTCATCAACTGACCTGTTAGATGTTCACTTACCTTTCCACCATTAGAAATTGATATAGAACTTGCCTTTGCACTTGCGAACAATCCTTGTCCAAATTTATCTTTGAATGTCTGTTAGGACTGAAAAATCCTACTTAGTATTCACTAACCTTCATCTCATCCACATCCCACCTGCTGCTAAATGTACTAAATTTTATTTTTTGATTAACACAAATTGCAGAGATTTGTGTGAGAAGATCCATTTCATAAAAAATTGCAGAGCAACAATGACTTCAAGGGGTTCTAAATACCCAAAAATTTTTTTTTGAAAGATCACTTAGACATTCACCAAAATTCACTACAAAGAAACATGATTCTTTAAGGCTACCAATACACCAAAACACTAAAAAGTGGTTCCAAGACACCAGACTCTCAGTACACCTCTGGTGCACCTTGGAAATTACTACTTTGAAAGAATTAGACCAAATAAACTCCCCAAAAACATTGGTTACTCATTTTCCCAAACGTTCATTCACAAGAGACACATTTTGCTTGTAGCATTGCACATGGACAAAATCAGGCATAACTTCTAAACCAGATGGGAAATTTAGAAAACCAAAGTAGTTTCTAATACCCATTTTGGCCTACTTGAACATATCAAGAAACCACATATACTTGTTTTGAAAAGTATTCTCTTAAAACTGGATGTCCTGTAGTAATCAAGCCAAATTAGGCTTGTTTTCTGAAGGGACCCTCTAAAAATCTTTACCCAAACTCCCAAACTCTTTCCCAAAACTTTGAATAGGCTTCAACTAGATTGAATCCATAAATTTTAGCCGAAGAATTCCCATAAATTCACCAAGATCATTAAACCCTTAGTTTAGGCCAATATCATGCTTAAAGACATGAGGGTTTATTGAAACCCAACACTCCCAACCTCATATCACTTTATCAACACCTCATAACCTTCAAAATAGGTCTGCCTATGCTTAATAAACAATTTTCCTTCCTTCACCATTAACATTTCTTCAAACCCTAACCATGAGGCATCAATTCTAACATGGAAATAAATGAAAATCACCTAGAGCAACAACACAACTTATGTATTTTGCTTTCCCTTGTATCTGCCAATACAACTAACTTTAAAAAAATTCTAAAATAACCCATCACCGATCTACAAAGTCTCCATTGGTGGAATGGTTGTTAATCTCACTTTAGACTCTCAAAACCCTTAAAAGGAGGGTTCCAAAATTGTTTACAGTAAGAGGACTCAAATAGACTTTAAACTCAATAAAATCCCTCCAAATCAAGTTTGATTGAAAGCTAACTCACTATTCTACCAAAAATAGTAAAGACTAAGGCCCGGTGGTGTTGTATAGGCCATACAAAGCTTGTAAACAATAAAGAAAATGTTGTTTGTAGAACAGGGGTGCTTTTTATTCAAAATTGTTCCTAAATACAATGTTTCAATGCTTTTCCCGCCTTCACAAGGCTCTTATAAAGATGGTACATCAGTTATCATAACTGCCCCTTCAATTTTAGTTGACCAACAACCTACCTTAACAAAATGACTCTTCAACTTCTTACACTTTTGCATTTTTGCAACAAATGACATTTTTTTTACAATTTAACTTCATATACCTCCTAGAAACCTAGTAATGATTCAAATACATTTGAAATGGTCCAAACATGACCTTTTTACAAGCATAACATGATGAAGATTCAAATTATACAAGATAACCCCATGGAGACATAAAATTCACATGGTGCCCTGCACCAACTTACCTTTCCACCATTAGAAATTGATATAGAACTTTCCTTTGCACCTGCAAAAAATCCTTGTCCAACTTTATCTTTGACTGTCTGTTAGGACTAAAAAATTCTACTCAGTATTCACTAACCTTCATCTCATCCACATCCCACCTACTGCTAAATGTACTACATTTGATTTTTTTATTAACACAAATTGCAGAGATTTGTGTGACAAGATCCATTTCATGACCCATATTACCATATGATCACATCCATCAATAATCCCAAAAATCCATGGTCACCACTCCCATTCCTAAGAAATTTAACACTATCAGCCTAACATTATTACATCGGGGGAACTCCCCTCATAGCTCCACTGATAGACCAATGTAGCAACTCACAACATAAATATCAGCGTAACAACACTCCATTAGGAAAAATTCCAAAGGAATCTCCCTGATGTACCGATGGGGTCAATAAAGGTGAACACATCGAAGTAACATAAGTGTATCAGTGGAACAAATTCTATCATTTCCCTGATGGCTTGAATAAAGTGTATCGGTAGCACTAGAACATATCGGCAGAAGATAACACAATGTCCCACCAATGGGGCGATACACTATACAATAGGGAGATTCAACATGTGGTAAAATCATATCGAGGGAACATAAGGCTATCAGGCCAACATAGAACCTAGTTTCCCTGATGCAATGATAAAAGGCTAAAGGAATCAAAGGAAGTGACACCAATCAGTGGGCCATGAGCCATCAAATATATGCTAAGGAAGGATATCGAAGGAACTAAGGCACATTAGGGAGATATTATCTAGCGACCTTCCAATACCCCAAAGGGAAGGAGTTCATTGGTGAAAAGGGTGTTTATCGGTGGAAGTGGAAGGGGTATTCAAATTAAATGCTCTCCTCCTCCGACAAGATTGAGAGAAAGTGGAGGATTTATGAACTAGAGCTAAGTGAATTATATCTTAATTCAATCATATTTGGTCATTAATACTTGAAAGAATTTTCTAGAAGTGGGAGCAGAGGAGAGAAGGTTGGGAATACTCCATTGCTACACAACTCAGATCCAGAGAAAGCAAATTCAAGTAAGTGTACAAAACCTGACTAAGAAGTTGATTTTATAAAGGCTTGTAAAAAAATTTAACAATGGAAGAAAGCTTAGAAACACATAAAACTAAGAAACAAAAAATAGAGAAAGACTTCTAAACTAGGACTTGATTGATCAATGCCCTGGGTTGAAACTAAGACCCAAAAGGAGTGCTCAGTTGAATCCTTCCATGGACAAGTTATGGGACACGCACAAAGGTTTAGGAGATGTGTGGACACCATGGTAGGGATATGAGTTGTTCATGTACCATTATAGGAAACAATACAGGTTTCAACCTATTTGCAACCCGTGGAGATTAGTGGTACCCAATGTGTTTGTTAATATAGAACTAGTTAAAGCTTTAGCCACTAGATATGACCCTAGAAGAAGAACTATTTAATCATATGATGGGTTTGATATTCTCATTATTTCTAAGGATCTCATATCTACAGTTTTTCAATTGGAATGCTCTCTAGTGGATTTGTCATTTACAATCAAGAACCTTTTAACCAAATACCATCACATGAACACAAGCTATAAAAGATGGAAGCTACCACTACATAGGCCCAAGGATGAAGGGAGCCAACTCAAAAGGTTTTCTAGCATTAAAAACCCTCCCTTTCATGAGGATTTATTTGAAGAATATTTTTGATATACATATCACTTAGCTGGACAAGTGTTAGGAGTAGAGGTTCCTCCCCTCATGTCAATTGCCCTAATGGTCTTGGCTGTAGACATACAAAGTAAAGATGCCAGACAATTTGACTATGTTGGTTATTTAGCCAATGCTCTAAACTAGGGGATGGAAAGGATCAAAAGGAATAGTGATAGTATTAATTTTAAACATTATTGCTTGTTTATGCATTTGCTTCTACATGAAGGACATGTCAGAAGGTTCTGGGGAGAAGAGTTAAGGATAAGGGATGTTGATGGAAATGGGAATTATAAACCTGCACAATTGTGGACCTCAATATGGGATAGTAGATATGGTAGACCACATTATCTGTACTTTGAAGAATATTTTGTGAAACCATTGTTGAAATTGTTGGGACATCCATGTAATTATAACCTATCCCATGAAATACAAAAAATATTGAGACCAAAGGAAAAGGACCCCAAGAAAAAGGTAAATCATAACTGGGGGGATTGGTATGCATTTCCTAATTGTACTACATAAGAGTTTATGCGTTTGAAGGAGCCCCACATTTATTGCCATAGATAGTTCCAGACAGAATAGCCTATTTAGAAATTGTCAAGCAGTTGGCTAAATCTGATATAAAACACCTTAAGAGATACAATAAGCAATCTCTCATGCCTAACACTTTATGTTTTGGAGATTTTATAGTAGTCACCAATGAGGGGTATGAAGAAATTGATAGCAAGTTGCAACAATACAATCTACCGTTGGGAAATGAAAGAAATAATTTTGATACAAAGAACTTTATTCATAAAGTAAAGTTATCACAAGGGATATTAGGATACAAACATCACTTTTCTATTGATGATGTGATAAGGAATTATGATGAAGCTTCAACAAAAGACAAGATGACTGTATATAACAAAGTTATGTTGGCCAAGACATGGAAGAGAGGGAATATCCCGTCCTACTCAGAAGCATTTGATGAAGTGCAAGATCATCTGCAAAGAATTGAGTAGCTCATCGCTCATGTGGATGAAATAATAAAAGATGTACCCCTAGTTGTCTTTGAAGCACCTCATACAACTCATTCAAGAATGTAGGCTGAGGACATAGAGCCTCTTAATTACATACCCTCACATCGCACTCTTGAGGTGAGTTTCTCTGTAGATACAACCATGGGAAAAGAGGATGAAGAAGGAAGTGATGAGGAAGATAATGAGATTGAACAGATAAGTGCCCCTGTAGTTACACAATATCATCTAGAACATAACATTGTCAAATTTGAAGCTTTAGATGAACTCTCTAATGTGAGGATTGAGGCTAGGCAATAATTTGTTTCTGATAATGAATTTGTTAAGAATTTTGAATTTAAATCATTTGTTTATGAGCATAAAGGCAAGATGTTGAGACAAAAGATGAAAGATATCACTCTTGAGTAGGAGGCAACCCCCTTGGGAGAATTAAGGGAAGAAATAGACAAAGAATTAGAATCTATCACCCCTAAAAGGGGAAGGGAATTACTTCAAGAATATGGGATACTACTCCTACTAGGGTGGGATATCAGTGTTGCAATATTGTTCGATAGTTTCAGGAGAAGAGGAGACAAATCAATGCACTTAATAGAGGAAGCTAGTGATAAAATGTACTCAAGATCTGGGTACAACTCAAATGAAGCCACCCTACTAATTTGGGCATTGTATCCTCAGGATAAGAGACCCACTATCATTAATAATGAAAACCAGGTGTTTGGATATCTTTTGGTCCAAAGGGTAGGGGACACTAACCCCATTGAAATGACTGAACTAAACATAAATGTGGCAAAGTTTACTAAGGCACAAATTGAAAAATTGATAAAAGAAAATGATAAATTGAAGAAGGAGGTGGCTAGTTACAAAGATAAAACATCCTCCTCTTCCACACTAGAATTATATTACCCACAAATAGAAAGTGACAAGAGAATATTGGATGCATTAGCAGATGTGGCTTTTTGGAAAAACTATCATTAGAAGTCCTAGAAGAAATGCAAGGAGCTGGAAACAAAAACAAAAACCACTAAGTATAATGTTGTGTCTAAGATAATCAAAGAAAGATTTAGCAGGATGATGGATTGTGCTGATGAATATTGGAAGTTGTTTCAACAAACACACTCAACACTCATGGAGAATGAAAGATTGCAAGAGCGGCTGATTGACAAAAGGAAGGAGCTCCTAAATGAGAAATCCATGAAAGGTAAAACATTGTAGGCATACAATAAGCTGGTGGAATCACACAATAAGTACCACAATAGGATTAAAGAGGATCTTGCCTATTTTGATTTTCCCCCTACACTCCATGACAACCTTGGAAATCCGAGGGAGCAAGATGAATGGAAGAACGAGATTGCAATGTTTCTACCTAATGGATTGCAAGAAATAAAAGACAAAGAGACGGTGTTACAAAATACACATAAACAACTTGAAAAGATGATGTATATGGAGTTTGATATGAAGGATACAATTTCCAATGTAGAGACTTATGCTGAGGAGGAATACACTCGCCATCTTTCCGCTATCAACTTGTTCATCAACCAAACCAAGGACACATCAAATACAAAAGGACAACAATAGGGACATGAAAACCAACCTACATCGTAGGGGAGGTGTACTTTGTAGGTGATGTGTTATCATGGAGTAGGAGCCTTGAACAAATCTTAGGTGGTCATGGGCACCCGCTGGGAGATTAACCGATCAATGCATTCACCTATTGAAGTGTTATATTTTTATTTATGTTAATTAGCATTTAGTTATCAAGCATCGTACCTTTTTGTAATGGGTTTGTAGCTTGCTGCCTCCCATATATAAAGGGAGACCAAGACTGAATTGAACATTATCAATTCATTTTTACATTTCCATTATAGTAGACATAGTAAGAAGATAGATTGCACAATTCACCTATTTACATCAGATTGAGAAACTTGTGTTATAATGTTTATATTTTGAAGTAATAATGGAGCAAACTACTTATAAACTGTAATCCATATTTAGTGTTCAATTACTTATAAAAATTTATATAATCCTTCTTGCCTAACATAGTCACTCTTGCTGCCTTGCTTTGATTTTAGCTCCCAAGGCTTTATTGTAATTTCCTTGTACCAATTAATTGTGACAAATGTGATCAAGTACTAGCTCTCATGAGAGAAGGTAATGCTGATTTCATATCACTCCATTTTGGTGTTGAATCCGAGTAATGATTATTGAAAAATGATTACTTTGAAGTGCAACCTTCCTTGATGATAGGCATAAATAGTGATGATGTTGGCCTTATGTAAAGATGTTAGAATCTTTGGTGGTGTATGGAAAGAAAGGTTTGGGATTAAATGTAGAGCTGAATGAGTTCCATGCCTCAACTATAGTGATAATGATGATGTCTTCTTTATTGCCCATGGCAAGACCTGAAAGTATTCCTTGAGCAAGATAGGATAAAGATGAATGGGTAATCCCGTGTATGTTGTTGCTTTCCCAAGACATGGTGTGCGGGTACTACAATCACATGGTTGTGGTACGTGGTTGGGATTTGGATAGGTTGGGAGAATCTTTGCATTTTGTCATCTTGTTTGCTTGGCCCAAGCTGAGGTACACACTGGTGTTGTCAGTGGCTTACTACAACTATTGGATGTTGCAATAGTTGGATTCTGCTACGGCTCACGTGGTCATGAGCCATGCCTACAGCCTATGGTGGTTGGCTTTAAGTTGGGATGTGGTTGTGTGGGGTTGGTGGGATGTTTAGTGTGTGAAATATGGTGCACTACTTTGGCCTCAGTTGCTCCTACCTTGAGGAGACTTTGCTCGACCAATGCTGGCACTTGTTCATCTTGAGCCACACCCAGGTGATGGGTGCCATACAAGCAGTTACCACCTAGGGACTGAGCAACGACCAACATTGGTGTGATGGGCAGGTCTGCGAAGTGGTACTTGGACCTATTGGATGTGGTTGGCTCACGGGAAAGGATTGTGGAGCTCATCACGGGTTTCATTTCTATGGAAAATGCAACTGCGGTGGCTAATGCAATATTGGAGCTTGGTGAGGAAGGAATGGTAAGCCATTTACATCTGTTGTTTGATAGTTCCTACTATGAATCTGAGGACGATGGGGAAGATTCAGAGGATGAAGAGAAACTACAGTGATGGGAAACTAGAAGGCGCTTCATGAATGAAGCATGGGAGGTGTTCCGGGTGGGAGTTATGAACAACAATATAACTCCCTTCTCTAGATTTATGTGCTCTAACTGCAATTGGCTCTCTGCTGAAAGCCTAACAAGACTGGAAGCTCTTGGTAGAAACTTGGCTGTTGTGTATTGTTACTTGCTGAAAGCCTGACAATAATGAAAGATTTTAGTTGAATATCTCTTGCAATTGATGTTGAATCAAATGAGGATTTCAATTTTTTGAATATATAGAATGTGAAATTAAAGGCACTCTCAAGATGAATTAACTAATTTTTTGCAATGGAACATAAGTTGAATCATGATAATATGTGTTTCTATAGTGCATTGATTCATGCACCTCCATTCTTTTATACAAATTAATGGTACTATTTGAGTTTACGAATTTGAGACTATTTTAGACTTTCATTTAAAAAAATATCACATGCTTGCATTGCAATAATTATCATCTTTATACTTTGACTTTCTCTCGTGGAGTTTATAACTAATAACTACTAGTCTTCAATGAACTCAAATTTGTTAGTAAGTCCATTGATTTTGTAAATATAAAAGAGGAGCATTTGGTCTTTAGCTTGAGATATGGCTATTGTAAATATAAAAGAGGTGCATTTGGTCTTTAGCTTGAGATATGGCTTCTAAGGTCAACTTCCATCTTTGTCCTTGAAAATTTCATATTAGCTTCTTTGCCACATCTTTCTAGGTTATAAGTGATTATAAGGCACATGTGATAATAAGATGTATGTTGTATTGATCCACAATATCCTAGATATTATGTTGCTATCTCATCAACATGAATATGATGTACATACCATCTGTCTTAGAGAATTATGCTTGCCATCCTTATAGAGATTTGGTTAAGATAAGAGAAAATTTCCTAGGACTTATGATGCATAAGTGCTGCAAACTATAGTAGGTAGTTGGATGAATGAAAAGAAAAAAAATTAAGAAACTGAAACATAAAGAAAAACAAGAGATTTACTATGTAGAATACCACTTTGGGGAAACTCCAGAAGACTAAGGTCTCTACTTCATTTGCCACAATCTCTTGGAAGTTTACATTTTCTAATTTTCCATGTGAAGTTCTACAAGAACACCTACATTTTAGCAGTGCTTTTACAACTTTCTATGATTTGTAACTTTCTTCTATACATTATCCTACTTTGTACTAAATGCTTCAATTCCATGAGTCCCAAGGGTAATTTTTATACTAAAACAAAGCAAATGAATTGAACCCTAAACCCTAAACCTAACTTTCATCATTCATTTTGTATTGCAACTCTACAATAGGAGGCTTTTGGTCCACAAACAGTTGAGGTGAGGAAATAATTCCACCACTGTCTCATTTGAATATTGTTTGGATTTTATGGAAATTATCCTTTCACTCCTACATTTTTTCTTATTCTCATATTCTTGATTTCACTCTTGTTTCCAAAAGCACAACCCATTCAAACTCTTCTTGAGCATTTGTCTCAATAACTTCAATAAAAGGAAACAAAATACTTTCTTCATCAACTAGCATGGAAGGCTACAAAGTCATGAATTGAGTGACAATAACCAAAGTCATGAACTAAAGAGAGTCATGAGTTAGAAGAACAATGAAAATATAGAGTAGGTCATTCATTGATCTCATAGTTATTTTGTCATAAAACTCACATTCACAACATTTAGGATAGTCACAATGGATTTCAATGAAACAAAAGGAACAATTTCAAAGATTCACTGTTCCATATATGATTGTAATACTTTTCCTAGAGATCACAAGAGTAATTTTATAAAGGCATGTTGTGGAAAATATTTATGACATTTTCATACATCTTTAGAATACAATATAAAGATGATATAGTTGAGAATACAAATATTGAGGGATAGTCTCTTACCTAATCTAAATCTGTGGAATTATGGTCATTCCATGCATAAACTATAGGCTTAATAGAGGTAGCCAACTGCAAAAATTTCTTAGTGAGACCATGTAAGCAACTCATTATATGTTGGTACTCTTCATTTGAGTTGACATGATTTGGAGAGGATCTTATTGGGCGTTCAACATATGGCTGTGAAATATCTGTTGATGAACTAGATTTCCACTTCACACTACTATTAGATTTAGTACGATCTAGTGCTGCCATATAATTGACAATATCTTCTACACTTGCTTCTCTATTATTTTTTTCCACCTAAAATAAAATGTCAATTCAACATATAGTCAGTTCAATAAAAAAATGAAATAAATAACACAATGTAAATTGAACCAAAAATCCATGCACTTACTCCAAATTTGTCCATTTTGTCCTGCAACCCGCCTCGACCAAATGTATATTCAGCCCTCACATTATCTCTTGCTTTCTTGCCTCTATTACTCTTTGTCAAATATTCTTCGGAACAAATACTTTCTTTCAATGCCTCCCACTGTTTGTGAGATAGAGTGGAGTCCAACGTCTCTTTTCCCTCCACAATTGTTTTTCTACAATTGTATCTAAAATTTTTCATCAGAAGTCTCATCTTGTGCTTGTAATATTTTCTAGAGATTTGTCCACCACTAGTGTCAAATAAATTTTCCATTTTTTGTATAACATATTCCACATTTCATGGATCTTTTCTGCAAAATTTGATTTGCAACTATCCAAATGGGCCCTACATCTTACACCCAACTTGGAGGCCCACCTTGCAACATTTTTCCCAATGGGTTCACCATCTCTTGATACCTCAACCAAGAATGGCTTCTTCCCTTCTAATATTCTTTCTTTTGCATTCCTCTTTTTAGATTTGTATAAATCTTGACTCAATCTTTGTCTTCTAACAAAATCAGGCACATCTTCTATTGAACCACTACTAATATTTCTAGTTGATCCACTAATTCCATCAAAAGCTGTAGATGTAAGAAGACTCTCTTCATTACTTTCATTAACCAGAACTTCATACTCCTTGGCCATATTAGGTGTGGCATGAGTAGGTAGATCAATATTGGTCTTTGCATATTTCACTTCATCACAACTATTTTTTTCACCAACTACATTTGTTGAATCACAAAAGCATTGGCTTCTAGGAGCTGGCAACATTGTATCTTTACTTTCTTTTTGTTTTTCCTCTGCATTTTCTTTGCACTCTTTTTCTTTCCTATAAAAAAAAATCATATCATGTCTTATATACATAAAGCTCTTGCTTATAAAATTTCATTAAACAATATTATACAAGTAATATAATAAGTGGATTTACAACTTGTCTGTTTGTCAAACCAAGACATGATAAATATTCATTATTCTTGGCCACACGTTCTTCATGAAAGCACTCATAATATGTCACTGGAATTTCAACATTATGATCACTATCATCTAATTTGCACCTTAAATTCTTTTACCTCATTTCTTGATGTCAAAAAAAGAAAATGTATAATTACCAACTTGATACAAAGATAATTAACCATAACAAAAATTGCATAAATACAAGTTTATGAGGTCTTAGTTTTAATGAACAGTCAAGAAAACAATTAGGAAGTCTAAAGCACTGCAAACATCAATAGTCATTAGATGTTTTGGGTATTTCAGTCAATGGATATTAAATAATGGTTCCCTGCAGAAATGCTAGTTGCATAAAAAACTTAGCAATGTATTTGAATCAATCCATCAAATATTTAGCAATACTATTTTCATTCATAGTTCAATAAAAAAATCTATATTACCAAATTTTAACTGGACATGAACTTGTAGCATGACAACCATTTTGTACAACTAAACCAATGCTTTGCTTAGGTGATAGCACCATCACTAAGAAATGTCTATGGTATTTGGTGATTCTTACTTCTATTGTTCTATTATGTAATAATTTGTTCATAACATCCACATACGTTCATGAAGGGGTAGATTTCATGAAAAAGAATAGATATGTTGGAGTGGATAGTGAGTTACAAGCAAGGAACACCATGATTTGATGAATAAAAAAAGGTTTTTAAAAGAGGTAAGGTTACATGAAACCTATGAACCATAGAAGAATGAATGTGTTCCTTCAATATTTCCTTCATAAGAATGGTTCTTCCATTAGCTACATCTTTTCTCTGTTATCATATGTGGCATTCACTATTTTGATAAATAAGAGATTCATTTTCATAAACAAGATGTTCATTGTTTGATATTGTTATTGTTTTGATAAATAAGAGATTCAATGGCTACACAAAAACAAAGATATTGTTATTGTCATTTAGATCAAAACCAATACATTGTGATTAGAGAATTTCAATGTTATGTCAAATCAAAAGGGAGATAGGAAAAAGTATCATGTTTTAAGACACTGAGTGAATTATGAATAAATGCTATAAAATGGAGATGTAGTCACTGTAATGGTAGTGGTATGAACAACATTAATGACAGTGCTTTTATAACACATAACAAACATTATCAAAATAGACACTGTTATATCAGATCAAAGGGATACAATGAAGATGTATCAAGGAAATGTATGTTGATAGTGATCCATGAATGATTATCCAAAGGAAATGTTTCCAATGAACATGAAGTCAACAACAATAATCCCAAAATGAATAATGCTATGATGCTTAAAATAGGGGTATTAGAAGAAGATGTTCAAAAAAATGATTATAAGTAACAACAACAAAATCAAGGAGGACTAAGTAGTCAAACAGTAGTGAAATTCAAGATATATGTAAAACAATGAAGAACATTTGATCAAAGCAAAAAAAAATAATGACCTTACAGTATATAAAGATACATATGAGACAGTGATTTCTAGTGCATAAAGTCATCGATAATCATCTACATTGCTAGCAAGATCAGGATCCTAATCACTCATGTTTGCATCTACTTGATTTTCTTCCTCATCCTCATTTGTGACATGCAATACATTATCTCTCCCAATTTCTTCATTGGTAATCAAAATCTCTTATTCAAACAGTCCCTCATTGTCTTCATCCACTTCTTCAAATATTTCTTGTAAATTAACATATTTCCCATCAGGCATTGCATCAACAACTTCCATGAATTTTTGTTTTGAACGAGAATTTGTTTGAATGACATATGACCAACCTAGGCTTCTTACATCATCAATTAGAAATGATTGGTTAATTTGAAGAGGGGAAACATACAACTCATTTTTCTTTGATAAAAATTATCGTGTTTTTGCACATACAAATCCATACTCATCAAATTGTACTGTGGATGGTCGGATCCACTTACATTTTAATAATATAGGAATATTTTCACTAAAATCCACTTGAATAATTTCTTGGATGAATCCAACATAAAATCTCTTCTCAATTTCATGAAGAAATTCAACACTAACAACACAATTACAATTTGTCTTTCCTTTGTCTTTTTCTTCCACTCTTAAATGACTACCATAGGCCCACATTCCACTAAAACACATAGCTCATAAATGTGGAGGTTGTGTCCTCTGTTGTTATATCTTGACCTTATTCTTTTGCATCATTGATTGCATTAGCAATCCATTCTTCAAATTTTGGAAAAGAATCACCTCTAATCAAATCATGATGTCTGCGCTTTTGAGGCCGATGTTGCATCCAAGTTTGATTCTCTTCATATTTTCTACATAGAATAATGATGCACAAATAGTAAGATTAATAATATAAATGTTAAATTATTGTGTAATTTTTTTTACCTGCGCCAATTATCGAACAAAGATGTGTTTTGAAGAATAAAGGCATGTATTGCACTTCTTTCTTGATATGATAGCTTGAAGCAACATCCATTGCCTTCTAATACTTCACCTGCAACTCTCTCATCTTTTTCATCATCCCATACGCATTGATTGACATTTTTAAAATCCTTCATATATTCTATGAAAAATACCATGGCCTCTTGCATTGAATATCCCTCAGACATGTTGCCTTCTAGTTTTTCCCTAGTACGGACAATTTTTTTCAAAACCTTCATATATCATTCTATAGGATACATCCATCTCGTTCTTACTAGGCCACAATGCTCTAGCTCATATTCTAGATATATCAAAAGATGCATAGAAATGTTAAAGATTGCTAGTGGAAATTCTCGTTCCAATAGACAAAGGACTTCAACAACCTCTTCCCTCAAACTATCAAAGTTTGAAGGATCTAATACATGTAAACTCATTCTCTTTAATATTAGGCCCAACCTTATAATTTCCAATCTTGGCCCCTTTTCCAAACTTGATATATTTACCACAATAGGTAAAATATTCTTGATTATGACATGATAGTCATGGGTCTTGAGGCCTCTTAAGCTATTAATGTTAGTTTGGCTTTTGATGCTGCTACTTACATATCCAGTGGGAAAGTGAGTCTGAGACATCAAATGTAAGATTTGTGCACGTTGTTCCTTTGTCCAAACATAAGGAGCACTAGGTTTTCTATATTTTTCTTTATCATATTTTTCAACCCAAATATTTCGACGAATATTTATTTCTCGAAAGTCTTCACGTGATGAAATAGTATCAAAAGTACCAAAAAGAGTTTCTATAATAGCATAAGCTATATTTTTCTTAGTATGCATAAAGTCAATAGTATGCCTAATGGATATTTCCTTAAAGTATGGCAACTTATACAATATGCATAACCATTTTACACTGCTTTCATTACATGGATAATATCTACTTCCAATTTAAATAATGACATTCTTTATTTTCCATTCTCAACAATGTAATCACCTGTTATTAGCAACAACACTTCACGATTCTCTTCTTGACCATTGAAACATGTTTTTTGTCGATGATATGGATGATCCATTTTAAGGTAAGAATGATGTCCACAATAAATACACTTACGTAAACTTCTTGAGTGCCTCACAAAATCCTTAAAGTTGCAAGCAAGACATCCATGGTATCCTTGAACAGAGAGACCAGACAATGTGCCATATGCAGGAAGATCATGAATCATAGACAATAAGGAAGCTCTTAAAGTGAATTTGATTGAATGACCATCCTTTAAAGATTGAATTGCTTCAATTCCTTTCCACAGTTTTATTAGCTCATCATATAATGGCTCTAGATAAGCATCTATTGTATATGAAGTCACACTTTTCTTTCCTATTATAATCAATGATAACATTAAGAAAAAATGGTTTAGTTGCTAACCACAGAGGCAAGTTATAATTTATTAGAAACACTGGCCAAGTTGACCATTTAGTACTTTGATATGAGAATGGGTTCACCCCACTAGAGCCAAACCCAACCTTATATTACAAGGATCTTGAGAAAAATTAGGCCATCTATTATCAAATTCCATCCACGTCTTAGAATTAGGCACATGTCATTGTTTTCCATTAGTGCTCTTATTTTGGGCATGCCACTCAATAATTTCAGCAATGTCTCTGCACCTATACATTTGAAGTAATCTTGGGATTATCAGAAAGTGGCGAAGAACCTTTCTAGGAACAACAACTGATTTCAACCCTTGTCTATACCTCGCTTCATGACATTTCAAACATTCACTCTCATTTGCAATGTTTTTGGCGAAATAATACACAACCATTCACACATGTGTGGATGTCTTCATGCCCCAAGCTGAGCTTATTGATTTTCTTTTTACATTGACTTCATTTTGTTGGAAATGTGGAGTCAGTTGGTAACAATGAACTTAATAATTCCAATAACTGATCTACACTCTCATTTGTCCAACCATGTACCACTTGCAAGTTAAGAATTTGAAGGATTGTTTTCAAATGAATTAACTTGCAATTAGCATACACAGGCTTTAAAGCATCCTCCATTGACCTCACCCAATCATCGTTTAGAACCTCATTCAACATTCTATCAACTTCAAACCCTTCGTCAAACATTTTTTCCTCTTCACCTCTCACAGTCTACAATTCTATCATATCTTCATAATAATTGTAAGCCCAAGGGCTTATACCACTATGCCCATATCTTATCATATGTTGATAAATCATATTTCTTTTTTTCACCTTTCCACCAAGACAATTTTTTACATAGACATGGATATTTGTCAATGTCCCTCTCATCATCTACTCTCTCATCATATGCATGATATTGATTCATACTCAACCTTTGATGCTGATCCATCTGTAATATTGTGCATTCCAGTATTAAGTTAGTTTTTGATTTAAAGAAAAAAACATAAATCTGAAAATAGAGATGCCAAAACATTGTTGAAAGTAGTCACTTTTAGTAGAGACCATAACAAAAAGAAGAGGATATAATGAGTCATTGTTCTGAGATCTATCTTACATTCATTTTAAGTTTACCTATTGAGAATGGAATATGCCTGTGTTTCCTATCAACTTACTTTCGGCAATGAGGGTTTTGAATTACCTCTGAATTCGCTGTAGAGGGCCTCGCTAACTTCAAATTCTTTGCAACAAACTCCGAATTCCTTGCACACCTTTTCAAAAGTCTTCAGGTCCTATCCAAACAAGCTTTATCGCCCATGCAAGTGCTTCAATACTTGTCCATGAGAATAACAAACACCAACAACAATCCAATTTCATTCCCATGCCAACAATTATACATTTTACAAGTTGTTTGACTTATAAATATAGACAAGTTATATAAACAACTAGATAGATAGCATTTAAAAGAAATACTAAAATAGTTATTAAGATTAGACTTGAAAACCCCAATTAAGGTTGTCTAAGATTAGACTTCATAATATGTGGAAGAACTTGTGGAGAAATTTTCAATCATGGAAAATTTCTGATGCTGACAACACTTCATTCTATTCTATTTACAAACCATTGTATCAATTACAAAAATCCTTAATAATTTAATACATACCAGCATTATCATGCACATTATTAATGTGAAGGAGAGAAAGAAAAGAATAGAGAGAAACAATCTAAATATATTTTTCAACTAACAACATTAACAAGAGCAATAATTTTCAATCAAGAAATAGGATGATAAATTATATAATTTAGACAAGAGTTGAGAACATTTCATTTGAGATAGTTTAGTTAAAATGCATGATTTTCATTTTATATTATTTATGAAGCATGGGAGGTTAGACATCACACCATGGACTCCCACTCAAAGATGCATACATGAATAAGGGATTTGTCTTGAACAAAAATATTATACCTATATACCAAGCATTACCATATTGGAAGCAATTTTTCTACTTCAACAATATTATTTGGATACTGGTTGAATAACAACATAGGATACAAACAACAATCATGGAGGATCAAAAAAAGTTCCAAAACAACTTGAATACATTATTGTTGAAAAATGACAAACTAAAAGAAAAATTATTTCTTGCAAAAAATTAATTGTAAATGAATTCACCCAAGAGTTGTAGTGTTATGTTAATAAGGTGCACTAATAGGATCATTACCCTACTTCAAAACCCCCCATGAAATCATTGTAGCCCATGACTCAAGAAGTAATGTGTGGCAACCTTGTGATGTAGCAATTATGGTGTGCATTTGAGCAATGACCAATGTTTACAAACATTAATATTTTAAGTCAAAATTACATTATCAAGTGCACACTTGACAATGGGAAAACAAGCACTCAAAGTATGAGTCAAAATTACATTGTCAATGTTTGGTACTAGTGTTAACACCCATTTTTTTTCTTCTTTTTTAAGTAAACTGTAAATTGTATTCCCTACAGGTGACATTCATGGTGGGCTATTTGCATAAAGTGTTTTTTTATTGAATCATATCGTGTTTGTTTCACAATTATGAAGCTCAATGCACTCATAGAGAAAGAAGTGTATTTGGGAGGATATGTGGTTTCATTCATATGTTTTGAAAGTTTGTGACAGGGTTGCATCTAACATGAGAAGAATTTCAATATTTACTCGGTGAGGAAACCTACAGAGAGCGAATGGAAATATTCCTAATGGTTCTAAGTAATGATTTCCTTGATTATTTTGTAAGGATGGTTTGGTTTCTGGTTGTTCCTATATTAGCATTGAATTGGAGAAGTCATAGCATTAACATAGATTCATTAAATCCTTTCAAAATATGCAAATTTATTTTTTTCTTTTTATGATATCCATTTCATGGGTAAGTTTGAGATGAAGACTCAACATGGCCAAAGTGAAATAGGTGGTTTGGTGGCTAGATAAGCAATCAAGTCATTTCATAGATTTGGAGCTCTAAGTCCATTAGACTTTCTATGAGTAGTTGATTTGCACACAGTAAAGGCAGTTACACAAAAGATGATGATTAATAAAATATCGAAACTTAAGGATCCATAATCTATGTGTAAGCTTCTTTATTTATTGCTACATTTTATAATAAATGAAAGTGTTTGTGTCTTTGTTCATATTTTGTGAAGTATAAGTCTAGTTTTAATATTTATAAAAAATGTAAATTAACAAAATATCTAGCTTGGGGAGAGGTGGATCTTATCAACACATAAAATAAATGTAAAGATATGCACCAACCTTCTTGAACAAGAGAATTTCAGTTAACCCATTTCTTACATGAATGTAACCAGAACATAAACCTTTTCAGAAGAGAAGCTTCTGGAGCATTATAATTGGTGGCCTTTTCCAATAGAGTCAAACCAAAAAATCTAAGGATAAGGGTGTTGAATTCAAAAATTCTCTCAAAAAATGCAACTGCATGTCAAAGAAAGAGTAGTTGTAATTGAAACAAAAAAAAAGAAAACTTCGATTGGTCCCATGAAAATGATGTTGATGCTAACTACAGAAGGAAGTGGATTCTCCAGAGGCATGCTGCACATGTGTAGCCACAAATACTTAATGTGGTTCTTTCACAGTAATGGCATCATCATGCAAGAACCATAAATAAGGCACCTTGAGGATATAGGAGCTTAATAATGAAAAATATTCAACTTCCTTGCTTTCAAAAGAGAACAATAGTAAGGTGCTTCATGTATCATCATCATGAGTTTGTTGAGGGATCTCTATAATTGTTATCATAGAGGGACAAGAGAAAAAAGTCATTGGTCAACAATTTTTCTTCTTTTCAAAATGGTTTACAAACCAGAAGGATATTTTAGGGAGACACCCTTTCATCACAAATATTTGGATTGGGTAACTAAAAATGAGAGATCACCATATGTAGTGTAACACACCACCAATGATACACCAACTTACAAAATTGTAAGACTGTTTGCAAACAATTGTATAATCATACTTCTTGGACTCCATTCAAAGCTTAAATCTCATTTGGGAAGAGTTAGACAAATACATGTATACAAGAACTCAGTGATAACAATAGAGAAAAGCTTATGGAAAATACCCGTGATAAATATTTGGTGTTTCAAGGCTTTCACATTCTATAACAATTGAGAAAAGCTTCTGGAAATTATACTTGGGATAAATATTTGACATTTCCATATATTTATCACATGTCATTTCTAGAATCTTTTCTATACTACATAATTTTTTATGTTCATTGCAAACCATTACAAACCTGAAGCAATTTGTTTGAGAATTCTCTAAGTTGGAGTAGTCAAATGCTGTTGAGACATAATGCCTCATATTTTGTATTGTTGATTGAAACAAATCTTGCAGGTCTAGCCTACTCTATTGTCTACAGTAACTAGTAAAGTACATGCAATTTGGAAAACCATCTGATTTACTGAAAGGAACTTAGCCGTAAAATCTTGCTATTGATTAGGATTGGTGGGATAAAGTTGATTTCTTACTCAAATATACAAAACTCTGATTCAGTTGACTTTCTTTGAAAAGTAGATCCATACCATGTTCGAGGGAAGTGTATAAAGGCATGGATCCCATCCTTGAAACCATTGTTGACTAAAGATATAAATATGTTGAAGCCTTCTATCAACAAGCTTGTTGGTGTGGACAATTTTTCCAATCAAATCAAGGCCACTACTGTTAATTGGAAGCATATGTTCAACATATAATTGCACCATTTGGTGCTTATTCCAGCTGCAAAGAACTATAGTGCAGATTTTATGCCTGAAAGCAACAGGAATAAAAAGATCCCACACACAAACAAGGAGTTGTCCATGGAAGTAAAGGAAGATTTCAGTAAAATACTTTCCAAACCCTACTGAGGACTTTTCATAACCAGTTTTCTTTTAGACAAGATAACTCATCATATATAGTAGCAATTGATAACACAATAGTGTTTGATTATATACAACAATGGACCTTACATTTTCTGATTGTGAAAAACTTTAGAACTTTTCATTTGAGTTATTTCACAAGTTGCAAGTTCTTTGATAGCAAAAGAAGTAGCACTTTTTACTATATACTCACTTGATTGCTAAAAATGTGAATTAATGGGAGATCATTTTGATATTGGTTCAGATGGAAAGTTTTCTTGGATTGAAAATATTTGTCTTGTATTTGGTGTTGAGACCCAAGGTTAAGAGGGAAGGGAGGACGAAAAGCTAACTTGTCTTCTCAGAAGTTGTTGTATTGGATATTTTTTATTTATTTCATCAAAAATAAAAATTACTGAATACAAACAACTATTGGTCAACATATAGTTACCTATATTATATTGGCTTGGTTTAATGTATCATTCTATTCCCACAAGAAATCCCCGCAATCCAATTTGGTGAAATGGATGATAAGTGAAAACTGTCCATAGAAACAAGAACATACCTTTTGATTATGTCAGATAGGTGCTCAAATAAGGCCAGAATAGTTAAATTGAAGGAAAACTAAGCATAACAGGAAGGTTCTAATAGGGAAAGAAGTTGGTATATGTGAATTAACTATTTGCCTTGTCTATTGTATGAAGGGTGGGTATTCAACAAGGGAAACAAAAGTTAGAAACTTAAATCCTGAAGATCCTGACTTGAATTCTACATTTTATGACTTAGAGCTATCAGAAGCTTCCCCTTCAAAGTGCATAAGAGGGTCTTCTTCAAGATGAACATCATTTCATCCAGTAACACCAAAACCTCCAATAAATCCTTTTACACTAGTCCAATGATTATGAAATATAAGAGAATGAGATTCTTACTGATAACCTTTTAAGTAGCTTACTGGTTTGAGAAGTGTGCAAATGCTAATACATAATGTTATAGCTAACTCTTTGTTTTAACTTATATTCATCTATATTGATGGATTAGGCATTACTATCATTTAGGAAACTTGATTATATCTTTCAAAAGCTTCTTTCTTCTACATTTTCCATTTAGTATTCTTTCTTAGGTTAAACTATTAACATATAGCATGCATTAGTACATACATCCATGTGTGTTTCTGAGAACTCATCCCTAAATGTATTGTTTTGTACGACTATTTCTTGTGCTATTCCATAAGATCTAGGCAAGGAGAGAGCTTCACAACAGTCCTAAAATTGTTTTTCCCACCATCCCATTCAATGCTCCATGAAACTTGGTGGAACCTTGCAAAAATATAGGGAGTAAAATAAACATGTATAACCTAGGTATTTGTATAATCTAATAGATGCTTGGACTAACATGATATTAGTTTGGTATTGCTTTTCTTTTTCTTGCTTCACTAACTATTGTATGCATCTTTTGAACTCTAATGATAAAGGTCTATTTTTATAAGGCAAAGGAAAAGTTAAAATCCCCAACATAGAATGCAGTAATCTATTAGATCGAATCAAATCCTAATGTGAATATGTCTATTACAAATCTAGACCAATCAGAAGTACATAGGGATCCCAAAAAACACATAATGCAATTAATGATATCCTCAGAGAAAAAAATAAAAATTGTTTTATCTTACTTTTGCATCAACATTTTAGATCATAATCTTTGATCCAGGATAAGAAAAACAAGTGATATGTTTATTGTTAATACAATATAAGTTGAGACAACAAGCATACCTTATCAATATAAGTTTGGAGACTCTCAACTATAGAATGAATGTAATCTCTGAGTATAGTGGGGTGAGCATATTGCACAAGAATATTCATATACCTTCTTCTCTAAAAAGCCTCTGCATCAACATCATCACTATCATCGATATTTATTCCCCTTCCCCAACCAATCAATCACATAAAAAGGGAAAAACCACTACTCTTTACATTCAATGTTTGTTTCCTTCGTGAGACTTGCAATGTACTCTCAGACCAAATCTTTTTCTTGATATCTATTGTTATGGAAAACCTTAAAACGCGCATGGGAGCTGAAACACCAAATTGTTGATTAAACTTCCAAACTTCCCTCCAACGTGCAATCACAATGTTTTATGCCAAAAATCAACTACCAAATGCATACACAACCCGACCAAGGCACTAAAAGCACCTATTGCTAAAATGCACCAAAAAAAACTATTGCATGGAAGGCATGCAAAAATTCATCTATCTACATTGTCATTTTAATATAGGTTGTGAAAATTAAGATAAGCATGATGTGCTCCTAAAATTACTAGAGTTCAAACTTGTATAAAAAGATAACATCTATTAATGATATCAAGTTTCCACAATCCATCATGTTTTAGCTAAGTGATTTTTGGATTTGATTGTGTGTAATTTTTTACATCGAATCTAGAAATCACTTAGCTAAAAAGAGATAAAATCTATAAAAATGATCAACACACAATTGATTTCATAGATTATAAAATAATTTTATTTAAGAAAATAATTAACAATATAAAGCCTAAAATAAAATTTTCACATACCAAAAGCGATAATTATTATTTCTATTTTGCATTGTTAAGATGGTAGAGTATATCAACAAACGAAGATAAAAGTGAATCAATCTTCATTTTTAGGGAAAAATGTTCTTTTTTTAAGGGAAAAATCTTCTTTTTAGTAGACTCGACCATTACGTTTCTACAATCCATGTAAATTGAATCTAATTGCTTCTAGAAATAACTACTTGACCTTACATTTTTAAGGCACTGCTTCTAGAAATAATTACTTTTATAGAAATTACATTTCTACAATCCATGTAAATTGAATCTAATTGCTTCTAGAAATAACTACTTGACCTTTTGAAATGAAAGTGTCTGCAAGATAACCCTCAAAATGCAATTGGATTGTTTAAATCATATTTTATTAGTGAAATTGACCACAATTGCTCTTTGATACATTTGACATGCTAACACAACAAGAAAATCAAACTGGCTTCAAATCATAGTTAAAAACATTAATTATTCATTAACATAATGAGTATAAAAGTTAAAGAATGTAAATGTTAATTTTTTTTATAAAATATGTGAAGGCCTTAAGACTGCATCAAGAGGCAATGCCTTCCACACAATAGGTATTTTTGGTACGCCAAGCAACCTAGGCGGCCAAATGGCCCGCTTAGGTAGGGGACCCATGAGGGGATTAAGCTCAATGGATTATGATCAAATTTGAAAGAAAAAAGAATAGAGTAATAGCCATTTATTTAGTCATTTTTATTTGTCTGACCAATTATTTAGTTGTGATTTTACCCGATGACCAAATTAGTCACTTACGATGATCAAATTAGTCATTTATTTGCCAAATTCTACTAGTGTTAGTCACGTGACTAAAAGTTTTAGTCACGTAGTCATTTATTTTCCAAATTCTACTAGTGTTTGTTTACTTTAGGATTGGATATTCAATAATTTCTTGAACTAATCATTTATGGATGATGAATTTCTAAGGGAGGAAGATGTTAAACCCCATTTTTGGAATAATTATTGAAGACATATTTCGATTATATAATTATGGAATTTAGATGATTCTTTAAAAACACACGATTCTCTTTTAAATATTTTGAATATAAATAGGTATAATGTGATGATTATTCTTTCATGCAATCATGTGAATGCAAAATTTTAAAGATATTTATACCAATGGTATGATAAAATATTGAGTTTCCCTCTAGAATAAATGTAAGATTGCCAATAGTCAAAATAGGTCTCAATCTAGTCAAACAAAATTCTTTTGTAAGATTCAATTTCATGTCTCTTTGAAGTTGAATACTAAAATTTTCATGAATTTTAATTGGAATAGTGGTTAAAATTTTTGTAGACACTGAAATCTGGTCTAAGCTTGCGACTTCAATATTTCTTCATAATTCGTATTTCTATAGTCATGATTAAATAATGTCAATTATTTAATTATTTTCTAAAAGTCTTCATTTATTCTATTAATTAAATAATCTTAATTATTTAATTGATTCACATTTTCTTTATTCTATCTAATTAATTAAATAAACACTTTTTATTTAATTATGTTACTAATTAACCTTATCCTTCTTGTCAAATTAAATAAATTCTTATTTAATTTACCCTTTATCATATGTCAACTATAATTAAATAAATCCTTTGTTTATTTAATTATTCATTTAATCCCTTCGTCACTTAGTTAAATAAATCTTATTTATTTAATTATTCTTCAAATATCAAATCTTGAATTAAATGAATTATTTAATTCATAAATTCTATTTTAACACATTCTTCTATGGTTAGATTATTGTGTAAGTTATCTAAGTATTCACTCTTGCTTGACTTGAGATCTATTTAAATTGGCCAATTAACTCTTGATTTAATCTCTAAGTGGATTTCACAAGTAATCTCTTTGTCATATCATTCAGTCATCTAGTTCTAACTCGTTTGTGTGTACATGCGTATTAATTAAATATCTTTATTTAATTAATTAAATCTTGTGCGTGCATTCAAATAGGATGTTGCTTTAATCCATCTTTATCTTTGTCATGCAAAGATAATTATTCTGTTTTCGAATACCAAACTCAAAAATTAAATTATTTATTTAATCTTTATTTCTATTTCTAGTTTTTATCAGTCATGTCGCTACTAACAATTATCATAATGCATGTCTAATCTTTTGATCTCAACCATCTGTTGATCTTTCAATCCTGGCCTGTCATTTGAATGATCAATTTCCTATAAATTGATTTGTCTTTCATCATTTCAGCCTCTCCTAAAATCTTACAACTTTTGGAAGCATATCTATTATTTGAATCTTCGATGTTTTGCTAAATCACTATCATAGGCTATACTTGAACAAGATAAATATGAGGGAAATTATACTACAATGACAAAATAGAGAAGGGGAATCGAGGTTATACATGGAATTACATAGTTATTGGGTGAGATTGTTCAGTTTATTTATGTTTTAGCTTTCCTTTGTTCTCTGTTGTTTAGCTTAGATTGCATTAGAGCTTAGATCGCATTGAGTGTGTGTTGTTTAACCTTTCTTCTGCATTTTCTAGATGTTACATTTGGTGAACCCGACGTGAAGATACCAACTTCGTGTATCCATAGAATTTTATTTGATTTTTGCAGGTTTTTGTATGGAATGACACATTTGTTTGACGAAATGACGCAATTGACATTCAGAGACACAACTACTTGACGAAATGACGTAACTAAAATATTGGAACACATCTAATATCGGAAACGACGCAATTGACTTATTGGACTGCATCTGATATTAGAAATGATGCATTTGATGAATACTTACGCATCTATTAGTTTCTGAGCTGCAACTAACTGGTAAAATCCCATGATGCATTTGACAGAGAAAATGACGCATCCGACTGGTAAATTTAGGTTTAGATTTTCAATTTACAGTTTCCTTTCGTGTTTTTATTTTTGCTAATCTTTTGTTTTCAGCGTGTGTCTTGAGGAGTTAACGAAGTTTTTGCAGATCGATAGTCAAAGACCAGTATCAAAACTACTAATGAATCTTTTTGCAGAACGCATGTCGAAGACCCTAGTTAAATTTTTGAAATAGATTGTTTGGTAGTGTAGCAAATCTTTCATTTGGATTAAAATTAACAAGTTTCTACTATGTTTGGTGTGAAAGCACATTTGTGTTATTACCCTTATGATTTGGTATATTGAAATATCCTCTCCCCTTGCTCATTCGTGCAATCCTAGGTGTAAGAGAACTGATTACTAACTCTAGAACTTGGGCCTGTTCTGGTGGGAAAAAGTACTCACCCCAAGACAACTCAGATTGGTAGCACCCTGAACCCGAGGGACTTCCAGCCAGTATATAAAAGTGGATTCTTGGGGAAAGCCCAACAGTTCGATAAGATGGATTCAAAAGGGGACTCTCGCCACATGGATTGATCATGCCCTACGAACATAATGCTCAAATTAAACACCTTTTTTTTTAGTGTCCAAAATCCTTCTATTTATTGGTGTAGCAGGTCGGACTTGTGAAGCTGTCTCATATTCTTACGGTTCATGTGTAGAGATGAAAGTATGCCATGGGATGTTCATGGGTACTATAGCTTGGCTGCCCTGAATGACGTTAATGAGCCGTGGAGGGGAGCCAGAGGGGTCAAGCTACTAATCATCCGCCTTGAATAAGCGTAGTTGGGGAAACCCAAGTGAACTTAGTAAATACTATCTTACACAACCTAGGATGTGCTTATCTGTTGTAAAATTAAACATTCTTTGAGTCTAAAATCAAACTGAAAATACTTTGTCTTATGATTGTCTTTGTTTTCTAGAACTTGATCATGAAAAATAATGTTAGTTTTATATCTCCATTCACTAAAAACATGCAACTATCAACAAAGTCACAACTGTTCACTAGAGAGTCACAATTGTTCTGTCAAGTTGCATCTATTTAGCCTAGAGTTGCATCTGCCATATTAGCCCACATTTGCTATGTCGAAAGCCACATCTAATTTAAAATACCGCACTTGTTATATTTTGTGATGCATTTGAAAAGGTGAGCCACAACTGCTGTCTGGAATGATGCATTTTCCACTGTCGCAAAACTTTTATCGGTGTAGAGTTTAGAAAGCCGCATCTGATACAGTCTAAGTCACAATTGTCATTACGAGTCACATT
The DNA here is from genome assembly GCA_007258455.2 of Sequoia sempervirens. Classification (NCBI taxonomy): domain Eukaryota; kingdom Viridiplantae; phylum Streptophyta; class Pinopsida; order Cupressales; family Cupressaceae; genus Sequoia; species Sequoia sempervirens. The sequence continues at coordinate 514,129,340 of VDFB02000003.1, forward strand.
TGTTGGAAACTACACCACATCTATCTGATACTAGATATTTAATTTTATAAAAAATGTGCAACTGATTACCAGAACACTGCAATTGTAAAACATAACCGCATCTAGCTGAGTTTTAGAAAACTAGAATTTACCGTCACAGTCTAGTCGACATAGTCATACCAGTCTTTGATCTTTCTTTTCACAATAGTCCTTGGACAAAAACCTAAAATGATTTGCTCAATTTTTATCCTTTAGGTATCATTTAGTCATAACTATAGTCATCCTAATTCTGAGTTTTAGTTTCATCTTAGACTACATATTATCTTTAGACCAAACTTTTAGGAAGGTCACTTTTACAAACTTTAGAATAGGTCCACTTTCTACACTTTAGAAAAATTATAGCGTCAATGAAATCTATCATTGAACCTAGTCCTGCCATCATATCCTTTGTCCTACAGAGAGTCTTCCTAGCTCATCAGCCTAGTTAGGAAACTCAACTTGTCTTTGATCCTAATCCTACATTGGTTCTTTGACATAACTAAATTGACACCTTGGTTAGACTTTAGGTAGTTGGTACCCTCATCTTAGGTTTACAATATTGATTACCTTAGAAGCTTGCTTAGACTTTGCATCTTAAGATATTGTCATTCTAGACTAACGTCATCTTAGACATTCCTTATTTGCATTCAGAAAATCCCAAAAATATAGACTAGAGTCATACTATCCATAGACATAGTTTTGCATTCCTCACATATTGAGCTTATCTTACATGGTTGAAACTAGGTCTAATAGAAAAGAGAGAAAAGATGTCGAACCCAAACGAATTCATCAATCCATTCTCATCGAGACCTCACAGGACTTTCTTGGAAAAATTCACCACTAGAGACCTTCAAGAATACATTAGATCGAAAGACATAGAGGCTGTTGCACAAGACCCTAAGTTTGCCTCTTTTGTAGATGAGTATCTAGCAAATGATCGTCAGTGCTACTTAGCCAAATTGTTAGCTGAAGGTGCTACCTTACCTACAAGATTTGATATCAACACCTTACAAACTCAACCTACACAAGGGACAAATGCAATGACTGCTAGTACCTCTATACCTCAGGTTAATACGACCATACCATCTGGCATACCTACATAGAGTACAATAGTCCATACATCTCTATTTGGTACATCAGGCATGACATCGGGACTTAATTTCACTATAGGGGCATCATCATCCACTCCCTTCGGTCCTCTTGTTGGGAATAAAAGATCTAAAATGTTAGCTTCTACACCAAATGTCAGAGTCACCAGTACCATACCAAAGTCAACAACCATACCTAGTTTTCATGTTGCTAGTACTATACCACAGACTACATAGACAGGAGGAATTCCCTCTTTCCAATATGGAAATCAAAATCCATTCTCCTAGGTTGGCAGTCAGTATCCATTCTCTCAGATTGGCAGTTAGAATCCATTCACACGGATTCTGAATCAGAATCCATTCTCACAGATTCTGAGTCAAAACCCATTCACACAGATTCTGAATTAGAACACATACACCAACACTCTGAACCCAAATCCATATCAAATAACAACATTCAATTAAAACCCATCATGAGACCTTGGATTTCAGAATACATACATAGATCCGCATAATCCACCCAAAACATCATTAACCTAGGTTGATGTCTTGCAAACAAAAATGCATGCACTACAAACACAAATGGATAACATGGCAATGTCAACTAAGAAAACCTTTTCAACAATGGACATATGCCCATTTCCCTTTGATAAATCATTGTACATGACACCTTTCCCTCACGGGTATGTCATACTGAATCTTCCTAAGTACAATGGAAAATGAAATCTGATAGAACATATAAGGGAATTTTCTACCATGTGCATAGATGTCACTTATGACCCCACATATCTTATGAGACTATTTCCAAGAAGTCTTGTAGGAATTGTACTCGAGTGGTTTTCAGGTCTAGACTATGGCATCAAATCATGGGGTGAATTGGCTGAGAAATTTTTTGAGCAATTCTCCTTCAACATAGACCACGAGATAAATATAGCAACCTTGTGTCACACAACACAAGACGAAGGAGAAACTTTCATCACTTTCTTCCAGAGATGGAGGACTATAGCTAGCCGGTGCCCTGTTGAGATACCTAAAAAACAAAAAGTCACTATGTTCTAGGAAAACCTTCATGCGAAACTAAGGAGTAACTTAAGGGTACATTGTTGCACATCCCTTTTAGAACTAGTGGAAAAAGGGGTTATAATAGAAAAGGATCTTATTGAAAAATGAGAACTTAAGACATCGACATCCAATAGAAATCCAATAGTGCAAAACACCCCTAATGACAACAACATATTTTGGTCTCGGAACAAAAATGTTACCAATGATGGGGTAGTTGATACTAAAACCATACAAATCATCACATTACAAGGACCTAACCCTTCGGCCAACATGCTTAACACACTGCCAATCAACCTCCCAACATGGTCCAAAATACTCAATGTCTGCAACAACAGAGGAGGTTTCAAAAATGTGAGTTCACTCCCTTAGGGGAACCCATCGAGTCAGTGTTCAAACAACTGTTACAACACAATCTTATACAACTTCAAGAGCCAAGATAGTACGATCCAGGACAATTTAAACCAATTTGGTGGGATGACAATTCCTTTTGTGATTATCATAGAACTAAGGGACATAACCTACAAAATTGTCGTCAACTAAAAAATATCATACATGATCTTGTCAAGAAGAGAATTATTGAAGTTAGCGGAAAGAAACAAAAGTCATCAAACATTGATCATCAAGTCTTTTCTGATCCATTACATGACCATGGGAAAGGAAATGTCCCCAGTTCGAGTAACAAGACCAATATGTCAGCCAACTATGCTAATATCAAGCATGATTATAATAGTGGCAAAATCATTAATCACCTTCGTGTTGCCGATGAGAATATCAATACCATTACCATTAATACAACTCCCAAGTGTGCTGTCAACACTCATCGTACTAAGATCACTATCCAAGGTCCTCCATCACAACAAACACCACAAAATTTCAAGTTGCACTATAATTTACTTGATCAATTAGGGAAGACTCTAGCCCAAATCTCCATCTTGGAACTGTTACGTATCTCCCCTGAGCATCAATCCGTTTTAGACAAAGCTTTACAAAGCACCACTGTCCCTAATGATCTCGATGTCAATCATTTCTAGGAAATGGTAGGCTACTTGACCAATAATCATCATGCCACATTCTTTGAACAAGAATATGCAACTGAAAAGATAAATTATAATGACCCTTTACATCTTGAAGTCCTTGTTGACAACACCAAAGTTAGACAATTTTTGGTAGACGAAGGAGTAGGGTTAAATCTGTGCACTTTAAAACTGAGTAAGGCATTAGGTTTCTTAGAGGCATGCGTAGACACAACCAAAAGTATTGTCATTAAGGCTTATGATGATGAGGAACAAAAATCAAAGGGGGTGGTAACACTTCCTATCAGAATTGGTCTTGCAGTAATGGAGAAAATTCCAAGTCTTGGATCTCACCCTTCCATACAACCTCTTGCTAGGTAGACCATGCATTCATGCCATGAAAGAAGTCCCTTCCACGTATCATAAATGTTTCAAATTCCCTTACAATGGAACTGAAATAAAAATAGATGGTGACCCAGATCCATTCCAATATTGCACCGATCTAAAAGAGATACCCTAATGCCAAGTGCTAGTAAACCAAGAGGCTTCATTGTACAATTCACCTCACTATGTCGATCCATCCACTCTCACTAGAACATCCACTTCACCTTTATTTCTTGCCACTCCTAGGGTTGAGATCCAAGACAAGGGTTGTGGAGAATATTACATGAAGACATCTTATTGTGTTAGCCATTTGATTCCTCCTAAGTCATACGGTTTACCTACACCAGATAGGAGACAATCTATGGTCACTATACACATTCCTCCCACAACAAAGTTCACTAAATGGGGAGAATTAAGCAAAGAATCCGTAAATATAGAAGATGTCACCTGCTGGTTGTATAGAGAAGATAGTGAAGAACCTCTCTCACTTGCTCACATTCCTACCACTCTATATGGAAAAGGTTTCACAATCATGCAGAGCAAGGGATATAATGGACATAGTGGTTTAGGCTTAAATCAATATGGGAGGATTGAACCAATCTTTTTTTCTTCATGGCCAAAAGGTTTAGGGCTTGGGTTTCAACCGATTCAGATTGGCATTTCTAGTACCACATCACCCTTAATCGAGGAAGTAAGTGCTTTAGAAGATATTGAGACATCTCATGAGCCATTTGACCAATATTACTATGATTCCCCAGACTCAAATGAATATGAGTGGGATTCCCTATCCTCCACCTCTTCCATGAACCTTGACAAGCTATTTGGAGAACTTGACTTAATGTTGAAATCCTCTCCAAATCCATTGAATTCCTGTCCACCAAAGAATATGACAAAAGAGGAATGGTTTAAACATTATTATTGGGAATCTATTGATCCTATCTCTTGGCAACTTGATAAATCCATTTCAGATAACCAAACCTTGGCATTAGGCCCACCTCTCAATTCACCTAGATCTAAACCATAGAGAAAAAAAGACTTGGTACAAAACTTTTGTGACCACATGAACAACTCAGTCCTTACTTTGACCCCCTTGAACTTTAACAACTCCAATGATGACATGCCCTTAGTTTATCCCCAACTCATTGATTGGGACCAACAAGACACACCTGTCTTAGACATTTTTGAGAACGATGAGGCAATTGCTGAGTTCCTGGGACTAAGAGAAGGCATACCTAGTGGTGATCACAAGGTTGGTTTTACCATTGACTTGGACAACAAAGCATATTTTGGGGAATCTATTCAACCCCCAAATCGCAAAAATGAGAAAAATAATAAAAAAGATAAAAAAGATGAGTCTCTAGTTGAAAACTGAAAGGTGCCTCTAAACAATGAAAAAGAAAAAATAAAGGACGCATCCAAAGGTGAAAACCTCTCTGAGGCACCTAAGGATGGATGTTTGAACATTCTCCCCTTTGCATAGGAAAAGTTACCCATGCTTGTTGAAGAATCAGTAGAAGTCAACATAGGTACAAAAGAGAATCCTCGACTGGTCTATTTTGCAACGTCATTGACAAAAGAAGAGCAACCAGAATTCCACAACTTCTTCACATAGAGATAGATAATTTTTTCCTGGTCATATGCAAACATGCCTGGGCTGGATCCTGAACTTGTTCTACATCCCTTTCCCTTACAACCAGGTGTAAAACTAGTGAAACAAAAATTGAGGAAAATGCACCCACAAATTGCTTTACTAGTCAAGGCAAAACTCAAGAAACTGTTAGACGTTGGTTTCATTAGATCAATTGACTATGCAGATTGGATTTCCAATCTTGTACCAGTCACTAAAGCAATAGGGGGCATCTACACAAATTTTAAAGATATCAACAAGGATTTCCCTAAGGATGACTTCCCTTTGCCTAACATAGACATGATAGTGAACATGATAGCAGGGTATGAGATGTTGTCCCTTATGCATGGATTTTCAGGGTATAATCAGACCAAAATTGCAACTGAAGACCAACCTAAAATAGTTTTCACATGTCCTTGGGGAGCATATTGTTGGAATGTTATGCCCTTCAGACTCAAGAATGCTGGAGCAACCTATCAGTGTGCCATGACCACTATTTTTCATGATCTTGTACACACTCTTATGGAGGATTATGTCAATGAACTTATAGTTAAATCCAAGACAAGGGAAAAACATTTACAGGTTTTAGAAAAGATATTTCAAAGGCTAGCAAAGTATAAAGTGAGACTCATCCCAAGAAATGTGTGTTTGGGGTACAATCAGGAAAGATTTTAAGGTATATCAATTCCAGACGAGGCATTGAAGTGGATCCAACCAAGCTCTTTGTAATAAGCCTTAGATAATATCCTACTAAGATGTCTTGATTCCGATGAAGCACAAGCAACCTTGCATGGGATGCATGAGGGTATATGTGGTTCCCATTCTAGTGGTCCTGCCTTAGCTAAAAAGATTATGAGACTGGGTTACTATTGGACTACTATGGAAAAGGACTCATATGTCTTTGTAAAGAAATGCCACCAATGTCAGGTTCACGGAGACTTGATACATGCACCAGCATAGGAGCTCTGTCCCATAACATCACCATGGCCCTTCACCCAATGGGGACTTGACCTCATAGGTAAGATCCATCCCACATCATCTAATGGCCACAAGTTCATCATCACTGCCACTGAGTATTTTATGAAGTGGATTAAGGCTATTCCCATGACATACATTATTGGCACACAGATCTCTAAGTTTATCCTGAACTATATCATTTGTCAGTATGGTGTCCCTTAGTCCATAATCACAAATAATGACCGCCCATTCAAGAACCAAGAAGTTTTCCATCTTTGTGATGAATTTCATATTCAACATCACTTTTCCACTCCATACTACCCACAAGGTAACGGGCAAGCAGAGGCATCTAACAAAACTATCATTAGAATCCTCAAAAAGACTATCAATGATGCTGGTCACGATTGACATTTACAGCTTAATCCCGCCTTATGGGCTTATCGTACAAGCATTTGTACTCCCACTGGCACCACTCCATATTCACTAGTATTTAGTTTTGAAGCCATTCTTCCTATTGAGGTCGAGATTCCTTTCCTAAGGGTATCCTTGAAAGGGCACATTGATGATGACGAGTATCGAGTATCGAGACTCCATGAGCTAGAATTATTAGATGAGCGAAGACAAAAGCACTAGACCATCTCCAAGCATATCAGAATCAAATTCGTTGTAGTTATAACAAGAAGGTCTTGAACAAAAACTTTGACATTGGTGACCTGGTCTTAATGGAGAACCCAAAGAATCAAGCAGACAGAGAGAAACCAGGAAAGTTTGAACCTAACTGGTTAGGACCTTATATTATTAAATAAGCCTTTGGATCAGGAGCGTATCAAATCTCTACTCCTAAAGGGGAACCATTGTCCTCACCAATCAATAGTCTTCATCTGAAGAAGTTCTACGCATAGCTTTTGAGAGCCTTGTCTTAATTAGCAAAATAAAATACAAAAAACAAAAAATAAAAAAATAAAAAAAATCGTTACCTAGGTGAAAACCTAGAAAACATGCGTCTTGGTAACATAAAAAAAATTAGAAAATCTAGAAAATAGTAAAGAGAAATAATTTGTCCAATTGTGAAAACCACTTTGGTGGCGCTTTGGATAAGTACCATGGTGAAAATCGGGCAAACAGGTGCCATGTGTAGTTGACTCTACTCCTTTGTCTACTATTATTCTAATCTAATATCCTTGTACATAGTCCTTATCCTTGTACATAGTCCTTATCCCTGTACATAGTCCACTTCCCTTTACATACTACCTATTTCTGTACATATCACTTATCTTTCCCATCCATCGCTTGTACATACCATTCATAATAAGTGGTAGTCTTTCCCATAACTTGGAACAATTGACATCGAGTGTATTTCATATCCCCCATTTTATCCTATTCATAATCAATTGGTCTTATACTTGATTGGGGGGAAAAATTTGACGTGCGTCATATTGGTTCTTACATTAGCTGTGCTGAAGATGTAAAACCATAGAAAAAACACAAAAACATTAGAAAACTTCAAAAAGACAAGAAAAATCAAAACATGTTGAAAATCCAAAAACAGAGTCAGAGTCAATTGCACTTGTCAATTTCTGTCATTTGTCAAACTATGTGCCTCTGCCGATGTTCCCCTGAGGCATTAGGTCAGTCTTTTTAGGTTTGTCTGTATAAAATCATGACTCAATCCATATGTCTATATGACAAGGTCATTGGTCATGTCAAACTACGAGGTCTCTGCGTGTATAATGTAAGCAAGGCCATCAATCGATGATCCCCCGAGGCTACACAAGGTCAATCCATTAGGGTTCATCACATTCACTATCACACACGTCTTTTATTTGTAGTCAGTCTTGTCAGTCAAAGTCAAGTCGAACTACGAGGTCTTTGCATTTATAACATAGGCAAGGCCATCAATCGATGAGCCCTCGAGGCCGCACTAGGTCAGTCCTTTAGGGTTCCTCGTCACACACAGTCAATCATCAGCACATCATGTCAAGTCATGCATCAATCTGGTGAACAAGGCAGCAATGTCTCTAAGCCAAATCAAACAAATTGCCAAAGCAACAACCAAAATAGATCGACTAATATTTGCTATAGGAGGTGTCCTTCCTAGAAACAGACATCATCAAAACAATCAACCTGTGTCTTATTCAGGATGAGTCCTTCCTGAATATCGATATTGGAAAAACAATCAACTTATGTCTTATACAAGATGAGTCCTTCTTACATATCGAAATTGTCAAACAATCAACATAGCCTTACACAGGTTATCACATCAATGACATCAGACTCAATGTCTTATACGATACATGTCTTTTTGAAACTAGGCTTTGTCATGCCTTATATAGATAGTCATAACATTGAAACCATACTCAAAGTATTATATGGTATGTCTATCTCCTGAAATTAGGCTCTGGCTTATTTATCTTATCATTTCACTTGAATTTATGATGGGAATTATGTTACTAGCTTTCTCAAGGATGTCCCATGAAGGATTTAGAGAAGCAACGATGTATCAAAATTCTATTTTCTTTGACTGCTATCTGTCAACTATCTTTTAAATTTGATTTTGAGTCATGTTACTAGTTTCCTCAAGGATGTCCCATGAAGGATTTAGAGGAGTGATGATGTCTCATGACCCGTCTTTTATTTGTTTGCTGTCTATGGTTTGTCCTGACAAAAAGACTAGGGAAACTGTGCCCTTAGTATGAGTTAACGACAATCCTTGTCTGTGACTGTCTGTTGTTAGCAAGTGGATGACCTTGCACACCTTGATCTGTCATATCATGGTGTTTTTCTCCATTTGTATTAGTCTCACCCAATGATGATAAAGTACAACATCTTTAGTGATACAACAAAACATTGAAGATTGCTAATACTAACATCCATCTCATTTCTTTTATTATTTTAATCTTTCTTTCCGCACTAATAGTTCTTCTTTCTTGCATTATGACGGAGTCCTGTGACACATAAAAATATAAATCATCCTGCATATACATTCATGTTAGAAAAATCATTTCCAAATCATACATCATCAATCATACATACATCTTGCATTTGAAATATACAAACATATAGGAATTTATCATATCTAGGACATCATGGCATAATAGACATTCATCATCATACAATACAGATCATAAGCATTACATGTATATAACAAATGTAAATACATGCATCACATTACAAATGTATAGCATCATATGTAGAAAGCATTGTACATATAACATCATATCACATCTCATAATTATAAATTGCATACATAACATCCATCAACATCATAGATATTAATACATACATCATCACATAGAATTAACATAACATCATAGGCTGCATAAACACATCATAAAGTAGATATGATCATCCATCACATAGGCATCTCATATAGACATAACATGTATAAATACACGACTACATAATCAATAAATAGAACTGCATATCATGAGAATCGCCACCAAAATCATATATATATATATATCGCTCAAAAGTGTCACATCACAATGTCATAATGTATCAAAAAATATGGAAGCCTGCAGGCTATATGATCATAATACAATGTCTTAGTACATATCAAGAAATGTCCCTATCCCGAACTGCCACTGCTATCATGACTAGAGTGTGTAGATGAATGATGTTGAGATCTTGATGACCTGTGAACTGAATGTGGCCTATCATATGGACCAGATCTACATGGCTGCTCAACACCCTCTGTGCTAACTGTCCTAGTGTGGGTCCTACTTTGAGACTTGTCACTGCATGCCTGTGAGAAACTTAGATCCTGTCTCTCTAGAGGAACTACTGCCTCATACAAATCTCTGTAATACAAAGCCCTCTTAATAGATCTAACTAGCTCTCGAGCAAATGCCTCTACTGGCCCACTGCAAAGAACTCTAATCTCTATAAATCGTTGCTTAGTCTCTTGTCTCTGAGCTATGGCTTGATCTCTATCCATGTAGGCTCTGTCCCTCTCCATCCATACAACATCTCGCTCGAACATCAAAACCCTCATTTGCTCCTCCAAAGATGCAAGCTGGGCATGAAGTGTAGCAGTGTCGGGATCAACTGCCCCTATATCATCCTGTCTCACCCTCTCCAAATAATAATCATCATCCTCTAACTCCTCCAAAATCCTATCACGGACCTCACGCTCCTGATCATCCCCCTCCTCATCATCATCCTAATAGACAACAAGCAAGCCAAGGGCATCAATCTCTGCCTCCTCTCTGCCCGCCTCCTCCTTTGCATGATCCTCAGGAATTTCCTCTGTGGCATGCTCCTTATCCCTGCCAATCTCAACATGCACCTCCTCTTCACCTTTTCCAATATATGGCATGTGCACATCCTCCTCCTCTTGTCCCTCCTCGCGGATAGGTGATAAAGGTGGCCCTCATCCCCTTCGTCCATGCCTCCCTCTGCCACCACCCCGCTGACCACCTCCATGACCATCTCTATCATCACCATGACCACCTCCACCTCTTCGACCTCTACCTCTGCTATGCCTGCCATACGGTCCTATCCCTTGCCGCTCTATCGACGCAACTTGATCTGGGTCTATAAGGGGACTCGACCTGTGAATGACCCACCACTGATCATATGCCTCGGTGGTACCTAGATCGGCCAAACCATCTCTCCATCCCCACTACATTTCTTGCAATGCATCAATATCTGCCTCGATAGTGGCCACTGGTATCTCTGCACCCCACAGTGTGATCTCTTGTGAATACCTCATAAACTTTGCTCATCCTCTAGGCTCATCCTGAACCTCTCCGAACTGACGCAACACACAATTTGGAAAATGTCTCTCTATAATATGAAAATGTGAAACAGTCTGCCTAATCAGATACTGTGTCTGACAGAAATATGGCAAATGATCATCCTAGTCTGACCACTCTAGACAACCCAAGTATGGTCTCCATGTGAACTATACCATGGTATCAATAGCATGTCTGAAATATCCAGTATCTCCCATATGGTGCTGAGTATTAGCCCCCACATAACACAAGGAATAGGGTGCTCCATGTTGCACATCAACTGTAACCGGCAGACGAAAGATGGCAATGTGTTCCCATGCCCATACCATCAAGAGCGTGGTACCACAACTCATAGATTGTGCCTCTTGATAGGCTATATCATGCAAATGAAAATATAACATGGCAAGAAGACAAGGGACCCAAGCATACACCTCCTGACACTCTAACATACCAACCAACATCTCTCCCCATCCCACAGTAAATCCATGACCTCGACAGTTAGGGAGGACTATACCACATATCAATGTACACAATAGACAGTCTAACTGCCTATACCTCTATGCCAATACATGCCATTTAATCTCATAATGGTCAAAACCTAACTATCTAATGTCCTCATGAGGGTAATATCTACACATCTCACCGAAACCCCTATGATTATCATACATCACCCTAGTGTCTCTAATAGGAAGTCTTAGAATCCTATAGACATCCTGCAAAGTAACCGTAGCCTCTCCAGTAGGAAGGTGAAATGAAGAGGTCTCCAAGTGCCACCGCTCGCATAATGCCATCAATAGACCCTAATTTTCCCGAATGATGGGCATGTCTGTCACATGGAGGAGACCCAAATTCCATAGGAACCATTTCTCTACGCTCCACAAACTATCCCAGAAGTGAAAAGTCGATGGTCTCGACTCTCGTGTATACAAAGGGTCCAAAACAACCTACAATGACATTATACATGCCTCATGCTAGAATCAATCACCTATCCTAATGCAAAGTGACAAAATCAAATTCTATTCAAATGCGTCATTCTTTTGCAACTGCGTCACACGAAACCAAATGTGAGGCAATATTTACAAATGCGTTGAACAAAAATCACATGCGTTTATTCTAAATGCAAATGCGTCACTATTTTTCATATGCGTCGAAACAAAAAAACAAATGTGTTGAAATATAAAACACCTACGCTAAGCAACATACACGAATTTACAAATGCGGTGATCCGCATAGACATGCGTTGATTACGAATTCAAATGCAACTTTCTAATAAAGTGACGCATGATGAAAATTGAAATGAAACGCATAAAAAAGTGCGAAAATCAAAAATTTAAAAGTCGAGATCTCAATACATACTGGGGGGTCCACGTTGGTTGGCCGCTTGAAGGTCTAGATCCTGTACGCTCGATGGTGGGTGTGCGGAATAGGTGACATCTTCGCTGAGGGTGCAGAGCAAAAATCTCAAATTTCAAAGCTATGTGGGTAAAAATGAAGGGGTTTTTACCCCATTTTCTATTTATACCTAGGGTTTTGGTGGCATTTCTTTTTACTGGCTGCATCCACTTCCAACTTCAATCGACTCGTACCTATCCTTAACACTTCCAAATTCGGTTCCGTCAACTCCACTACATTTCTGGCTATCAAATGGACTAATCAAGACTATTTCCAAAATTTTTAAACTTTTTCGAAAATTTGTCACTTTTCCCGAGGGGGCATACCTTCACCTATTTTACACTAGGGCATTATTGGGGCATATTTCTGATCATTTTTCTTTGACACAATGCTGAAATGACATTGTATCAAAGAGGGGAAAATGTAGACACCGAAATCTGGTCTAAGCCTGCGACTTTAATATTTCTTCATAATTCATATTTCTATAGTCATGATTAAATAATGTCAATTATTTAATTATTTTCTAAAATTATTCATTTCTTCTATTAATTAAATAATCTTAATTATTTAATTGATTCACATTTTCTTTATTCTATCTGATTAATTAAATAAACACTTTTTATTTAATTATGTTACTAATAACCTTATCCTTCTTGTCAAATTAAATAAATTCTTATTTAATTTACCCTTTATCATATGTCAAATATAATTAAATAAATCCTTTGTTTATTTAATTATTCATTTAATCCCTTCGTCACTTAGTTAAATAAATCTTATTTATTTAATTATTCTTCAAATATCAAATCTTGAATTAAAAGAATTATTTAATTCATAAATTCTATTTTAATGCATTCTTCTGTGGTTAGATAATTGTGTAAGTTATCTTAGTATTCACTCTTGCTTGAATTGAGATCTATTTAAATCGGCCAGTTAACTCTTGATTTAATCTCTAAGTGGATTTCACGAGTAATCTCTTTGTCATATCATTCAATCATCTAGTTCTAACTCGTTTGCATGTACATGTGTATTAATTAAATATCTTTATTTAATTAATTAAATCTTGTGCATGCATTCAAATAGGACGTTGCTTTAATCCATCTTTATCTTTGTCATGCAAAGATAATTCTTTTGTTTTCGAATACCAAACTTGAAGATTAAATCATTTATTTAATCTTTATTTCTATTTCTAGTTTTTATCACTCATGTCACTACTAACAGTTATTATAATGCATGTCTAATCTTTTGATCTCAACTGTTTGTTGATCTTTCGATCTTGGCCTACCATTTGAATGATCAATTTCCTATAAATTGATCTGTCTTTCATTATTTCAGCCTCTCCCGAAATCTTATGAATTTTGGAAGCATATCTATTATTTGAATCTTCGATGTTTTGCTAAATCACTATCACATGCTATACTTGCACAAGAGAAATTTGAGGGAAATTATACTACAACAACAAAATGGAGAAGGGAAATCGAGGTTATACATGGAATTACGTAGATATTGGGTGAGATTGTTTAGTTTATTTATGTTTTAGCTTTCCTTTGTTCTTTGTTGTTTAGCTTAGATTGCATTAGAGCTTAGATCACATTGAGTGTGTGCTGTTTAACCTTTCTTTTTCATTTTCTAGATGTTACAATTTTAATAATATGTTTGCTAAAAAGATCTATAATCTACTTGCTAACACTAGGGGAATTATTTATAAAATTGATGATGATTGGAACCTTGAATAGTTTGATGAGAAATGGTCTTGTATTTTGAAAAATGTGTAGTGTTGTGTGGTTGAATAAAAAAACCTACTTTAGATGTTATTTATTCTTAAGAAGATTACTATTAATATGGAGTTGACTTAATCAAGTATTTCTATCAAAACTGTAATTTGTGTAAATATTTTGAATATCTTTCACTAAACTGTACCTATGCATTTATTATGTTCTTATTTTCTTAGTAATAACATTAGTTGGGATGCCAAGGAGGGTTTCTCTTGGAATGAAATAATTTTTGGTTGTGTTAGTATCTTTTCTAAAGTTCTTAATAAGTTTTGATTGTTCTTGACTAGTGATATTTTATGGAATATTTGGAAATTCAGGAATGAAGAGATCTTCCAAGGAAGAATAAAATTCCTGTCATACATTAATCTCATCCTTATTTATATTTTTTTCGTAGGTCTCCATGATTCTCAGGATTCCACAAAATGGGTTTATGATATTGTTAGAGTAGGGACTAACCCTAGTGTATATGAATGAGGTTAAGAGGGATTACTTTTGGCCCCATGATAGAGGTAATCTGAATGAGAAGGAACAAAATGGTAAATGGAGAGCATATGAAAGAACATTGAACCATAGATTTTTGGCTTCTTTGCACTTCTTTAGCTCTTCTAGGGTTTTTCACCTAAAAGGAGAGAGCTAGGGCAAAAAATGCTAAAGGGTTCATTCAAATTATGTTATGTGTGATGTTATTTAAGATAAATGAAGTGAACTAAATGCAATTAAGAGATCTATATGACTAATTATGAATGCAAAACTAAGATTTAGGCTATGTTGGAAAACACATTATGTAATGCAAAAATGAACTAGAACCAAATGCAAAGCTAAACATAAATGAATGAAACTTGAAGTGTGCACCTGAAGGCTTGAAGGAGATTGGAAATTGCTTCTGAAACACTGCTGATATTGATTTTTATGCCTGGAGGGACTCATTCGCTATTTTGGGTGAATCAGTCCCAGTTCTGGTAAATTGAGCTGAAACCTGTTTCTGTCAAAAGGGTGTTAGAAAATGCAGAAAACACAAAACTAACTTGGAAATGGGACTCATTCTCCACCAACGGTGAATGAGTCCACTTTTGAATTTCTAGATTTTCAAAGGTGGATTTCGAAGCTTTCGATCTGCACTTTGACTTCCTACAGGTGTCCACTTTTGAAACTCTGATTTACGGGTTTGAAAATGATTTTTTGTTGATATTTTGACTTGTTGAATGAGAATACTTTAGAAAAATTTCAACTTGATCTTCAATGATTTCCAAGCTTTCAAGGGTCCTAAATCTACAAACACATAAGAAGAGAAGAAGAAATGTTGAATGTTAGGGTATGGGGGTTTGCCTTGGTCAAACCCCTTTTAGGTAATTAAACCAAAATGATGTAAGAATGGAATGAAACATGTAATAATGGAGTTGATTAAATTTCCATGATGTTTGATCTTGAATTTTTATAGCAATGGAGGAAGATTCAACCCTTGAATGTTATTAGGATCTTTCTTGATGTCTTGCAATGATAAAACCCTAAGTTGCTTGACTTGAGATGAAAGATTGGTGGATGAATAATGAAGAATGGATGTGAATTAAGTTGGTGGATGTAAAAATGAGTTTAGAGAGGTGATTTTATAGGAAATTCACCTATTTTACCCATTAATACCTCATCACAAGCCAACATGAAGCAATATTAAACTCAAATTTCACTATTTTCCTGCTTAAAGGTCAAAATTGGGCCAAATGGGACTCATTTGCCACACATGGTGAATGGGTCCCACCTATATGGGATTTATTCTCCATGCATGGTGAATGGGTCCCATAGGGGCCAATTTGATAGCTCAGATGCCAAGAGATAAGGAAATAAGGTCTAAAATGCAACCTTGTTGGGTATTTGATCAATTTAAGCCTCGGGATGC
Organism: Sequoia sempervirens; assembly: GCA_007258455.2. Classification (NCBI taxonomy): domain Eukaryota; kingdom Viridiplantae; phylum Streptophyta; class Pinopsida; order Cupressales; family Cupressaceae; genus Sequoia; species Sequoia sempervirens. The sequence continues at coordinate 514,145,280 of VDFB02000003.1, forward strand.
ACAATATGGGTTAATAGGGGTGTATTAATGATGATGTAAATTTCAAATAGGGCTTGGGACACATAAATCAATGTGAAAGTGTGATTAAATACACTTTACAACACTAAAATGAGGTCCACTTAGCCTAGGAAGGCACAAGAACCAATGTGAATGTGTAAGACACATTTCAACTCTAGTTTATCATTAAGTTCATTTTACAAGCCTTCTAGATTAATGTGAGGATGTATTTAAATATGTTTTATAATGTTGAATTAGAGAGAAATGAGTTTATTAATTCTAGAAAAGAGTGAAAGTATCTTACAACACTTTACAACACCTTTACAAGACATCATTAAAAGCATGTTATTCAATTTGCAAGGGTCCAAGACCTAGTGTGGATGCATAAAATGCCTCACAACACCTGAATCAAAGCCTCATTAAGTCTAATTGTCATGAATTAATCCCATGTCAAGCAATGGGTCCTTTTTTCTAGGGTGCATTTAGCCCCCACTTTAGTGAGAGGATGAACTTGATTCAAACTCACACTAAAGTAGACATTCAAGCGAAGATTCACATGTACAAATGTAGACGACAAAGAATGACAAAGATCAAGAAGGAAATCAAGCTCCGAGTATCCAAGATCCTAATTCAAACCATCAAGATACAAAATCATGCAATGGAAAGAATGAGAAATATGAAAATGAAAAGGATGGATCAAGCTTCGATCGTTTGTCCAACTAGTTGTGGATAAGATCTAGGCTAGTTTGTTCGGAAATGAAATGTGTACTCACTATGGGGTGATAGAACTCTTGGCTATCTGCTAGGTGAGAAAACCCAAAAGTATACTCACTTTTGGACCATAGAACTTCTGGTTGTCTGCGGGGTGAGAAATCCCAAAAGGTGAAATACATACACTAGTTGGTATGTACTCACAAACACAAAGGTGGCTATGGGGTAAGTCGTGCCACTAGATGGGCTTCTTGCTCAACCATATAAAATTTATACCTCCTGACAACTTTGACAAGGCGCCACAAAGGAAAATGGTTTTCAAGCTCCATGAGGTAAGCAAAATTTTGTATGCTTGGCACTCATAAAAATTGTTAATGCATAATAGTGTAAGGATTGTTCAAAGGGATTTTGCTTTGTTCATGCAAGGTATCATCTTATGGAACATCATGCTTAATTTCTCCAAGAAAGGATAAGTGCAAAATAAGTATCACGCTCTTGGAGGGAACCAAACCCAATGAATCCACCAAGAAAAGGATGCATCGTAAGAAGAAAGAAATCACACAATGAAATGTGAGTGGTAATGTATGCCCCCAATTTAAAGCGGTTGCGAGCACTCGTATTGTGTGCAATTGCTTTAAAGTAGAAGAAGGAGAAATGAGAGCTTACTCAGAAAACCCTATGCCAAGTCATACGTTTCCAAGAAGCTACGCCATGAAAAAGAGAAGTATGTCATATGCGAGCCAACTGAAGACATGTCGTCCACATCCCAAGCTTGCTCTATGTATTCATGAAAGGTTAACGACTAGCCAAAGGAGGCAATGACAAGTGACATATTAGGACAAGGCTATCGAACCCCTTGCCCCCACTTAGTGCAGGACAAAGGTTAGCTTGGGATAAATTAAAGAAAGTATCAAGTAGAAGGATTAGGTGCTTCCACACAAGGAAGAGCATCACAATATTTAAGAGTTTGAATGTTATTGTTGCGTAAAGTCTTTGATAAAAATGGAGATGATATGTTGGATTTTTTCATGTGTGCATTGCATCCATGTGTAGAAGGAAGGTTGTAACCGATATCATAACAATCTTCCAAGTGAGATGAAGGGGGTGTGTGTTTGTGAGAATGATTGGTTGTTGTATAAGAACACAAATCCTTGTTAATGTTATGTGTCATTGCTTCACGATGGATGAGAGTTATATTTCTACCATCACCACTATGGGGTGATTTGGTAGAACTAAGTTGAGCGAATGGAATACAAGGCTGTTTGGGTTGAGATTGGGATATTGCACACCCTCCCTTAAAGGTAGGTGTGAAACTCCAATCACTACTAGAACTTGTGTCAGAGAATGAATCGTTTGTATGTGACTCTTTCGACCATAAGGGTGAGATTTTGGAAATGTTATGGAAAGGAGGTGTAGAATCTAATGACCCCCAATTATCACAAAAGAGTTTTGTTGTAGGTGTAGAATTAGCATCAACTTGTATAGGTTCAAGTTTTGATCTAGGAATGAAAGAATTAGGGGAGTTGGAAGTGTTGTGATCAGTTGACACATAGCTTCACTCATTTGCATCAATCGTTTATATCTTCTTGTTTTATTCAAACTTCATGGCACAGTGAAGGGTAGATGGGACTCCTTTCATAGCATGAATCCATGGTCTCCCTAGGAGAAGATTGTATGGAAGGGGTCCTGGCATGATATGAATAGGTAGGCAACACTACAGGTCCGACCTCAATAGGTAATGTGATCATCCCAAGTGGTTGTCTATGAACATTGTCAAAGCCATGAATATGAACATCATTAAGTTGAATAAGATTTTTGTCCATGCCAAGCTTGTGTAGGAGGTCCATGTTACAAACATTAATTTCTCATCCATTATTGATGAGAGTGTGCCTAACTAGAGTTTCATTAATGATCACCTTTATCATCAAGGGATCATTATTATTTTGAATCACAAGTGAGGGTAATTCATGTTTAGGGAATGCGATTTCCGATGGAGTGGCTTGCATGGGATGAGAGGAGGATGTGACATGATTCGGTTTTATGTAAGATTGTATATCTTCCTTCTGTATTTGCAACATTTCATGAAAGAGAAGTTTCATTGTCGGTGAGAGTTGAATTAGTTCCCATATAGATATATTAGCAGGAGTCTTTTTAATATCTTCAACACTAGGAACTTTTTGAGGAAAAGGTAATGGTGTAGGAGTGTTGTGTGGTACCCGAGATGTTTGAGTCACTAAGTTACAACTTAGTGGCTGCAAAAAATTATTATGAGTAGATTGCATTATGGATTTCAAGATGTCTCTAATTTTTTTGTGTTTTTCACTAATGGAAGGTGACTTAGGAAGCTCACTAATTAAAGGAGATCCCACTTGTGTCATCATAACCTCAAAATTTTTGTCTTGATTCGCATGATATGCTGGTGAAGGGGATTCTAATGTCATTTGATTATTATCACCTAGGGAAGGTTTAGTAGTTGAAGGAGATATGTCAATGTTTATATGATTTTGCATCATAGATTATCCCTAGAAGGAGAGTTTTTAGGAGAACAACAAGCCAAATTTTTGTGACATTCATAGGGTGGTTCTTCTAAAAGGACTTCATCGCAGGTAGGGGAATGGTCAATGGTTGAAGATTGTTTTTCAAGAGGGGTTTCCCTAGGTGAAGGGGGACAACTAAGATATTCACGACCTTCATTGATTGTGTTGTCTGACATCAAAGTATCTACTTCACAACTAGGAGAGATACTAGAGGAAGAACAAATGTTGTTGTCATGAACATCTAAGGTTGTGTTATGTTGGTTGTGGATGTGTTGTCCACTAAGAGAGGTAAAAGGAGAGAAACAACTAGGATTATGAAAACTCTCATTAATTGATTCTTCTACTAAAATATCTTCATCACCAAGAGGAGAGATATTATGAGAAGAAAAAGTATGATTGTTAGGAATGGCCCAAGATGTAGTCTCTTTCACTAAAACACTCTCATAGGGAGGGATAGGAAGTATTTCTTAACATGTCTACATATGCAAGGTACTAGGATTGTTTGAATAAGAATGAAAAGCACATGTAACCATTTCATGCAATGTTTTAGCAATATGAACAATGTATATGCAAAGATACAAAACACTCTTATCCAATAGAGGCAAGATTTGAAGAATGCAAAAAATGTACATGCAAGAATGAAAATAAATTTTAACAAACTTATGCAAAGTTTTATGAATAGAAATATTGTATATGCAAAAGTGAAACTTGTACTTTTATTAATGTTATGCAAAATTGTAGAAATGAAAGCATTTTCAGGTGTAAGGATGTGTGCAAATGAAGTGATTTGACGAATGAGTAATCTAAAATGATGTTTTTAAGCTAAATGCATAAAAAAAATGTTATAGAAACTTTCCAAACTTATACTATATGATACTAGGAGGATTAGGAAGCACAAAATGAGGTTTTTGATGTAGTAATAGACAGTCAAAAATTTGGACAGGGACTGATTCGCCCAGTATGGCGAATGAGTCCTAGTACTATTTTTTTACAATTTTTTTTGAAATTTTGAATGGTTTTTGATGTGTTTGAGGTTGTATGGTGCAAACCTAAGATGGAGAGGCAGAATGTCAGAGATTTTTAAGGAAATTGTATGAAAAAATGCAAGCTAAATGTACTTTTTTCTAATACAAAAATTTGAAACCCTAGATGCAAATTAACTAATGCAACTCTAATGAAAATTCAATGCAAGCTAGGATTAGGATGAAAATGGACTCCAAATCAGAAAATAATATGTTCAAAAAGCAGGTTCACCAAAATGAACCATAGATTTTTGGCTCCTTTGCACTTCTCTAGCTCTTCTAGGGTTTTTCACCTAAAAGGAGAGAGGTAGGGCCAAAAATGTTAAAGGTTTCATTAAAATTATGTTATGTGTGATGTTATTTAAGCTAAATGAAGTGAAATAAATGCAATTAAGAGATCTATATGACTGATTATGAATGAAAAACTAAGATTTAGGCTATGTTGGGAAAAAAATGAACTAGAAACAAATGCAAAGCTAAACATAAATGAATGAAACTTGAAGTGTGCACCTGAAGGATTGAAGGAGACTGGAAATTTCTTTTGAAACACTGCTAATACTAATTTTTGGGCCTGAAGGGACTCATTCGCCATTTTGGGTGAATTAGTCCCAATTTTGGTAAACTAAGCCGAAACCTGTTTATGTCAAAAGGGTGTCAGAAAATGCAAAAAACACAATTTAACTGACCTGGAAATGGGACTCATTCTCCAACCATGGTGAATGAGTCCACTTTTTAATTTGTAGATTTTCAAAGGTTGATTTCGAAGCTTCCGATCTGCACTTTGACTTCCTACAGGTGTCTGCTTCTAAAACTCTAATTTATGGGTCTGAAAATGAGTTTTTGTTGATATTTTGACTTGTTGAATGAGGAGAAGACTTTAGCAACTTTGAAACTTGATATTCAATGATTTACAAGATTCCAAGGGTCCTAAATCTACAAACACATAGGAAGAGAAGAATAAATGTTGAATGTTAGGGCATGGGGGTTTGCCTTGGTCAAACCCCTTTTAGGTAATTAAACCAAAATGATGTAAGAATGGAATGAAACATGTAATAATGAAGTTGATTAACTTTCCATGATGTTTTATCTTGAATTTCTGCAACAATGGAGGAAGATTTAGCCCTTGAATGTTATTAGGAGCTTTCTTGATGTCTTGCAATGATAAAACTCTAAGTTGCTTGACTTGAGATGAAAGATTGGAGGATGAATAATGAAGAATGGATGCGAATTAAGTTGATGGATCTAAAAATGAGTTTAGAGAGGTGATTTTATAGGAAATTCACCTATTTTACCCGTTAATACCTCATCACAGGTTGACATGAAGCAATATTAAACTCAAATTTCGCTTTTTTCCTGCTCAAAGGTCAAAATTTGGCCAAATGGGACTCATTCACCACACATGGCGAATGGGTCCCACTTGGATGGGACTAATTCACCATGCATGGTGAATGGGTCGCATAGGGGCCAATTTGATAGCTCAAATGCCAAGAGATAAGGAAATAAGGTCTAAAATGCAACCTTATCAGGTATTTGATCAATTTAAGCCTCAGGTTGCACAATATGGGTTAATAGGGGCCTATTAGTGATGATGTAAATGTCAAATAGGGCTTGGGACACATAAATTAATGTGAAAGTGTGATTAAATACACTTTACAACACTAAAATGAGGTCCACTTAGCCTAGGAAGGCACAAGAACCAATGTGAATGTGCAAGACACATTACAACACTAGTTTATCATTAAGTTAATTTTACAAGCCTTCTAGATTAATTTGAGGATGTATTTAAATATGTTTTATAATGTTGAATTAGAGAGAAATGAGTTTATTAAGTCTAGAAAAGAGTGAAAGTATCTTCCAACACTTTACAACACCTTTACAAGACATCGTTTAAAGCATGTTATTCGATTTGCAAGGGTCCAAGACCTAGTGTGGATGCATAAAATGCCTCACAACACCTGAAACAAGGCCTCATTAAGTGTAATTATCATGAATTAATCCCATGTCAAGCAAAGGGTCCTTTTTTCTACGGTGCAAACATAATATCAACATGCTTGACAAAGAAGTGAAGACAAACTTTATTATGAATCTTAGATATGAGTTGGTTGTGAAAGATCTTGATCTAGAGGATTTTGTTGATCCTACCATTAGCACTTATAATATGATATGTACTAGTATAGCAATAATTATAAGTGTTTTTTGAAATAGATCTAGATGATTATCTATTTTTATATATTTAAATATTATCTTTTTTGGTAGTAGCATAGTATAATAGTATCCTTTGTTGTTTTGGTGGACTTTAAGTCTATAAATTATATATATTGGGCTAAAATTTGAACTTATTTGGTGGAACTATGGTGACATTTCACCTTATATTTTTTCTAACTTTTATTTAATATATCTAATAAAATAAATCACAAACGCCTTATACACCTAAGGGTTATACATAAATATTTTTTATTCTTTTATTATTTCCCACTCAACATATGACCATCCACAATGGTGATTTAAATTTTTAAAGGGAGGATGATTTAAAAACATAAAATTAATTCTTCCATGTGGGAAGATAAATACATAAAATTAATTCTTCCATGTGGGAAGATAAATACATAAAATTTAATGTTTCTTAAACTTATAAACATTTAACTACAACCTTTTAAACTTTTTAATGAATCTAGAGCACTTTTTCAATAGGGAGAAACAATAAAGGCCATAATTATAAGAAATAAACTATTAATTTTATTCCCACAATATGCCACTTTTATTAATTTGCATCCTCCAAAAAATTACCCAAATTCTCACTACAACACACAACAACACTAGGGAACCCTCTCCAAACACTTAAAGTTTCTTACACAACAAAGCATAAATTATAGATGATATCCTTCAAATAATTCTCAAGAACCAAAATTTGAAATCATAAACCATCCACACTTTATTCATCTCTACCATAATCCAAACATAGTTCTAGTGAAAACTAGCGTCACACAAAGATAAATAGCAAGAACAATGAAATAATATTGCATAATAGTTGACCGAATAGATTAGGGAAATAAGTGTACATAAATAGGCAAGAGATAGGCAACCATCATCTATAAAATGAGGATATGAATCCTCACAAGTAGAGTGGTAGCAAGTTGCCTACCTTGAATGAAGGAAGAAGTGTCAAACGTGAGTTGACACCTCTCAAGACACCTATCATCATTGACATCTCACCAAGAAAGAGTCAATGGACACCTAACTAGGCTCGAGTAAGCCAAGTGTATGAAAAATGCAATAAATTGTAATATGTATACACTAACACCCCCCATTAAGCATAGCTTAGGTGGGCATGAACGAAATGGGTTCTGACTACTAGCTTGGTGATGTACCCATGTACAATGCAAAAGAAAATGAGTCCTGATCATGAAGCCTGATAAGGTACTCATGTACAATGAAATCTCTCTAAAAAATGGAGTAAGATAGAAGGCCTAGTGGGAAAAAACTATCCTATAAAAAGAGAGAAGATGTGGATAAGACTAGAAAGCCCCCCTAAGGATGATGATGTTGTTGATGTAGAATGCATGCCAAGAAGAGCTCATATATGAATGAACTTTCTCTTAGTGAAGGGTTTTGTGAAGATGTCAACAACCTACTCTAAAGACTAGCAAAAGACTAAGTTAATGATTTGACAATGAATGAACTCTCAAATATAATTTATATGAATATCTATGTGTTTGGTTTGCTAATGTTGAATCAGATTCCTGCATATTTGAATGGTGGTTTGGTTGTCACAATAGATGATTGTGGGTTTCCTAAAAGGAATACCAAACTTAGAAAGAATTCCCCAAAGCCATATAGCCTTATTAGTTGAGTTAAGAACCCCCCTAAAATCCTCTTCTATTGATGATATAGCAATAACATTATGCTTCTTGCTATACCAATTGATAGGACCTAAACCAAGTGAAAATTTGTAACCTGAAGTGGACTTGTGGTGCTCAATATCACTGGCCCAATCTGAATTTGTAAAACCAACCAAGTCAACTGAACAACCAACTCTATATTGAATCCCAAACCTAAGAGTACCATGAAGGTAAAGGATCATCTTAGTTTCTTTCCAATGCATCTTATGAGGTTCCTGCATAAATCTCAAAACCATGCCTACTACATAGGCAATGTATGGCCTGGTATAAGTCAAGTATATAAGACTACCAACAAGTATTCAATACAATGTAGCATCAACCAGTGATGTAGTACAAGAAATATCAAGCTTGATTCTATAAAGAAAGGGAGTCAAAGATGGTTTGCAAGTAGTCATGTGAAACTCTGCAAGTAGATCAAGAGTATACTTGGGTTGTACAAGAGTGATCCCTGAAGCAAATTATGAAATATCAATTCCAAGGAAGTAGTGCAATAAAACCAAGTCTATCATGTCAAATTTTTCTTGACGTGATGTCTTCACTGCTGCAATGATAGATGAAGTGCTCCCAATAATCAAAAGATCATCAACATATAGAACCAATATCAAAAGTGAATCATTTTTCTACAATAGATACACATTAGGAGCAAAATGACATCTAGTAAAACTTGAAGATAGTAGGTAGGAATCCATCTTGGCATACCAATATCTAGAAGCTTATTTAAGGCCATAGAGATATTTCCTAAGTCTACAGACTAAGGATGAATCCTGAACAAACCCTGATGGTTGTTCCATGTAGATTTTCTCCTCAAGGTCTTCGTGAAGAAACACACTCTTCACATCCATCTAATGTACATACCATCCATGTGTTGTGGCTATAACTAGTGTGAGTTGAACGGAAGTAATTTTGTATAGTCAATTCTTGTAACTTGTGAAAAAACTTAAGCTACCAATCATGCTTTCTACTTATCAACTGACCCATCTACTGCAAACTTAGTTTGATAAATCCACTATCTTCCTTCCCTTAGGAAGTGAAGTCAAATCCCAAGTGTTATTTCTAATCAAGGAATCATATTCCTCATCCATAGCAGTATCCCACTCTGGTATTGCTTGATTCCTCTCTAAATTTTTGTGGATCAAAAACTAAAGCAAAGAAGGCATGTGCCCCCCTGAAAAATATGATTGAGTTTGTTTGTCATATGTTGAATCTTTTACCTTTGTATCTACCCTATGTAGAGTATAAGAGATGTGGGTGATTTTGGTGAGAAAATATTAACTTCCAATGCAATCCTTGAACTAGATGAAGATGAACCCTCATCACTATTGTTACTGTGAGAACTGGTAGAAAAAGAAGATATACTTCACAAGAAATTTGTTGTGAATGATCTAAATCATTAGTATTGTAATTAGGATTTGGTGAGTCCACAATATGTTGAGAAGTGTCAAGTATAGTTTCAAGATATGTTTCTTGAAAATTAACATTTCTCTCAATAAACAACTCATGTGTGGTAGGGTGGAGTAGGTGATAGCCTTTTCCACCATCTGGCTACCCCACAAAGATGCATGGTTTAGATTGTGGATCCATATCCTTGCAATGTTCTTTTGGAATGTGTGCCATGACATGAGAGTCAAAAACTTTGAAATGATAAACTGTTGATTTCCATCCTTTCCAAGCCTCAAAGGGAGTGATACCCTTCAAGGCTTTATATGGAACTCTATTATGTATGTAACATGCACAGTTGACTCCTTTTTCCCAATATGGTGGTGTGAGGCCCTTAGAGTGAATCATATAATTATCCATCTCCTTTAAAGATCTATTTTTTTATTCTACAACACCTTTTTGTTCAGGAGTATATGGAATTGTTCATTGCAGATCTATCCCCTCTGATATACAAAACTAGTGAAAAGAGTTATTGACATACTCACCCCCATTATCTGTTTGAAGAAAATTGATGAATTTCCCTGATTGTTTTTCAGCTAGAGCTTTGAAATCTTAAAAAGATTCAAACACTTCTGATTTTTTCCTAAGGAAGTAGACCCATGTAAAACATGAGAAATCATTGGTGAAGGTGAGAATATATCTAGCATTTGTAAAAGATGGATGGGGAAAATCCCCTGAAACATCACTGTGAACAAGTTCTAAAACTTGTGTTTCTCTCCATGATTTTCCTTTGTCAAAATTTGCTTCAAGATGCTTTCCAAGTGCATAACCTTCACCAAGACCTTTAGAAAACTTAACCTTAGGTAATCCATTAACCATATTTTGTTGACATAGTCACTCAAGATAGTGGTAGTTAAGATGGCCAAACCACTCATGTCATAATTTGCTAACTTCATCTAAATGAGTTAGTAGTGATTTTGACGAAATATCAATGGAAAAATTGGAGAAGGTATATAACCTAGATTGGTGTTTTTCCTCCCCCATTGCTACCAAATTGTTTCTTTCCAATTCTCTTATCACAAAAAATTTGGAGAGAAGTGTACTCTCATGCCCTTACCTAAATGAGTTGTTTGATACACTGAAAGGAGATTAGTTGAGAGTGAAGGTACACTTAGAACATTTCTAAATGTTCCTCCTTCAACTTCAACTTCAACAAATCCTCTCCCTTTTACCAATGTTGGAGTATCATCACCCAAGGTAATTGTAGACAAATTTGATGGCTCTAAGGATGAAAATACAACCTGTGAAGAACCCATATGGTGTGAAGCACTAGAGTCTATAATACAAGATGGAGATAAAGATGCTATAACAACTAAGGCTTTGCCCTTTGATTTCTCTTTGTCCTTAGTATTTTCTTGATTTGATGAAGATGCCTGGATAGAATCAGGTAGCCCTATGTTATTATTTTTGAGAATTTGTTGTAGAACATCAATTTGTTTTGTCATGCATTGATGTTCATCGTGTCTAAGATTTTTATAAAAGGCACATTTAACTCTGTTTTTACCTTGAGAGTCCTTTTTGAAGTTGTCACTTTTTCCTTCTTTCTTAACTTCCTTGTCCTTTTTAGTGTTCTTCTCCCCTTTTGAAGTTTGATGTGTTTCATTCCATGGAAGTAGGGTTTAAGGCTTAGTAGACTTCAAACTATGCATTTGAATTAAATTTTCTTCTTCCCTTATGAAATCAACAATAAAGTTATCAAGAGAGGGAATAGACCATGAGGCTCCAAGAACCCATTTAGTAGAGTAGAAAGTTGATACAAACACAAAAAATTCTAGACCTAGCTTGGAAAGTACAAAAAATATTAATTCAACCTCTCTCTTGTCAATTCCACAATCTTTTAATTGCAACTTCAAAGATTTAAACTTAGTGAAAAAGTCTTGTAAAGTTGAGAAAATATTAGGACTAAGACTTACTTGAGTTGATTTTAAAACTCGTGACTTCTAAGTTCATCTATTTTCCCAAATAGTTTATCAATACTTTCCCAAACTTGGTTGGGTATTTTTAAGTTCTCAACATGGAACAACAAATCAAGAGATAAATTTAGACATAGGAAGCCAAATGCTTGATCACACTTATTGAAAAACTTTTCTTTGTCTTTAGCTATTGTAGGTTCTTTCTCTATTCCCATTATTACCCTATATAAACCTTTGTTCTTAAGCACAAGAATTACTTTCATCTTCCAATCATGATAATTGAAAGGTCTTAACCTAGTTGTATAGTCACATTAGCATCCATGTTGCTAGACTTAGATAGTTGCTTGTAGAAGTGCAGAGAGAAAGAAATTAGAAATGCATGTAGAAGTGAAAGGAAAACACAACACACACAAGCACTTCTTGAGAAAGTGTGAAAATGAACCACATACACCACCCCCCTTGATTATTTGTTTCCTCATTCAACTTCAACAAACCCTCTCCCTTTTACCAATGTTGGAGTATCATTAGCCAAGGTAATTGTGGACATATTTGATGGCTCTAACGATGAAAAGACAACCTGTGAGGAACCCATATGGTGTGAAGCACTAGAGTCTATAATCCAAGATGGAGATAAAGATGCTATAACAACTAAAGCTTTGCCCTTTTATTTCTCTGTCCTTAGTCTTTTCTTGATTTGATGAAGACGCCTGGATAGAATCAGGTAGCCCTATATTATTCTTTTTGAGAATTTGTTGTAGAACCTCAATTTCTTTCTTCATGCATTGATGTTCATTGTGTCTAAGATTTTTATAAAAGGCACATTTAACTCTCTTTTTACCTTGTGATTCCTTTTTGGAGTTGTAAAATTTTCCTTCTTTCTTAACTTCCTTGTCATTTTAGTGTTCTTCTTCTCCCCTACAAGTAGAGTTTAAGGCTTAGTAGACTTAGATAGTTGCTTGTAGAAGTGTGGAGAGAAAGAAATTAGAAATGCGTGCAAAAGTGAAAGGAAACCACAACACATACAAGCACTTCTTGAGAAAGTGTGAAAATGAGCCACATAAAACACCCCCCTTGATTATTTATTTCCTCATCCCCCTCACCCCCCCCTCCGCCCACGCCAAAGTTGGCACTTTATAGCAGTGCTTGTAATTTACCCAAAGGAGGCATAAAAAGACACTATAAAATTAGTGTGATAATATGCTCTTTGGAATCATGGAAAAAAAAGATACACTTGTGAAAAACAAACTAGAATCCCAACTATGATGCAAAAGTTATTACAAATTGAAATTTTCACCTCTTAAAAAATAATTTTCCTTCTTGCAAATAATTTTTTTTATTTTTTAGAAAATTAATTTTGTGCAAAATTTCAGTAAAGAAGGGGAAAAATTATGCCTTGGGGTCTTTGTTGACCTTAGCAAAGGGCATAAAAATGGATGAACATTCCATGCCCCTTGCAACTTCAATTTGACACCCCTTTGATTGTCCATCACACCATTCCAATTGCATGTCCCACAACAATCCAACCTAGGAAATACAAAGTTTTGATGGGCCAAATAGAAATCATCATGGTAGATAGAAGAACAATTATCATGGCAAAGAATTTTCACTACAGTAAAGAAGATTGCGATGCACAGAGATTGCAAAATCATGCCACGAATTCCAAATCACTGCCCAAAGTTGCAACTCCTCAATGCAATGTATGGCGCAAAGATTGTATGCTGCCCAAGGTTCCAACCCCTTCTTGCCTTGCACCCCTTGTATAGCACAAAAAAATCGCGAAATGAGAGAGAGTAGCTTGTGATTGAATTTGAGGAGATCGGGCCGTCGCTGCATGCTTCCAAAGATCCTTCACATTTTTTCATGACTTGAAATAGTTGATCCTCCCTATGCCCAAATCATCAATGGGCCAAGGCTTGTTGTTGCCAAATAAAAGTGTAAACCCCTTCAACATGCCATGAATAGAGTGTTAGTTTGTGTAACTTAGATAGGTGTCTCCATACCCAGGAATATTAATTAATTAATTAATTGATCGATTTCTCTAGAGACTTCTAGAAAGTGGTTAGTTAGGGTTAGTTAGAGTCCAAATAATCTTAGCCATCAATTGAGATTAAATCATGGCCATTGATTTCTTAATGAGCAGATTATAAAAGGGGATCAATGGGAATTTTAAGAACACACACTTGAAAAGATTTGTAGTGATAGAAAATAGATTTGCAGTGATAGCAAGGGCACAGTGATAGTGTTGGAGACAACGACACTGGAATTTCAGCAAGAGAAATTGAGGGAAGAATTTTTAGAGAAGAAAAATATTGCCGGAGGTCTGCTAGTAAGAGGCAAGCAATTTATGTATTCCTTGATTCGCTAAAGTTTAATAAAATTCCTCATTTGCTGAACTTGTTTTCCCTTTGAGGTTTTTCTAGGGACAATTTGTCCAAAAATATTGTGTTTATTGTTTTGCATATTTTCTTCTCTATTCTTGTGATTTTATTTGTGAAATTGTAGTTGTGTTATTTTTAAATATTTGTTGTGAATTAATTTTTAGCAATCAAATAAGCTGTATAGATAGGAGATTAATAATCAGTAACTGCAATATAATTTTCACATGGTATCAAAGCTGATCTAAGGGCAGAAAAGGCTCAATGCAAGCACATGAAGGAAAAATTGAGGGTTTATAAAACCCAGTTCAAACTCTTCAATTTTTTTTCTTCTCATCTTTTGAGATGGCCTCAACAAGTTTAAGAGATCAGGAAAGATTGGATGGAGCCTCAAATTTTGGTGTCTGGAAAGTCAAAATTTCTTTATTTCTTGAAGAGAATGGTATCAAGGAATATGTGACCAGTGTTGCAGCTATACCTACAGATCAAACACAACTCTTAGCATATGTAGTGTAGAAAAATGGATCCCTTTACATTTTCACACTTGTTTGGGCCCTCCTTGTGGATTTTGTCTTAATGTTGCCTTAATTTAGTGTTGCAATGTGGATAACACATTCACATTAGGTCTTGGGCCCTTGTGAACTAATGGATTTTAATGGTACCTTGCTAAAGTGTTGTGAACTGTTGTAACACACTTTCACACTTTTCGAGGGTTTTATCACATAATTAAAGATAATAAACCTATTTTCAATCAAAATTAACATTAATCTTGCCTTATTTGGAGTGTTGTAAAGTGTTGTAACACACTTTCACACTTCTCTAGGCTTGTAATTAATAATTGGGATTTCTTATGCTTTAAATGGCCCCATTTTGCATCCACAAGCCTCATTTATTGCATCTTTTTGAGGATAATCTTGACACCAATCAATAACCAATCATAATTTAGGTGTTTATGGCTTGTGTGGCCAAGATTTAGGGATCTGAGACTTATTCACCACCTTGGGAAAATGGGTCCCACCTGGATCTTTTGGCCTTGAACCGATTTTCACACATTTCTAAGCACTTTTAGTTTTTGGTCCCATACATTATGTCTGATGGGACTCATTCACCTCCTTAGGAAAATGAGACTCATGTGACCAAAATTTAAATTTAGTTCAAATTTACAACAAGATTTTATTCTCCTAGATTTGATGTCGGCTCTTGTGTTGTAATTTTGGGAATTCTTGCATAATTAAGTATACATACAAGGTTCTTTCACTCATATTCAACACCTAGCATTTAAGAGAGTTCACAAGAGAATTTGAGCATTCACAAGAGCATTCAAAATGATTTCAAGGGGAGATAATCAAGAATTTTAGAGTAGCATTCAAGTTCCAATCATCATGTCAAAGATTGCATTTATCATGTTTGTTATTGTGCTAACAATTGTGACGTAAGGTTTATGATTCAAGAAATTATTTCAAGCAAGATCAACATCATTCAAGCAAGAGTCAATAACCACATCCATTGCAACCATTTCAAGCATATTTGCAACACCTTATTGCTAGGGTTTGGTGAGTTGAAACATTGTTATTTGTTCATTCATAATTCTCCATTCATATTTGCTTTCATTTCAAGGTTTAATTACCAACAAGGGGTTTGACCAAGGCAAACCCATATTCACTAATCTCACAACATTTTCCCCTCTCCTTTGCATGTGATTTGTAGATTTAGGTTGCATATTTCATAAGGAGAAATATTGGAGAAAATTTGTCAAGTCATCAAAGTTTCTAAAATCCTTGAAGAGACTTGGAGAAGGCCTACAGGTGGAAATTTACAATTTCAGATTCGAGAATCAATCAGGAAGAGCAGAGTAGACCGAGAAGAATAGAATCAAGTTTAGAACTTCTAGAAAAGTAGAAGTGGATTGATTTTCCACAAGTGGTGAATGAGTCCCACTATACAGGTCTAACATAGATTTTTACAGATCTGGATACCCTTTTGGCATAAATCTATTCATGCACATTTTCTCAGAAACTGGAATGATTTACCTAGCTTAGCGAATGAGTCCCATTCAACCTTGATAGCAGATTTTTCAGTGATCCAGACCTCTATTTTCCCTTCTTTAGTTTCTCAGGTGCACACTTTCTATTTTACATTTTTTTTGTTGCATTTTTTCATCTTTTTAGGCCATTTAGAGTTAGTTTGCATTCAATTAGAGTTTTTCATTTTACCTTGCATTTCATTATCTTTTCCAAGTTTACACTTGGTGGTGAACCCCTCATTAGATCATTTTCAATCCCTAGAAGACATCTCTTGCAATATTTCTTTCTCCTTTGCAAAAAAATATTAAGGGTTTGTTCTTGAGTGAAAGTGAAAGTTGCCCCTTTCTAGGCCCCTAATCAAAGGGTGGAGAAAGGTGAAGCCCAATTTTATTCCTTTTATTTTGGTGAACCTACATTTAGAATACCTTCTTTTCTAATTTGGAGTGCATTACCTTGTTTGCATTAACATTGCATTAGGATTTGCATTGGTTAACTTGTATTTTAGGTTTCAAATTGTGCATTAGTGAAAGCTCATTTAGCTTGCATTTTTGCATCCAATTTCATTGAAAATCATTCAAATTCTGCATTTGCATCTCATACATAAATCAAAAAGCAGAAAAAGGTATAAAATCCAAGTCAAAAATTATGAAAATTTTCAAAAAAAAAATCTTTGGGACTGATTCGCCACCTTGGGAAAATCATTCCCTTTGCATATTCTACATTGCATTTTCTAGCATTTAAAGTTTAGTTTCTGAGTTTTTGTTTGCTGTTATTTCTTTTCTATTTCAGTTTCTAGAATTTTAGTTATAAGCATTTCATTGTTCTTAGCTTACATTGCATTTGCATTCACTTTGCATTTAGTAGCCTTTGTATGAGTGTTTGATGTCCTATTGCTATTAATATAGTGAGATGAAGTTCGAGACCCATGTCATCTTGTGATAGCACAATTGTTGTGGATCTTGGGTTGTTTAGATATTTCACTCCTGGTATTGACATTAGTACACTAGGCATGGACAACACCTCTAACAACTCTTTGCCTTCAAATAGTATGCAAGTTGAACCAAGGAATGATAGTGTCCCACAAGAAAACATAATTCAAATTCATGAGGACCTAGCATACTTACAAAATAAAGTGCAAAATGAAAACATTTCAACTACTGCCATTCCCACCATAGATAACATTCATCGCATGCTTGAAAGTGAAGAAGGACTTGACCTTGTGAAAAACATAATGCAAATCTTTGGAAAACATCTCACCTCAACCACTAGTTGTCCTTTTCCAATAAGCAATGTTACAAGTCAAGGAGGAACTCAAATTCCTCCCCCTACAACAATAGCCTCAATACCTACCTATACCAATCCTCAAGTCACAACAACAATGCAACAACTTAGTAATGTGATTCCTTCCCTAGGTATTCTTGCTAGTATCCCTAGTTCTTATATGGCATCGCAAGTTATATCTCCTACCACTTTACCACCTATAAGCATCCCATTCACTTGTCCTATGAACACATACACTCCTTCCCCACTTTCACTTCCATTTCATAACACAAAAAATGACCCTCTCATAGCTCAACTCTTCCAAACTATTTCATCCCTTCAAAAACAAATTTCCACCATAAATCAAAATCAAAATGGCCCACCTACATACTATGTCAAAAGTAGTCCATTATCCTTGGAGATATCAGAAACACCAATGCCACAAGGTGTAGAGGTGCCTAGAATTGAGAATATGGAGGGAAGGGAGATCCTTCTAACCATGTTAATTCCTCTACTACTTTATGTAGTGACTTTGTCCTTAATGATAAACTATTGGAAAATATTTTCCCTAGGTCCTTGAAAGATACCGCCTTGGAATGGTTTTCTTCTTTACTGAATAACTCAATTTGTTCATTCAATAAACTTGTTGATGTATTTGTAAACCATTTACAAGTGCATGACTCCCAAGATGACCTTGGCCGATTTGATGAGATGCAAGCAAAAAGAGGAAGAAAAGATAACTAATTTTATCTCATGCTATCAATCACTTTATTCCCAAATCGATGTCAAGGTCCCCAACCCTCACCTTCAAAAGATGAACTCATAGAAAATTCTCAAAGTAAAATTCAAGACAAGCTCACCATGATGAAATTCCCATGCTTAATGCACTTGTGTACTGCCCTCCGCGATTATTAAAATTTAGTTAGTAGTCACAATATAAAGTCCACTTCTAGCCGAACTGAGAAATCTAAGCCTGCAAACAAAAACAATTCCCAAATTTTTAGGAAACAAAACAAAGGGTTCCTTCAATTTAATCCCTCTCAACAAACAACTCCAAATTTCAATAACCAAGTAGCTACTGTCAAAGCCATGGTACCCTTTAGCTATGGAGACCCAAAAATAAAATTCACTCCCTTGCCTGATACCCTTCGTAACACAATGACTCAAATTTTAGAACAACATATGATTACCTTGCCTCCCGTGAAAACACCCAACCCTAATAAGAGGGTACGTGAAAAAATATGGGTCACAAAAAGGGGGCTTAAGTAACCATTGTTTTTTTGAAATCAGGAAATACTGAACTTGGACGTGAAATTGAGGATAGTTACACTCAAAATTTTGAGATGGAACAAAAACAAGGATCAAAGTGCTCCAAGTCTACTTTCTAAACTACTAATTTATTTTGAAAATGGTTGAGATTAAGGGGTTCAAAAGAGGGACGTACAAAAATTGGTGTTGTTTCTGTCAGAAAAACATAACATAGCAACTCTTGTATGTCCCTAGCATAGTGAACTATTTTTTAGTATTTTTAAAATCACTATAGTGAGAAATTAGCTAACAGTATGTAGTTGATGCACAATTTTTCTAATATTTTTTTAATGAATATTTCATTTTTTACTCATTTTCTAAGTGGACACTTCCTAAAAAATAAAATTTTGGCTATGCTACCCCTACAAATTTTGGAAACTAATTGTAATTTTTTTATTTTTATTTTAAATTTTTTTTAGAATGGAATCTAGTTTCTAAAAATGTAATTTATTTAAAATTTCGATGAATGGTTAATTTATAGCAAAAAAATACCACACTTCTTTTTTCCAAAAAAGAGACACAGAAACTAAATAAATTATAGATGAAAGGCTTAACATTGTTAGAAAGTGAAAAAATTTACATAGTTGGATAGCTAAGAGAGAACCTAACATTACCCAGGTGTTCAATTTGTTCAACATTGAACCACATGCAATCCTGACGGTGAACATGAACCCGATTATGTGAAATATTGTAGAATTTTCAAAAACCTGTCTCTGGTCGTTGGGATTTCCCTTCAAGCCTTTGGGTTGGTATTCCAAGGAAAATACCAAGTCCAAGGCTTAGGGATTCCCAAAGCAAGATATAACGCGCATGCGATATAATGCGCTCGCATTATATCTTAGTTTGACATGGTTTTTTGCGTTTGCGAGGAACATGTCTAGAGCACAATATAACACTCACATTATATCTTTCTTTATGTTAAATGCTACTCTATTGAATGTATGTTTATATATTTGTATGTTTGTATGTACATGTATGCTTGTATATCATGTATGTATGTATGCATGTTTTTATGTATGTATGTATGCATGTATGTATGTATGTATCAATGCATGTATATTGTATGTATTCCTATATGTATGTAAGATTGTATCTACATATGTACATGTATGCTTGTATGTATGTACATATGTATTATGCTTGTATGTTTGTAAGTATTTGTGTATTTATGTATGTTTTTAGAGGGATGGAGAATTTTAAGAGAGAGAGAGAGAGAGTTGTCTAGGTAGGATGGGAGGTAGACAGGGAGAGATATTTTTCTAGGTAGGGTGGGAGGTAGAGAGGGGGAGAGAGAGAGGTAGTGAGAGAGAGTCTGGAGAGAGGGAGAGGGGGTGGAAGTGAGAGTTTAAGAGAGAGGGAGTGGGAGAGAAGGGGTTGGAGTGAGAGGGAGGGTGAGAGGGAGAGACTTGAGAGATAGGTAGTGAGGAGTACGAGAGAGAGGGAGTGTGAGTGATAGACATGAGAGAGGGAGAGGGTGTGGGAGGGAATGAATTGAGAGAGTGAGAGATAGAGAGGGGTGGAGTGAGAGTGACCTATCTAGGTGGGGTGGGAGGGATAGAGAAGAGAGAGAGAGAGAGAGAGAGAGAGAGAGAGAGAGAGAGAGAGAGAGAGAGAGAGAGAGCTAACAAAGAGAGGGAGAGAGAGGGAGTGAGAGAGAGTGGGAGGTAGATAGATAGAGATATATAGAGGGAGCAAGAGAGGGTGTTAGGTATTGATTGAGCGAGAGGTACATAGAAATAGGGAGAGGGTAGGAGAGAGGGAGGGAGAGAGAGGTGAGATGTATAGATAGAGAGAATGAGATAGGGATTGAGGGTATAGGGTTGAGGGATTAGGGTGGAGGACCTATAGGATTGATGGTTTAGGGTATTAGGGTTTAAGGGTTGAGGGTAGAGGGTATTGGGTTGAGGGTATAGGGTAGAAGGTTTAAGGGTTTAGGGTTTATGGTTGAGGGTAGAGGGTTTAGGGTATAGGTTTGAGGGTATATGGTTGAAGAGTTAGGTTAGGGGTCCAATATAAAAAGGGTAGAAGGTATAGAGGCTGAGGGTTTACAGTTTGAGGGTTGAGGGTTGAGGGTTGAGAGTTTAAGGTTGAGGGTAGAGGATTGAGGGTATAGGGTTGAAGGATTAGGGTTGAGGGTCCAATGTATAGGGTAGAGGGTATAGGGGTTGAGGGATTAGGGTTTAAGGGTAGAGGGTAGAGGGTTTAAGGGTTGATGGATTAATGTTTGAGGGTTTAGGGATTAGGGTAGAGAGTTTTTTGGATTTAAGGGTTTAAGGGTGTACGAATTAGGGTAGAGGGTAGAGGGTAGAGGGTTTAAGGGTTGAGGGTTAAGGGTTTAGGGTTTAGAGTTGAGTGTTTAAGTGTTTAAGGGTTGAGGGTTTAGGGTTGATGGATTACGGTAGAGAGGGAGGGATGGATGGATAGAGAGATGGAGGGAGAAGTGAGATAGAGAGAAGGAGAGAATAGGAGGGAGGGATAGAGAAAAATGAGGGTTGAGGATCCAATGTATAGGGTAGAGGGTTGAGAATTGAGGGTATAGGGTTGATGACTTGTAGGGTTGAGGGATTAGGGCATTGGGTTGAGGGTATAGGGTTGAGGGATTAAGCTTGAGGGTACATATGGTTGAAGGATTGGGGTTGAGAGTCCAATGTATAGGGTAGAGAGTATCGGGTTGAGGGTTGAGGATTGAGGGGTTAAGGGTTGAGAATTGAGGGTTGAGGGTTTAATGTAGAGGGTAGAGGGTAGAGGATTGAGGGTATAGGGTTGAGGGTCCAATGTATAGGGTAGAGGGTATAGGGGTTGAGGGATTAGGGTTTAAGGGTTGAGGGTTGAGGGTTGAGGGATTAAGGTAGAGAGTTTACTAAGTGGGTTTAAGGGTTTAAGGGTTGAGGGATTAGGGTTGAGGGTAGAGGGTAGAGGGTAGAGGGTAGAGGGTAGAGGGTTTAAGGGTTGAGGGTTGAGGGTTGAGGATTTAGGGTTGAGTGTTTAAGGGTTTAAGGGTTGAGGGTATACAATTTAGGGATTAGGGTAGAGAGGGAGGGATAATTGAGATAGAGAGAAGGAGAGAAGAGGAGTGAGGGAAAAATCTATATGAGGGTTGAGAATTGAGGGTATAGGGTTGAGGATCTATAGGGTTGATGGTTTAGGGTATTGGGTTGAGAGTATAGGTTTGAGGGATTAAGGTTGAGGGTACATATGGTTGAAGGATGAGAGTTGAGGGTTCAATGTATAGGGTAGAGGGTATTAGGGTTGAGGGTCCAATGTATAGGGTAGAGGGTATCAAGGTTGAGGGTTTAGGGTTTGAAGGTTGAGGATTGAGGGATTAAGGGATGAGGGTTGATAATTGATGGTTGAGGATTTAATGTAGAGGGTAGAAGGTAGAGGGTAGAGGGCTTAAGGGTTTAAGGGTTGAGGGTTGAGGGTTTAAGGTTGAGGGTCTAATGTATAGGGTAGAGGGCATAGGGGTTGAGGGATTAAGGTTTAATGGTTGAGGGTTGAGGATTAAGGGTGAAGAGGGTTGAGGGATTAGGGTAGAGAGTTTACTAAGTGGGTTTAAGGGTTGAGGGATTAGGGTAGAGAGTTTACTAAGTGGGTTTAAGGGTTGAGGGATTAGGATTAAGGGTATAGGGTATTACATTGAGGGTAGAGGGTAGATGGTTTAAGGGTTGAGGGTTTAGGGTTTAGGGTTGAGTTTTTAAGGGTTTAAGGGTTGAGGGTTTATGGTTGAGGGATTAGGGTAGAGAGGGAGGGATGGATGGATAAAGAGATGGAGGGAGAAGTGAGATAGAGATAAGGAGAGAAGAGGAGGGAGGGATAGAGATATATGAGGGTCGAGGAACCAATGCATATAGTAGAGGGTTGATAATTGAGGGTATAGGTTTGAGAATCATAGGGTTGATGGTTTAGGGTATTGGGTTGAGGGTATAGGGTTGAGGGATTAGGGTTGAGGGTACATATAGTTGGGGATTAGGAGTTGATGGTGAATGTATAGAATTAGAGAATTGTGGGGTTGAGGTTTAGGTTTGAGGTTGAGGATTGAGGTAGTAGGGTTGAGGCTTGGGGAATTGAGGGTTGAGGTTTAATGTAGAGGAGTAGAGGTTTAAGGGTTTGGGGTTTAGGGTTAGGGTTGAAAGGTTAGAGGTAGAAGGATTAAAGGGAGTGCAGGTTGGGGGATTAGGGTTGAGGTTGAGGGATTAAGGGTCAAGAAGGGTTGAGGGATTAAAGGTAGAAGTTTAATAAGTGGGTTTAAGGGTTGAGGGATTAGGGTTGAGGGTAGAGGGTATTGGGTTGAGGGTAGAGGGTTTAAGGGTTTAGGGTTTAAGGTTTGAGGGTTGAGGGTTTAGGGTTTAGTGTTTAAGGGTTTAAGGGTCGAGGGTTTAGGGCTGAGGGATTAGGGTAGAGAGGGAGGGAGGGATGGATGGATATAGAGATGGCAGGAAAAGTGAGATATAGAGGAGAGAAGAGGAGGGAGGGACATAGATATATGAGGGTTGAAGATCTAATGTATAGGGTAGAGGGTTGAGAATTGAGGGTAGAGGGTCCAATGTTTAGGGTTGAGGGTAGAGGGTTGAGGGTTTAAGGT
>VDFB02000003.1:514169092-514487623 GCA_007258455.2 Sequoia sempervirens
GAGAGAGAGAGGGAATGGGAGAGAGATAGAGGGTAGAGGATAGAGGGTATAAGGGTTAAGGGTAGAGGGTAGAGGGTTAAGGATCCAATGTATAGGGTAGAGGGTTGAGGATCCAACGTATAGGGTAGAGGGTTTAGGGTTTAGGGTATAGGGTTGAGAATTGAGAGTAGAGAGTCCAATGTTTAGGGTTGAGGGTAGAGGGTTTAGGGTTTGATGGTATAGGTTTTAGGGTTTAGGGTTGATGGTAGAGGGTTAAGGGTTT
The DNA here is from genome assembly GCA_007258455.2 of Sequoia sempervirens. Taxonomy (NCBI): domain Eukaryota; kingdom Viridiplantae; phylum Streptophyta; class Pinopsida; order Cupressales; family Cupressaceae; genus Sequoia; species Sequoia sempervirens. Next base: position 514,169,355 of record VDFB02000003.1, read on the forward strand.
AAGGTTGAGGGTAGAGGATTGAGGGAATAGGGTTGGGGGATTAGGGTATAGGTTTTATGGTTTGGGGTTGATGGTCCAATGTATAGGATAAAGGGTATAGGGGTTGAGAGTTGAGGGATTAAGGGTTGAGTGTTGAGAATTGAGGGTTGAGGGTTTAATGCAGAGGGTAGAGGGTAGAGGGTTTAAGGGTTGAGGGTTGAGGTTTTAAGGTTGAGGGTATAGGGTTGAGGGTGAAATTGGCAACCTAACTTGAAATATTTGAAAAAATGGGTCCAAGAAATGAGGTCTCCTAGTGATTTACATCACCGGGAGACCCCATTTCTTTGACTGATTTTCTCAAACAGGCCAAGTTAGGTTGCTAATTTCACCCACTAGCTTGCCAATTAGATGAAATTGGTAATGTAGTGGCCTGTTTGAAAAAATGGGTCCAATAAATGGGGTATCCCGATGATTTAATGGGGTCTCTCAGTGATTTACATCACTAGGAGACCCCATTTCTTGGACTCATTTTTTCAAACAGGCCACTACTTTGCCAATTTCACCTGCTAACTTGCCAATTTGATAAATTTGGCATCCTAACTTGGCTTGTTCAAAAAAATGGGTCCAAGAAATGGGGTCTCCCGGTGATTTAAATCACTGGGAGACCCCATTTCTTGGACCCATTTTTTCGAACAGGAGACCCCATTTCTTGGACCCATTTTTTTGAACAGGCCAAGTTAGGATGCCAATTTCACCCACTAGCTTGCTAGTTCAGTGAAATTGGCAATGTAGTTTTCACCCACTAGCTTCCCAGATCAATGAAATTGGCAATGTAGTTGCTTATTTGAAAAAATGGGTCCAAGAAATGGGGTCTTCGGGAGATTGAGACCCCATTTCTTGGACCCATTTTTTCAAACAAGCTAAGTTACATTGCTAATTTCACCAATTAGCAAGCTAGTGGGAGACCCCATTTCTTGGACCCATTTTTTCAAACAGGCTAAGTTACATTGCTAATTTCACCAATTAGTAAGCTAGTGGGCCCACTAGCTTGCCAATTCAGTGAAATTGGCAACCTAACTTGAGAGGGATAGAAGGAGTGAGTGAGTGAGAGAGATATACTTGAGAGAGGGAGAGGGGGTAGGAGGGAGAAACTAGAGAGAGAGAGAGAGGGAAGGAGTGGGATAGAGATAGAGGGTAGAGGATAGAGGGTATAAGGGTTAAGGGTAGAGGGTTAAGAGAGAGGGGAGAGAGGATAGGAGGAGGATGAGAGAGAGAGATTGAGAGAGGGAGAGGGGTAGGAGGAGAGAATTGAGAAAGAGAGGGAGGAGGAAAGAGATAGAGGGTAGAGGATAGGGAGGGTATAAGGGTTAAGGGTAGATGGTAGAGGGTTAAAGGTAGAGGAGAGAGAGATAGGAGTGAGTGAGTGAGAGAGATACTTGAGAGAGGTAGAGAGGGGTAGGAGGGAGAGACTTGAGAGCGTTAGAGAGGGAGGAGTGGGAAAGAGATAGAGGGTAGAGGATAAAGGGTATAAGGGTTAAGGGTAAAGGGTATAGGGTTAAGAGAATATGGGAGATAGATAGGAGTGAGTGAGTGTGTGAGAGAGAGAGTCTTGAGAGAGGGATATGAGGTAGGAGGGAGAGACTTGAGAGAGGGAGAGGGAGGGATAAGTGAGATAGAGAGAAGGAGAGAAGAGGAGGGAGGGAAAAATATATATGAGGGTTGAGTATTCAATATATAGGGTAGAGGGTTGAGAATTGAGGGTATAGGGTTGAGGACCCATAGGGTTGATGGTTTAGGACCTACATATGGTTGAAGGATTAGGGTTGAGGGTACATATGGATGAAGGATTAGGGTTGAGGTCTAATGTATAAGGTAGATGGTATCAGGGTTGAGGGTTTAGGGTTTGAGGGTTGAGGATAGAGGGTAGAAGGTTTAAGGGTTTAGGGTTGAGGGTAGAGGGTTTAGGGTTTGAGGGTATAGGTTTTAGGGTTTAGGGTTGAGAGTAGAGGGTTGAGGGTTTAAGGGTAGAGGGATTAAGGGTTGTGGGTTTAAGGTATAGGGTAGAGAGAAAGAGAGAGAAAATAAACCTATAAAAAACAACTTTCTCATAACACAAGCGCGTTTTGAAGTAGTAGAGATATGGCCATTTTTAACAAGACATAACACACTTGCATTATAACGTGAGTGTGTTTTGGCTTTCTCTAAAAACAGTAAAAAACTCAATATACCCGTGATCTGAAGGCCCACATTTTGCATATTCTCCTGGTTGTGTGTGTGCTCCGAAAAAAATATCTTTTTGATGATGTTGTGAAGTGCGCATGCATGATTCCACCACCTTTTTCAAGATCTTTCCACCACCTTTGCATGAAATAGTAGAGTTTTAATGTTGAAAGGAATATAATATCAATTGAAGTCTGAATTCCATTCAAAAGTGATATATAATTGAAGTTTGGAGGGGAACAAGCTTTTGTAAAAGACAAATTGTTGAGGAGTTAGAAGAAAGAAGAAGCAAAGACTACATAATTGGGTAGAACTCTTCCATTTGAAACTCTGGTTTTTTAGGTATGTGAAGTCTTTACACATTTTATTTCATTCTATTATGGCTTGCTTTCATTTTTGTTATTTTGCATATTCTATGTTGAACATTGTTTGTTTGTCATTATAACCTTAGCTTGTCAATACACATTTTAAATTACACAATTCTTTACACTTGCCAATTACATTTTTAAACCACATCTCTTTGAGGCATTTTGTTATTTAACAGTTGACTTACCTTGTGTATGCTTCCACATTTTGTATACACATATATATCACACAAGTTATAAGGAAGTAAAATAAAACATCATTTCTCAATCCTTTATTATGTATGTGCATACCACTCTCCAAAGATTTCATTTTGGTATAGACATGGGGGATGTTGGAAAATGTAGTTGAATTTGGTTTTACACCTACAATTTGCATATGCTTGAAATTTTCTAAAGCCTTTTCAATAAATCTATTTTTTGCATATCCTGCAATCATTATAGTCCATGAGGACATATCTCATTGAGGTATTTTGTCAAATAGTTATACCATGCAATTGATTTCCTTGTCTATGCTCAAAATTTCCATACATGTCTCTAAAAAATTGGAATATACTCCTCCCACATTGATAGATCTTTGAATCTATTTTGGTTTTCATCTCTATTTCTAAATTTACCTCATCACTAAACCTACCTCATCACTTATGTTGTGATATATTTTAAATGTTTCCTTGATTAGTCTACCTACAAGGGATTCTAACCCTTCTCTCCATTGTTTCAAGACTCTTTATTCAAGGCTAAGTTAGCAACATGGGGAAAGGTGAAACCTATCTTGCAATCATGGCTCAAAATGGAAGCATGGACAAGGCATTTGAATTGTTTGACAATAATGTTTTCATATAAATGTATGCAAAATGTGGTAGCATTGGCAAGCTAGTGAGCTTGGCAATATAGTTAGCTCACTCACTAGCTTTCCAATGCAGTAGGGTTGACAAGGTAGGGGCAGCGTAGCATACGCTGCCCCTACCTTGTCAACCCTAGTGCATTGGCAATATAGCTCACTCACTAGCTTGCCAATGCGATAGGGTTGAGAAGGTAGGGGCAGTGTATGCCTCATATAATTGGGGACTCACGGTGATGTATATAAATGTGAGTCCCCAATTATATGAGGCATATGCTGCCCCTACCTTCTTAACCCTACCGCATTGGCAAGCTAGTGAGCTTGGCAAGATAGTGAGCTCATTCACTAGCTTGCCAATGCGGTAGGGTTAAGAAGGTAGGGGAAGCGTATGCCTCATAGAAATGGGGTCTCAAAGTGACCGTGAGACCCAATTTACATGAGGCATAAGTTTCCCCTACCTTCTCAACCCTACCGCATTGGCAGGCTAGCGAGCTCACTCACTAGCCTGCTATGCAGTAGGGTTGACAAGGTAGGGGCAGCATATGCCTCATAGAAATAGGGTCTCATAGTGACTGTGAGACCCCATTTCTATGAGGCATACGCTGCCCCTACCTTCTCAACCCTACTGCATTGGCAAGCTAGCTCACTCACTAGCTTGCCAATGTGGTAGGGTTGACAAGGTAGTGGAAGCATATGCCTCATAGAAATGGGGTCTCACGGTTAGATACATCACTGTGAGACCCAATTTCTATGAGGCCTATTATTCCCCTACCTTCTCAACCCTACCACATTGGTGTAATTACCGTGAGAACCCATTTCTATGAGGCATACATTGCACCTACCTTCTCAACCCTATTGCATTGGTAGGCTAGTGAGCTCATTAGCTTGCCGATGCACCACTAGCTTTCCAAGGCATTTGAATTGTTTGACAAGGAATTTGAATTCACATGCCTTGTCCATGCTTCCATTTTGAGCCTATCTTGCAATCATGATATGCCACATTACCACATTTATTTAAGGCATTTCATCAGAAAAATTCATGTGACCTTTGTCTATGCTAGAAATAATCTTTTACATGATGATTGTAAGTATTTTGTATGATGCCTTGAATGACATATATTTCATTTATTTGTATGGATTCATTTTTTAGGAAATAATATTCATCTCATTACCATGCTACAAGTAAAATTCATGAACAAGGAATAAACTAGCAGATGAAGAGTATGAAACCAAAAAAGCAAAGGAGAGAGAACGATTGAGGGAATATCGTGAAAAGAAGAAATTGGATACGATTGAAAAAAAAAGCCAATTGAAGAGGAACCTCAACCATAAAAAAGAGAATAGGCATTGGCAGCACAAAGGGCACGAATGTGAAAGAATCATGGTAAGATAGATTCAGATACTGTAGTTGGAGACACACCCTCTATCGCAAGTGAATACGACAGGACACCATTAAGCACAAGCGAATATGGAGGGACACCATCTACCACAAGTGAATATAAAGGGACACCATCTACCACAAGTGAATATGGAGGGATACCATCCACTGAATCTCAAGTTGAGAGTACATCATCACTCAGATTTGACAAAGAAGGTACACCATCATCCTCATGTGAACCTCAAGGTATGTCTTCTACTCCACCCTTGATCGAAGGTACACAATCTAGCCCACCTCAATTAAATATTGATGAAATTCCTAATGTTGAGATGTCTGTACCTAGGAGAACACCATCTAGAATTTTGGGTAGAAAGCCAAAGTATTTGATTAATATTGATGAGAATATTTTGTAGCACATGGAAGGTAAGATTCCAACACACACTTGTAGAAGATATGCTGATAAGATTTGGAAATTCTTCTTTGAAAGGCTAAATGAGACCGCAAGATGTAAACTATTTATTGAAATGATGCAGGGTATAAAGTATAGAAACATCATGAAGACTCTTGGGTTGAGAACATCGAATGCTTCAAGTGAAAACACTATTGTGAAGAATCTAATGGATTCTTATGAGAGTGTGGGTAATACCATATGCTCAAAGGATAGTAATGTCACCTGACGTGTCATTACATTGACTTTGGTAAGTAGTCAAACAAAGAGAACTCATCTCATTAGAGAGACAAGTGATGTAAATGAGAATTAGTAGAAAAACTTTATCAAGATTCGTTCAAAGGAGGCAAAGAATTGATGACACCAATTCAGATGAATTATGGGCATTCTTGGGGAGACTTCCATGAAAAGATAAAAAAGTTGTTGAAGCATTGAGGAAACTAGTTGAAGAGTATTGGAAGAATAACACAAGGCCATATCCAAATCAAAGGGATGTGGTAAGAAGGAGAATCAGTAGTTGGAACTGTGAGCCACATCCAAAGCATTTTTTGAATAAGAATCATACCCAATTTTTTCATAAACTTTAATAGGATTATCCTCAAATTAGTATTTGTTAAAGATATTTTGAAATGATTAAACCTTTTTATGTCAAGATAAATCACACACACACTACTTGGTGTTGTTTATTGTTCTATATATTTAGAATTGTATACTAACGATGTTTTGTAGGATTGTGGCATAGAAGCCCCACCAACATCTTCAAGAGAGTTCTTATCAAAATTTTTATGTGAAATATAGGATGACCAAATATTCTACAAGACATCATGCTTGGATGGTTCATGCGAGCGTTGCGGTGGCTTGTAGCGTATGATAGTATGTCAACATATGGAAAGCATAAATGAGGTGAGACAAAAACTAGTAGAGATCAGGAAGTATAAAATAGTGGCATACATTACAAAAGATGGTAATCAAGCAAAAAGGTGTGATTTGGTTATTCAAAAGATTCCATTGTATCAGTTTATGTCCATGTTTCATGATAAAATAGTGTATGAGTATGCAAGGCATACCCATAGAGCTTGATGGTTGGACACACAATTAAAGCTATGTAAGGACACCTTTCCAGTTGGCAACATAGTATCAGTGGTTGAATTTATAGAGAACTACACTCTACAACCACAATGTGAGGTGCAGTCACAATATTATAACTCCACATAGGTTTTGATATTTGTGCACATAGCATTCATTCATGCAACTGATAATATAGATGACCAAAGGAAGGTATTGAGGGAGTATCACTTTTATATTAGTGATGATTGCACACATTCTCCAGAGTTCATGCAAGGTTGCTTCTAGATGTTCTATAGTGATTTGGCTCAGAGGGGCATAGTATATGGTCGACATATAATATGGTCGGATAACTGTGCAACACACTTCAAGAACTCGCGCATTTTCTACTTGTTGAGCAAGATGCATGTCATTATAGGTGTTCAACATATGTGGAACTTTTGTGAGGCTAGGCATGGAAAGGAGGAGCATGATGGTGTAGGAGCATGTGTGAAAAGAGCATTAACACGAGAAGAGTTAAAGTATAAAGACAATGCAAAGTTGACAGATGCAAAATCAATTGTCGAGTGGTGTAATGCTTCTATGGGTCCAGGTAATAAATGTACATCTTCAGTTCATAGATTTTTTTAGTTGATGGATGATACTAACATTGCACCATATGAGAATTGTTGTACACTAAAAGGATCGAGTGAGCTATACTCTTTCCTTAGATCAGATGCAGGTTCATGGAGTATCAATACATAGAAGATGGCATGCTTTTGTTCTTCATGTACAATGGAAGCCTGGAATGATTGTGAGTTAGAGGGTGGGTTGAGAAATGGTTGACAAGTTATTTTAGCCCACTTCACACGTATCACCCTCCGACGACATTGGAACTAACACAAATGGATTCATCTGGAGACTTTGACCACATATCAGATCTAGTTCAACCAGGTAATATATCTACTTGCTTAGTTTTTGAAATTCCTATTCTTATCTTACTTTGTAGTGTATTTGTAATGTTGATTAATTTGAAGAGATTTTCTATACATATAAGTGTAGGGAATGTTTATGCAGTTATTGTAGATGAAGACAATGAAGAGGGAACAAACTATTACTTGTGTCATTGTGTTGAGGCCAAAAAGAATTTGAAGGCCCTGTTTATAGATGGAGAAAACATTGAATACCCTCCAGGCTCAGTTGTTGTTACTAGAATGTGGCTTAGAAGGTACCCACATAAGAGTGTTAAATATTGGATGTTGCAGGACTTTGACATGCATCGTAAGATTCTTCATTACTCAAACCTTGTCGTGGCATACAATGTTTGTTTGACCAAATATGGGGGTAGACCTTTGAACAAAACCTTGTGGAAGGTTTGTGAGTCTGACCATGAGGCAATACTTAACACAATAAAGAGTAGAGCAGACCCAGATGGTTTGTTGTAAGTATGCACATTGGTTCTTATTAATTTATATTTGTATGCACATTAATTTGTATGATGCCATTAATATCATCTTATTTTACTTTTCCTATTCGTAAGTAACCTACTAAAAATTGATTGGTGTCCCCTTGCAGAAAATGCTAATTAATGAGCCATCTAAGAGAATCTTAGCTAAAAAAGCAATGCAACATCCTTATTTTGATGATCTTGAAAATTAAATTATGATTTTAAGCCATTATAAAAGTGCGTGCGAAGCTTGGTGAGGGAATTTCAAGTTATTTATTTGAAGTTAACCTTATCATGAACACCTATGATGTAGACATTATAAGAGCATCTTGAATTTCAAGTTATTTTATTCATGAGAGGTGTTGTGTGTAATAGGTATCTTGGAACTCCCAATGAAGATGTATGACCAGGAGTGACTAAGTTGAGAGACTAGCATGCCTATCCTCAATGGAAGCATCAAGGTTTATGCCTTGCTATTCCTGAGTTGGAACCAAATGGTGTAGATTTGTTGTTTGTAAGTGCCTTCCATCTATTTTCATTTAATTTATGTTTTGGATGCTCTTTCTTTTTCTTCTTTTACTTTGCGTATTTCTAAGTAAACTAATAAAAATTGATTGGTCTCTCCTTGCAGAAAATGCTGATTTATGAGCCATCAAAGATAATCTTAGCCAAAAAAGAAATTCAACATCCTTAATTTGATGATCTTGACAAATCTCAATTATGATTTGAAGCCATTATAAAAGAGTGTGTGAAGCTTAGCAAGGGAATCTCAAGTTATTCATTTGAACTTAACCTCATCATGAGCACCTATGATGTAGACATTATAAGAGAATCTCGAATGTATGAGTGACATTGTAAAAGATCTGTGAGAACATAGTACATAAGGCATTGTGCCTACAAGTACAAGCACTTGGGTTTCATAATGGTGTATGAAGCAAATTAGACAATTGTAGCACAAATAGAAGAATTAGGACAATCAAATAAATCTCATTTTATTGTAAACATCATATTATTAATATAGTGAGTGTAATAACCATTGATGGTTACTAATCATTCTTTTTCTTCTTTTATTCTCTCCCTATTATAACTAGCACCAATTGACTAACTTATTATAAAAAATTTATTTATTAAAACAAATCAACCTATTGATTATATATCAATATCAATATAGCATACAATCTATTGAAATAAACACTTGTAATGAGATTTACTCAAATATTGAAATTTATTGCTTCCCTCAAACATTTGTAATTCAAGTAATGTAATCCCTTAACAGTCCAAATTCCAAAAGGGAAACAATCTTTGATGGTCTGTTACCAAGATACCGTGTTAGTTACAAAAATTCCATCTAAGGAATCAAAATCAATTAGGGCACCACTACAATAACCTCTCTCAGTTTTTGTTAGCTTAGAGTTGTTTTTCCGTGGTGTCCAATTTTGACTTGATGAAAAAAATGTTAATTGCAAGCAATGTAAAGTTGCAAAGTGGTGTAACTTTCGTTCTGCAACTCGTGTGACCAAACAAACTATCCAACACATTCGAATGGGTATGTTTACGCTAGGCATGATCCTCTTTCACACCCAAACATGTGGAATCGCTTCAAATTACGTTCAACCAGATCGATCCCTTAAGAGTCCAAAGTGCAAAAAGGCATCAATCTTTGGCGGGCTATTACTTGGAAACTGTGATGCTTAAGAAATCTTCATCTGAGCCTACGGGATTGTGTTAGTAACCTCTATAATAACCTCTCTCATTTTTTGTTATATTAGAGTCATTTTTCTGTGGTGTCCTGTTTTCACTTGATGGAAAAAGTGTCAAATGCAGGTAGTGTAAAGTTGCAAAGTGGTGCAACTTTCGTTTTGCAACTCGTGTGACCAAAAAAACTATTCCAATGCATCCGGATGGGTACATTTATATTAGGAATGGTCCTCTTTTGTACCTAAACATGTAGAATTGCTTCGAGCTACGTTCAACTGACTCGATCCTTTAAGGGTCCAAAGTGAAAAAGGGAAGCAATATTTTACAGACTATTACTTGGAAACCATGGTGCTTAAAAAATCTCCATCTAAGCCTATGGGATCGAATTGGGCCCCTCTATAATAACCTCTCTTAGGTTTTTTTATCTCATAGTGGTTTTCCCATGGTGTTTAGTTTTCACTTGATGGAAAAAGTGTCAAATGCAAGCAGTGCAAAATTGCAAAGTGGTGCAACTTTCGTTTTGCAACTCGTGTGACCAAATAGACTATTTCAACGTGTCTGGATGGGTGGTTTTACACTAGGAATGGTCCTCTTTTGCACCTAAACACACAGAATCACTCCGAGCTACATTCAACCGGTAGAATCCCTTAAGAGTACAAAGTGTAAACTGGTTGCAATCTTCAATGGGATGTTACTCAGACATCGTGATGCTTAGAAACTTCATGTTTGAGCCTATGGGATTGCATTGGACCCTTCTACAATAACCTCTCTCAATTTTTTCTATCTCAAATGTGTTTTCCCGTGGTGGAAAATTTTCACTTAGGGAAAAAGTTGTCAAATGTGAGTAGTTAAAAGTTGCAAAGTGGTGCAACTTTCGTTCTACAACTTGTGTGACCAAATGAACTATTCTAATGCATCCAAGTGGGTATGTTTATGCTAGGAATGGTCCTCTTTTGCACCCAAACATGCTGAATCGCTCTGAGCTACATTCAATTGGTAAAATCCCTTAAGAGTCTAAAGTGCAAAATGGTTGCAAACTTTAGCATGCTATAACTCGGATACCGCGATGATTAGAAAATTCTCGTATGAGCCTATGGGATTGAGTTGGGACCCTCTACAATAAGCTCTCTTAGTTTTCACTATCTCAAAGGCATTTTCCTGTGGTGGTGAATTTTTGCTTGGGGAAAAAATTATCAAATGCGAGTAGTTGGAAGTTGCAAAGTGGTGAAACTTTTGTTTTGCAACTTTTGTGACCAAATAAACTATTCCAAAGCATCCTTGTGGGTATTTTTATGCTAGGAATGGTCCTCTTTCACACCCAAACACGCTGAATCACTCTAAACTACATTCAACCAATAGAATCCCTTAAGAGTCCAAAGTGCAAAATGACTACAAACTTGAAGATAGTGTTACTTGGATAATATGATGCTTAGAAACTTCTTATTTGAGGCTATGGAATCTTGTTGGGCCCCTCTAAATTAACCTCTTTTGGAGGCATTTTCCTGTGGTGGCGAATTTTCACTTGGGAAAAAAGTTGTCAAATGCAGGTAGTTGAAAGTTGCAAAGTGGTGAAAATTTTGTTCTACAACTTGTGTGACCAAACAAACTATTTCAATGCATTCAGGTGGGTATGTTTACACTAGGCATGGTCCTCTTTCACACCCAAACATGCTGAATCGCTCTGAGCTACATTCAACTAGCAAAATCCCTTAAGAGTCCAAAGTGCAAAATGATTGCAATCTTCAATGGGTTGTTAATCGGACACCGTGATACTTAGAAAATTATCATCTAATCCTATGGGATTATGTTGGGCACCTCTACAATAACTGTTAGGATTGGGTGTTGTACACCTTGCATAATGTTTGTAATATTTTATTTATTTATTTATTATGTGTGTGGTGCACCTAGGGGTTTTCTAGGTGAACGTGCATCACAAGGAGTTATAATGTTGGGGCCACTTTGTTGTATGTATCATTGGGATATAATTATAAAATGTAATTATTTAATATTGGGGAATAATAATAAAAAATAATAAAGTACCCAATATTAAATGTGGGGTCACATGATGTTGTATGGTTTTGGGCATATGGTTTATGTAATACCACTTGGTGGTTTTGTGGGAGCTTGTTTTCTATAAAAGCAACCACAAGGGTAGTTGTTTAAGGTTGGGCAGTTTGCTGCAGGTTAGCAGGTTGAGCTTATGCATGTGTGAGGGTTTGAAGCATGGCATGGGATGTGTGGATTCATGCTTGGTCACATGGAATGCATGAATAGCTTGTACTTCAGAAGTGTTCATGGAGTCTCTGCAGATGTATTGTAATGGGTTTTCATTGCTAAATAATACATGGAGTGTGGATGCTTTTGGAGGCTGGATTTTTTCCCTCTTGAGGGTTTTTCCAAGGTATATCTTATGTCATCTTTGATGGGTATGTTGTCTATTCTCTTGCATGTTGATGTTGAGTATTTTACTTGCATGTTTTCAGATTTGGGTTATGTGGAAATTATCATTCTATGGCTACATAGTTTCCTTACAAGTGGTATCAGAGCTTTGGTTGTGGATTGAATAACCCTAGGTTGCATGAGAGAATGAAAGGCAATGGCAAGATATAGGGGTTTTGCAGGTATTTTATTACAGATCTGAGGGTTTTATTGTAGATCTGAGGGTTTTGGGTTTGCTGGTTTGATGGGTTGTTTGCAGATTTGGGGTATAAGAAAATTTTGGCAAAATAGGGTTTCTTGGTCATGCATTCAAATGAGGGTTTTGGGGGTGAGCTTTCACATATGATCTCCTGGTTCAAAATGGACCTCATGGTTGGATTCAGGTTGGCTGAGAGAGAAATTTTGACATATAACATACCCTATTTTGGTTACAGAAAAAAAAATGTTTCCCTTGTTCGACCGTACGGACGTCGTACTCAAGAAAAAAAATAAAATCCGGAAAAAATAAAAAAACCTCGTCGAAATTTTCATACCTGCAAAAACGAAAAACAAAAAAAAAAAATTATTAGAAAAATATAAAAATCAAAAAATTGAAAAACAAAAAAAAAAAATTTAAAAGGGTTTGGGGGGTCCAGACCCCCGCCGCGCGCCCTTCAAGGTGGTAGGGTCGGGAGCCCGCGGGGGTGTCTACCCCACCACCGGGCCCCACGCCAATACGACTTAAAACAAATTTTATAAAATTTAAAAATTTGAAAATTTTAAATCCTGTTCACACAAATTCTGCGGATTTCAAAAATGAATTTAGCCATATTTTATGCTGCGTCAGGTCCGTACGTAGGGGTGGGTGATTTTTTTTGAAAAATTAAATCAGTTTTGATAAATTTTTGGAATCCGCCGCCCACCCACCACCGGCGCGCCACCAGGAGGCCTTTTACAGCAGTTTTTTCAAACACATATAACTTTTGCCCAGAGTGTCGGATTTTTGACTTCTTACAGTCGTTGGAAAGCTGGTTTCGAGCACTACGCAATGGTAGAGGTCTTGTTCTATGATTTTGTAGTTTTGATAGTGTTTTGCTTGGTTGAAGTCAGATGTTTATTTTGAGCTTTGAGAGGGTATATCGAGTGCATACAGAGTCAGATTTTGGACTTCGAATAGTCAACAGAAAGCTTGTTCAGAGCACTACACAGTGGATCAAGTTTGGAGATATTTTGGCATGGTTTATTTGCTATTTTCTTTATTTGAGCTGTTTATGAGTTTCTTTGACTATGGTGTTATTATGAGCTTATGGATTGTTGGATTTGGGATATTTGATATTGGATTCATTGTATGCTCAGTTGTACGTCTCAGATTATTATACTTTTGACATGGTTATCAGCATGTATGTTGCATTGTTGTATCTACAAGTTGTGCAATGTTGTAGGCGGTCTATACTTACTTGTTGCACCTATGACTTGGATATGGGTTGTCTTTGCCCATTGATATTTCAGTGTTGATGCATGATCAGTTTTGGTGGCTTGGTTTAGTCACTTGGTTTGCTGATTTGGTTGTCATGTTGAGGAGGTGAGATGGTATTACCAGGTACAATCATGATATGAGATCTATGTAGTTGACTATGATTATGCAGATATGTGGACATGGTTGGGTTGATTTGTTGGTATATTTGGTGGTGATCATGATGTCATGGATGTTTCTTGTGCATTAGAGACTTTGGCATGTTATGATGGTTTATACAGGTGCATGATTGGTGGTGTTGGATTGGATCCTGATTCTGGTTGTGGCGGTGTATCTTCTTGGTTTAGGAGATTGGTATCATGATGTCATGGATAGCTTGGTTACACGGTTCAGTGGGAGCTTGTGACAGTGATGGTTTGGCGGTGATGGATATGATGGTTTGGCGGTGTATCTTCTTGCTTTAGAGGATGGTTATCATGTTGTCATTGAGAGCTTGGATTCACAGGTTTTTGTGTGAGCTTATGACAGTGATGTAGTGTTAGTTTTGTGCATCATGGTGCCATGGGATTGCTCGGTATCACGGTTCAGTGGGAGCATTTGGCGATGATGTGGATCCATTGTTGATTATGGATGGTTGTCTTCAGCAGGTGATCTTTGGTGTCATGGAGGAGCTCTTGGATTCTGTGTGTTACAGTGAGAGTTCTTTGACATTAGGCGTTGGAGATGTTGACGTATTGTTCATGACTTGTTGGTTTTGACAGGTGATCCTTGGTTGTAGGATGGTTTTGTTATTATGTCATGGTATACTCTTAATTACTAGTTTAGAGTTGTGGCATGGTACATGTTATGATGATCTGAGCATGCGATCTTCTTTTGAGAGGTTGTGAGATCATGGTGTCATGTTTATGTTCCTGATTCTGCAGTTGGAGCTATGATTTTGATCTTGGTTGGTTCTCTTTGTATTGAGTACATTGATCATTTGCTTGGTGTTTAGCATGGATTGATCGGTTACAAGTGCTCATGGATACTTGGAGACATAGGTGAGGCTTGGTGTTCTCTTGTGATTAGAGACATGTTATTGATATGGTTACTCTTGATGAGGTTTTAGCAGGAAGTTCGAGGAAGCCTACACCTTGGTTGGGCGTGAGTTCAACATGGACTGATGAGGAGAGTGTTCTTGGTTGAGTCATGATGACTTGGATATCCTAGAGGAGCATTCTCATTCCCCACTCTTGGTCTACTCGGTGGTTCACTTGAGAGGTATTGCCCATTATTCTTTCAGGTGCATTATGTTTATGCTTTGTCTTCTCATGGATATGGATCTTGAGCCATGGATATTTGGTTTCTGGAGGGTTCATTTGATGAGTGTTGGCATGTTTATCTCCTTGTACATGTTGGGTTTAGGAGATGGTTTATTGGGCTGATTTCCTTGGTTTGGGAATGGTTACTTTGAGTTTGAACTTCTTGTTTTGAGATGCTTACATCCATGTTAGTTACATATGTTATCTTTGATCTTGGTGATTGGATGGATGGATGTGGTTATGGATTTTTTTATGGGGTGTTATGGAGGAGATCATACTTGACACAGTTGGCATTTAGAGGTGTGTGTAGGAGGACATGCTACAGGTGTTTGGTTTGCAGGTTTTGCTTATCAATGTGGATGTTCCTTGGTACTACATGTTTACTTCTATGTGATGTTGGTAGTAGACTTGGTATGCCTTTTGTGATGGTGCCTTTTTTGGGATGTTAACGAAGCGACGCGTTGAATGCGCTCATTCCAGGTTTGCATTCATCTTGACATTGCCCATGCAGTGGGAGCTCTTGGATGTGTATGTCATGCTTTGACAGGTTTACACATGGAGTTTGTCATTGTGGTTTATGGGTGGATATGTTGTTGGCATGAGTTTACTATGTTATATGTATACCTTGAAGGTATGGATAGTTGGATGTGTTGGCATTTGCTGTGGGTGTCATTTCAGCTATGGTGATTTATTCTTGACAGCTACTAGTGCATATTGGATTCAGTGTTTGTATTTTGAGATATCAGGTTGAGGCAGGTTTATGCTTCTTTGTGACAGTTAGTGTGACGTCTCTTTGGATGTGTTCTTATCTTAGTGCAGTTGGCATGGTGGAGGATGGGAGCATTCATGGATGAGATGGTGGTCACCTTGGTTCTTGTTACAGGTATCTTGATGGAGCACATGGAGCACTTGGATTCTAGAATGGTACATGTTGCCTATGGAGTTTATTTGTTACCCCCTTATGCAATGTATACAACAAGTGGGAGATTGTTAGAATTAGGTGTTGTACACCTTGCATAATGTTTGTAATATTTTATTTATTTATTATGTGTGTGGTGCACCTAGGGGTTTTCTAGGTGAACGTGCATCACAAGGAGTTATAATGTTGGGGCCACTTTGTTGTATGTATCATTGGGATATAATTATAAAATGTAATTATTTAATATTGGGGAATAATAATAAAATAATAAAGTACCCAATATTAAATGTGGGGTCACATGATGTTGTATGGTTTTGGGCACATGGTTTATGTAATACCACTTGGTGGTTTTGTGGGAGCTTGTTTTCTATAAAAGCAACCACAAGGGTAGTTGTTTAAGGTTGGGAAGTTTGCTGCAGGTTAGCAGGTTGAGCTTGTGCATGTGTGAGGGTTTGAAGCATGGCATGGGATGTGTGGATTCATGCTTGGTCACATGGAATGCATGGATAGCTTGTGCTTCAGAAGTGTTCATGGAGTCTCTGCAGATGTATTGTAATGGGTTTTCATTGCTGAATAATACATGGAGTGTGGATGCTTTTGGAGGCTAGGTTTTTCCCTCTTGAGGGTTTTCCCAGGGTATATCTTATGTCATCTTTGATGGGTATGTTGTCTATTCTCTTGCATGTTGATGTTGAGTATTTTACTTGCATGTTTTCAGATTTGGGTTATGTGGAAATTGTTATTCTATGGCTGCATAATTTCCTTACAATAACCTCTCTCAATTTTTTCTATCTTAGAGGCATTTTCTCGTGGTGGTAAATTTTCACTTGGGGAAAAAGTTGTTAAATGCAAGTAGTTGAAAGTTGCAAAGTGGTGCAACTTTCGTTTTGAAACTAGTGTGACCAAATAGACTATTCTAATGCATCCAAATGGGTATGTTTATGCTAGGTATGGTCCTCTTTCGCACCCAAACACACAGACTCACTTTGAGCTACGTTCAACTGACTCGATCCCTTAAGGGTCCAAAGTGCAAAAGGGCAACAATCTTTGACAGACTATTACTCAAAAACCGTGGTGCTTAAGAACTCTCCGTCTAATCCTAAAAGGTCGCATTAGACCCCTCTATAATAATCTCTCTCAGTTTTTGTTATCTTGGAGTGGTTTTCCCATAGTGTCCTATTTTCACTTAATGGAAAAAGCGTCAAATGCAAGCAATGCAAAGTTGCAAAGTGGTGCAACTTTCATTCTGCAACTTGTGTGAGCAAATAGACTATTCCAACACATATCGATAGGTAAGTTTATGCTAGACATGGTCCTCTTTCACACCCAAACACACAGAATTTCTCCGAGCTACATTCAACCAACTTGATCTCTTATGATGACATGCAAAACAATCAAAAAGAGAAACATACACACGATGGTTGAGAAGTCTGAGTTTTCCACACAAAAAGCATATGATCATCCTCAAGTCTAGCAAGCACAAGATGTTTTTTAATTATCCTCCTTTCCCTTACAACAATATACAACCAATTATAAATGTGTACAATGGTGGAACTTGGAAACATTTTATTTTTCCTCAATTAACAACTTTGGTTGTGAAGCATTTTGTCATTTTCATCTAAAATGATTTGTTATGCTTGAAAATTGGAGTTTAAGAGAAACAAGTGATGCTCTCACGTACATTCATTATTTGGTGTGATAAATAAATTTTCCACCGTCGAGTCCATTTCTTATTTGTATTATAAATTATAACTTGCTTTCTCCCAAGTCCATTTCCTATACAAGAAATAATATTGCAAAAAGTTGACATATACATCTTTCGACGTGTTTTCTATGGTGATGGATCAAGAACATAACAATTCATTTTGCACTATGAGGATTATGCTGTGAAAATGTTTAAAGACTATTCAAGATAAATGTTTGTATGATAATGTGTCAAGAAGTTAACTACTCATCATCTACTATGAATATTATGTTTTGCAAGTGTTGTGAAGATTATGTATCCTTTGCTTAATTGAGTTGTTCCAATCAAAAGATAAAATATATTGGAATCATTTTATGAAACATTTCATGGAATACCAATTGAAAACATGTTTTTTGATTTTAGATAAAACATTTCATGGAATTCTTTGGATTAAATTGAATTGAGATATGTAAGAACAAGGGAGCATTAGGAAATATATTGCTCAAGGATCTTAAATAATCCTTCTATCCCATTGCAATTTTGGGTGGATTATTACTTTCAAAGTATTGGGAATGCTTTGCCTATTTTCTAGTTGGAAGTTGCCATTCTAGAAGGCTCATCTCTTGATATATTTTATACCCATTCTTAATAAATTATCAAGTTAAGAATCAGTGCATTTAATTACAGTTAATATTTTCTTTTCAATTTGTGCAATTTTGGAATTTGTAACTCTACTACTATTCCTAGAAATATTGAAGTTATTTAGCATTGACTAATAAAATTGTTTAGCATTAATCAATTAATATTCAACATAAACCATGGACATAAATGATAAATGCTAGGGCTAACCAATTAATAAGTATACACGTGAATAAGTCAAGCATTTACATGTGAATAAGGGAAGCACAAGTACTAAAAAACACATAAGCCTTGAAGTATACACACAAATACATAGTATACACAAATTAATAAAAAGTATATGCATGAATACAAGGTATACACATGAAAACACATATGTTGATTCAAGAAGATCTAGAAGACCAAAAATTTCACAGTTTTAGAATCCAAAGAATTTGGCATCATCACATAGAGCTCATCAAAACGATCCTAATACAATTTGAATCGTGTCAAAAGGAGATCGTACATGAGAGTTATGTGTGGTCAAAGTTGGGGTCAAACTGGGTATAGAGGCTAGTTAGAAAGGAAAAAAATCATCATCTCCAAATTTGTCAAAATTAGTGTCATCATGAAGAGCTCGTTGCCACGAGTCCAATGCCATTCGTTTCGTCGAAAACATAGCTCGTAGGACAAAGTTATGCCAAGTAAAGGTTTTAATCAAAATAAGTTGACCATGCTGATGTCAGCATGACGTCAGTATGGTGATGTGGCATGTACAATCATAAAATGCTGATGTGGCAGGTGACCTAGCAACTAAAGGACACATGGCAGGCAACAAGGGGAAATAGTTGGCATTGATGTGGACCAACCATGTGGTGCCACATGGCAAGGGTCGACAAATCACATAGTGCCACGTGGCTCAATGTCACTGGTCCACGTGGCATCCATCTTTATCTCCTACGTCGGTAGTTTCAATAGTTACAACTGTTGCTTAAAAGAATTGTTGGAATGGGGCTCAACCCCGCAACCTCGTCCTCACTATTTGCATGCCCCACCATTACACCATGCTAAGCACTTTAACTATATATGGTGCCACTTGGTTTTATTGAAGAAATCTTTTAAATTTCCTTTTAAAAATAGTATGGGGTGGGGGTCGACCACTCGACCTCCCTGCCCCCAAAATGTCTCCCCACCATTGAGCCATCATGTGACTTAGAGCATATATCGGGCTTGGTTGATTTTGAAGACAATTTTCTCCCTTAAATTTTAAGATTAACCCTCTAAATCAAAACAAAACTCGATCCCTTTTAAATTTTATGATTGTAAAGCCCAAATGTTGATATTTTAAAAGGGCTTATAATGAATTTAAAAGATATTTTAGGGGGTTAGGATTTATTTTAAAATATTAAATACTATTAAAAGTATTTTTAATATATTTTAATGTTATTTTAAGGGGGGATATCACAGATTTTATTGTAAAAATGGGAGATATGAAATATTTGTAAATCTTATGGTTTTTAACCATAATGGGCAAAAATACATGTATAAAAGAGGGGTGAGAGTTTAGAGTTGGGAACTAAGTGAGAAGTGATGCAGGAATTCTTTGGAAAAGAGTTGTTTTGTAAGCACAAAGACTTTGTATTTTGTATTCCTTGGAATAAAGGAGAATATAAAAGAGTCTTAGGTGTTGAGAGAGACTGTGAGAGAAATTGTAATGCAGGTCTGAAGCTTAGATGATGTAAAAAGCAATTTAAAGCTTGACATCATTAATAAATTAGTCCAACATTGAGAAGTGGACTCAAAGATGTAGCTCATATTGAACAAACTTTGTTATCAAGCTCACGATCTCTCTCCTTTTCTGTCTTATAATTCTCTTTCATTCCTTTCAGTATTTGATTCCTTTTGAGTTTTAATTACGACATTTAATTTATTAGTTAACGTTATTATTTTTTGAAAAGGATTAAGTGAACCCAATTTTTGTAATTTCAATGGTTAAAATACATAACCACACATTTTTTTTAAAATCGGGATAAAATCTATAATTAGGATTCAAGTGAAAATTATTTGTAACCCTTTAATTACATATCAAGTTTGGTATCAAAGCAGTTTAATAGGAAAAATTGCAAGTGGTGGATGCTAACCAGGTTGAAATTAAAGCAAGGAGAAGGTGCACTTGAGTTCAATCCAGAGATCGGATTGAGGTGAGTTACTCGAAGACAAGCCATGGAGTATCCGAAAGAAGGAAAACCTTCTAGTCTTGAAATCTTTGAGAATGAAGAATTGTTTCGCAAAGCATTCTTGAATATGAAGATGATGGTGGAAGAATTGTACAAAGGCCTTCAGAAGAAAAAATAGAGGAAAAATAGAAAGGAGAAAGGTGAATCTTCTTTGAAAGACAATAAAGGAAAAGGAGTAGGAGGTGGTAGTGACCCTCCTGAACCTCCATCCCCGTATTCTTCATCTTCTTCATCTTCATCTTCTTTTTCTACTTCTTCCTCCAAGAAGAAACAACCTGTATGTAGTCTGAATCAAATTCACCTTTGTTAAAACTTGATGTTAAATTTGATTTGCCAACCTATAATGGAGAACTAAATACAGAGAAACTTGACAATTGGATAAAACAAGTTGAAGTTTATTGCAGGGTACAAAAGTTCACTGATGATGCTTCAAAGATCCAATTAGCCACTCTTCGCCTAGGAGGCACAACTCTAATTTGGTGGGAGAGAAAAACTCAAGAAGATCTCAACTGATGTGGTAAAATTATTTCATGTTGGCTTGAGTTTACAACTGCACTTAAGAAATAATTTTATCCATTAGGACACATGCAAAAAGCAGTAATGAATTGGAAATCATTAAGGCAAGAGAAAGGACAAAGTGTATAGGAATATACACAAGAGTTTAGGAAAAAAGCTTTACTTTTGGGCATTGCTTTATACATGCAAGAAACTTTGTTGAAATATATTGGTGGATTACATGAAAAATTGAGGCATACAATACTTATGTTCAATCCAACTAACCTTTACGAAGTTAGTGTGCAAGCCATTCATCTTGAAATAGGCACAAAGAGTAGCCATGAAAGTTTCTTAATGGAATCCAGTAAGCAGAAAGGAAACAAGAAACAAAAGAAGAAAATACAGAGGGTAGCTTTCGTGAAGAAAGAGGAGGAAAAGCCTTATTGCTCACATTGCAAAAAGGAAGGGCACAAAGATGCAAAATGTTGGAAATTGCATCCTAATAAAAAACTAAAATGGTTCAAGGATCTAAAGGGTAAGAAAAGTACTATAGCCATCGTGCAAGACCTCAGATTAGGTTCCGATGATGAAACCAAGATAACAGTTATGGGTATAAAAGGTATCATTCCTGTTGCTAGAACTAGTTCCCATGCTTCTTTTGTAAAGAATAATGAGATCTTTGTTGAAAGTAAAAGGAATGAATTGTTTCATATAAAGAATATTGTAAAACAAAGTAAAATTGATACACTCATAGATAGTGGATCACAAGTAAACTTGATCTCTGAACAAGTTGTTAAGCAATTGGGATAAAAAAAATACCTCATCAAAAATCATATCCATGGGGTTGGGTGCATGATAATGCTCGGTTACATGTATCGATAAAATGTAAACTCTGATTTGCAATCACATCCAAGTTTGTAGATGAGGTAGAGTTAGATGTAATTTCGCTTGACATCAATGGGATGGTTTTGGGAAGTCCTTACTTGTATGACAAAAAGGCCATTTTCTACAAGGAACATAACAAGTATCATTTTTTTAAAGATGGAATTGAATTCATTGTGAAATCTCATCGCATGAAGAATGATAAATTTGTTCTAAACACAGGGCATTTGAAAATGGTTGTAAATGCAAGCAACACATTAACCCTCATTTCTGTAATAGCTAGTGATATTAAGCATGAAGATTCTAATCATGATAAGGTGTTATAGACAACACAATGTGAGGATCAGTTGCAAGCACATTTAAGCCTTCAGCCTAAGGTAGTAAAAGAGGGTTTGAATGATTCATTTTCTAATGATTTTCCTGTTCAGGAGATTCAACAAGTTGATATTTTTTCCTTCACATTAGTATATTTAGTATTGTTGCTTGTCATTTTACTAGTTAGTTCTATGTGGATAGTAGATGCGAAAATGAGTATTGATGGGTATCTAATTGATTGTATCAGCTATGCTATCTTATTCTTCATCTTGTTTGTGGTGAGTCAGATGATAAAATTTCTAGTAGGGTGGATAGATAATACTGGGTAAGTGAGGTGATAATTCCATCACTTAAATTCTATGTAAAACAAATTTTTGGAGGTCCAAAAGCTTCTCAATTGGGAGGAATGATCCAGGAGGATCCAAAAGACCAAAAATTTCATAGTCTCAAAATACGACAAAGCTGGCATCATTGCATAGAGTTCATCAACATGATATTGAGATAATTTGAATCACGTCAAAAGGAGATCACATGCAAGTTATGAATGGTCAAAGTTGGGGTCAAATTGGGTACAAAGGTCAGTCAGAAAGGCAAAAAAATTCATCTCCAAATTGGTCAAAATTAGTGTCATGATGAAGAGCTTGTCTCCACGAGTCTAATGCCATTCATTTCATCGAAAACGGAGCTTGTAGGAAAAAGTTATGCCAAGTCAAAGTTTTAGTCAAAATAGGTTGACCATGATGATGTCGACATGATGTCAGTATGGTGATGTGGCATGTACAATCAACAAATGCTGATGTGGTGGGTGACCTGGCAACTGAAGGACACATGGCAGGTAGTAAGGGGAAACAATTGGCATTGATGTGGACCAACCATGTGGTGCCACATGGCAAGGGTCGACAAATCACATAGTGCCACGTGGACCAATGTCATTGGTCCATGTGGCATCCATCTCTATCTCCTGCGTCAGTAGTTTCAATAGTTAAAACTGTTGCTTAAAAAAATGGTTGGAATGGGGCTCAACCCCGCAACCTTGTCCTCACTATTTGCATGCCCCACCATTACACCATGCTAAGCGCTTTAACTATATATGGTGCCACTTGGTTTTATTGAAGAAATCTTTTAAAATTCCTTTTAAATATAGTATGGGGTGGGGGTCAACCACCCGACCTCCCTGCCCCCAAAATGTCTCCCCACCATTGAGCCATTGTGTGACTTAGAGCATATATCGGGCTTGGTTGATTTTGAAGACAATTTTCTCCCTTAAATTTTAAGATTAACCCTCTAAATCAAAACAAAACTCAATCCCTTTTAAATTTTATGATTGTAAATCCCGAATGTTGATATTTTAAAAGGGCTTATAATGAATTTAAAAGATATTTTAGTGGGTTAGGATTTATTTTAAAATATTAAAGACTATTAAAAGTCTTTTTAATAGATTTTAATGTTATTTTAAGGGGGGATACTACAAATTTTATTGTGAAAATGGGAGATATGAAATATTTGTAAATCTTATGGTTTTTAACCATAATGGGCAAAATTTTTGTAACGCTAAGAAAGTGCACAAGAAACAGATTAGAAGCAAACATGCAATACTAAAATAAAAAATGCAAATCTAATGTTAAGCAACAAAGAACAAAGGAAAGTAAAACATAAACAAACTGAAACAATCTCACCAATTTCAAACGTATTTTCATGATTCATCTCGATTGCCCTTCTCCATTTTGCTTGTGTAGTATAATTGCCCTCAGATTTCTTGTAATTTTGCGCAAGTATAGCTTAAGATAGTGATTAGAAAAATATCGAAGATTCAAGATTAAATGCTCTCAAAAGTCATAAGATTTCACGAGAGATTGGAATGAAGAATGACAGATCAATTTATAGAAAATTGATTATTTGAACAACAGGCCATGATCGAAAGATCAATGGACAGTTGAGATCGACTGATTGGACATGCATTCTGATAACTGTCAGTAGTGACATGAGTGATACAAACTAGAAATATAATTAAAGATTAAATAAATGATTTAATCTTCAGTTTGGTATTCGAAAACAGAAGAAATATCTTTGCATGAAAAAGATAAAGATTGATTAAAGCAACTCTTGTTCGAATGCACGCACAAGATTTAATTAATTAAATAAGAATATTTAATTAATCGCATGTACACGCAAATAAGTTAGAACTGGATGATTGAATGATCTAACGAAGAGATTACTCGAGAACGCCACTCAAACATCAAATCAAGAGTTAACTGAGTGATTAAAATAGATGTCGAGTTGAGTAAAAGTGAATACTTAGATAACTCACACAATTATCTAAAATATAGAGGAATGAATTAATGAATTAAATAATTCATTTAATTCAAGACTCGATACTTGAAGAATAATTAAATAAATAATATTTATTTAATTAAGTGATAAAGGGATTTTAAATGAATAATTAAATAAATAAAGAATTTATTTAATTATAGTTGAAGTATGATAAAGAGTAAATTAAATAAGAATTTATTTAATTTAACAAGAATGATAAGGTTAATTAGTAACATAATTAAATAAAAAGCATTTATTTAATTAATCAGATAGAATAAAGAAAATGTGAATTAATTGAATAATTAAGATTATTTAATTAATAGAAGAAATGGAGACTATAGAGAATAATTAAATAATTGACATTATTTAATTATGACTACGAAGAATACAAATTATGAGGAATATTGAAGTCACAGGCCTAAAACCAGATTTCGGTGTCTACATTTGCCCCTCTTTGATACAATGTCATTTCGGCATTGTGTCAAAGAAAATCGATCAAACGTATTTCCATGATTCATCTCGATTGCCCTTCTCCATTTTGCTTGTGTAGTATAATTGCCCTTAGATTTCTCGTAATTTCATGCAAGTGTAGCCTAAGATAGTGATTAGTAAAATATCGAAGATTCAAGATTAAGTGCTCTCAAAAGTCATAAGATTTCGTGAGAGATTGGAATGAAGAATGACAGATCAATTTATAGAAAACTGATTATTCAAACGACAGGCCATGATCGAAAGATCAACGGACGGTTGAGATCGACTGATTGGACATGCATTTTGATAACTGTCAGTAGTGACATGAGTGATACAAACTAGAAATAGAATTAAAGATTAAATAAATGATTTAATCTTCAGTTTGGTATTCGAAAACAGAAGAAATATCTTTGCATGAAAAAGATAAAGATTGATTAAAGCAACTCTTGTTCGAATGCACGCACAAGATTTAATTAATTAAATAAGAATATTTAATTAATCCGCATGTACACGCAAATAAGTTAGAACTGGAGGATTGAATGATCTGACGAAGAGATTACTCGAGAACGTCACTCAAACATCAAATCAAGAGTTAACTGAGCGATTAAAATAGATGTCGAGTCGAGTAAAAGTGAATACTTAGACAACTCACACAATTATCTAAAACATAGAGGAATGCGTTAAAATAGAATTAATGAATTAAATAATTCATTTAATTCAAGACTTGATACTTGAAGAAAAATTAAATAAATAATATTTATTTAATTAAGTGATGAAGGGATTTTAAATGAATAATTAAATAAATAAAGAATTTATTTAATTATAGTTGAAGTATGATAAAGAGTAAATTAAATAAGAATTTATTTAATTTAACAAGAATGATAAGGTTAATTAGTAACATAATTAAATAAAAAGCGTTTATTTAATTAATCAGATAGAATAAAAAAATGTGAATTAATTGAATAATTAAGATTATTTAATTAATAGAAGAAATGAAGACTATAGAGAATAATTAAATAATTGACATTATTTAATTATGACTATGAAGAATACCAATTATGAAGAATATTGAAGTCGCAGGCCTAAAACCAGATTTCAGTGTCTACATTTGCCCCTTTTTGATACAATGTCATTTCGGCGTTGTGTCAAAAAAAATATGATATGAAATATGCCCTAGTAATGCTCCATATTAAAACAGGTGAAGGTATGCCCCCTTGGGAAAATTGACAAATTTTAAAAAAAAATTTAGAAAAATTTGGAAATGATCCTGATTAGTCGATTGGATGGCTAGAAATGCAGTGGAGTTTGTAGAATTGAGGTTGGAAATGTTAGGAACAGGTACGACTGATCAAAAGGGGAAGTCAACACAGCCAGTAGGATAGAAATGCCATCGAAGCCCTAGGTATATATAGGAATAGGGGTAAAAACCAATTCATTTTCACCCACTTAGCTTGGAAATTGAGAATTTGCTCTGCACCCACAACGAGGATGTCGCCTATTCCGAACACTCATCATCGCGCATACAGGATCCGAACCTTCCAGAGACCAGCCGATGCGGACCCCCCAGTATGTACCTCAAACTTGGCTTTTGAAAATTTTTAATTGCGCGTAATTTTATGCATTTAATTCAATTTTTAGTTATGCATCATTTTAATAAATCACCACATTTGTGTGCGCAAATGATGCATTTGTCTGCAGAAAACCGCATTTGTAATTTCACGTTAGTCATTTTGCATAGTTAGTCTGCGGTTCAACGCATGTGTAAATTTATGAATCGCATTTGACATTGTGCATCACATTTGCATTTAGAATAGCCGCATGTGTTTATTTTGAAACACATTTGAATAATTTGCAACGCAACATTTATTTTTCAACGCATATGAATTTAGTGTAACGCATGTGATGTAATTAGCCGCATTTGTTTAATAACGACGCATTTGAATTTTATGCACCACATATGTTAAAAAGTGACGCATGTGAAAAATAATGACGCATGTGCCAAATAACGACGTATTTTCATTTTATGTAGTATAGTCAGTTTGCACTAGAATAGATGATTGAGGCTGACATGAGGCATGTATAATGCCATTGCAAGTTGTGCTAGACACGATATATACATGGGAGTCGAGACCGACTACGTTTCTATTCAGAGACAGTTTGCGGCCAGTAGAGCGACGGATCTTATGGCACCTGGGTTTATTGCATGTGACATACATGCCCCAGATTCGGGCGAATCAGGGATTATTGACAGCTTTGTGTGAGCGGTGGCACTTGGAGACATCGTTCTTCCACCTACCGACTGGAGAGGCGACTGTTACCTTAGAGGATGTCTATAGGATCCTTAGACTTCCTATTAGAGGCACACGGGTGACATATGATACCCAGAGGGGTGCATCCGAGATGTGTAGATACTACCCCCATGCTGACATTAGGCAGTTAGGATTTGATGATTATGAGATTAGGTGGCGTTTGTTGGCCCAGAGATATAGACAGCTAAACTATCTATTGTGTACATTAATAGGTGGCATAGTACTTCCTAACCGCCAAGGTCATGGTTTTCCCGTGGGGTGGGGGGAGATGCTAGTAGGCATGCTCGAGCATCGAGTGGTGTATGCTTGGGGTTCCTGTGTGCTCGGGATGTTATACTTTCACTTGCGTGATATTGCCTACTGAGAGGCACAGTCAATGAGTTGTGGTACCACGCTCTTGATGGTATGGGCATGGGAGCACATTGCCATTTTTTGACCACCTGCGACAGTTGATCTTCCACATGGAGCTCCTTATGCCTTCCATTATGCGGGGGCGAACACTCAGTACCACATAGGAGATACTGGTTATTTCAGACATGCTATAGACACTATGCAACCGTTTACATGGAAACCATACTTGGGCTATGATGAGTGGTCAGATGAGGATGAGCACTTGCTATTTTGCAGACAGGCACAATTCTTGGTTGGACAGACAGTGTCACACATCCACATTATAGAGTGTCAGTTGCCAAATCATGTCCTACGACAGTTTGGAGAGGTGCAGGATGTGCCTAGAGGATGGGTAGAGTTTGCGAGATCCTCGCGAGAGGTCCCGCTATGGGGTCCAGAGATTCCAGTGGCCACAACAGAGGTAGACATTGATGCATTACAGACAGTTCCATGGGGATGGAGAGATAGTCCAGCAGACCCAGGGACCACAGCAGAGTACGACCAGTGGTGGGTAGTTCACAGGCTGATCCCCCTGACAGATCTAGAGCAGCCAGTGCCGGTAGAGCGGTGAGGGACAGGTCAACAAGGTAGGAACGATAGAGGGAGAGGTCGGGGAGGCAGAGGAGGCTATGGTGATGGAGGAGATGATGGCTGAGGTGGATGGCGTGGAGGTAGGATAGGGAGACATGGTCGGAGGGGACGAGAGCCACCATTGTCACCGATCCGTGAGGAGGGACGAGGAGAGGAGGATGTGGCCATGCCAAAAATTGGGAGAAGAGGGGAGGAGGATATTGCGAGAGGTGGAGAGGAGGTACAGCCTACAGAGGCGGCCATTCCAGACATCCCAGTAGAGGAGGAGATAGGGACCGAGGAGGTAGGCAGAGAGGAGGTAGAGATTGATGCCCTGGGTTTGTTGGGTGCCTATCAGGAGGATGATGATGAGGATGATGATCATGAGAGAGAGATTCGAGATCAGATCCTGGAGGAGTTAGATGAGGAGGAGGATGGGAGAGTGAGGGACAGACAAGATGAGACAGGGGTAGTGGATCTAGACACAGATACATTACGTTCTCAGGTTGCATCCTTGGAGGAGCATATGAGAGTTCTGATGGCCAAGAGGGATGCGTATCAGATGGAGAGGGACAAAGCAATGATGGATAAGGATCAGGTCATAGCTCAGAGACAGGAGACTGAGCAGAGATTTATAGAGATCAGGGCATTGTGCATGGGACCATCAGCCACTTTTTCTAGAGAGTTAGTCAGAGTTGGGGAGAGAGAGAGATACTATCGGGATCTGTATGAGGCAGAGGTTCCACCAGAGAGATGGGCTCCCAGTTTCTCAGAGGCACATAATAGCAAGTCCCAGACCAGGACCCATAGTAAGATAGTTAGCACAGAGGGGGTGGAGCAACCACACAGAGCAGGTCCATATGACAAACCTCCCTCAGCTCATAGGTCATCGGGTTCCCATCATCATTCCTCCACACACTCCAGGCATGATAGCAGTGGTAGTTCAGGATAGGGGTACTTCTTGAGATGCATCGAGACATTGTATTTTGATCTTATAGCCTGCGGGCTTCCATGTATTATTGATACATTATGACATTGTGATGTGACACAATTGAGCAATATATATATATATATATATGATTTTGGCGGTGATTCTCATGATATGCATTTCTATGTATTGATTATGCAGTCTTTATTTATACATGTGATGTTTATATGATATGCCTATGTGATGGATGATCATATTTATTTTATGATGTTCATGCAGCTAATAATATAATGTTGATTCTATATGATGTATGTGATTTATAAATTATGAGATGCAATATGATGTTATATGTATAATGTTGGCTACATGTGATGCTATACAAATGTAATGTGATGCATGTATTTATAGTTGCTTTGTGTATGTAATGCTTATGATATGTATTGTTTGATGATGAATGTCTATTATGCCATGATGATCTAGATATGAAATATGCCTATATGCATGTATTTTTCTAACATGTACGTTGATACAGGATGATGTATAATGTTTTGTGTCATAGGACTTTTGTGTCATAGGACTCCATCATAATGCAAGAAAGAAGAACTGTTAGTGCGGAAAGAAAGATTGAGAAAGAACAAAAGACATGAGATAGATGTTAGTATTAGCAATCTTCGATATCGTTGTATCACAAAAGGTATTGCACTTTATCATCATTGGGTGGGACTAATACAAATGGAGAAAAACACCATGATATGACATAAATCAAGGTGTGCAAGGTCATCCACTTGCTATTAACAGATAGTCGCAGACAAGGATTGTCATTAACTCATACTAAGGGCACAAGTTGCCCAAGTCTTTTTGTCAGGACAAACCACAGACATCAAACAAAGTAAAAGATGGGTCATGAGACGTCATTTCTCCTCTAAATCCTTCATGGGACATCCTTGAGGAAACTAGTAACACGACTCAAAATAAAATTTAAAAGACAGTCGACAAACAACAGTCAAAGAAAATAGAATTCTGATACATCGTTGCTTCTCTAAATCCTTCATGGGACATCATTGAGAAAGCTAGTAACATTATTCCCAGTCATCAATACAAGATAAATGATAAGATAAATAAGCCATAAAGTCAATAAGCCAATAAAATATTTGCCAAAACTTGTTTTGTTTGTTTGATTTGTTTTGATTGATATAGGGATTGATTGACAGAGCCTGATTTCAAGAGATACACATACCGGATAAGACAGTGAGTCTGGTTTCGATGTTATGACTATCTATATAAGGCATGACAAAGCCCAGTTTCAAAAAGACATGTATCGTATAAGACATTGAGTCAAATGCCATTGATGTGATAACCTGTGTAAGGCTATGTTTGATTGTTTGACCTTGTCGATTATGCAGGAAGGACTCATCCTGTATAAGACATAATTTTTTTTGCTGATATCAGTATTCAGGAAGGACTCATCCTGAACAAGATACAGGTTGATTTCCATGATGATGATGTCTGTTTCCAGGAAGAACACATCCTGTAGCAGACATTTGTTGATCTATTTTTTGATTATTTTGTTTGGCAAGTTGTTTGATTTGACTTAGAGACCTTGCTGACTTGTTCACCAGATTGATGCATGACTTGAGATGATATGCTGACAATTGACTGTGTGTGACGAAAAACCCTAAAGGACTGACCTAGTGCGGCCTCGGGGGCTCATCGATTGATGGCCTTGCCTACGTTGTACATGTAGAGACCTCGTAGTTTGACTTGACTTGACTGACAAGAATGAATACAAATAGAAGACATGTGTGAAAATGAATGTGATGAACCCTAATGGACTGACCTAGTGTGGCCTCAGGGGCTCATCGATTGATGGCCTTGCCTACATTATACATGTAGAGACCTCGTAGTTCGACACGACAAATGACCTTGTCATATAGACATATGAATTAAATCATGAATTCATACAGACAAACCTAAATGGACTGACCTAATGCCTCGGGGGCACATCGACAGATGGCCTTGCCTACGTCCAGTCACAGAGGCAACGTAGTTCGACACGATAAAGACTAACAAGTGCGACTGACTTTATGGCTTATTTACAAAGAATAAGCCCATAAATAAGCAACTGAATTTTTGTGTTTTCTCAGGTCATTTTGCGATGTTCGTGGATTTTCCATGGTTTTACGTCTTCAACACAACCAATGTAAGAACCAATATGACACATGTCAAGTGTTTGCCCCCCAGTCAAGCATAAGACCAATTGATTATGAATAGGGTAAAATGGGGGATATGAATTGCACTCGATGTCAATCATTCCCAATTATGGGAAAGACTACCACTTATTATGAATGGTATATACAAGCGATGGATATGAAAGATAAGGGATATGTACAGGGATAGGTAGTACGTACATGGATAAGGGATATGTACAAGGATAAGGGATATGTATAGGGTAGTGGACTATGTATAGGGATAAGGACTGTGTACAATGATAAGGACTAGATTAGAATAATAGTAGACAAAGGAGCAGAGTTAACTACACATGGCGCCTGTTTGCCAGGTTTTCACCATGGTACCTATCCAAAGCACCACCGAAGTGGTTTTCACTATTGGATGAATGATTTGTCTTTACTATTTTCTAGATTATCTAATTTTTTTTGGTATTACCAAGATGCCTGTTTGCCAAGTTTTCACCTTGATAACGATTTTTTTGATTTTTTGATTTTTTTGTATTTTTGCTAATTAAGACAAAGGCTCCCAGAATCTATGCGTAGAACTTCTTCAGATGCATACTATTGATTGGTGAGGATAATGGTTCCCCTTCAGGAGCAGAGAGTTGGTATGCTCTTGATCCAAAAGCTTCCGTAACAATATAAGGTCCTAACCAATTTGGTTCAAACTTTCCTGGTTTTTCTCTTTCTGCTTGATTCTTTGGGTTCTCCATTAAAACCAGGTCACCAATGTCAAAGTTTCTATTCAATACCTTCCTATTATAGCTAAGGAAAAGGAAATTCTGATATGCTTGAAGATGGTCTAGTGCCTTCTTTCTTCGCTCATCCAGGAATTCTAGCTCATGGAGTCTCGATACTCGGTACTCTTCATCATCAATGTGGCCTTTCAGGGATACCCTGAGGGAAGGAATCTCGACCTCAATAGGCAGAATAGCTTCAAAACCAAATACAAGTGAATAGGGAGTAGCACCAGTGGGAGTACAGATACTTGTGCGATAAGCCATAAGGCCGGGTTAAGCTGTAAATGCCAGTCACAACCAACATCATTAACAGTCTTCTTGAGGATTCTAATGATGGTCTTGTCAGATGCCTCTGCTTGGCCGTTACCTTGTGGGTAGTATGGAGTGGAAAGTGATGTTGGATATGAAATTCATCACACAGATGGAAGACTTCTTGGTTCTTAAATGGGCGGCCATTATCAGTGATTATGGACTGAGGGACACCATACCGACAGATGATATAGTTCAAGATAAACCTAAAAATTTGTGTGCTGATAATGTATGTCATAGGAATGGCTTCAATCCACTTTGTAAAATACTTAGTGGCAGTGATAATGAATTTGTGTCCATTAGATGATGTGGGGTGGATCTTACCTATGAGGTCGAGTCCCCATTGGGCAAAGGGCCATGGTGACGTTATAAGATGGAGCTCCTGTGCTGGTGCATGTATCAAGTCTCCATGAACTTGGCATTGGGGGCATTTCGTTACAAAGACATATGAGTCTTTTTCCATAGTAGGCCAGTAATAACCCAGTCTCATAATCTTTTTGGCTAAGGTAGGACCACTAGAATGGGAACCACATATACCCTCATGCACCCCACGCAAGGTTGCTTGCACTTTAGTAGAATCAAGACATCTCAGTAGGGTATTATCTAAGGCGCGTATATATAGGGTGTCTCTGATGATGGTGTATTTGGCTGACTTGCGGAGGAATGTCTGACGTTGGTTATTTGATAGGCTAGTGGGTATGACTTCGGCATGAAGGTAATCATAGATTTCTTTGTACCATGGGGAATCAGGGCCAACAATGTCACACACCATTTCAGAATCTGGGATATCGTAGCTTGGGACCAAAAGCTGTTCTACCAAAAACTCAAACTTAGGCACGTTGTTAGGAATGTCAAGAAGTGATGCAATTGTAGCCATAGCATCTGCTACCCTATTTAAAACATGAGGTATCTGATGAAATTTGACTTTGTCAAAGTACTCCTTAAAGCTATTAGCCATGCATTTGTAGGGAGCAAGCTTCTCATCCTTAGTCTAATAATCATCATTTACCTATCTGATTATGAGTTGAGAATCCCCATATACTTGTAAAATCTTAATTTTCCACTTGGCTACCATACGTAACCTTGTCACTAGAGCTTCATATTCTGCCATGCTGTTAGTGCATGGAAATGCAATCCTGAATGACTTAGGGATGGAATCACCCCGTGGTGTAATAAACAGTATACCAGCCCTTGAACCATGATTTGTATGTGAACCA
The DNA here is from genome assembly GCA_007258455.2 of Sequoia sempervirens. Classification (NCBI taxonomy): domain Eukaryota; kingdom Viridiplantae; phylum Streptophyta; class Pinopsida; order Cupressales; family Cupressaceae; genus Sequoia; species Sequoia sempervirens. The sequence continues at coordinate 514,202,587 of VDFB02000003.1, forward strand.
TCAAAGTACAATTTCCATGTTATGTTTGTGTCAATTGTGAATATGAACTCATCAGGAAAGTCTGCAACTAATGGGTGATCTGCCTGTATGGGTGCATCAGCTAACTGATCAGCAATGACCTGTCCTTTAATAGCCTTTCTTTCTACATACTGGATATCATACTCACTATCATAACCCATTTGGCCAGTCGCCCTGTTAATGCTGCCTTGCTGAGAATATATTTCAGAGGGTTTTTTTTAGCAATCAACATTGTTTGATGGTTTAGCATATAGTGCCTCAATTTTTGAGTAGCAAATACTACTGCAAGATAGGCACGTTCAATGGTACTATAGTTGAGCTCATAACCTACCAAAGTCTGACTGATATAATAGACTACCTTTTCATGACCTTCATCGTCATTCTGTGCAAGCAATGCTCTGAGTGATGAATGGGTTGCCGTAATATAAAGAATCAATGGTTTTCCTTCAACAGGTGGCATTAAGACAGGTGGTGTGAGTAAATATTCTTTAATCAGTTGAAAAGCCTCTCCACACTTGGTTGTCCATGCAAAGGGTACTCCTTTCTTAAGTAGATGTTGAAAAGGATGTGTCTTATTTGCTAACTGCACTATAAATCTTCTGATAAATTGCAACCTTCCCTATAATGTCCTTAGTTGATTAAGATTAGTGGGTGGATGCATGTCCATGATTGCTTTTACCTTAGCTGGATCCACTTCAATACCTCGTCTAGAAATGATATAACCTAACAGCTTTCTTGACTTGACTCCAAACACACATTTCTTTGGATTGAGTCTCACTTTATACTTCTCCAGCCTTTGAAAGATCTTGTCTAAAACCTGTAAATGTTCTGCCCTTGTCTTGGATTTTACAATAAGGTCATCAACATAATCCTCCATAAGAGTGTGTACTAGATCATGAAAGATAGTAGTCATGGCCCGTTGATAGGTTGCTCCAGCATTCTTGAGTCTGAAGGGCATAACATTCCAGCAATACGTTCCCCAAGGACAAGTGAAAGCTGTCTTAGGTTGGTCTTTAGTTGCAATTCTGATCTGGTTATATCCTGAGAATCCATCCATAAGGGACATCTCATATCCTACTGTCATGTCAACTATCATGTCTATGTTAGGCAAAGGGAAGTCATCCTTAGGAAAAGCTTTGTTGATGTCTCTAAAACTAGTGCAGATGCGGATGCCCCCAGTTGGTTTAGTGACTGGTACAAGATTGGAAATCCAATCTGCATAGTCGATAGATCTGATGAAACCAATGTCTAAGAGTTTCTTGAGTTTTGCCTTGACTAATAAAGCAATCTGTGGGTGTATTTTTCTCAATTTTTGTTTCACTGGTTTGGCACTTGGTTGTAAGGGAAAATGATGCAGAACAAGTTCAGGATCCAACCCTAGCATGTTGGCATATGACCAAGAAAAAATTATCTGTCTCTGTGCAAAGAATTTATGGAACTCCGGCTGCTCTTTTGTTGTCAATGACACTGCAAAATAAACCAATTTGAGGATTCTCTTTGGTACCTATGTTGACTTCTACTGATTCTTCAACGAGCATGGGTGACCTTTCCTGTGCAACGGGGAGAATGTTAAAACCTCCATCCTTAGGTGCCTCAGAGGGGTTTTTACCTTCAGATGCGTCCTTTCTTTTTACTTTTCCATTGTCTAAAGGTGCCTTTCGGTTTTCACCTAGAGACCCATCCTTTTTATCTTGTTTATTCTTTTTCTCATTTTTGTGACTGGAGGGTTGAACATATTCCCCAAAATATGCTTTATTGTCCAAATCAATGGTAAAACCAGCCTTATGATCACTGTTTGGTATGCCTTCTCGTAATCCCAGGAACTCACCAATTGCTTCGTCGTTCTCAAAAATGTCTAAGACGAGTGTGTCTTGTTGGTCCCAATCAATGAGTTGAGGATAAACTAAGGGCATGTCATCATCGGAGTTATCAAAGTTTAATGGGGTCAAGGTAAAGATTGAATTATTCATGTGGTTACAAAAGTATTGTACTAGGTCCTTTTTGCTCTTAGGTTTGGGTCTAGGTTGATGGATAGGTGGGCCTAATGCCAAGGTTTGACTATCGGAAACAGGTGGGTCAGGTTGCCACGAGGTAGGATCAAGTGATTCCCAATAGTAGTGTTTAAACCACTCCTCCTTTGTCATTTTCTTTGGTGGATAGGAATTCAAGGGATTTGGTGAGGAACTTAACATCAAGTCAAGTTCTCCAAATAACTTGTCGAGGTCCATGGAAGAAGTAGAGGATAGGGAATCCCACTCATAATCGTTAGAGTCGGGGGAGTCACAATGATATTGGTCCACTGGTTCGTGAGATGTTTTAATATCTTCTGAAGCACTTACTTCCTCAAGTAAGGGTAATGGGGTACTAGGAACGCCAATCTGAATAGATTGAAATCCTAGCCCTACTCCTTTTGGCCACTGAGAAACAAATATTGGTTCAATCCTGCCATCTTGGTTTAAGCCTAAACCACTCTGTCCATCACATCTTTTGCTTTGCATGATTTTGAAACCCTTTCCATATAGATTTGTAGGAATATGAGCAAGTAAGATGGGTTCCTCATCATTTTCCCTATACAGCCAGGAAGTGAAATCTTCTGTATCTACAGCCTCTTTGCTTAATTCACCCCATTTAGTAAAAGTTGTTGTGGGAGGAATGTGTATAGTGACCATAGATTGTCTCCTATTTGATGTAGGTAAATTGTATGACTTAGGAGGAATCAAATGGCTAACACAATAAGTTTTCATGTAATAGTCTCCACAACCCTTGTCTTGGATCTCAACCCTAGTTGTGGTAGGAACTGAGGGTGAAATAGATGTTTGAGTTAGTGTGGCTGGATCAACATAGGAGGATGAATTGGATGATGAGGCCTTTTGGTTTACTGGCACTTGGCGTTGGGGGATCTCCTTTAGATTGGTGCAATACTAGAAAGGATCCAGATCACCATCTATAGTTATTTCTGTGCCATTGTAAGGGAATTTAAGACACTGATGATACATGGAAGGGACTGCCTTCATGGCATGAATCCATGGTCTACCTAGCAGAAGGTTATAAGGGAGGGCGAGATCCAAGACCTAGAACTTTGTCTCCATCACCGCAGGACCAATTCTGATAGGAAGTGTTACAACTCCCTTTGATTTTCTTTCCTCATCATCATAAGCTTTAATGACAATACTCTTGGTCGTGCCTACGCATGCTTTTGAGATACCTAAAGCCTTAATTAGTTTTAAAGTGCACAGATTTAACCCTGCTCCTCCGTCTACCAAAACTCGTCTAACTTTGGTGTCATCAACAAGGACTTCTAGATGTAAAGGGTCATTGTGGTTTGTCTTTTCAGTTGCATAGTCTTGTTCAGAAAATGTGGCATGGTGATTATTGGTCAAGTAGCCCACCATTTCCTGGAAAGGATTAACATCAAGATCATTAGGGATCGTGGTGTTATGTAAAGCCTTATCGAGGATAGATCGATGCTAGGGGAAATACGCAACAATTCCAAGATTGAGATTTGGGTTGGGGTCTTCCCCAGCTGGTCAAGAAGATTATATTGTAACTTGGAAGGTTGGGGTGTTTGCTGCGATGGAGGGCCTTGGATAGTGAACTTAGTATGACGAGTATTGACCGCACACTCAAGATTAGTATTGATAATAATGGTATTGATATTCTCATCGGCGGCACGAAGGCAGTGAATGATTTTTCCACTATTATAATCGTGCTTGAAACTGGCATAGTTGGCTGGCATATTGGTCTTAGTACTCAAACTAGGGACAGTTCCTTTCCCATGGTCATGTAGTGGGTCAGAAAATACCTGATGATCAGTGTTTGATGACTTCTGTTTTTGTCCACTAACTTCAATAATTCTCCTTTCGACAAGATCCTGTATGATATTCTTCAGTTGTCGGCAGTTTTGTAGGTTATGTCCCTTAGTTCTATGATAATCACAAAAGGCATTGTCATCCCACCAAGCTGGTTTAAATTGTCTTGGATCGTATTGTCTTGGTTTTTGCAGCTATATGAGATTATGTTGTAATAGTTTTTTGAACACCAACTCAATGGGTTCCCCTAAAGGAGTGAACTCACGTTTTTGAAATCTTCTTGATTGTGGACGTTGAGTATTTTGGACCACGTTAAGAGGTTGATTGATAGCATTAAGCGTGTTGGAAAAAGTATGAGGTCCTTGTAATGTGAGGAGGGGTCCTGCTTGTAGCGTTTTAGCATCAACCACCCCATCATTGGTGACATTTTTGTTGCAAGACCAAAATTTGTTTCTGTCAGTAGGGGTGTTTTGTACGATCGGGTTTCTATTGGATGTTGATATCTTGAGTTCGCCCTTTTCGATGAGATCCTTCTATATTATAACCCCTTTTTCCACTAGTTCCGAAAAAGATGTACAACAATGTACCCTTAAGTTACTCCTGAGTTTTTCATGAAGGTTTTCTTGAAACATTGTAACTTTTTGTTTTTCGGGTATCTCGTCAGGACACCTACTAGCTATAGTTCTCCATCTCTTGAAGAAAGCAATGAATGTTTCCCCTTCGTCTTGCATTGTGTGACACAAGGTTGCTATATTTATCTCATGGTCTATGTTGAAGGAGAATTTCTCCATAAATTTCTCAACCAATTCACCAGAAGATCTAATGCCATAATCTAAACCCGAAAACCATTCTAGTGCAATTCCTACAAGACTTCTTGGAAGTAGCCTCATAAGATACGTGGGGTCATAAGCGACATCTATGCATATGGTAGAAAATTCCCTTATATGTTCTATTGGATTTTGTTTGCCATTGTACATAGGGAGATTTGGTATGACATATCTGTGAGGGAAAGGGGTCATGTACAATGATCTATCAAAAGGGAATGGGCATATGTCCTTTGTTGAAAATAATTTTTTTTTTAGTTGACACTGACATGTTATCCATTTGTGTTTGTAATGCATGCATTTGTGTTTGTAAGACATCAACTTGGGTCAAAGATGTGCTAGGGGGATTATACGGATCTGTGTATGTGTTTTGAAATCCAAAGTCTCATGATGGGTTTCGATTAAATGTTGGCATCTGAGGTGGATTTAGATTCAGAATGTTGGTAAATGTGTTCTGGTATGGAATCTGCATAAATTGGTGTTGACCTAGGATCTGTGTAAACGGATTCTGAACACCACTTTGGGAAAAGGCGTTTTGATTAGTAATCTGTGTAAATGATTGGTGTCCACCGATTTGAGAGAATGGATTCTGATTCAGAATCTGTGTGAACAGATTCTGAGTACCAGTTTGGGAGAGTAGATTCTGACTCGAAAACTATGTGAATGGATTCTGATTGCTATATTGGAAGGAGGGAATGCCCCCTATTTGTGTAATCCGTGGTATAGTACTAGTGACTGGAGCACTAGGTATGGCCGTCAACTATGGTATGGTGCTCGTGATACTAGCCTTAGGTATGACTGTTGACTGTGAACTTGTGACATCGACATAACGTGTAGAGGCTGAGGTTTTAGGCCTTTTAATCCCAACAAGAGGACCGAAGGGAGTGGATGATGGAGCCCCTATAGTGAAATTAAATCCCGATGTCATGCTAGATGTACCAAATGGGGACGTATGGACTGTCGTACTCTGGGTAGGTGTGCTAGATGGCATAGATTTCCTGACCTGAGGTATAGTAGTACTAGCAGTCGTGGTATTTGTCCCTTGTGTGGGTTGAGTTTGTAAGGCGCTGAAGAAAATGGATTGATGAATTCGTTTGGGTTCGACATGTTTTCTCTCTCTCTTCTCTTAGACCTAGTTTCAACCATGTAAGACAAGCTCAATATGCAGGAAATGCAAAATTATATCTATGAACAGTATGACCCAAGTCTATGTTTTTTTTGGATTTTTGTATGCAAAATAAGGAATGTTCTAGGATGACACTAGCCTAAGATCTAAAGATGCAAGGTCTAAGCAAGGTTCTAAAATAATCAATTCTATAAACCTTAAGACGAAGGGACCAAATACCTAAAGTATAACCAAGGTGTCAATTTAGTTTAAGTCAAGGAACCAATGTAGGACGAGGATCAAAGACAAGTTGAGTTTCCTAACTAGACTGATGAGCTAGGAGGACTCTGTGTAGGACAAAGGATATACTGATAAAGCTAGGTTCAATGACAAATTTCGTTGACACTATGACTTTTCTAGAGTGTAGATGGTGAACTAGTCCTAAAGTTTTTAAAAGTAACCTTTCTAGAAGTTTAATGCAAGGTAATATGTATTCTAAGATGAAACTAAACTCCGAATTAAGACAACTATGGTAGTGACTAAATGAACCTAAAGGATGCAAAATTGAGAAAATTGTTTCAAGTTTTTGTTCAAGGACTATTTGTGTAAAGACAACTGAAACTGGTATAATCGTGTTGATTGGATAGTGACTGTGAATTCTGGTTTTCTAATAATCAGACAGATGCATCTTGGTATTTCAGAGATGCGGTTCAAGTTAACAGTTGCGATTTTCCAGTGATCAATTGCGTTTCTCTAGTAAAGTTCAATGTGTGACTTTGACAGATGCGGTTAACTCTCTAACAGATGTGACCTGTAATGACAGTTGTGACTTAGACTTTAACGCATGCGGTTTTTGCAAAGCAATTGCAAGCTAAAACTGGCAGATGCGACTCTAAGCTAGGCAGATGCGACTGATACTGACAAATGTGACTCAAAGCTAAACAGATGTGACTCTTGATAACATATGTGACTCAAAATTTAATAGATGTGACTCCCAATAATAGATGCGACTCAAGATTTAACAGATGCGACTCTAAAAATCAATTGCGACCTTCTGGTGAATAGTTGCGACTCTCTGTGTATTTTTAGTGATGAGATTTAAACTGACTCCGATTTCTGTGATCAAATTATGACAATCAAAGACAATCATAAGACAAAGTGTTTTCAGTTTCAATTTTGGACTCAAAGAATGTTTAAGTTGATAACAGACAAGCACATCCTAATAGGCCAAAGGCCTAGGGTTTGTATACTTGGTATAGCCCACCAAAAATACCCTGGATTGGTGATAAACACCTTTCCTTCTCGAGAGCGAATAGCTTAGAAATTTGGTGGCATTGACTCCCCTCCACAGATCATTAACGTCTTTCGAGCACACCAATTTTGAATTCTTTGGGTAATGACCTCCCAAGAATTGCTATCTCTACTCAAGGGGATCAGTAGTGAGTCTCTTCGGGCATGATACTGTACCCTGCACTATACCAAGCAACGGTCACAAATATGTTGGTCTCTAAAACAAAAGGTATTTAGTACGGGCATTCCGTTCGTGGGGCATGATCCATACAGTGAGAGTCCCCTTTTGAATCCATCTCATCGGAACCATACTCGTGATTCTTGGGTTTTCCCCAAGAACCCACTTTTATATACCGGCTGGAAGTCCCTCGGGTTCACGGTGCTACTGGTCTGAGTCGTCCTGGGGTGAGTACTTTTTCCCACTAGAACAAGCCCAAGTTCTAGTGTTGGTAACCATTTCTCTTAGACCCAGGATTGCACGGATGCATAAGGGGAGAGGATACTTTGATATACCAAGTCGTGAGGGTAACCAAACTTGTGCTTTCGCACTAAACATAGTAGACACTTGCTAATTTTAAACCAAATGAAAGATTTGCTACGCTACCAAACAATTTGTTTCAAAATTAACTAGGGTCTTCGACAAGCGTCCTGCAAAAAAAACTCGTTAGTAGTTTTCAATATCGTCTTCGTCAATCGTCCTACAAAAGTTTGTTAACTCCAAAAGGGCACACGCTGAAAATCAAATATTAGTAACACACAAATCAATTGAAAATTTCAGATTTCTGAAAATAGAAATAAAGGTTTACCAGTCAATTGCGTCGCTATGTTACCAGTTAGATGCATCGATATTTTATTCAATTGCGGCTCAGTATTCACCAGTCAATTGCTGTTCAGGAATTTTCAGATGCGTCGTTTCTGGTGCCAAATGCGGTTCAGGAAGTCAATTGCGTCGTTTCATCAAACTGATGTGTCGTTCCATACGAAAAACCTGCAAAAAATAAAAAATAAAAGTCTACGGATTTGCGAAGATGGTGTCTTCATGTCGGGTTCACCAAATGTAACGCCAAGAAAGTGCACAAGAAATAGATTAGAAGCAAACATGCAATACTAAAATAAAAAATGCAAATCTAATGTTAAGCAACAAAGAACAAAGGAAAGTAAAACGTAAAAAAACTGAAACAATCTCACCAATTTCAAACATATTTCCATGATTCATCTCGATTGCCCTTCTCCATTTTGCTTGAGTAGTATAATTGCCCTCAGATTTCTTGTAATTTCGTGCAAGTATAGCCTAAGATAGTGATTAGCAAAATATCGAAGATTCAAGATTAAGTGCTCTCAAAAGTCATAAGATTTTGTGAGAGATTGGAATGAAGAATGACAAATCAATTTATAGAAAATTGATTATTCGAACAATAGGCCATGATCAAAAGATCAACGGACGGTTGAGATCGACTGATTGGACATGCATTCTGATAACTGTCAGTAGTGACATGAGTGATACAAACTAGAAATAGAATTAAAGATTAAATAAATGATTTAATCTTCAGTTTGGTATTCAAAAACAGAAGAAATATCTTTGCATGACAAAGATAAAGATTGATTAAAGCAACTCTTGTTCGAATGCATGCACAAGATTTAATTAATTAAATAAGAATATTTAATTAATCTGCATGTACACGCAAATAAGTTAGAACTGGAGGATTGAATGATTTGACGAAGAGATTACTCGAGAACGCCACTTAGACATCAAATCAAGAGTTAACTGAGCGATTAAAATAGATGTCGAGTTGAGTAAAAGTGAATACTTAGATAACTCACACAATTATCTAAAATATAGAGGAATGCGTTAAAATAGAATTAATGAATTAAATAATTCATTTAATTTAAGACTCGATACTTGAAGAATAATTAAATAAATAATATTTATTTAATTAAGTGATGAAGGGATTTTAAATGAATAATTAAATAAATAAAGAATTTATTTAATTATAGTTGAAGTATGATAAAGAGTAAATTAAATAAGAATTTATTTAATTTAACAAGAATGATAAGGTTAATTAGTAACATAATTAAATAAAAAGCATTTAATTAATTAATCAGATAGAATAAAGAAAATGTGAATTAATTAAATAATTAAGATTATTTAATTAATAGAAGAAATGAAGACTATAGAGAATAATTAAATAATTGACATTATTTAATTATGACTATGAAGAATACCAATTATGAAGAATATTGAAGTCGCAGGCCTAAAACCAGATTTCGGTGTCTACAATTTTATGTGTAAATATTAATGTAGGTCTGAAGCTTGGATGATGTAAAAAGACATTTAAAGCTTGGCATCATTAATAAAGTAGTCCAACATTGAGAAGTGGACCCGAAGACGTAGCTCATATTGAGCAAACTCTGTTATCAAGCTTGCAATCTCTCTCCTTTTCTATCTTATAATTCTCTTTCATTCCTTTCAGTATTTGATTCCTTTTGAGTTTTAATTACGACATTTAAGTTATTAGTTAACGTTATTAAGTTGTGCAAAGGATTAAGTGAACCCAATTTCTATAATTTCAATGGTTAAAATACATAACCACACAATTCTGTTTGCGATTAGGATAAAATCTATAATTAGGAGTAAAGTGAAAACTATTTGTAACGCTTTAATTGCAAATCATAAGTTGAAAAGTATACATTGGAATACATGTAAGTCACAAAGTATACACGTAAGTGGTAAAGTGTACACTTGAATACATGTAACTCATATCTATTGAACCATGGATTTATAATGCAAATATGGACACCATCAATAAAAAAGATTTGTATTAACCAAATAGCCATGTAGGCATACATCAATATATGTCGATATAAGTATAAAATATATGTACAAAATAGCCATATAGGCTTACAAGAATGCCATATAGGCATACAATGTCAAATATATCCAATACAAAATATGTACAAAAATGCCATATAGGCATACAACAAAGGGCTCAGGAATCAAAAGTCATTTCTCTACATGCTCTCAAAATAAACTCTTACCCTTTGCTTTTCGATTGGATGGTGATACATCTGTCACTTGTTTATACTATGGTCAAGGAGTGATCCTAGTGCTCCTCCTAGGGTTTAGTTCTTGGTCAAGTCTTATCTGTTACAATAAGAAGTAAAGACATTAATATATAGAAATTACATTATAAAAAATGATATATTTAACAAAATAATCACTTACCGCCATCTGATGATCACTCTCCACAAGGGAAATATTTAAATGCCCATGCTGAGGTGTGTTGAAGCCCTGTATAAACCATCCAAATAGAAATTAAACTACGAATCAATAATGGTTTGATTTTTCACTAACTAACATCTATAACAATGAATGTAAATTGAAATTTAGTAATTTGTCTCATACCTCCCCTATCAGATCCATCGAGGAGTCTATATCAGATGAAACACCGATCTCCATTGCCCTCTGAACATTTAGAGGTGTATCCACTTGCAACATCTGAAAATAAAACAACAAATTATTCAATCACGAAAACTACAATAGCGATCCACATCATGGCTTATAATGTATGAGATAATGAACAAAATTTTGAGTACTTATTAAACTATATATTTTTGACTATCATACTTACTATTTTCCCTATCCATATCTTGTTCAAAAGCATGTGTTTTTAGGATTTTACCCATAGTAGCAAGATAGTGAACCATTTGATAAAATGCTTTAGTAGACATGCACGATAACTGTGATGGCATAGAGAAGGCAGTGAGCTGTTTAAAAAATGCCTCAAAGAAATGGGATCTCATGGTGATGGAATTCCATTACAAACAAATGTGTCATGGTATTCCATCACCATAAGACCACATTTCTTTGAGGCATTTTTTCAAACAATTCATTTCTTTCTCTATGGTATTATGTTGGGATGGGGTGGATGGTATAGTGTGGTCTTGGTTATGAGATGGAGGGCCATCATGACATGAAGAGGGAGGGGTGGGGACATGGACAAGTGGAATAAAAGGTGGAAGGTTCCATGGATTGGTAAATTGAGGATGAGGACCTTGGAAAGAATTTGGAGGGGAATTTTGGCTAATGGGTTGGTTTCTATTCTTCAAGCAGTGAGTTGTTTGAAAAAATGCCTCAAAGAAATGTGGTCTCATGGTGATGGAATGGCATTCCATCACCATGAAACCACATTTATTCAAGGCATTTTTTCATACTACTCACTGCCTTGACTATGATATTGCTTACTATTATGCTTTGATAGATTTTTTCTAAGCATCCATAGTTTGTTGGAAAGCACCTATTTTAGGCTTTTAGCCATAGCAGCAAGGAAGTGAGTAGTTTGATAAAATGCTTTGGTACACATGTATGGAAAATGTGGTAGCATAGAAAAAGTGGTGAGTTGTTTGAAGAAATTCCTCAAAGAAATGTGGTCTCATGGTGATGGAATGTCATTCCATCACCATGAGACCACATTTCTTTGAGGCATTTTTTCAAACTACTCACTACCTTGTCTATGCTATTGCTTACTATTATGCTTTGATATATTTTTTCCAAGCATCGATAGTTTTTTGGAAAGCACCTTTTTTAAGCTTTTATCCATAGTAGCGAGGAAATGAACTGTTTGATAGAATGCTTTGGTAGACATGTATGGAAAATATGGTAGCATAGAAAAGGTGGTGATTTGTTTGAAAAAGTGCCTCAAAGAAATTGGGTCTCATGGTGATGGACATCGCCATGAGACTGCATTTCTTTGAGGCATTTTTTCAAACAACTCATTTCCTTGTCTATGCTATTGCTTACTATTATTCTTTCATATATTTCTTCCAAGCATCCATAGTATAGACAAGGTAGTGAACTATTTGAAATGGTGCCTCAGTAAAAAGTGGTCTCATGGAATGCCATGACAAGCAAATGCAATTGGAAGCTGCTCCTACTTATTACTTATGCTATGTGAAGTAATTGCATCACTGCTTATGTTGAGTTTCTAAACAACTATATTGTAGTTGAAATTTTGTCATCTATCAACTTCTAGTAATTAGTTATGGAATTTGAAGTAATGCTTTGAGTTTGAAAGATGTACAATGCAACGTAATCAACGATATGAATATAAACTACACAAATGTATTAAGTACAATTCATTAGTTAAACTGTTTATTCTATTACTTGCTTGTAGGTTTGTCTAAATCCACTGGCACTGGGAGGTGTTCCCTCGAAACATCCAATATTAGCCTATTCAACATCCAAAATCACATATTAGAATACCATTCATAATACAATGCTATTAACATGTAATAAATTTATAATTGTTTACTAGTTACATACCTCAATGGTAGATGCAGTGGAGAAATAAGCGGGTGTAGGACTAGTGTATCCAGTATCAACAATGTGAACCTAAAATTTTATTAAAATCATAAAACTAAATTAGTTAATCTTGCATTTTAATGAACATGCTTACATTTACCTAAGAATCGATGCCATAAGCCTCATTCAAAATTTTAGTTTCCCTCGCCATCTAGCGGCCTCTTGAGTGTTGGTCCAGGGTCATATGAACAAGTCACCCCGCAAGCCTGACACAAATGGGATTGAAGCCCACCACTCGAAGACTCTCCTAGATGGCACTGTATTATAGGGCTGGCATGCTGGATGACACTTTGGGTCAAAGAGTTGATGGCCTGCAAAGTCTCTACCTCGGAACTCTCCTTCATGATGGAAGGGATAACGATGTGCTCATGAGGCGGCCTAGCAAGAGGTCATCTCGCTTGCTGCCTAGGATCCTGCTATGCACTAGGTCTATCTTGATTCGACCCCCCACCTCTCCCTTGGAAGTCCCTCATATCAAAATAATTCAGGATTTTGTTCAATATGAACTCACAATATAGTTTCCTCAAGAAATATTGTAGGACTTCACATTGTTGCATGATGGGTAATCAAAAACCATGTACCACCTATCCCCAAAGAAGGTCCTAATCTGTTGGTGGTGGCACCAATGGATAGGAAAACTCTTCGCATTAAGGGTAAGATTTTCATTTGTGCATGGGTCAGTGAATAATGAGCACAAATCTAATTTTGTAATTTTGAGATAGATTTTACATATTTATATGATAATTTATCTTGGTAATAAACCCTAGCCACTTGCCTCCTATATTGCCAACTAGTTAATTGTTTGTTGATTGAATCTACATGTTTTAACATTTCTTTGAGTGAAGTTTCCAAGGTCATTATTTCCATGGTTGAACTATTTGGATTGTTCAACCTCCTGATTAACTCCTCAATTTGTTTTTTATTGTTTTCAATTTCACTCATTAAGTTTTGTTGAGTGCCAGGAGGATGTTGAGGGATTGGTGGAGGATATTGTTGTTGTGGTTGTTCAACTTGAGGATTTTGATGTTGTTGTTGTTGCTATGCTTGTTGAGGATTTTTTTCCTCTTATTGTTGTTGTGCTTGTTGAGTATTTTGAGGAGGGTTTGCAGGTTCATTAACATCTACAAAATTAAAAAATAAATATCAAAAACAACCTAAAACTAACAAATTCACAACAAAAAACAAACAATCCTTACCTCTCAGACCTCCTTGTCGATGTGGGGGTATCCTAGCAATGAAACAACAATAATTTGATGGAAAAACTTGCAAGATTGCTCCTCCTAGAATGCGAGCCTGAAAATGAAGGGTTTTAGCCATGGAAAAACAAACATAGTTAGAATGAAAATGAATTCGAATTCCTTTTTTTATTTTTTTATTTTTTCTTTTAATACCTCATAACGCGTTTGTGTTATGGGCTCGTTGTGGCCGTGCCTTAGGCTTGACACACCAAGCCATAACACACTCGTGTTATAACACTCTCACATTATAACATGCTCACGTTATAACATGCTCGCGTTATGAGATTTCAAAACTTTTTTAAAAATTTGGCCACAAATTGGCCCCCCATCTTTTTGCACCCACCCAAGCCTTTACCCCCAAGCTTTAAATCAAATGCTTACTGCCACTATCACCAAAAAATTGAAATAACACAAAACATTGCAAGCGTCTTAAACATCTTATGCAAGACCTCATTGATTTTGGTTGTCTATCCATTGGAGGTATTAGTGATCAAAGAAATAAGTCCATTACCCCTACTAACCAAAACTTGCAAATTTTCACCAACCCAATGCCAAAACATAATATTTCATTTGTCAAAGCCAGTGAAACTACAAAGAATGATGTGATGAATGTTGACACAGATGATGATAACAATGATTCTATTCTAAACAATACTATCAATCCTATAGATGAAATGGTAGGGGTGATAGACGTCATTCAACATAAGGGCCAAACTAAGAGTCCTCCCGACATTGATTTCTCCTCTAAGGATATAATTAAACATGCACCCGATGGTCCTCTCTACATAACCAAATGTATCTATGACAAGCCCACTAATGGGATACTAATAGATCCCGCTTGTGGAGAGAATGTGATCATCAAGGAATTCCTACTTTTACATGAGCTCTATCAAGATCTATATGTTAAATTGAAAGCATGGATCAAGACACACAATGGTTTTGCTTGCCCTATGATTGGATCGATCACCTTACCATTGTAAATAGGACCAAAAACATTAGATGTCACATTCTCCATCATCCTGTAGTCAGACCAATTTTGTGTGAAGCTAGGCCACCCATGGCTTCGCTCCATGAAAGTTGTCCCTTCGGTTGTACATAAATGCTTAAAGTTTCTCTTTGACAATGAAATATTCACTATTCACCATAGTGGCTTCAACCCTTTGTCATCCAAATTAAATTTTTCCTTAGATGCCTTTTTCCCTGAGCCCGTGGAACCTATAAAACCATGAGAAGACTTCTTTTTCCTATCCTACCAAAAATTCAAAGCAAAGAAAATAGTCGAATTGTCTCTTTGAAACATGAACCCATCATCCTCTCAACCTACCATCCTTGACAGAACCATGCTTGAACCTAAAGAAGTCTCAAACAACCAAGACCAACCTAAGACAAAATCTTCACCTTACAAATGACCAAGAGACAATGAAAACAACGCAATCAAACCTCCTAGAATAATACAAGTTTACAAAGTCAAAGAGAAAGTGGTTGAACAACCTCCCGTGGTTCCTTCCATTCCTCCCCTTAGGGAAGAAACAAAACCCATGGTTGATCAACCCGCTCCTACACAAACACAACTTGAAAATAGAACTTAAAGAAACACAGGTGCTAAAGACCGAAGGTGTAGAAGTCATGCCCTTGCTCGTAGGCTACATGATGACTTAAACAAAGAAAATCAAGATCCAAACCTGATTGAAGTAATGCACGATGATTCTACCCCTACCCCGAAACAAAATAATCCAATACAACCACAAAAAGAGTTGAACTCTTCTATGGACATTATCCTTTGACCTCTTGTTGTGATTAATTTGGATGATGATGATGAGGTTGCTAAAATCGACGAAGAGGTGCATAATGAATTGAATACGTTGTTTTCCTCTTCCATGCGCTTAGATGAAAAATCTCTTACAAAGAGTGTTGAACCTGGTACTTCCCCTAGTTCAACACTTGCTCTTGTCCCTTTGGCTAGTTTCCTGCCTTTAGCATACAACGAACATGATTGGGAGGCAGATGACCTGCTCATAGGTTGACTCGCTTGTGCCTTACTAGTATTTTGCATTATTTCTTTTTCTTTTCTTTTGTGTGATTGCATGTGTGTAATGTGATCCCCCATGATGTTCCATTTGATGTTCTCTCTCTCTTTGTGAAATTCCTTTATTTGTACCTTCAATATTCTCTGTCTTCAATCTTTTACTTTTCACTTTTCACTCTTTTCACTTGTCTTGTGTTTTCCTTTTGGGGATGACGCAAGGTGTCAAGACATTTATGTCTCTTCCATGTTGACCCAAAAGGCTATTTCTTTATTTTCCCTCTCTTTGTGCCATTCTTCCAGTTCTATGTGTATTTGGGGGATGATGACAGTTCTGAGCTCTCTTGAAACATTGCAGTAATGAACATACTAACCCAAAATCCATAGATCCCTTATGTGTTTGGTGTTTTCATTTTGGGGGCAACCCCTCTCTTTTCTTTTTCTCTTACATGACACAACTTTACTTGGAAACATATGACTTGGCATAGGGCTTTCCAATTTGGCTCTCATGTCTTTTCTGTTTGCATCTATCATTTGCTACTTTAAGTAATTGTTCACAGTATGGTGCTTAGCAATTCCTTTAAAGTGGGGGCATGCATTGGCATTATTCTTTTGAATTTCATTTTTCATGGTTCTTGGTGTAGTGTTCTTATTTCATACGATATTTTTTTCGCTTTGTGGATGACATTGGGTGTAATGTCCTTTAGGAGCATGATCTATCTTAGCATATTACATTCCGCTTAGTTACTTGATGTGACACACTGCATCCCCTAAAGTTGTAAATTTTCTATTCTTTGATTGGTCCTCTCTTGGAGACATTAGGCACAATGTTCCATAAATTAAAGACCTCACATGAACTAAGCAAGAATCCTTTGAAAATTCTTTGCATGTCATTATATGGCCACCTTGCATAACACAACTTGCATGCCTCTGGAGCCATCATGTTTGTTCATGAGCTCCAAGCATACAAAGTTTTTCTTGCCTCATGAAGCTCAAAAATTGTTTTTGCATGGCGCCTTATTAAAGTTATCAGGGGGTCTAACTTTGGTATGGTTTGAGCGAGAAGCCCGACCGAGGAATGAATTTCCCCATAGCCATGAGTGTATGTTTCTCACCTTTTAGGACTTCTCACTTGGTGGAAAACCAGGAGTTCTATCACCTCAAAGTGAGTATGCATTTTTCTGGACAAACAACCTAGATCTGATCCACATTGCGATGGACAAACAGTTGAAGCTTGATAAATTTTCTTGTATCATTTTTCCTTTTCTATTTCTCATCTTTGACAGTGCATGCTTGTGCCTTGGGATGATCCCACAATACTGGTTTACAATTTTTGGCCAAACTGGACACTGAATTAATTTTTCTAACTAAATCTTCACTTTCAGGCACCTATAGTGGCTAAATTGTGAGGAATTTGAAGATGATGCAAACTAGTGATTTGTGAAATTTTTTCTGTAGATTCTAAATATATTTTTTTCAAAATTTTTGGAATTATATTGCACTTCTTTTTCCATCTCCTTCAAAAACTAGTTTTTTTTTAGTAAACACCATTTTTAAGGAGTGACGTTTACCGTATAACACAGCTTTTTTTCCATGAAGGATAAAATTATAATTTTTTCAAATTTAGATTTGTAACTACAATATCTAGTTCTTCCAATTGGTTTCATAGTTTTTTATTGAATATTTTTTCCTTAATCAAGTTTTGAAGTCAAACTGATTACAATTCAGACATAGGTGGACTGTATAACACAACCTTTTTTGTATGTATTGAAATTCATTGTTTTTTTGTTGGATCAAGGACTTCAATATATAGTGCACTCATATTTTTCAATTTTTTTTTTGATAATCCTCTATTTTTCCACATGTTCAAAACAAAGAGCTTGATTTTCGGTGAAAAGCCTACATTCACAAGAAATAAAAAATAAATATAATAATAAAATTAAATTTATTTAAAATTATACTTTTTGGGAAGCTTATAACAAAGAATACATACTTACAAAAAATAAATTTTAAATGAATTCATTTGATCCCCCAAAAGGTAAATCAAAAGTAGTTTTTTATCAACATTTTGATAGGCGTAAAGGAGACTCTATTATAGGTATGGTTTAAAACTAGCGGGGTTCTATCCAAGGGGGTTTTATCTAAGGTAGTTTGATCAAACCCTCTTCATTTGGAATGATTTAAATGGAAATTTTTAAGGCTTAAATCATTATATTTTTTAAAAATATGTTATTTCAACAAAAAATAGAATCTCCCAGAAATTGTAAACCAACTTTGTGGGATCACCCCTTGTTGTTATTCTTTACATTATTCTAATGTGTGTTCTTTTGTGCCCATGTTGGTTTTCCATGGGATCTTGATCTTGGGGCCTTGATCACCCCTCTTGATTGTTGTTGTCTCATCTTATTGACATTGGTACATTTGAACCCCTCTTGATGCATGATTGTCTACTTTAGTGTGAGTTTGAACCAGGTTCATCCTCTTACTAAAGTGGGGGCTAAATGTAGTGTAGAAAAATGAATCCCTTTACATTTTCACACTTGTTTGGGCCCTCCTTGTGGATTTTGGCTTAATGTTGCTTAATTTAGTGTTGCAATGTGGATAAAACATTCACATTAGGTCTTCGGACCTTGTGAACTAATGGATTTTAATGGTAACTTGCTAAAGTGTTGTGAAGTGTTGTAACACACTTTCACACTTCTCCAGGCTTGTCATTAATAATTGTACTTTCTTATGCTTTAATTGGCCCCATTTTTCATCCACAAGCCTCGTTTATTGCATCTTTTCAAGGATAATCCCGACACCAATCAATAACCAATCATAATTCAGGTGTTTCCGGCTTGTGTGTCCCAAATTTAGGGATTTGGGACTCATTCGCTACCTTGGGTGAATGGGTCCCACTTGGATATTTTGGCCCCAAACCAATTTTCACACATTTCTAAGCACTTTTGGTTTTTGGTCCCATACATTATGTCTGATGGGACTCATTTTCCACCTTGGGAAAATGAGTCCCATGTGACCAAAATTGAAATTTAATTCAAATTTCCAATGGGATTTTATCCTCCTAGATCTGATATCATCTTGTAGTGTTGTAATTTTGGGATTCTTGCATAATTAAGTATAAATACAAGGTTCCTTTACTCATATTCAACACCTAGCATTCAAGAGAGTTCACAAGAGCATTTGATAATTCACAAGAGCATTCAAAAGGCTTTCAAGGGTAGATAATCAAGCATTTTAGAGCAGCATTCAAGTGCCAATCATCATGCCAAAGATTGCATTTATCATGTTTGTTATTGTGCTAACAATTGTGATGTAAGGTTTATGATTCAAGCAAGATCAATTGTGACATCATTCAAGAAAGATTCAAGAACAACATCCATTGCAACCATTTCAAGCATATTTTCAACACCTTATTGCTAGGTTTTGGTGAGTTGCAACATTGCTATTTGTTCATTCATCATTCTCCATTCATATTTGCTTACTTTCAAGGTTTAATTACCAATAAGGGGTTTGACCAAGGCAAACCCCTATTCACTAACCCCAAAACATTTCCCCCTCTCCTTTGCATGTGATTTACAATCTTAGGTTGCATATTTCATAAGAAGCAATATTGGAGAAAAGTTTTGAAGTCATCAAAGTTGCTAAAAGCCTTGAAGATAATTGGAGATGGCCTACAGGTGGAAATTTGCAGTTTTAGATATAAGAATTAGTTAGGAAGAGCATAGTAGACCGAGAGGAATAGAATCAACTTTAGAATTTCTAGAAAAGCGAAAGTGGACTGATTCACCACAAGTGGTGAATGAGTCCCACTATACAGACCTGACAAATATTTTTATAGATCTGGATACCCTTTTGGTAGAAACTTGTTCATGCACATTTTCCCAGAAACTAGAATGATTCTCCCAGCTTGGTGAATGAGTCCCAGTCAGCCTTGATAGTAGACTTTTTAAGTGATCCAAACCTCCATTTTACCTTCTTCAATTTCCCAAGTGCACACTTTCCATTTTATAGTTTTCTATTGCATTTCTTCATCTTTTTAGGTCATTTAGAGTTAGTTTGCGTTCAATTAGGGTTTTGCATTTTACCTTGCATTTCATTATCTTTTCCAAGTTTACACTTGGTTGTGAACCCCTCATTAGATCATTTTCAGTCCCTAGAACAACTCTCTTGCAAGATTTCTTTCTCCTTTGCAAAGAAATCTCAAGGGTTTGTTCTTGAGTGAAAGTGAAAGTTGCCCCTTTCTAGGCCCCTAATCAAAGGGTGGAGAAAGTTAAAGCCCAATGTTATTCCTTTCAACATATAAGAAGGATGATTCTGAGGCGAAGAGGTTGATTCTTGATGGTGTTGAGGACCATATAGTTTTACATATCATAGATTTTGATACAACGAAGAAGATGTGGGATGCCATTCTGAATCTGCACTAGAATGCTACCACTAATCAGAAGCTGATTGTCAGAGAAAAGTTGAGGAATGCATGAATGAATAAGGGAGAAGATGTTATAAGTTACCTCACTATACTTAGACTTGTCAAGGATGAGTTGGCAATTGTTGGAGATAAACCAGATGACAATGAGCTAGTACGAATAGCCCTGAATGGGTTTAGTAAGCAGGGGGATGTCTTTGTTCATGTTATTAATGGACGAGACACCTTACCGAGTTGAGATTGACTATGGAGTGAATTCACTCAGGAGGAGCTTAGACTAAGTCTTGTCAGTGGAACTGACAATAATAGTTAGAAAAGTGAGGTGGAATAGGAAAACATTACCCTAGCAGGAAACGGGAAAGTGACAAAGGGGTATAGCAAAGGATCACATCCAAAGAGTGAGAAGGACATTTCTAAGATCTAATACTATGGTTTTCATGAGTTTAGACACTATGTCATCAATTTCCCACAAAGGAAGAAAATGAAAATAAAGGCAAGAAGTAGACGACACCTTCAACAAGTGCAAATGAGTTTTCTAGTAGAATGGAGAATGAGTTTGCACTCATAGCTTGCATGGTTAGCTCAACCTCATAGGGTGTTTGGTATATAGATAGTGGGGCATCATTTTATATGACAGGAGTTAGAGAGTGCTTCTCCAATTATAAGGAGGACATCAAAATCCAAATTTTTATGGGGAACATGTCCAAACTCAATCTAGTTGGGAAAGGGACTATTCTATTTTAGAGGGAGAATGTCAATTTGATTCCCATTCATGATGTGTTACATGTGCCAGGCTTGGGCATGAATCTGATTTTCATATCTTCCCTTCAAGATAAAGGCTACAATGTACTCTTTAGAGGGGCACATGTGTTAATCAAGCATAAGGATTAGAAATCACCCATAGCTATTGGAGTTAGGAGCGACCGACTTTATAGGTTGCAGTTTGATACTCATAAGGAACTTATGAGAAATAGTAATCCTAGAGATCAAGGAGAGCTATGGCGTAGGAGGATGGGCCATATACATCAAGGAGCATTTAATTTGCTTTGTGAGACAGTGATAGGTGTTCCAAAGGTGAGCATAAAACATGATGTATGTAAGGGATGTGTGTTGGGGAAGTTTGCAAAATAAACTTTTCCATGGAGTGACACCAAATCCAAGGGTGTTCTTGATCTAGTACACTTCGACATATGTGGACCAATGTCGAAGAAGTCTCTCAGAGGATATGAGTAATTTGTTACTTTTATTGATGATTTCTTGAGGAAGACTTGGATATACTTCTTGGAGAACAAGGATGAGGTCTTCAGTCATTTCCAAGAGTTCAAATCTCTTGTGGAGAATTTGAAAAGCAGGAAGATAAAGGTTCTTTGGTCAGACAAGGGAGGCAAGTACAAAGGGAAAGAGTTCTAGGAGTTCTGTACCAGGGAAGGAATCAAGAGAGAGTGGATCGTTCCTTGCAACCCACAATAGATTGGGGTTGCTGAGAGGAAGAATCATTCTATATCAGAGGTAGCAAGGGTTATGCTGTATGACTAGGATATGCCACATTACTTATGGGTAGAGGCGTGTAGTACAATAGTATACATACAAAATATGGTTCCACATAAGGTTTTGGGAAAGATGACACCAAAGGAGGCATTCTCAGGGAAGAAGCTAGATGTTAGGAACTTCAAGATATTTGGGACTTTGGTATTTTGAAACATTCTAGGACCTACACGTTCCAAGTTAGATTAGACTACAGAGAGATGGTACTTTGTGGGGTACAATGAAACCTCAAAGACATATCAGATATTTATTCTAGGGGCCAAGAGGATTATAGTTAGGTGTGATGTCAAATTCATGGAGGACAAGGCATTTAGGAGGTCTAGAGATTTTCCAGTAGATGATTAGAGTAAGCAGCTAGCAAAAGCTCCAAGGATCGTTCAATCAAATCTAGGGTAGAGAAGCACAAGTATAGTTACTAGTACAAGCATAGGCTCAGATGCTGAGAGTTTGTAGAGTATGGAGCAAAAGATGTAGAAAATCCAAGAGATGCATCAGAAAGACATGTAGGTTGATATTTCATCCTCTATAGTTGGCAACAGGAGCCATGAGGTTCAACTGACACAAGGATACTCAAGAGTTTGTGGGAGCTCCTAAGATGAGAAATAGATAGTGAACACAACCAACCAAGTATAATGACTATATGGCATTAGTCAGTCAATTGGTAGATAGCGATCCTTCCAACTATCAAGAGGCCACATAGCAGCAGGTGTGGTGAGATGCAATGGTTGAGGAATATACCTCAATAGTGCAGAACGATGTGTGGGAGGTGTTCCTAGACTAAAAGATAGGGCGGTGGTTGGATCACACTAGATCTATAAGATCAAGTACAATGCAGATGGTAGCATCAAAAAATACAAGGCAAGGTTCATGGCTAAGGGGTTCTCTCAGAAGGAGGGAATAAACTATGAGGAGACATTCACTTCGGTGGCTAGGTATACTTCTATATGACCCATGATCTCACTTGTAACATAGATGGGATGTCATATTCATCAAATGGATGTTAAGATGGTGTTTCTTAATGGTGAATTGGTAGAGGAGGTATACATAGAACAACCAGAGGGCTTTGTAGCACACAACAACAAAACCCACGTGTGCAGATTGAAGAGAGCTTTGTATTGACTCAAGCAGGCTCCCAGGGCATGGAATGAGCTCATTGATAGATACTTGTAGGGAATGGGATTCATGAAGAGTGAGGTGGATGCTAACCTCTACTACTTGGTGGTTGGGGGTGAGGTTCTCATTCTTATTCTATATGTGGATGACTTGTTTTTAATAGGTTCACTGGGGCTCATAGAGGAGTGCAAGAGGGACCTTACAACAAAGTTCAAAATGAAGGATTTCGGGCTTATGCACTACTTTCTAGGCATGGAGGTGTGGTAGACAGATGGAGAGATTTTCCTTGGACAAGGGAAATACATCAAAATCTTGAGGATTGTAGAGCCATGTCTACTCCTATGATCATGAATTGGAAGAAGGTAAACTCATCCAGGGAGAAGGATGTAGACCCCACCTTATATAGACAGTTGATTGGCTCTCTCATGTATTTGGTCAATACCAGGCTAGATATATCCTTTGCAGTAAACTCTCTTAGTCAGTTCATGGTTGAGCCGAAGAGAGTGCATTGGAAAATGGAAAAGCATGTGTTGTAGTATTTGTGTGGTACAATCGAGTATGGGATCATATATGCTTGAGGTGATGGTATTAGGTTGATAGGCTATACTGACGTAGATTGGGCATGTAGTACAATAGACAGGAAAATAAATTTGGGGTGTTGCTTTGGTTTGGGATTAAGAGTTGTATCTTGGTACAACAGGAAGTAGAAGTCCATGGCTCTAAGTTTTGCAGAAGCAGAATACATAGCAACTAGCATGGTGACATGTGAGACTATATGGCTTAGTAAGTTGTTGGTAGCCTTGATTGGTCAGAGGGTTGATACTACAATGATACACTGCGACAATCAGTTTTGCATCAGATTATCTAGTGAGAATCTAGTGTTTCACAACAAGTCTAAGCATATAGACATCAAGTATCACTTCATCAGGGATTGTGTACATTAAAGGATTTTTTTAGCTACACTATATACCTACAAATCAGCTAGTAGTAGAAATTTTGACAAAGACATTGGGGAAGGAGAAATTCATCTTCTTGAGAAATAAGTTGGGTGTTATGCAGAACACGTTCCTTGCTAAGAGGGAGTGTTAGTTTGTGTAGCTTGAACAAGTGTCTCCATACCCAGGAATATTAATTAATTAATTAATTGATTTCTCTAGAGACTTCTAGAAAGTGGTTAGTTAGGATTAGTTAGAGTTCAGATAATATTAGCCATCGATTAAGATTAAATCATGGCCATTGGTTTCTCAATGAGAAGATTATAAAAGGGGATCAAAGGACATTTGGAGAAAACATACTTGAGAAATATTTGCAGTGATAGAAAATAGATTTTCAGTGATAGCAAGGGCGCAGTGATAGCTTTGGAGACAACAACAGTGGAATTTTAGCAGGAGAAATTGAGGGAAGAATTTTCAGAGAAGAAAAATATTGTTGGAGCTCTGCTAGTAAGAGGCAAGCAACTTATGTATTCCTTGATTTGTTGAAGTTTAATAAAATTCCTTAAATTTGTTGAACTGGTTTTCCATTCAGAGTTTTTCCAAGGATGATTTGTCCAAAAATATATGTTTATTGTTTTGCATATTTTCTTCTTTGTTCCTGTGATTTTATTTGTAAAATTGCAGTTGTGTTATTTTTCAATATTTGCTTTGAATTAATTTTTAGTAGTCAAATAATCTATATAGATAGGAGATTAATAATCAGTAATTGTAATAGAATTTTCACACAGATCCCTTCCAAGTGTTTTTGTCACTTGGAGAAAATTTTGTGCATGGATGTAAATCCACGCCCCAAATTCCAATGATAGTTGCAAAGAAAATAAGTGATGGTCTTTTGATACATTACACTTGGTAAAATCCAACGTTGTCCCTCAATCGAACCTCAAAAGACAAGGCCAAAAATACAAAGTGGTTGTAGGGGTCATGGTGTTTGATAACGTCTTTCCTATTGTTGATGACAATTTTACTCGCAACAAACAGGGCAGATCAATTCTTCACATACAAGACTGCAAAGAGCCTATCCTTCTTGAAAAATATGGAACAAAGACAACCTAAAAGGGGATTCTGCATTAACAGGGAAAATATTGGCTTTCATTCAATAACAAGTCTTTGATAACTAGGTCATGGTTGCACTAGGGTCGCTCTTGGACCGTACTGATGTGATATTGCTGTTAATCTCAAAGGGACTATTGTTATGAACTCAATATTTTAGGAATTGAATTTTCAATTGGATCATTGGGTTCAAGCATCATGAAATCAAAAGATTTTCTATAACATTTCATGAACATCATAAATACTTTGCTATCACTTAAGTAGATTTAGCATTAAGCATTCAACAATTTTATGGAAAACAAAAGATTTTCAATAAAATTTCATCTATTCATTTGAATTTTGGAACATTTTCAAGAATTTAAACATCTACTCTAAAATAAAGCATAAAAAATACTAAAAATTAAAACTTTCTCTCGGTTATTCTCCATGGATGCCCCAAAGAATCAATTAAAATGAAACAAACTACTTTATACTTCACTAGCTTGCTTCACAACTACATATAAAATGGTGCAAGATTTTAAAGAGAGGGGTTTCATTTCTAGACACTGAGTAGGTTCTGTATGCACCCTTAAATGGCACAACATACAGTCTTGTTCGACTGAACTAATAAAACCAACTACAAAAGATACTAAGATAGGTAGCTATCTAATAATCTATGATATTAATCAATGTCTATGTGCATACAAAGTTTTACATTGGAATGGTTCAGAAAATAGGAAAAAATAACAAAACTTAAAAGTTTATGCTCCTCCGACATCCACAAATTTTGAACTTAAAATAAGAAAAGGGATCCTTTAGCCTTTTATAGAACACAAGGCTCAAAAAGGATAAGACAAATACATGAGAGGAAATCCAAGGGACCAATCTCATCAAGGCACGTGGAATGTAGTGACCAATAGGAGAATTGTAATCGAAGTCAATGGAAGTAAACTCCAATTACACATTGAAGCTCTTCGGGTGTTAATCTTTAATCTTCACTAGAATGATACTTCGAATCGGGATAGTGTGTAGGGACTTCCCATACATTCAGAATTTGAACAAGTAGGAAATTTTCCCCCACACATTGCTTGGCTCTGGTTCTATCACTCTCAAGAATGGGCTTCCTCAGAGGTTGGCGCTTTTCATCAGCCGCATGTGAAATACCGGGATCCCCATCATTCCTATGGATTCAAACTCCTTTGCCAATAGTATCCCAAAATAATTGAACCGAAATGAATATGATTCTATCCATGATTCAAGTTTTCCTAACCATCCATACCCGAACTTTGCATCACAATCTGCATCTCCTGCAATCACAAATTCCACACATTAAATCCCTTGAAAAGAAAGAAAAAAAACATTCGTAACATCTCATGTAAATAAAAACATTATTCAAATGTTAATATAAAAATCATGTAATTAACATAGTTTTGAGCATAACATAAATCCTCACATATATACTGGATTATCAGAATCATTAGATAAACTTAAATTTTTTAGCATATTCACTTCGCATTACAACCCAGTACTTGGTATTCAACTTTACCCACTAACTTTCTCAGACCACGATTATACCAGAACTCCATCATACTAGACTCCTTCATACTGGACCAGAGCCTTCCATTCAAACTCACATTTCTTTTTACCTTTCACATGTTTTCGATACCCGATATTCGATGCCCGAAACACTTACATTACAAAGTACTTTTTATTATCAAATATTTCTCTTTTCTCTTCATTTCCGGTGATCTTTCAATTTGCTAGCTCTTGCCAGAAGAGTTATTTTTTTTTTCACTTTGGTCCCCAAGTCTTTTTAGTCTTGGGGCACGTTGTGAGACCACACAACAACTTGAAATTAAATCACCCGTTGCAAATTAAAATTTATACATATTTTAAAATGATAACTTTTACCTTTACCTAGATTCTGACATAAAGAAGTAAAAATCCATCGGAAACATCTATGTGTGCTCTTATTAATTCCAGTTTTTGGAACTTAGTGAAAAGAATCAGTTCATTAACATTGAACTACATAATATAGAAATCCTCCAAAGCCAACTAGGGATAGAGCCTTGTTGCCAATCAAGTGTTCATAGCCCCGACAAGGTTATCTCCGTAATTCCCCCAAACATAGCTCTACTGCCAGTCAGGCGTCTATAGCCTCGGTAGAGTTATTTGGATAACCTAAAGAGTTGATATCTCTTTTTTTTTAGATATAGCAATGATAGCTCATTTTTTAACTTTTGATATTTCAACGATAACTCATTTATCAACTTGCAAGCAATGAAGCACCATTATTAGGTTGAGAATTACAGTGGTAGTGAAGGTTACTTTTTGATTTTTCATTCAATGCAAATCCCTTCATCAATTCACTACTTCCCAAAAACTCATTTAATGATTTCCTGTAAGTGTGTGTTTCCAGCTAAATTTCACTAATTTATGCCAAATCCTAGCTAACTGTAACTTGCTATATGTTAGAAAATATGCATAAATTAAAATTTAGCAATAGACAACTTAATCACTAAATTTAAATCTAAATTTAGAAACATTAGTTACCACCCTTCTGATTAAATTTTATGGAAACCACAAAAATTTTTGCTAGCAATTTCGACCTAACGGTGTTGCACGTCATTAATGGATCAAAAATGTTATGAATACCTTGAAGCACAATCACATTATTCTACATTAAATTTGCATGCCTTACTTTGCACATATTTTCTTCTCAATTTACTCAGGTGATGATGTGTACTGCCTTGCCGGTTTCATTTTCCTTTATATTCCACACAGATAAGCACTTCCATAATTAATACAACTCTTAAAAAAAATGAAATGACCACTATTAATTTCAAAATCTTCAACTTGCTTGATTTGCAATCTTTGTACTGCTCAAATTTGAAGCAATTTATCACCAAATATGTGCGAAGAATTAATTTTATTTAACCTTTTAACTTTGAAGATAATTATCCAGCTGCCACCTCACTTACGATTTACTAATTTTTTTTTGTTGCTCAAGGCAACTATGTACCACAACTTTCTTATGACTCTCTATAAATTCTGCATTTCTTCTCAAATTCTTCACACTTTTTTTTTCTCTCTTTTTGTTTAATTTCTGTAATTCTGCTCTATGCATTTGCATTTCCTTCTTAGCCATGGATACTCCAATTTGTTTAGGCTGTTCTCGTAGACAAAATGTTTTCTTAGGGAGCATCACATCACAAAGGCTTGAAAAGGTTTTCTTCATTAGGAATTCCAGTTTTACTGTGCCAAATTTATGCTTAGTCCTTGGGGAAAAGTATGTTGCAACCAACCACTACTTTTGCTTCTATTATGATATATAGCTTCTCACTTTGTAGCGTCGCTTCTAGATATTGGGCTACCTATTGAAGACGTTCGTGCTGCTGCTAACTTGATAGTGAAGCCTAAATTCCTGGAAAATCTGGATACCATTTTATCTATTGTACATCCAACCATTGGGATTCCCTCCATGGATGATATTCCTCAGTTCTTGGAACATGGGGAAGTGGTTCCACTTTGGCCTTTTCTTACTGATCTCCATATCCAAGACTTTGAAGTTCACCGGGAACTCACCTATATAGGGTATTTAGCCCTAATAGAAGAGGCATCCCATATCAAATGAATGGCTACTACCATTTGCAACTTTTCTCACTCTTTTTGACCTTTTAATTTTATGAAAGAAGGATTTTCGATACCTCATGTATATATGTGATATACATACATACATACATACACATACATATATATATATTTTGGTACATTTTAAAGCGTGTTTTACTGTGTATGGTTTTATTATTTTGCTTAAATTCACAGTTCAATTTTACAAATTTTTGAATTAACTCTCATGTGTAAGATCTAAGTTTGAGCAGAATTTTCTAATGCAGAGGCCAGACAAAAAGAAAAGAACAAAAAATGAAGAAAGAAAACAAAATGAAAGCAAAACCCTAAAAAAGCAAACTAACCTTAACTACCCTAACTCTAAAATAACAAAAGATTAACTCTAATAAGATTTATTTCAATTTCTACAGCTATTTCTTCTATAGTTTTGGTACGAATTACAACATGTTTATCTTTAAATTCACTAATCAAAATTTTTAATATTCTATTGTAATAATGGATTATCTTAAATTTTCTGCATTTAAACAACATAAATTCAAAAGTGTACTTACCCATAATTTGGCTCATATGCATGAAAAAAAACTCATAAGAGATTGATTGCACACATTTCATTTTATGCGACCATATCTACCTTCTTCCAACCCTGGTCCATTTTCATGAACGACTGCGTCTATTTCTCTACTTCCTCCTCTAAAAATTTTCATGTCTTCAGCCCTGTCTTCACTTTGCATTTTGTTAGACCAAGATATATCACTATTTATATTGCTATCAGAGAGAGAAAAAGTAAAAATTTGATATTCTGTATCTCATATAAAATCAGGAAAATTTCTTTTTATAGCTTGTGAATTTTTGACTTGGAACAAAATACATGCATTTCCCGCTCGTTTTTCCCGCTTCTTTTCATTATTTGCATTTTCCATGTGTAAGGGGAATGATGATTCATTAATCTCATTTCCTCGTTTGTGATGAAATATTTCTAAATCTCAACATTCTCGCCTACTTCCCTGCAAAACATTAGGATTTTCTTTATAATAATCACAGTTTTCCAACTGTTTTGATGTATTTGTTAATTTTTTAATATTTCCAATTCCACTAGGGTAAAATGTTTTTCTCGTTAACAATAGGTTTCTTTTAGTAGTTAAAATTTCCTCTGTTAATGGAATCACTTTACTTATTGCTAAACTTACCCTAGTTAAAAAAATTCACGTTTGAGTTCACCATGATCAGTCGTATCATGAATTTTACACTCGGTGACTCTTCTAAAAGTGAATAAACTCAAAGGATACAGTTTCTGGTTAAAGATTTTCCAATTTTTTTTGACTTCCATACTAAAAATCCATCTTGCATTCAATTTTTCTCATTTACAAGCTCCTCACTAAACTCATAATTAAGGTTTCAAAGTATAAATCTCCAATTCTAGAGAATAAAACCTAAAATATCAAACATGGCCCTCCTTCTAGTGCCAGTTCCTATTGACAATGATTTTACTCACAACAAACAAGGCGAATAAATTCTTCACAGACAAGACCATAAAGAGCCTATCCTTCTTGAAAGATATGGAACAAAGACAACCTAAAATGGGATTCTTCATTAATAGGGAAAAGATTGGCTTTCGTTCAATCCCAAGTCTCCAATAACCAGGTCGTGGTTGCACTAGGGTCGCCCTTGGGTACTAATGTGATATTGCTATTAATCTCAAAGGGACTATTGTTATGAACTAAATATTTTAGGCAATGAATTTTCAATTGGATCATTAGGTTCAAGCATCATGAAATTGAAAGATTTGCTGTAACATTTCATGAACATCACAAATACTTTGCTATCACTTAAGTAGATATAGCATTAAACATTCAAAATTTTTATGGAAAATAAAAGATTTTCAATATAATTTAATCCGTTCATTTGAATTTTGGAAAATTTTCAAGAATTTAAACATCTACTCTAAAATAAAGCATAAAAAATACTGAAAATTAAAAGTTTCTCCCAATTATTCTCCATGGATGCCCCAAAGAATCAATTAAAATAGAGCAAATCTCTTTATACTTCACCAGATTGCTTCACAACTACATATAAAATGATGCAAGATTTTAAAGAGATGGGTTTCATTTTTGGACATCAATTAGGTTCTGTATGCACCCTTAAACGACGCAACATATAGTCTTGTTAAAGATGCTGAACTAACATAACCAGCTACAAAAGATAATGAGATAGGTAGCTATCTAATAAGCTCTGATATTAATCAAATTCCATGTGCATACAAAGTTTTATGCCAGAATGGTTCAAAAAATAGGAAAACATAATGAAACTTAAAAGTTTATGCTCCCCCAACATCCACAAATTCTGAACTTAAAGTAAAAAAGGGGATCCTCTGGCCTTTTATAGAACACAAGGCTTAGAAAGGATAAGAAAAATACATGAGAGGAAATCCAACGGACCAATATCATCAAGGCATGTGGAATGTAGTGACCAATAGGAGAATTGCAATCAAAGTCAATGGAAGTAAACTCCAATTACACATTGAAGCTCTTCGAGTGTTGATCTTTAATCTTCACCAGGATGATACTTCGAATCAGGATAGTGTGTAGGGACTTCCAATACATTCAAAATGAACAAGTGGAATTTTCACCCCCACACATTGCTTGGCTCTAGTTCTATCACTCTCGAGAATGGGCTTCCTCAAAGGTTGGCACTTTTCATCCACCGCATGTGAAATACCAAGATCCCCAACATTCTTGTGGATTCAAACTCCTCTGCCAATAGTATCCCAAAATAATCAAATTGGAATGAATATGATTCTATCCATGATTAAAGTTTTCTTGACTGTCCATACCTAAAATTTGCATCGTAATCTATATCTCCTGCAATCACAACACATTAAATCCCTTGAAAAGAAAGAAAAAAAAACATTCGTAACATCACATGTAAATAAAACCATTATTCAAATGTTCATATAAAAATCACGTAATTAACACGCTTTTGAGCATAACATAAATCCTCACATATATACTAGATTACTAGAATCATTAGATAAACTTAAATTTTTTAGCATTTTCACTTCGTAGTACAACCTGGTACCCGGTATTCAACTTTACCCACTAATTTTCTTAGACCTCGGTTATATCAGAAATCCATCATACCAGACTCCTTCATACCAAACCAAAGCCTTCCATTCAAAATCGCATTGCCTTTTACCTACCACATGTTTCCGGTACCCGGTATCTAGTGCTCGAAACACTTACATTACGGAGTACTTTTTATTATCAAATATTTCTCTTTTCTCTTCACTTCTGGTGATCTTTCAATTTGCTAGCTCCTACCATAAGAGTTATTTTTTTTCACTTGGGTCCCCAAGTCTTTTTAGTCTTGGGGCGTGTTGTGAGACCACACAACAACTATGTATAGGGGAGAGGGGCTAGTAGTTGTACAGGGTTCAATAGTCATGCAGTCAATTGTGATTATAATACCCAGTCTTACTACATATTTATACTATATATTGTAAATAAATAGTCCAAATGTAAATTAAAAAATAATCAAATGTTGATCAAAAGTGGATCCATACTTGAACACATGAGAACCTCTGAATGTTATATAGAAAAATAATAAATACATTCATGGAGAAGTGAAATAAGTATTTTTTTGTCTCAAATAAAATATCATAACTACCCACTATAAGTGTGTCATTTAAAAAATAAAATATTCATTTAATAAAGTAAGACACATGTAAACAAGTATTGTTATCATAGTGAAAAAATATTATTCTTATGTGTACAACTATTGATCCGATTTAGGATCTAAGACGATTGCTTAAAGAATGCATAACAATTACAATTCCAATCTCCAAATTACTAAAATGAAATCAACACCATAACATAATTAAACTAATGGAATTGAGAAAAAGACAGAATTTAGAAGGAGACAAGAAAGAGAAAATGCAAACAGCTTGATAACAGAGTTCGTCATAAAAATGACTATGTCTCCGGGTCCCTCTCCAAAGAGTTGACCAATCCGATTGATATCTTCAAAAATTCGGCATTACAATAGCTGGCAAGCTCTTCCCTTCAAGCACGACGGAATTCCAGCATTCTCTCGACGTACAGGAAAGCAAATTATCTCCCAAAACGCTCTAAGTCTCCAACACTTGAGGAATTTTCAATTGCCCCTCTAAGCCTCTAATCTCCCCTTTTTATACAAAAAATTTACTCAATTTGGTTAACAACCAAATGATTTACAAAATCAACCTTATCTCTCCATTTTTACATAAAAATCTTAATAATCTCCTTTACATAGATAAATTAACAATAATATCCCCCTTTAAAAATTCCAAGCCCCTAATTTTATTCTTTCTGGACATTTGTTGTTACAAAATAAATCTTGATTTATTTTGTTGGGGTGGCAAATTTAATAATTTTAGGAAAAAATAATAAAAATCTCCTTAAATTTGGGGATTCCACCTTTATGGAAGGCTCCCCACAAAGTGTGGGCTACCCCCATGTTAGGTGGCGCCCCCACTTTAGGTGGGTCAGCCCCCATAACATGGGTGGCGTTCCCACATAATGTGGGTCGCCCCCCATGTGTGGGTGGCTTCCCACATAAAGTGGGCGCCCCCCTTAATGGGTGTGTTTTATCCCACTTTTTTAGGAGTTTAATTTTATACCTTTTTTACATTTATTTTATTTTGATTTTTATATATATATTTTTTCCAAAATATTTTCCAAATGGAGGATTGAGGAGATGACAAGTGTCAAGGGCTGATTGGCCGTGGTGCTGACTGGGCATTGACGTCATCAGGTTGACCCAGATTTTGACCATTTGTAACTTCGTCATACGGACTCCGTTTTTCGTGAAACGAACTTCGCCGGAATCGTGATGATGAGCACTACATAATGGTGTTGACTTTGGCCGATTTTGACAACTTTGATTTTTGCCCTTTTTCTGGCCTTTTTTTAAGGGTTGACCATAGGTTTGACCTTACATATTTTGAGCTTCGGGACTCTGATTGACTCCGTTCGAGTTGCGTTGGAGTCAATATTTCACCCTCTTGCTGATAATACCGATTCTAAAGATAAAAGAGAAACTTCAATTTTTGACGAAGATACTCCGGATCAACTATTGGGGTAGCAATGTACAAGTATTGGAGTATTTTATATTGATAGTTTGTCCTATCACAAATATAAAAGGTGAGCACAAAAAATACCATGTATTTTCCCATTAAATGTGAAGGATTTTCAAAAATTTTTAGTGTTCAACTATTGGTCCATTTTTGTTTGATATAAGTTATATTTTAAATAATTATTTGTTGTTTTTGTAACAACAAATAATTTTTTTGTGTTCAACAATTAGTCCATATGTGTTGAATATAAAAGCTAGAGATATCAAATATTTATGGTTACCAATAGGTATTTGGTCCATTTAGGTTGCATATTAATTTTATTTTAAATAAAAATATGATATTTTACAAGCAACAAATGATATTTTTTTTGTTCAACTATTGGAGGTCCCATGATTAAGTTTGGGTTGAAGCTTTGAAAAAGTCAAAATTTAGACACTTCTCAATAGATGTGCTAATGTGGAAAGTTTCATGATGAGTCACACCTCCAAACCTTATTTATAGATAGATAAGAGGTGAGTCCGTATTTAAAAAAAGAAAGAAAGTTCTACAACATTCCAGTCAATTGCTACATGCTGACAAAGTTAGCCCGCACGACTACTGGCCCCTCTCCCCTAAACTAATTCACCTCACAGCTTTCCAGTATCCTAAATAGCGCTGATATCATGTGAAAACTAGTGATACACAAAGATAAATAGCAAGCACAATGAAACAATATTGCATAATATTTGATCAAATAGATTAGGCAAACAAGTGTACATAAATAGGCAAGAGATTTCAAGTAAAGTGGTGGCAAGTTGCCTACCTCAAATGACAAAAAAGGTGTCAAACGTGAGTTGAAACCTCTCAAGACACCTATCATCATTGACATCTCACTAAGAAAGGGTCAATGAACAACTAACAAGACTTGAGTACAAGCCAAGTGTATGCAAAATGCAATAGAGTGTAATATATACACTAACAGTTTTCACTAGGCTCTCCCTTGACTAGAAATAATTTCTTCTTAAAAAAATTCAATTGTGCAGTTTGAACTTAGCCCACACAACTATTAGCCCAAAATTTTGGATACCTCCTCAACATAATATTTTGATTGGCTTTGATTCTAGATGAAGCAATATAGCAACAATACAAATAATAATGATTATTAGATCATATAGAACATAAGTATGTAGAATATCCAATTATGTTGATAGAAAATACATTCACATGTATCCAAACCATATTAGTTAATAAGAATTCATAATATACATAAGTCAAATAAGGTCAATGGATGTTATTATTTTCAAACTTATGCCACATAGCAACTAGTTCATGTTGTTACAACATGTTTGAAAGTTAATTTATAGGAATAATAAGTATTATAATCCAAACAAAATTTTATGTTAAAAACAAAACAAAAAATAGATCAATATCAATGGTAGCATAAAGATTGGTTTGCAAAGCACAAAATTATCAAATAAAGAAGTGTAGTGTATGGAATTTGATCCAATAGAGAGAATACCAATCCTCTTTATTAAATAATATTAATGGAAACTACATTAGGATGAATTAGTTCTTAGTGAATAATTTTTTTATAATCTAATAGGAGTAAATTATCTATCTAAACTTGAGAAAAATAATATTTTATAATAAGTTAAAAAATAATGAGAAATTAAAATTATTTTTATAGAATTATAAATTTTAGATTTAACAAGTTAAATACAAAATTATAAATGTAAAATAGATAGGAACTTGGAAACTAGATCTAGGAGTTGTTGTTGAGGTCACTAGTGAATTGCACTAGAATCTATATGCTAGGAGTGACTAGATTTTTCTTCTTCCTCATATAACATGCACAATCTACACAAAACTGAAACAAATACAATTGAGAAGATCACCAGGTAATAACATAAAATGAAATCTAGCAATGTTTAATATACATATTCAAAATGAAATAATAAAAAAATAAAGAGAGAAAATATTAGCAAACTCTCACATGGTTGAATATATTAATTAATAATGACTTGTAGTTGCAAGAGACAAAAAATGGTTGGGGTTGTATAGGACCTTTTCAAGAACAATTAAACCCCTATTTTGGTCTTTTGACCTCCACAACAACCAAAATATAGAAAATTGGTAAGATAGAGTGTGCATTCCTATCCCAAGTGTGTCTAGGAAATGAAATAGCCATGAAAAGACAAATAGAGAAATATAGAATGAAAATGAGAGTGCTAGTAAGTAAGAAATGAGATCCTAGGTGCCAAAAATAACAACAATTGGGATTCTACAATAATAAAATGAACAATACAATAGGAATCTAGAGAAAAATAATGATACACATATCCTCCCAAGCTTGTTGAGACCAACGGAGGAAATTTTTTTATTACATAATGTTGCTAAACTTTCTAAGAGATTAATAAAATTATTGAGTCTTCACATACACTTCATCAATGATAGTAAAATCCTCAAAATATGGTAACAATAGTGTAGAATGTTGAGAGAGAATGAAAAGATTGTAAGATAGAATGATATGGAGAGGAATATCAAGTGTAAAATAAAAGATAAATTCAAAAATAATTAGGAGAGAATATGAAAAGATGGTGATTCGTTAAAATTTATCTTAAGAAATTACTATTGAACCGATCAATTTGTAGATGGAAAAACACTCAGAAATGGTTGCACAATGAGAAACTATCATGAGATGTTAGTGCATTATGAAAATTTCTACATATCATGCTATTGTCTTAATAGTTTTAGCTTTGGAAAACATGAAATATAAGAAAATCATAAAGTTAAGATAGTTGTAACATTAGTTTGTACAAAAAGGACCATAGGAGGCAAGGCCTTGACACAATGGGTGGAAAAAGGCCAAGAAAAGGATTAAAATGAGCCTAAAACACACTAGGGTAGATGAACACCAAAGTGAGCTCAAAACATAATATAAACTTACTGTAAGGGTAAGCAATTTTTAACATTGCAATGAAAAGAAAAGATTGTAGAATTCCACAGATTACAATGGTGCAAAAATTTATTATATTTTTTACTTAGGAATAATAAAAAAAACTCTAATTATAGTCTTGTGCAACCAAATGTGAGGAAATCTACAATAGATTAGCAATAAAACAAAAAATGTATAAAATAAATGTTTGAATTGAACATAATATATTTTGTATTAAAATAAATAAAACTTCATTATAGAATATCATTGGCCTCTTTGAGGCGAAAATCTCCTTTGGACAATTCTCAATAGAATATAATTTATGGATATATAAACAATAACCTAAGACCTATATTTATACTAATTCTATTGAAGGCAACTATTATTTCCCTAACATATGGGATTATTCAAAATAGATCAAGGGATAACTTACAAAGAAAATAAATCTAATGCTTTTATTACAATAAAGAGAGAGTTAGGACTAAGATACCCCCCACCCTTTAAAAAGAGCTCTAGTACCATTTATGAAACAAACCTCATAATAGCTTAAGAGTAAAAGATGAAATACAAGGGATAAGTGCATGAAATTGAACACAATATATTTTGTATTGAATTCAACATAACTTTGTTACAAAATATCACTAGCCTTTTCAAGGGGGAAAATTCTTTGAGTAGTGCTCAATACAAGATAATAATTTGATGCATAAGCAATAATCTACGACCTATAATCATACTAATTCTATTAAATCTTTAAACTAATATTTTTCAAGCACATTTAATTATTCAAAATAGCTTAATATATAACTTACAAAGAATATATGCATCTAAATCCTTTATTACAATGAAGAAAGAGTTAGGACTAGGGGCTTCTAATACCCAAGCCCTAGAAAATATGAGTGTTCTACATAAGATTTATAAGAATTTAGAATGAAAGATGTTAATTTCATGGGTTTGTCTTGGATTTTGTTGTTGATAAGATTACTTAGATATAGTTGAATTGGACCTAGACAAAAAATAATTTATTATACAATAATCTTGAGTTGACCCTCAAAATTATAAGAATTTAGAAATATATAGAAGAGAAATTACACGTTACATAGTATGATTATCCGTTGTTAAAATTTTCCTATTTTCTACAAACATCAAGAAAACAACTAAATTAAATGTAAAGGACACAAACTCACATCTCATGGAGTCATACCTAGAGTCATACCTAGTAAGGGTTTATCTCAAGAAAACAACTAAATTTTCCTATAAGCTCTTGTCATAGAATGAAACATGCCTTGCACATTCTATTATGGAATTATCAAAATAAAAATAAAAATTTGACATGTCCTTACTTATCTTGATACCTACTACTAAAATAAATAAATAGATAACACTTACCTTAACTTTTTATAAATAAATAAATTGTACTACCGATATTCCTACAAGGTTTTAAAACCCCAAGTCATCCAAACAAGGGCTACAAACATAACTTATGAGGGATCTGAATATAACAAGTGCCCCACAGTGATTAGATTCTCACCTTTGAAATATTGTTCTAGTATAATTTATTTTATTTTGTGGTGTAGGAAATCTATATTATTGTTGTTGAAGAATGCTTGTAATGTGTTTGAATTTGTACATTATATTCATTGATTGATATTAAATTTAGAAAGAAACTATAGTAGATCATCATTGAAGTGTAGCAAAAGTAGCACTTGACCAATGTTGTCAAATATTCTAGACACGTTTAACTAGGTGAAGTATATAAGAACTATATTCCTTAGTAGATATCCTTGATAAAATGATGATTTGCTATTATTAATGAGAATTATAACATCTTAAAGGATTTCCATTGCATCACAAGGAGCTTTCTCCCAAATCAATACATAGAAATTAAACAATGATCAAATGTAACAATCTCTATCATGTAAATGCTTCTAAAATGAGTGTGCAGAACACTAATTGAAATGTGTGAATGTGAATGATAATCTAATTTAGCTATCAAATTATACATGATTAAGGTAAATACAAGAACATAACAATATATCACACAAATTTATGTTCAATGAGCCTTACACAATAACTATTTACATTTAATTTTAATCCATTTATTAAAAAAAAATCGCATGATCTTATATACATATCTTATAATTTTTCACTGACAAAAATAATTTTATATATCAACTATAAATAGAAAAAAGTAGTTGTTACAGTAATATAGCGAAGGGAGATAAGATAACTCCCATGATCAAGAGCACAAAATTCCTTTTTATTTAGTCCGCTAAACACTTTAGTATTAAATTCTATGATGCATTATTCGGGTCGAATGGAGATCTTGGGTTCAAGCCCTACAATGATTTATACTTTTTAGCACACAGATGAATTAAATGAGCACGTGACCTCCCGTGGATCGACATGATTATCCAGATGGAAAGGATGGACAATCGTGGCTGGATGCAACTTCCAATACAAAATGTCAGAATGTACAGGTAAAGTATAATAAATAATGAATAAAATAAATAATTTTCATTGTTATAAGTATTCCTGTTAACCAGGGACTTCATAAAAAATGTACCCATGGACAAAAAAACCAACTCAGAATCTTATAGGGATTTTTGTTCAGAATCATTCACTTCAATTTATGTTGTAGTCGTTGCCCCTTGTAATCAACATATCTATTTGGAAAGTACAATAAATAATAAATAACCAATTTTCATTATTGATTACTGTAGTATTCAAGATAAGCATGGACTAATTAAAAACATGTGCTCAGATAAATTTTTGTCTCAATGTTTGCAACTAGTAGCCATTCAGTCGTGCTTGAAAATTTAAGTGGATATAAACGTTTTTAACATGAAGAAAAAAATAACCATTGAGACAAGAGAGCATCCCTCATCCCTCATCCTATTTAAAACAGAAGGAAGAAGTGCAATTAGTGTGCATTGCAATCCACCATGGCCATGGCTATAATCAGCATCTCTGCAATTCTTCTTAGCGTTTCTGTATTGCTATTGTTACCATTATCAGAAGCTTTTATTTCTGCCCGGCTTGCGCGCAGAATCTCTACCATCAACAGAGAAGGGCGGTACTTTGGCTTAGTTATTCCCAACACCTTCGAAATGAATCCTCTTCTCCAACCTCCTACCTTTTTGGCTAACGATCACCATCCTTATGTCGATATTTCTGGTAAGTGACCAGCCAGGTTGTTTATATTTTGTTCTCTATACTGCTTCTTTCTAAAATTTAAATGAATTATGGGTCAGTGTGCAAAGAAAATTTGAGCCATAGTCCTATAATGTATAAATATAGATAAAGGTCTAATATACCCATTATTGTTATACTACAACTGAGTCACATATCTATTGGAGTTGTATGTTATCTCATCGCAGTGATGGGTTTGAATCTAAGTTAAGTGTTCCATCTTACCATTATACCAGATTTAATTTGTTCTGTTAAATAACAGTAATTATTGAATAATATGGTATTGTCTTTTGCAGGGCGAAGGTTTCACATTGGGACAGTTACGAACCGCAGCGTCATTGTGGTCATGACAGGACTAGGAATGGTAATATATCATGCGCATAGCCCTTTGGGTCAGCTGGTTCATAATTGAAATAAAAAATGTGATCTGAAATTCTTTGGATTTAAAAAAAAAAAAAAACAAATATGCAGTCAAGAAACATGCCTGACATTTAAGTGGGTTCTAAGGTGTCTTGAGATGGTCAGTTTACCAGTTTGGTTGTGTGCTTACTGTTCTGACATTGTCGGTTATTGATACAGACCAATGCAGGAATAACCACACAGTTGCTGCTCACTTTGTTTCGTGTGAAAGGAGTTGTACATTATGGAATTGCAGGAAATGGAAAT
Source organism: Sequoia sempervirens (assembly GCA_007258455.2). Lineage (NCBI taxonomy): Eukaryota > Viridiplantae > Streptophyta > Pinopsida > Cupressales > Cupressaceae > Sequoia > Sequoia sempervirens. The sequence continues at coordinate 514,242,870 of VDFB02000003.1, forward strand.
TCTGACTACCACATTGGGGATGTTACTATTCCTCGGCAATGGGCTCATACTGGCCTTTGGAGCTGGCAGGTTGTAATATTTTAAGCTTGTTTAGATCTATTTAAATCTATTTTACCGCTGTTATTGCACAAGCTCTAATATAATGGTTTGATTTGTGTATTATCAGAGATATGGAGAAGGAGAGGATGATGAACTTCCTTTTGACTTTACTCGTGAGGTTGGGTACCTTAAATTTTCCAACTATAGCACTTCTGCAGGAGGATCTGATAATCTGCTGAATAATGTGTGGCACCAACCTGATGAGCTTTTCCCTGTGAATGGTACCCCGGAGGTTACAGAACATGCATTTTGGGTTAATGTTTCTGATTCCTATTATCAGCTTGCACAGAAGATTGAGGTATTTGTTTGGAAATGATTTTATTTTAAAAACAATTAGGGGCTATTGAACCACAGGTTCAAGAAAGTCGTAGTTTTTGCTAGATTAACAGGTTGTTAAACATCTTAGCTTTCTGAAATCAGAGTCTTATGGTTGATGGTAAAGTTTAAACAGTCCTTTATTATTTAAAACATCGAAAACTTCAAATAACATAAAATATGACACATTATTAATCACTTTTTAAGTGATCATCTCATTCATATATATATATATATATATATATATATAACAAACAGTATAGACATCATTAGAGTATTGTCCAACGAACAGTATATGTAAGGCTTGAATAAAGATAATTTCTATTTTGCCATGATCATGGTGGTTTCTGTAATTTCAGGATCTGGAGCTAGAATCTTGTTTGAACACGAGCAGCTGCCTGTCTCACAAGCCAAAGGTTGTAAGAGTAGAGAGGGGTTGCAGTGCCAATATTTACCTGGATAATGCTGCTTACAGAAACTTTCTCCACCATAAATTCAATGTCACCCCCATCGATATGGAGAGTGCAGGAGTGGCTCTGGTAATTACTTCAATAAATTCATTATTGCACTTTAGTATAAGGTGCAAGTTAATTTTCTTACAACATGTGGACGTTTATAATCTGTGTTTAGGTGTGCCTGAGCGAAAGCAAGCCATTCATAATTATCAGAGCTCTGTCTGACTTAGCAGGAGGATCCAGTGAAGAAAATGAAGCTGCCACCTTCATTGATTTGGCAGCCAAAAATGCAGTAACAGTAGTCACCACTTTGTTAAAGTTGTTGCCATGATGGTCTCTTGGTTGTGATCAAAGAAATAAATAAATTATTGTGATTAAAGTTGTTGCCATGATGGTCTCTTGGTCGTGATCAAAGAAATGTTTCAAAAGTACATAAAATAGAATGACAGGTCCTGCAATCACGTACTTCAATAAAAACCTGTGCCATATGCACCATGAGAATCTGAGCTATTATATCTCTAAAGTATCTGAACTATATTATCTGTAAGATGTGGAAAGTATTTTTATTTTTGTTTTTTGTTTTGAAAAATAAGCAGCAACTAGGGCTGAAGTATAATAGTCCAAAATCAGAGTCGTACCGAGAAGACAGGAACAAAGGTTTAGAAAACGTAAGCCTTAGAAGTCAGCAACTAGCAAAGCAATATTACCAAATAAGACAAGATGGTCCCTGCAGCGCTACACGATGACACAAAAGTTGAAGAAACAGAATTCTACAGCTCTTATACTATACTGATTAACTCAGATTGAAAAATCATCACATTCATCAACATAAATTTGATAATTTTGATCAAAAGAGAGCGAAAAACTAGAAAATAATGATGTAAACTGAGTGAATGGATTGAGTGAGCTAATAATAGTTTTGACTTCACTGTTTAAAAAAACAAACTAAAACTGAAACTGAAAAACTACGCTTACTTAACTGCACATGCAGTTTTATTATGCATAAAAAAGAAAAACTAAAAACTGTTGATTGCATGTGCGTTGATCATGCATCATGCATGTCTTCATTCTCCCTCTGCATGCTCAACGGGGATGAGTCCCAATTGATTCCTAAAAGCAACAAAATTGGTTATAGGTAGAGCTTTGGTAAAAATATCAGTAACTTGCACAGATGTAGGGAAAAACTGTAATTCCACTGCCTCATCTTGAATTAAATCTCGTATGAAGTGATGTCTGATCTCAATGTGCTTTGAGATAGCATGAAACATAGGATTTTTGGTCATTGTAATGGTGCTACTATTATCACAATAAATAATTGTTGGATGTTCTTGAACCAATTGTAAATCTTCCAAAATTCGTTGAATCCATATGGCTTGACAATTGACTGCTGCTGCTGGAATATACTCTGCTTCTACGGAAGAGAGAGCCATGGTTTCTTGCTTTTTACTACTCCATGAGTCCAGAATCAAGTGAGAAAATATAACGAGATGATTTTCTATCATCCACTGAATTAGCCCAATCAGAATTTGTGTAACCAACTAGCTCAAAATTATGGGTGGGAGAATAATGAATGCCAAAATTGTGTGTACCACTCACATACCTTAAGATTCTTTTTGCAGCACGCCAATGAGACTCATGCACGGATCTTGCATGAACCGAGAGATGAGGCTCACAACATACATAATATTAGGTCTCATTGTAGTGAGGTAAATGAGGCTCCCAACCAAACCTCTGTATAAAGTAGCATCCACTTTGGAACATGCATCTTCCTTGGTTAATTTTTCACCAATGGCTATAGGAGTTGCAACTGCAGTGCATGTAATCATTCTAAACTGTTTCAATAGATCAACTACATACTTGGTTTGAGAAATGAATATACTTTCAAATGGTTGTTGCACCTCCACTCTAAGAAAATAATGCATGAGTCCCAGATCTGACATCTCAAATTCTTGTTTCATTTTTGCTTGAAATTTCTCCACATCAAGAGAGATGGGCTATTACCTGTATAAATGAGATCATCAACATAAAGGAAAACAATAAGAATATCATTACCAATATGTTGGATATACAGGGTTGGATCAGAAGGACTTCAAATGAATCCCTTCTTCAATAAATAACTATCAATCCTTGCATACCAGGTACGAGGAGCTTACTTCAACCTATAGAGAGATTTTTTAAATTGTAAACCAAATGTTGTTTTCTTGGAATTTCATAACTAATAGGCTATTCCACATAGACTTCCTCATCAATGTAACCATTTAGGAAAGCTGAGTTTACATCCATTTGATAGACTGGTCACTTGTGTTGTGTAGCAATAGCCAATGTAGTCTTGACTTTATCAAATCTTGCAACTAGAGCGAAAGTCTCTAAATAATCTACTCTAGGTGTTTGTGTAAATCCCTTGGAAACTAATCTTGCCTCGTGTCTATTCATGAAACCATCAACATGATATTTCACCTTATAAATCCATTTAACACAAATCACATGTTTGTCTTTAGGAAGTTGCACTAGTTCCCATGTATTTTTTTTATCAATTGTATGCATCTCTTCATTCATAGTATCAATCCATACTTGTTCTTTCACGGCTTCTTCAGGCGTAGAAGGTTCAATTTGAATGGTACTAAACAAAGCAAAATTGACAACTAGATTCACATTAGAGCTCCTTTGATAAATTTCATTTAAACTTTGTACCTTTCATGAAGAGCTTGGACTTGATTGTGGATTGGAATAATCATCTGAATAGGAACTTGGAGAACTTGGTGAACTTGGACTTGGAATTCCACTTGAGCTTATGGGGAGAAGAGGAACTTAATCATCTTCAATACCCATGATTATTGGTGTAGTTTGTTGAACTCCTTTTTTCCATTGCCATACTCCCTCTTTATCAAAAACCACATCTTGAATAATAATCCATTTCTTTGTGTTAGGGTTATAGAATTTATATCCTTTTGTGGAGTTAGAATATCCCACAAATATACAAAGTTAGGATTTTGCATCCAACTTCTTCCGCTTCTGAATTGGAGCATGAACATATGTGGGGCAGCCAAAAAGCACGAAAGTGATTTACTGAGGGATTGTGTCCACTCTAGGATTCATTTGGAGTGATATTTTGAAGCAATTTTTTTGGGCTTTGATTCAAAATATAAACTGTGGTTGCTACTACAACTCCACAATAGCAATTAGGAAGGTTTTTGGACTGCAACATACTTCGTTCCATCTCCATAATTGTACAGTTCTTTCTTTCTACAATACCATTTTGCTGGGGGCATAAGCTGCCATGGGTTGTCTCTAGATACCATGAGTGTTACAAAAATCAACAAACTCTTTGGAAGTGAATTCTCCCCCTCTATCTATTCTAAGTATTTTGAGAGAATAACTGCTTTGATTTTTTTCCATAGCCTTAAAGTGCTTGAAGAATTCAAGTGCCTCATACTTTTTCTTAAGAAAATAAACCCATGTGTGGCATGAAAAATCATCAATAAATGTCAATGAATAAATATTCTTATCCAAATATTCCTCTTGCATGTCACCAAAAATGTCAAAATGTACAAGCTCTAGAGGAGATTTTACCCTCCATGATTTGTTCACCAGAAAACTATCTTGATTGTACTTGCCAAGTGCACACCTTGAACAATTTTTTCTTTTTCTTGAATTGCGGGAAGTCCTCTCACCATGTCTTTCTTATGAAGCAACTTAATCCTTGAAAATTAAAATGACCATACTATTGGTGCCATAACCATGAATCATCTATGGTTTCCTTGGGGGAATGCATCTTAGCAGATGCCAATGTGATGAAATAATTTATTCTCTATCATACAAGTCTTTGCTACAAGATGATGGTTAGCTGATTTATCAAATATTTTGCACCAGTTATCTTCAAACACATCCTCGTAATTTTTTGCTACAAGCTGCCCAATGCTTAAAAGATTATGTTGTAATTTGATCACATGCAAAGTGTCATGAATAAATGTAGTCTCTCCTTGCTTAGTTTTCACTACAAGGGTACCTTTTTCCATTACATCAACCTCTTTATCATCACCAAATTTTACTCGAATCCTCATAGATTCATCTAATTTGACAAAGAGATCAGCCCTGCCATATGATTTGAGCAATTTCTATCCAAGAACCAGACATCCTTTTGAGGTTCTTTTTCCAAATTGCAAGTGAAGAATATAAAGTGTTTTACTTCTTCAAAAGACTCTTTAGTATAGTTGGCTCTTGAATTATTCAAATTAGATTTTTCTTTCTACATTTAGATTCATAGTGTCCATACCTTTCACGATATCAACACTAGATGCTTCTACGAGGGTGATCCCACAATAGTGGTTTACAATTTTTGGCCAAACTAGACACTAAAATATATATTTTTAACTAAATCTTCACTTTCAGGCACCTATAGTGGCTAAACCATGAGGAATTTGAAGATGATGCAAACTAGAGTTTCATGACATTTTGTCTTTAGATTCTAAATATATTTTTTTCAATTTTTTTGGAATTAGATTGCACTTCTTTTTCCATCTCCCTGGAAAACTAGTTTTTTTTTCTTCAGAAAACAACATTTTTAAAAAGTGACACTCACCGTATAACACAACTTTTTTCCATGAAGGATAGAATTCAAATTATTTTGAATTTAGATTTGTAACTCTGATATCTAGTGCTTCCACTTGGTTAGATAGTTTTTTATTGAATAACATGTAACTTTTTTTGTATGTATCGAAATTCTTTTTTTTTTGGTTGGATTAAGGACTTCAATATCTGGTGTACTCATATTTTTCAATTTTTTTTTGATAATCTGCTATTTTTCCACATGTACAGAACAAAGAGCTTTATTTTCGGTGAAAAACCTATGTTTAATAAAACTAAAAAAACAAATACATAATAAAACCAAAACATATTAAAATTATATTTGTTGGATAGCTCATTTTGAGGACTACCTGATTCCAGTTGGGTCTGTGAAGTCTCCACCATTTTCATGTTTAAATCGAGCTCCAAAGTGCAAAAATTTCCTTGTGATTTTGGCTTGATTTAATGTTGTAATGTGGTCAACACATTCACATTAGGTCTTGGGTCCTTGTGAATCATTAAAAATTCTATGATGTCTTGTAAAAGTGTTGTGAAGTGTTATAACCCATTTTCACACTTTTCTAGGACCTTTTTATTATAATTCACCTAAATAACCTCTTACCAAGTCTTACTTCAAAGTTTTGTAAAGAGTTGTAACAAACTTTCACGCTTTTCTAGGCTTTTCATCAACAATTAGACCTTTTCTTATGTTTAAATGACCCCTTAATGCACTTTCTAGCCCTACTTAAGTGTGTTTTGGAGAATAATCTCGTTAAACATTATTAAATACACTTTAATTCCAAACACTCATTAAAATTTCCCTAATGGGACCAAGTTGCCACTTGGGGCAACTTAGTCCCACTTGGCACAAAGATCAAAATTATTTCAAAATTCTAGCGGGATATTATTCTCTTAACCTTGAGGTCGGCCTGTGATGTATTTTTGAGAAATTTTGTATAATCAAGTATAAATAAAGGGTTTTCATCTCATTTTCACCCCAACAACAATCAAGTAATCAATATCTTAATCTCATTCAAACATCCAAGCATTCAATCAAGCATTCTAGGCATTATCTAGTCTACATTCATTGGAGCATCTACTTGCATATCTTCAGCTTTCGACATCAAGGGTTTGGTGATTTTTAGCATTGCATGTTGTTCATTCATCATTATCTTTCCATTTCATTTCATTTTCAAGGGTTTAATTACCAAACTAGGGTTTGACCAAGGCAAACCCCTATTCACTAACCCTTAACCCTTTTTCCCCTCTTTGCATGTTTGTTTTGCAGGTCTTGTATGCAAATTTGTCAAAGAGAAAGGTGGTAAATGGTGTCATCATTTCATCAAAGTCTTTCAAAGTCAACAAAGCCCTAAAAGAATCTTAGAGATTGCTTACAAACTGAATTCTATAGATTCAAATCTGGACACCTGTCAGGAACCAAAGTGTAGACTGAGAGCTATAGATTGCATCTTCAAAATTCCTGAAAGCTGAAGGTGGACTAGGTCACCATTAGTGGTGAATTAGTCCCACTACTAGGCCTGAAAAGTGTTTTCTATATTTTTGGATACCCTTTAGGCTGAAACCTGTTCCGATAGAATCTTTCCGAAACAGGACTGAGTCATCTAGCTTGGTGTAAGTGTCCCAGTTGGCGTCAAAAATAAATTCTATAGGATTCCAAAGCCTCTCTACATCACATTCCAGTTTCCAAGTGCACCTCTCCAGTCTTTTTCATTTTTGTTATAGTTTGTTTACTTTTTCAGGTCATTTTGCATATCACAATGTGTTTTCAAACATCTTACATTTCTTTAATTTTTGTTTAATAATAAATATATTTCATTAGTTTTCTACATTTAAGACACTCTATTTAGGCATTATTCATTCATATTTGCATTAATATTAAGTGGGGTCATTGCACATTTTGGCCTACCTCTCTCCTTTTAAGTGAAAAACCCTAGAAGTGTTAGGGAGTCTTGTGGTGCCAAAATATTTGTCCACATTTTGATGACACAAGGAAATGAGACATTTCATGTCTCTTTCATATTGACCCAAAAGGCCCTTTTCTTTTGTCTTTCTCCTGTGTTTTCCTTTTGGAGATGACACAATGCATTGAAACATTCATGTCTCTTTCATGTTGACCCAAAAGGCCCTTTTCTTTTTGTCTTTTTCTTGTGTTTTCCTTTTGGGGATGACACAAGGCATTGAGAAATTTCATGTCTCCTTCATGTTGACCCAAAAGCTTTTTCATTTCCTTTCGCCTTTTCATTTTAATTTGCTTTTGTTTTCCTTTTGGAGACGATGCAAAGTGTCGATACACCTTATGTTTCTTCCATGTTGACCTAGCAAAAGGTTCTTTCTTTTTCTTTGTTTTTGATCTCTTTGTGTCATTCTTCCAGTTTTGTGTATTTGGGGGATGATGATAGTTCCAAGCTCTCTAAACAAACATTGTAGCAATGAACATACTGACCCAAAATCCATAGATCCCTTCTGTGTTTGGTGTTTTCTGTTTGGGGGCAACCCAGTTCCTTTCCTTTTTCTTTTTCCTTTCTTTCACATGACACAGCCTTACTCAAAAACATATGATTTGGCATAGGGGCTTTCCAAGTTGGCTCTCATGTCTTCTTTCTTATTTTCATTTTTCATTAGCTACTTTAAAGTAATTGCTCACAGAAGGGTGTGTAGCAATTCCTTTAAAGTGGGGGCATACATTGGCACTATCATTTTGCATTTTTTTCTTTTTTCTTGGTTCTTAGTGCAGCCTTGTTACTTCATACAATGCATTTTGTTGCTTTGTGGATGACATTGGGTGTGATGTCCTTCATGAGCATGATCTATCTTAGCATATTACATTCCTCTTGGCGGTTTGATGCGACACACTACATCCCCTAAGTTGTGAATTTTCTATTCTATGATTGGTCCTCTATTGGAGACATTTGACACAATGTTCCCTAAGTTAAAGACCTCGCATGAACTAAGCAAGGCTCCTTTGAACATTCTTTTCATGTTGCATTTTGCATTTTTTATATGGCCACCTTGAATGCCTGTGGTGTCATTGCATTTGTTCATGAGCTCCAAGAATACAAAGTTTTTCTTGTCTCATAAAACTCAAAAATTCATTTTCTTTTGCAACGCCTTATTAAAGTTGTTAGGAGGTATAACTTTGGTATGGTTGAGCGGGAAACCCATTATGAGGCATGAATTTCCCCATAGCAACTTGCGTGTGTGAGTGCATACCAACCATGAGTGTATGTTTCTCACCTTTTGGGCCTTCTCACCTGGTGAAGATCCATGAGTTTCATCGCCTTAGAGTGAGTATACCTTTACTATTCTGGATAAACAACCTAGATTTGATCCACAATGGGATGGAAAAATGATCGAAGCTTGATCCAACTCTCTTTTTCTTTCTCCTCTTGTTTTCATTCTTTTACATCATTCTCTTGTGTGATCCTTTGTGCTTATGATAGTTTTCCATGGGATCTTCATCCTGGGGGCTTGATCATCCCTCTTGATTGTTGTTGTCTCATCTTGCTAGCATTAGCTCATTGGAACCCCTCTTGATTGTGCGTGGGTCTACTTTAGTGTGAGTTTGAAGCAGGTTCATCCTCTCACTAAAGTGGGGGCTAAATGTGGACATGAAAAAAGTAACCCTTCTACTTTTCTTCCTATTTAGGCCCTCGTATTTTGGCTTGATTTTTCCTTGATTTTAATGTTGTAATGTGGTCAACACATTTACATTAGGTCTTGGGTCCTTATGAATCATTAAGAATTCTATGATGTCTTGTAAAAGTGTTGTGAAGTGTTGTAACCCATTTTCACACTTTTCTAGGACCTTTTTATTATAATTCACCTAAATAACCTCTTACCAAGTCTTATTTCAAAGTTTTTTAAAGAGTTGTAACAAACTTTCATGCTTTTCTAGGCTTGTCATCAATAATTTGACCCTTTCTTATGTTTAAATGACCCCTTAATGCACTTTCTAGCCCTACTTAACTCTGTTTCAGAGAATAATCACGTCAAATATTATTAAATATGTACTTTAATTCCTGACACCCACTAAAATTTCCTTGGTAGGACCAAGTCACCACCTGGGGCGACTTAGTCCCACTTGGCACAAAAATCAAAATTATTTCAAAATTTTGGCAAGATATTATTCTCTTAACCTTGAGGTCAACCTATGATGCATTTTTGGGAAATTTTGTATAATCAGGTATAAATAAAGGGATTTCCTCTCATTTTCACCCCAACAACAATCAAGTAATCAATCTCTTAATCTCATTCAAGCATCCAAGCATTCAATCAAGCATTCTAGGCATTATCTAGTCTACATTCATTGGAGCATCTACTTGCATATCTTCAGATGTAGCATTTCATGTTGTTCATTCATCATTCTCTTTCCATTTCATTTCATTTTCAAGGGTTTAATTACCAAACCGGGGTTTGACCAAGGCAAACCTCTATTCACTAACCCTTAACCCTTTTCCCCCTCTTTGCATGTGTGTTTTGTAGGTCTTGTATGCAGATTTTTCAAAGAGAAAGGTGTTAAATGATGTCATCATTTCATCAAAGTCTTTCAAAGTCAACAAATCCCTAAAAGAATCTTGGAGATTGCTTACATACCAAATTTTGTAGATTCAGATCTGAACACTTGTTAGGAACCAAAGTGCAGACCGAGAGCTACAAATTGCATCTTCAAAATTCCTGATTCAAGTTGAAGGTGGACTAAGTTTCCATCAGTGGTGAATTAGTCCCACTACCAGGCCTGCAATGCATTTTCTATAATTTTGGATACCCTTTAGGCTAAAACTTGTTCCATCAGAATCTCCCCGAATCAGGACTAAGTCACCCAGCTTGGCGTAAGTGTCCTAGTTGGCATCAATAAAAAATTCTATAGGATTCCAGAGCCTCTCTACACCACATTCCAGTTTCCAGGTGCACCTCTCCAGTATTTTTCATTTTTTTATAGTTTGTTTGCATTTTTAGGCCTTTTTGCATATCACAATGTGTTTTCAAACATCTTGCATTTATTTAGTTTTCATTTAATAATTAATATCTTTCATTAGTTTTATACATTTAAGAAACTCTATTTAGGTATTATTCATTCATATTTGCATTAATATTGAGTGGGGACATTGCACATTTTGGCCTACCTCTCTCCTTTTAGGTGAAAAACCCTAGAAGTGTTAGGGAGTCTTGTGATGTGAAAATATTTGTCCACGAAAGTTTGTAGAGCCTCCCATGCATCATTTTACTTTTTCATACTAGCTATATGAGGAAAAATTGACATATCTAATGCATATTGTATGGAAAATAAAGCTCGATTGTCCTTCTTTTTGTCTTCTTTCATCTGAGTTCATTGATTTGTTGTTAAAGCATTTAACACACTCTAATCTATAGTTTCAGTGTATCCTCCTTCTACTAATTCCTAGAGATATTGGGATAATAGTAGGGTCTTCATATTTATACTCCAATGGTCATAGTTGTCTCCGATAAATAACGAAAGTTGAAATGGAAATTTCCACCATTTTCCATTCTAATATTTCTACCAACAGCTGCTTGCAGAAAAAAGAATCTGCAACTTACTCTGATACCAATTAAAGAAACAACATTCTATAACTCTTATACTATACTGATTAACTTAGATTTAAAAATCATCACATTAATCAACATAAATTTGAGAATTCTGTTCAAAATAGAGCGAACAACAACACTAGAGAAACTAGAAAATAATGATAATATATATATTCATCTCTGTTCAACTGTGTGAAACAATCATCTACAACATACATATAAAGTTGAAAAAGCTAAAGAAAAGAAAGCGTAGACTAACAATTTTTCTTATGCAAATTGAGTGCATGGATTGAGTGAACTAATAATAGTTTTGACTTCACTGTTTAAAAAAGCAAACTAAAACCTAAACTAAAAACTATGCTTACTTACTACACATGCAGTTTTATTATGCATAAAAAAAAAACTAAAAACTATTGATTGCATGTGCATTAATCATGCATCATGCATGTCTTCAAAAGCTTTGGAAAAGAAAAACAAGGAAATTGAGAACTAGATTAGGACAATGTACTTCCAAAGGAGTTCCAATGAAAAAGTAACCCACAAATATCACTTTATTTATATTTACAAGCTAGCTATCCTTCATTGTAATGAATCCAAACCCAGTAAATTTATGCAATTAATTTCCATTCCACCATAACCTTTTCAAGTCTATATATTTATAATTGTCTAGTTTATTGTTAGAAGCCAAGTGAGAATTTGAAAAATGCCCTGTTTTAGCCCTGTTTCTAGGAGAGGCGAAGAAGCTTTATGAGTGAATGTTGACCTACTCTTGAGGAAATTTTATAATTGATTTCGGTTGAAATTTTTTCTTTGGAAATTATTGATTTGATCCATTTGGAAGGCTATTATTTAATTATTCTTTGACAGATTCTGTATATGAGAATATAGCGAGGCAATTTGGAAAAATATATTAATTTTTTGCAAAATCAATTGTAGGTGAATAATATCATTAGAAAACACAACTATACGTCTAATAATAACATATCTCACAAAGAGATGACCAAATAAGGTCTAGGTATATCTTTGAATACTGCATGTCAATGTTTTTCTAAGAAATAATGCAACCCATAAACAAATATTTTATGGTTTCAATCGAGTGGTCAGAGGGACATTTAATTAATTAAAGATTTAAGAATCAAATTCTCTCTACTTGACAGTTTGTAATGAAAGATATTTTAAGAAAACATTTAATCATTAGAATGGACTTTGGATTTCTATATTTATGATTTCAGTTTAATCTAGTTATAACACCTCTATTTAATGTTGAGCTATGAAAATGGGTTCAAAGTGGAGAGAAGATGGAGATAAAGAAGAATGAGAAGTGGAGGATAGATAACCAAGTACATAATTTAATTGTTAACCTTGTTCATGCAACTTTGATTGAAACATTCAAGTCAGGTTCCAATTTCAATTGTGAATTGTTAACAAATTTTCAAGGCAAACACTATTAGTTACAAAAAATTGCACTTCCATCAAATTAATAATGGAGCACGCTACACAAGCTGATATATAATGATTTGATAATGTGAGTTTAAAACTCAACTCTGCGTAGAGTTGTTTTTTAGAAGAATTTTGAATTTCCTCTACGTATTCCTTTATTTGAAAATGAATACAATACTCAAATTCATTAATGTGTCAAATTATTTGTATTATTTATTTCCTCAATTAAAAAAAACTCTAGTTTCTACTAATAGATACACATTAAATGATTGCTAATGTTGTATATGCTACTATTGTTATAAAGAATTGAGTTGAATCATTAAACTTATCAGTATGACATAATTAATATATAAAATTATTAATAATATGTTAATTAATAAATAGAAATTAAAAATTATGTTTAATAACTAACTAACTAACCAATTTGAAAACAATGTTTAAAATTTAGATTCTAAATCAAAATAGTGGAAAACAATAGTATGTTAATTTATTCAATTTGATTCATAATTTCCTAGAATACAATTGTAGTGTAGGAAAAAGTATCCCTTTTTCACACTTAATTTGAGAATAATTAATAATAAAGTGAGCTTAATTATGCCTAAATTTAGCACGTTGTAATATGTATTTAACATATTCACATTAAGTTTAGGGCCAGACTTTTAAATTAAAATGGACTTAACTATGCCTTGTTTTTAGTGTTGTAAGGTGTACCTTTACACTTTCACATTAATCTAGGGATTTATTAATTAATTGAGGTCAATCTACCTTAATTGGCCCCTTTAATTCAAAAATTCAAGCCTAATTAATTGCAAATTTTGAGGGATAAAATCTGACATTCATAAATGCAATAACATTATGCTTAACATTGGGTAATGTGTGTCCTAGGAAAGTGGCCTAGTACCCATTCACCATAGCTCACTTGCCCCTAGGACCTAAAATTGAATTATATTTTTGGTGGTATTTTAATGATTTCAAATCTACAATTCAATGCCGGCTTGTGATATTTGAATTTCAGATATAAATAAGAGGTTATTTCACTAAATTCATCCTATATTTTCAAGTGTTCAAGTCCTAATAGCAAGTTTATGATCAAGAGAGCATTCAAGAGAATTTTCAAGGCATTCAAGTGTAGATTTATTAAAGATCATTGCAACAATCAAGATACCATTGTCATGTCAAAGATTTCTTACATCATGCATCTTGTTTGAGCTAATATTGTGATGTATTCAAGATCTATTCAAGCATATCAAAGACATTGTTTAAAATCAAGTTTTATAATCAAGACCTATATCCATTGAGGCCACTTCATGCTAATTGTAGATCTACAATCCAAGGTTCAAATAAGGTTTGGTGAGTTGTTACATAGAGTTTTTCATTCATCATTCCTTCACGTTTTTCTGTTTCATTTCAAGGTTTAATTTCCAAAACAGAGTTTGACCAAGGAAAATCCCTATTCTCTAACAAACAACATTTATCTCTCTTTGATTTGTGATTGGATATTTTAGGTTGAAGATCCTTTGAAGAGAAAAATTGAAGAAAGTTGCAAAGTTGTCAAAGTTGTAAGAAAAGTTGTCAAATCACAAAAAATCCTCTACAAAATTTATTTCCAGCTGTCTGACAATGAACACCTAGAATCTAGGAGTGCAGACCTAGTAGCATAGAACCCAAAAAGCATTTTTTAGGAACCCTAGCCAGGACCCATTTTCCATAGGGTGAATGAGTCTTTAGTGAGCTTCAAAAAGTGATTTTGGTGAAAGATACACATCAGTTTCCCTTTCTAGATCTACCTTTCGGTTACTGTTTCTGTTAGATTTAATTACTATTCTTCATTTGCATTTCATAGCTTGCATTTTGGAGTTTGTGTGATGGTTTTGATCTTCCTCTCCAAAGTGTTATTTATATTTTACTGCTATCCTTGCATAGATAGGAAATTTGTTGATTCATACCTTGATTTGACTTACCTAATGGTTGTTAGTCACTTAATTATTTGGACCTCATTTCCTTGAATGAAATTAGGGAAATAGGTCTTTGTGGTGAACTTGCTTTTCATAACATTTTTCATCATCCTCTTCATACCCTATTTTCATTTTTTCATTTTGTTTCATCTAACATGAGTTTGATCCTTGCATTTTATAATTTTGGAGTCCTCTTTCACCCTAGGTTCAGATCTTGCATTCATTTGCATATCTTTGGATTGAATTGAGTCTCATTTAGGGTGTCTAGTTTGCATTTAACATTGCATTTCATTTAATGGTTTTTGGATTGCATCTTTGCATTATTTAAATCTGAAAAACACAAAAAAAATAGTCTTCTTGCATATTATTTACATAGCATTATATCATATTCATTTTCATTCAAAAATTGAAACAAAATTGCATATCAAATTATGTGGTCTAGGTTGTCATTTTTGTCACATTTTGCATTTGCATTCAATCCTCATTTCACAAAACATTAAAACTGAAACTTGTTGTATTACATCAAAATCTAGAAACTACTGAAACTTACTTAAAAATTTGTAATTTAAAAAAAAAAACGCTCATCTAGGACCCATTCGCCCTAGGGAAAATGAGTCCCCGATAAGGCGATATTTTAATTTTCAAGGCATTAAAATATTCATTTTTGCAATCTTGTTTGTTGTTATCAGATTTCTGTTTCTATTTACAAAATTTTTGTTTCTTCAATTTAGTCATATTTAGCTTCCTTTGATAAAGTTAGTGCATTGTGTGATTTCAAAATTGCATTTACAAGACATTATTTTCAAGTTTTTATATTGTGTAATTAGAAAATTACCTTGTTTTAAATATGAAAACCTAAAAATGGACAAATATTTTAGCAATGTGTGGAATTCCTTATTCTCCTTGGTTGATATTTCAAGTTGTGTTTTTGGCAATGATCCTAATGCAATTGAACCTAACTATGCTCAATCAACTCCTAATGAGTGTCCTTGTGAAGTTGACATCATTGGAGAAGATGATGCTAGCATGCATGAGTTCATAAATGATTCCCTTAACCATCTTGAGAATAATGCATCCTTCTATCCTTCCACGAAACAACCAACACAACTTGAGATTTTTGGTCTTTTACATCCTAAAATTGAGTAACAAACTAAGCCTAAACTTCCAACAATGAGTGAACCTAGATCCTCTAATCAAGTGCATATCTATTCTGTCACTAGCCTCTTTTTGAATGTTTAATTAAATTAGATTTATTAGTATTATTAAATAAATGATAATTGTATGATGACACTATTTTGTCAATCAAGAAGATTAAAATTCTTTGAAAATAAATAATTATTATATATATATATATATAAATATAAAGTTGTGAACTATAATTTTTTTTTTGATGAATAGGAAGCTATCTATATTAATTCAAATATAAAGATACATATTCACAAAAAAAGGGTGGGTGGTAGAAAGGAACACCCCAAGAGTCACATGGGCAACGCCCAAAAAATTAATAGATTATGTGGGCTAAGCCCATAAGTCCAAAAATAACAAAGATAAAAAGGCCATTAAGTGGTCAGAGTAGTGCCAGCAGAGCTAGAAGGGTCTCTGTCATCCAATTTTTTCCTCCATACATCAGCGGGGTCTGGAGTGACATCAGGAGGAGGACCCCAACCATCATCAACATCTTTTTTCTCTTTATCTTCTTCCTTTTACTGGGGCAAGATTGGAAGCGCCATACGCGGGAACACTTTACCAGTAACTGACCACCCAGAGCCAAAAGCAGGAGGATCATCAGAGGGCCACCCGGAACCCCACCATCACTCCCCAAAGCACCGCCAGAAAGCCACCCCTGAGAAGCCTACGGTGGAGGAGAACAGTTTCGCCAAGGAGTGCGAGAATTCTGCCTAGGCGGGGGTTATGAACGGGGACACACAAAGCCACTCCGCTGCCAGCCCCTGGAGGGTGACCGGATGCGGGAAGAGGTGGGTGAAGCGGGGACCCGAGCAATAGTAGAAGGGGCATTACCCTAGTGGTCCAAGAGAACTTGGAGGTGAGCAACCTCAAGTGCAACTTTGTTAGCTTACACTTGAACCTGTAAAAGCACATTAGAACAAATCATAGCTTTAGCATATAAAGATACATGAATATCCATTTGTGAATGTGAAAAAATGCAAGCATTTCTATCCTTCCAAATATTGAAGAGAATTTCCACCTTGAAAGTGTGCCAAAGCTGGGTGAATTTTGCAAGAATTTTGGGAGAATCTCCAAGCAACACCATATGCCAGGAGAAAGGTTTTGGATGAAAGGGCCGAAAAAAGTCATGAATCCAAGTCCAAAGCTGCTGAGCTTTGGGACAAAACTAGAAAAGATGCTTAAAAGTCTCAGCTTTCCCACAAAAAGGGCAGCGAGGGTCCTGGACCCCCAGGTGGACTAGCCTAAAGCCCATAGGCAAGCCTTGGAAAAGAATACACTAGGCAAAGTGGGCAAGCTTCAACTCAACACTTGTAGACCAAGTGGAAACAAATATTTTATGCGAGACATGAGCAGTAGATTGAAGAAGCCACCTTTGGTTCAAACTTTGAATAATAGGAAAATGTGGTGAGAGCCACCTATAACCACTTGCCGAGGCTTGTAATTCCTAAAAGGGGTGTCTGGGTACCACTTCTAGTCTTTCCACCAAGGTTTGGTCCCATGAATTCTAACCTTATGAAGTATTTCAGCAGGAATGGTATTCACCAGACCATCATAAGTAGCATGGTCCTAGTTATGAAGCCTGTACTGGGCACAAAAAGCATCCCACGACATGATACACATGGTGGGTCTGGAAAAAATCTGTTGCAGGGTCTGGATACCCTTCTTATGGAATCTAAGCACCTTAAGCCCTGACGACTTAGCCAATGGTTGACTATTGCTAGCAAAAAGAGGCGACCACCAAACATTGTGCTAGTTGAGAGAAAGCCCATCTTGAAAACCAGAGCCAGCCCAACGGAGCCAAGGTTTGACAACTTCCCAGACCCGCCAGATGCTTTTGGCCACAAAAGTCCCAACAATCTAGACTGGTTCATTTATGACCAGAAGGGTTTGAAAGCCAATCCCCTTCCAGGAAGGTCTATGAATAGGGAAGCCGGATTGAATACTATGCCTGAGAAGATTTTTTTAGGCCTCATCCCTAGTAATGGCATGAATAATCTATTTAACATACAAAGCAGTCCCTTGCCATTGAGTAGAAAGTAACCCGAGGCCTTCCGAATCTTTGGGAAGACAGTAGAATTCTGATGCCACACGATGAAACCCTCTGTGAGTTTTAGAGGAGGCCCAGAGAAAATCACGAAGCAACTTCTCAAGCTTGCCATAAGCAGCTTTGGAGGGGGCCCAGCAAGAAGAATAATAAACATGGGTGGCCGCTAGGATTTTGGAACACACCTGGAATTTCCCTGCTAAAGAGAGGGGCTTAGTAACCCAATAAGTAAGATTCTGCTCAACTCTGGAGAGCACGACTTGTCAAAGCTCAGCTGGAGATGCCTAAAAAGCAAAGGGAATGCCCAGAAACCAAAAAACTTCACTAGGCCCAATCCACTTCCAACCATACTGTTGCAACCACTGCAGCAAGGGCAAGATAGATTGTCAGTAACATAGTTTTATGCCATTGGATGGCAGAGCCGGAGGCAAGATATAAGGTATTAAGACACTCAAAATTCACCGCAATAAAATCTTCATCCTCCAGAGGGGTGAGGAATGAGTCATCAGCAAAATGGCCATTAACAAGTTGAGCCTGAGAGTTGGGTAGAGAAATGCCCTTGACTCACTGCTGGGAAACCGCATTGGCCAAAAGATAACCAAAACCCTTGGCTGAAAACACATATAAAGAGGGACCCAACATGAACCCTTGCCTAATGGAACGAAAGAGTCCAAAGGTAGAGGATTGATGCCCATTGATGGTGATACAAGCTGAGACATCTGCAAAGAGCATTCAAACAGATTGAATGAAATTGGGACCAAAACTCAATGCTTGTAGCATAACAAGAATAAATGGCCATTCAATGCGATCATAATCCTTGGAAAATTCAATTTTAATGAACACAGCTTTCTGGTTTGAGCATCTGGCCCATTCCATGCCTTCCCAAACAACAATGATATTATCCAAAATAAATCTGGATTTGATGAACCCAGTTTGTTTCGGGTGCACAATCTGAGGTAGAAGATGGCATATTTTAAGAGCCAAAGCCTTGGCGATAATCTTGTAGGAGGCATTAAGAAGCGTGATAGGTCTCCAATTACAGATGTCTTCTGGGTCACCCAGTTTAGGTATGAATTTTATGTTACATTTATTGCTTAAGTTACCCAGGGAATTAGAGTGAAAAGCTTCTAAGTAAACTTGATGCAAATCATGCCCAATATTGTCCCACATGGCTTTGTAGAATTCATAAGGGAAACCATCAATTCCCAGAGCTTTGTCATCAGCCATGGAGTAAATAGCCTCTTTGAGATCATTAACTGATAAAAGTTGATCACAAAAAAATTTCTGAGCTAAAAAAATCTTATTTGGCACAACAATAAGGAAATCCTGAAGTGCTTGCTATTGCACAGGCGTGACTTCCTGTGTAGTGAAAACTTGCTCATAATGATGCACAAAGGCCTGGAGAATGTTAGGCAGCTCAAAGAGCAGCTGAGCACCATCTTTTATTGTTTTAATGCCTAGGGATGAGTGCCTGGCACACAGAGCCAAGAAAAAATCTTTGGAGGCATAATCACCAACTTTCAGCCAGTGTAACCGGGTTTTGATTTGCGCTCCTCGAGCAACATAACTCTTAGCAACTTGTTTCTTGTGCCTTAGCTCCACCACCCTGACTTGTAAGGAAGGAGAAAAGGGGCTGGCCGCTAAAGCCTCGGAGGCAGCACAAAGGTCAGTGGTGGTAGCCTCATAAGACTGTCAGCGAAAAATAGCCAGTTGACACCCATAAATGCACAAAAATCTAGCCATGCAGATGATAGCCTCATTCCACCAAGAAATCTAGCCTATATGACGAGCTGGCCTACACTCCAAATTCCAAACTCTATGAATGTGGGCCAAGGTAGGCTTGTGGTAGAGTAAAGACATGTTTAAAAAAAATTGAGTTTTACACGTACTAGGCTGTCGAGTCTCCCATTCAATGCAAAAAGAAATAGGGAAATGATTTGACAAAGTCACATCAACTAACGGCTTAACCAGGAGAGAGGAGCTGTCAAATGAGAAAAAATATTGCGCCAAGATCATGGCATGATCAAGGCGCTTAAATATTCTATTAGAACCGGCTCGGTAATTGCACCAAGTGTGCCAGAGAGAATGAGAATGGCGGTGACCAATATTGGGATCAAAAAGCCCCAATTTATTGTGCATGTAAAACAATGCCTCCGTTTCCCCAACCATCCATATGAATGGCAGAGTGCCATGTTTGTTAAACGCCATTTCTACCATATTGAAGTCCCCACAGAGTAACTAGGTGGCAACTAGTAAAGAATCAACAATCCAACGCCAGAGTAAAGAGCATTCCACAACATCATTAGAAGCATAGACATTAATAATCCCAAAGGAATGATTATCAATGTTGAGAAGGATCCAGATGAGCTGATGAGTGGGATTAGACCTGTGGTCGACCACAGAGGAGTGCCACCATGGGGCCAAAAGGATGACAGCTTCGTCACGCCTAGCATCGTGGGTAGTACAAAAAATTTTACTGGCTGGCCAAATAGAACGACTAGCCGTTGCAAGCAAAAAACCAAAAATTTTAACTTCTTGGAGACAAAGCACTTCAATAGTAGAGTACTTACACAAGGTATCCTTGATAGAATACTTTCTGGAGAGGTCTGTCAGACCTCGAACATTCCATGAAAGGAACTTCATGAGTGAATCTCCTCCATGTTTTCAAAACCTGACTCCTCTTCATTCAGAGAAGAGAAATGATTCTGTAAAAATTCTACTAGAACTGATCCAATATGAATGGAGGGGGAGGACATCCTCCGTTTATCATGAACATATTCCCCTTCTTCCCTAAGAGGGGAAGGGCTGCGAGAATGCATGTGAGCTCCTATCATAGGAGAAGCCACCTTCGGCTGTGAAGCCACATTCGGCTGTGTTAACATGATAACAGCCGACCGAGGTGTAGCCTTTGGTCTAGGCTACTACGAAACATAATCAGCTCCAACCAGAGCTTCTTTCCCCTTCACAGAAGGCTTTGAAACATCTTTCACTAGCTCGAAGGTCATAGGACTCGACCCAGAACCAGTGGACTTATTCTTTCGGTTTGTGACCGTAGTCCATTTAGCATCAGGTTTGGCAGCAGATGTAGCTACCGACCGAGACTTTTCATCATCTCGTGGTGAAGAAGGTGTACGAGGCACTGCTAAAGGGCAGCCCTTTATCTTGTGGTTTGCTGACTGACACCTATAGCACATGTTGGGCAGATTAAAATAGGTGACCTTCTGGGTGTGGCATAAATCTCCAATTTGGATATCAATGGAGTCTTTTAAATCTTTGGAAAGGTCAACTTCCACACAAACCCTCTTTTGGGGGCAGGCCTGAAAGAACCTATCTGGCTCAATGCAAATAACCCTCCCCAGTGAGGAGGCTATACTATTCAAAAATGACACACAAGGCAAAGGTAGACCAGGAAATTCAATCTAGATTGGGACCCGCAACTTGGTGTCGTCTGAGACAAAAAAGTCATGAGTCCATGCTTGAAAAACTAACAGAGAGGATTGGACATACTAGGGCCCATGGCTTAAGATGGCCTGCACATGATTGACCTCCGCAAAGCGAAACAAAAAGAAGCCCTTGGTTAAGTTTTGGACCATATCAAGGCGGACCCCATGAGGGACCCAACCCTTGTTAACCCAATCTTTAAGCACACTTTCAGGGGGAGTTCTCCCAACAAAATACCCAACAGGGGTGTATTGCTCAAGCCATTGAAAGACAGTATCAAAATATGGTAAAGGAAAAACCACATCAACTGGTGAATCAGAGCACTTACCTCATGAAACACTTTCAGAACAAATTTTCAGGGACGTTTGTTCGAAGGAGGAGCCATTGATTATCGCCGTCGAACCGCTAACACCAGCAAGAACTGCTGGGTTAGATCTAGTTGAAGGCATATTAAAACAAGAAACTACAGTAAATGCGACTGTACACACAAGAGGGTTTTCCTGCACAGGATGCATAGTATGATGCAAAAGGGTGACCGCATAAAACAGAAAACCCTAGCAGATCTCATACACCTCGGTCATGGTTACATTTTTTTTTGTGAACTATAATTAATAAATATTAATCTTTCAACTTTGATTGATCTCCTCTTGACAATTACAAGAAATGGCCAAAACTAAAGAATGGGAGTTACATTGGTCCTTGTTAGAAAAAATGATTTTCAGGGAGGTGCATACACAACCACCATTACAATCAACAAGAGCTGATCTCTTGGAAGAATTCTAGGAAAGGATTTTGTGTGCCTTGTATATACTCCACCATAGGGTTCTATAGGGGGAAGCTAATGCTAGAATGAGGGCTCTTATTCTACAAAGAGGAAACCTTGGGCCCTATCGCTGTAGTAGCATCTAACTTAAGGATTGTTCAGGAGGGCTCCAAATCAAGAAAAATCCGTTAGCCATCAAGGAGGAAGATTTGGATCTGAACGAGATTGTGATCTTGAAAAAATCATCGAAGACATGAATGCTCAAATGAATTTCAGAAAAAATATGTTAAATTTGCATACCTTACAATGGGTAGCCGTTCAATGATATCGCTCACAAGTTCATCTTTCCTTTTTGATCTAGTGGTAGGGTTAATTGTTTATCATATGTGGAATTTCTTAATTTATTAAGATTATCTATTCATTTTTATTTGATGGAAGTTACATTCTAATTCAATCTATTCTCATATTTGCATTAGTTACTATGTGGTATATTCATTACAATAGATTAAATTCTCCGTAAAATTTAAGGACACATCTGTTGTTGAAAGGGTGGTGCGTTGAGACAATAGCGTATCCTTACACGATGTAAAGGTACATGAATTTTGCTCAAAAACTCATAGTTGTTCACCATCTAGGAATTTCATGTCTTTGCGAGGCCTTTGTTACATTGACTCACCTCTCTCACCATGTGAATCTAGACACCTATCTATCTCCTATCGATGATTGTGTTGCATTCTTTTGATGTTATAGTCTCATGATGACTATTTTGAGTTTACATTCTTCATTCTCTTGCAGCCATGAAGTCGATTTTCCCTCAATAATTTTATTGTTGAGTATTCGATAAAATAAATCCTCTCAAATTATATTCTTTATAATGTTTTATTTATTTACATCTCTATATTATGTCTCAAATATTGTTGCTACCTCTTATTTTTTTAATCTGTCAATGTTTAATTACAACTTGGGAAAATTGAACTTCCTTGTATTACATCAATTGTTTGAGCTCCTATGGTCTATTTTCTTTATTGTGAGATCTCTCAACAAAACTTGTATGGTCATAAACTTGAGTACTAATGTGTTTTCAACATTTTAGTAGAGAACTTGACAAGTCTACCAAAAAAAAAGTGTTGATTTCTTGCATGACCGTTAATTTGTTAAATTATGTGTTTCTCTTCATGTGGTATATCTGTTACCTTTCTCTATCTATGGTAATTAGAATAAAAAACATAGATCTATGTCTCATTTCTAAATTAAACTATTTGGAATGTTTTAGAATAGTTTATCTTCAAAATTTCTCAGTTCTTTCATTTCTTTTGTAATTCTGTCCCTTCAAGACTCTCCTCGTTATCTATACAGATGCTTCTATAAGAACATAAGTCATAGAAACTCCCATTCCTTTTATTAACATTCATTTACAGGTAGGACCTTTCATATATTCCATACTAAAGTGGAATGCGAAGGTTTCATCAGAGTTTTGGTTGGTATTCTTGAATTCATAATGTGAAACCTTTCTGATTATTGTTCCTAAAATTCATTGCAGAGATTTTATCAAACATGCTAAATTGACTCATTCACAGTCTAGAAATAAATTTACTCAATGTATAAAAAGAATTAGTATACTTCTTGCAGATCTTAGAGGAAACGTTAAAGTATCAACCTTGTCCAAAGCATTTCATTAAGTCGCTATCAGGAATTGAATAGTCTTATGATCATAAAAACTTATAAGTCACTAATGGAATGCTATGAGTGTTGAGAATGGTAAATAAGATTCTTACCTTGGATTGAATTCTTTGAATGAGTTTAGTAGGCCAAAGGAATAGTTAGTCAATTTTATTGGAGTATGATCTATGACAATGTTTCGAACTAATAGTCCACTTTAACAACTTGAATGGAACCCCAACAGACTCTCCCAAGTATTTTATTTGTCCTTCCTTTTAGTAATTGATCCATTTGATAGGTAATTAAACCTAATTAATGAGAGGAATTTTCCTTAATTTTGATAGAAGGTTATTAAATAATAAAGTTTTAATGAAGTTTTGCTAATATCTCATATATTGCACTCTACGTTATAATTATGAAGTGGATATATATATATATACACACACACATGTCATTATATGATCTGCTATAACCTTTAAGAATAAATGGAATATGAAGAATGTTCAAAGTTTATCTTTGGTTACTTTATTAATTTTCTCTTAATTCTAACCATTTAGTTGTGTTTTATTGTTATATTCTTGGGAGGGCATTACATATCCATCTTATATTTTTGATAAAGGAAATTTTTTTTTTTGAAGGGGCTTGGAACCCTTTAACAAAAAAGAGCAAGTCTACAGAAAAGACAAGAAGCAGCTAGTGAAAAAGACCAGCTCCAAAATAAGACCAATTAAGATTTACATTTTACACTTTTCTTGTGGGAGTGGAGAGTCATGTCGAAAGATGGCCAAGAGGATTTATCTTTTTTTCCCTTAACTATGATCCAACCATCTTCCACTTGTGCCGCCTTACCGTGCCATGCCAGCTCATTGCTTTCATGAAGATGAAAGACAACAACCAAAGTATTAGGGGTTACATCTTGATTCCTTTGCACAGATAAAGACTTTTATGAAAAGCTACCAGATAGGGAATCCGATGCACTTCCACCTAAAATGGCAGCCATTGACTCAATAGGGGTTGCCTTAACGACCCCGCCATTTAACATATCCATCTTATGTTAAAGAAGTGACCAACACTCACATCAATCTAGTAGAGACTTATGGCCAAGGCTTTAATATTTTAATTGAACAAGGATGTGAAATAACTAATCAACATGAAATTCATGAACTTTTCAAGCAACTTACTATTGAAGAAACCAAAGGATTAGAATATCAAGATCCTCCCCCTGACATAAATTTCCTCCCTAAAGAACGATCGATGACTCACAAGGATGTTAGGATCATCTTAGGTCCTCCTCCTCAACATCTACCTCAACAAACTGGTGAATCAAGCAAGAAATCCAAACCTTACAAACTCACAAAATCACCATTCCTACATACTCAAACAAAAATTGAACAAAATATGGAACACCTCCTTAAAAAAGGTTGGATTAAATTTCCACCTCATAGTAAAAGCAACATACCCAAGAAAAACATGAATTATTGCGCATATCATAGAACTTTTGGGCATCTTATTGATGAGTGTCATGCATTAAAATTGATATTGAGTGATTTTTATTCTGATGATGATAATTACTATGACAAAATAGTTGAATAGAAATTATACGCATCTTGCTAATTGCCATATAATATTTGTAGGATCATAACACCCTCACTATTACATGCTTTATTGCACATACCTCATTCTCATCACCCATCTTGGCTCATCCTTGTCCTACACTTAGTGGGGGTAAGGGGTTAGATATCCTTGTCCTAGTCTTGGCATTTGATGTTGTCCCTTGGGATAGTTTCCCGCCTTTTATGTATATCGAACAAGATTGGGATGTAGATGACCTACTAATAGGTTGACTCGCATGTGCCTTACTAGTCTTTCACTTTGTTTTCTTTTTCATGTCTCTTTATGTGATTGCATGTGCGTAATGTGATCCCAGGGGTACTGTTCTATTTGATCTCTCTCTCTCTCTCTCTATTTTGTGCATTCCTCTAATTGTATCTACATTCTTCTCTATGTCGTAAACATTTAATCTTTTTTCTTGTCTTGTGTTTTTCTTTTTGGAATGATGCAAGGCCTCGAGACATTTAGGTCTCTTCCATGTTGACCTGAAAGGATTTTTTTTTTCTCTCTTTGTGTCATTCTTCTAGTTCTATGAGTATTTGGGAAATGATGATGTTTTTGAGCTCTATAAAAACATTGTAGCAAAGATATACTAACACTGAATCCATAGATCCCTTGGTATTTTTGGGGGAAAACCCTCCTTCCTTTTTCATGGCATAGCTTTATTTCAGAAACATATAACTTGGCATAGGGATTTCCAAGTAAGCTCTCATGTCTTAGGATTGAACATTGGCTACTTTAAAGCAATTTCCCACAACAATGGTGTTAGCAAATGCTTTAAAGTGCGGGTATACATTGTTGGATGTTGTGTAACTATGTTGCTGATATGTGGTTGTTATTGATGTCAACACTATTAGCATTGATGCATTAGAAGTTGTATATGTTGAGGATATTGAGAAAATTGTAATAAGAAATGCTACAGGTTGTCAGTGTGAAGTGAAGTTCTTTCTGTTAGTGTGACCACTACATTGTTGTTCAAAGGTTGTGGACTAAAGAGTTTCTTGTTGAGTATATCTAGTTTATTCACGTCAAGTTTCAGAGATCCGCGTGAAGATTTGATCAAGTTATGAAGATTTGTATTCTGACAATGTTTTGTTACTTCAGTTTGTGTTCTTGAATGAAGATAATGTGATTCCAGTTTGTGGATGTTTCTAGTTTGTGCTCTATCTGTGTTGCACATCCACATTGATTGTTGTGCTCGTGATCCGAGATTTTCTCTTGTGTGTTCATGTTTTTCATTTTCTTGGTCGACAAGGTGTTGAAGCGTGTTGTGGATCTTCAAGGAGTAATTAATTGAAGTGGTTTGTGTTTGAGGATGTTAGTTTTGGTCTTCACTATGTTGTGGCCGGCCTTGGTTGATTTGCATGAATAATCTTTATTGATTTGGGCTAACTGTTTATATTCATTTTATTATTTCTTTGGAGCTGACTTATAGCAATGTAATTTCTTGTTGTGGATATATAAGAGAGATTATTTTATCATTTGAATATGTATGTGTGTATGTGAAAAGTGTAAGAGTCCTATGTGAGAATAAATTTTAGATCATTTGGAGGAAAAGCAGAGAGAGAAGAAGAGTGAAGAAGTGTTCATGTGCTTAACTAAAACTGTAACCAGGCATTAGCAGATGATACTTTTCTCAGTTCAAAGTCTGATGGATTTAATCAGAACCTTTTTGTAAGACAATGCGTCTTCCTTTGGGCAGTAAGTCTATTTTGTATTTAGTAGTGAGCTCTAGGCAGTGTGCCTGAATACATGTGCATTCCCCATTTATAATTCCTTATACTTTTAATAGGGTATAATCTTATGGACTGACCTCCAATATGGTTTTTCCCCGAACAGGGTTTCCATGTAAAAATCTTGGTGTTATGTGTGATTATGAGGTGTTGCTCATTTATGCTTTTATGATTAATGATCAGATTTGAGTATACGGTTAATAAGTTGAATGAGTTTGAAATTCAGTGACAACTGATTCACCCCCCCTCTCAGTTGTCTTCCCTTGAGTTGCCAATAATTGGTATCAAAGCTTGTGGTTCCTTGGAAGAAGTTTAACAGCTTGAGGTGATCCGGGATGGCAACTTATAAGAAGGATAGTCCTAAATTTGATGGAACAAATTATTCTTTATGGAAGACTCGAATGGAGTGTCATTTGAGATGCATTGGCGAACCCTACTAGAGCATTAGAAAAATATATATGTTATTCCATAGAATGGTCCTACTACTTATGTTGAGATCAGGGATGCTGAGTATAGGGTAAAAGCAAGAAGTTGGGTACACGAAGAGGGGAAATTTTGGGAAAAACAAAAAGTCTCGCAGGAAACGCGTATGCGTTTTCAAAAAAATGCGTATGCATTACGGATCGGGTACCCTAGCTTAAATCCGAACGTGTATGCATTCAACTTCAGGTACGCAAACTGAAAACGTGTATGCGTTATGAAACTCGTACGCTTTTCGTGAAGGTATTTAAAAAAAAAAAAAGTGACTGTATTTCATTTTTCCTCACCATTTTAGTCTACATTAGAGAAGAAGAGAGGAGATCCCGTACACGTTTCAAAGATTGTGATTGAAGAAAAAATTGATTGCACAACCTCCTCCCATCGACACAACTGACCTCATTGACCTCCAGGTTGATTGAATTCTGCCTTGTTTTTTCTTTATATCTTGTTTTGTTTGTTTTGTAATTAGTATTCAGTTTTTGTTTGTTTAGTGTGTTTTAGTTCAATATTTAATAGTTTTTAATTGCATTTAAAAAACCAAAAATGTCAATGAAACAAAGAACGTTAAATTGTAAATTGAAAACCATAAAAACTAAACCTAAATTGGACACATTTAACTTAGAAATCAAAACCCTAGAAACCCTAGTTACAAAATTTACATCCCTAAAAACTAATTTACACAAGTAATCCTTGGACCTAAACCCTAAAATGAGCTATTTACCCTAAAACGTAAACCTAAAACCCTAAATTAGGGCTCCTAAAGGAGGTTTAGATTACATTTTTTATTTGACATAGCCTTCTTTGTATGATTTTTACTCTCACTCATGGTTCTTAGTTTATTAAGGGCAGAAGTGATGAAAATTCAATATTAGGGGCAAGTGATATAATAGAAGAGGTAAAATAAGGATGTGTAGTAAGATTTGATGACATAGCATGTAGGGAGGGATCACAAATTATAGTCCATAGGTTAGGTACACTTTGGTATGTCAATGGTGATCCACACAACTACTAATGAAATTCATAATTGACTAATAAGGGAGGTACAAACAATCGATGCATAGATCTATATATTAACCAACAAATTGATTTAATTATTGTCACTGTATACATTAATACTTGCTTACACATAGGTTGACCTAAGCCTACTTAGGAATTTATTGTTGTATGACTCATTGACATAGACTAGATATTTTCTAGATATTTACCTGATATTTAGCCCTCCTGATATTTTTTCCAGCTCTTGGATATTTCTCCTTTATAAGGAGACCCTTGACTGTTTAATATCAAGTGGAGTTTTGAATTATCTGTGCTTGTTTTCTATCTTTGTGATATGTAGGTTCTTTCATGGTATTAGAGGCTTTCATAGATAGTTTTGAGGGTCACAGGTGAATGAAAATAGCGATTAGGCAAAAACATGAAGATCTGGGCATGCATTTCAAGATATCTGTTTGGCGCCTAAAATTGTTGAATTCAGAGCTATGAGTTGAAGGCATGTTTTTTTTGCTAAGGAGGTGCCTCTAAACACCATGGTGGAAGGTAGCAGGCAGGTACATATACCTGTGGGCCTTGCAAGGTCGCTCAAAGGAAGGTGCATCGTGCTTGGTCCGGTGAGAAGGGCAAGTTGGGCACAGATTTGGAATTTGTGCAGGCCTTTTTTAGCCACCCCTTGTGGCATTTTCACCAGCATCGGTTAGTGGATATCGATGGAGGAGCTTATGCATTATCTATGCTTGATTAAATATTCTTTGTGATAATTAGTTCTTTCATGGTATCAGAACCTTTCATAGATAGTTTCAGGTCATAGGTGAATGCAAATAGCAATTAGGCAAAAACGTGAAGATTTGGACATGCATTTCAAGATCTCTATTTGGCACCTAAAATTGTTGAATTCAGAGCTATGAGTTGAAGGCGTGTTTTTTTTTGCTAAGGAGGTGCCTCTAAACACCACGGTGGAAGGCAACAAGTAGGAACATATACCTATGGGCCTTGCAAGGCCTCTCAAAGGCAGGTGCAGCGTGCTTGGTCCGGTGAGAAGGGGAAGTTGGGCGCAGGTTTGGCGTTTATGCAAGTCTTTTTTAGCTGCCCCTTGTGGTGTTTTCACCAGCATCGGTCAGTGGATATCAATGGAGGAGTCATTCTTTAGCTCTCCCTACACACTCTGAGCTGACACATCAAGTGCAAAGGTGTAAAGATTTTCTTTGGCATTTCACTTGTTGCAGGTTGCGTCCAAACAGAGGTTGACCCACACATTCACCCTACTCAGGCTGACGTTTGTCACTCTAAGTGGCAGATGCTTGCTAATGGGAGGCCACAAGTAGTAGAGAAAGGTAGTATCATCTTTCATTCTCATTCCTTCATCAAATCGACTCCACCCCTATTGCATTTTGGAATTTGAGAGTTTGGCGTGAATCTTTGTGTTGTGTGTGGCATTCTCTATGTTGTGTGTGGCAGTTTGTGTCTTATAATGAAGCCCTCTAAACAGGGCGCGACCTATTAAAGGAAACTCGCACCCCTCTAAGCATGACGCAACTTAGAAAAAGTAATTCAGTGCCATAGATTCCTCACCAAAGGTTGCAGTTATATGGATTTCGATTTGCAAGTGAAGGAAATCTGCACTCCATCCATTTCATAGTGGGGGAAACATAGAAGTTTTACCCAAGCCTCATGCGGTTCTATTCTTAGGTGAGGTGATTTGAATTATGATTCCATTATTAGGTGAGGTGCTTTCAACCCTCATTCGACAGAGCGGGCATCAATACCAAGAAATCGATAGGGTGAATCGCATGGTAGGACCACACCAAGAATTGTTGGGAACTTTCCATGCACGTGAATTCTTAAAGAAGCTTGCAGCTATTCCTTCCTTCTGTACTCCATTTCTATGCTTCCTCCATATTCCTGCCCTCCCCTATAGCCCAAAAAACTTAGGTCTTTGCTGTAATTACTCTGCTGTGAAGAGAAATTGGAGGGATAGAGGAAAAACTTGGAGAGAAATCCATGTTTGTGCTTGCAAGGGGAAGCTTTGACCATTCCCACTTGATTTGGAGACCATTCGACCCTGCATCCCTATGTGGAGTTCTTGGAAAAATGGAGTGAAGGGAAAGCTCTGCTCTGATGTGCAGTTCAATGGCACAAAGCAACGACTGATCAACCATTGACTCAGTCTATCCTATCTCACGCCAAGCTACGTCATCTCCCATACGTCTTTTATTCTCTCCTCCCATTATGAGTTCTAATTGCAATAGAACTCTATTTTTGTTTCCATTTGAACTAGTAAAACACCTCCCACATATCTCTCAAGTTACAATTTATGTTTGCAATTAAAGCATGTATTTACATAATTACATTAATTTCTTTAAATTTTCACTAACAATTATGGTAATAGTCAAACATGGTTATCATAAAGTTTGAACAGGGGGGCCAATTTTTTTTGCAATTAATTTGTAAAAAGGGGTTAATATTTTTTGTCACAGTTAAAAATTTGCAAAAGAAGAGTGAATTTCTTTCTTTTGAAATGAATGTGACAAAGGGGAAGTGATAAGGGATTGGTCGAAATTATTAGAGATTCAACACTAACTTATAAAGTGCCAAAACTGGGGGGCTCAACTAATCTAGAGGGGTTCTTAATCTGTTGATTTTCTATTGTATTAAGGAATTAACCTATTTGTAATCATGGGATATGAAACCCATTCTTCTATAATCAACCTAAAACTAGGAAACTATAAGTCTTGGTGTGAAGGAATCCTGAAACATCTCAGGTTCCATAATCTCATGCCATATCTGTATGGAATTATCCCTAAACTAGGTAAACAATTGCAGAAGGATAAATGGTTTAATATTCGTGATCATATTCATGGATAAATGGTTTACATATTCCAGATGACTCTTTGTATGTCATGATGGATATTGAGTGTCCACATGCATTATGGATCAAAATTTGGGAAATATATGGAGACTCAAATGTTTCTTCCTTCCTGCATGATCCTGCTATGATCACACCTCACATCCCACATCACGATTTAGATATAGAGCGTCCAGTTGACATAGAATAAATCATCATTCTTCCACCTCCTTCTGTTGCTTCATCGAATTTCAGAGTTGTTTCTTCGAGAGCTTCCAACACATCTTTGCAATAGGATATTTGTCTTCCTAGCATTGTGGATTGGGATGCATATCTACCTAAAATTTCATGTATTTTCGTAGAGTCCTGCATTATTGACATGGAAGCACACATTGAGGACACCAGTCTTCTTTTTGATGAAAACTTCAATAAAGTTGCATCAGCCTTGTCTTCTTCAGATATGATTGCTCTTCCTTCACCTACATCAATTTCTATAGTGACAGTATTAGATTCTTATGGTTCCAGTTATCCCCACACATCTATGGTTCTTGTGGTCCCTGTTACAGAATCTTCTATGATACTTCATTCATTCCATCAATATTCGTCACATGTAAGCATTGTCTTGGAGATTCCTAAGCAACATTTGAAGATATCATGGGCACCATCATCATCATTCTTGGATGAGCTTCAACTCTATTCAAGATCATACATACATGGGAAGATATCCTGCATCTTCAGTTGGTTTCATTTCTTCCCAAGGGAAGGAACATTGTGACATGTTCTTGGATCTACATCTGTATCCTTTGTTCACTATCCAACTTTAATGTAGCAGGACATGTATTATGGGGGGGTCTTATAGAAATTCTATTATTTTCTCTCTTATGGAGGAAATCATATATTGTACTTAGTGAAAGAAGTAGTACTTCTTCACATGTATAATTTTCATGCATCTTTTCTCTCTTTTGGAGGGTAGTTTTTTACCACAGGGTTTTCTACTTTTCTCCATTTCATGAGAGATTAATTTGTGCATGGGTACCTATCATGGCTAGTAGCTGGGACCCATTTTATCCATGCCCACCTAAGTTATGCTTAAGGGGGGGGTGTCAGTGTATACATTAATACTTGCTTACACATAGGTTGAACTAAGCCTACTTAGGCATTTATTGTTGTATGACTCAATGACATAGACTAGATATTTTCTTGATATTTACCTGATATTTAGCCCTCCTGATATTTTGTCCAGCTCTTGGATATTTCTCCTTTATAAGGAGACCCTTGACTGTTTAATATCAAGTTGAGTTTTGCATTATCTGTACTTGTTTTCTATCTTTGTGATCTGTAGGTTCTTTCAATTATAATTAGGGAAAAATTTAGTGGCAAATCTTTGCCAATTGGTGAATAATTGAAATTGGGACCTCCAAAAATGGTGAATAGTATGAGATAAAAAGGATACTGAATCACCAGGTTTTTACAAAAAATAATTTTGTCCCAATTAATTTGCCTATTTAAACGATGCATCATTGGAACTGATTCACTAGTAGTTTATACTGTAATTACAAATATTAATTATATTCACTAGTAATATTTTTTTTTGATTGCTCAGGAGGTATCTCCAACCAAGGCCCAGCGATTCCCACCACACCTTGCCTCGGGCTTACATATTGCCAAGTTTTGGGGTAATGATGGGGCGAGCCAGGGTGAAACTAATCCCCCTGGGGAGAAGCCCCGAGCCGCAATAGGACTCCTCCACTTTAACCCGACTAGCTTGAGTCGAACCTTGGACCTACATGGGACAAACCCAAAGCCTTAGCCCAACCATACCGACCATTCGGGCTACGGGGTGAACCCCATATTCACTAGTAATATTATATTCCTACCATTAATTTTGGGGAAATATTGCCACTAATAATAAATTACCATTTAATTTTGGGCCTTTTATTTATTGCCATTGATTAGCTTTTTAATCAGATGGTTGCAGGTTGATTCCACAGTATAATACACATGTGCCTTTTAAAAGGCTTGTTGAGGCCTAAAATTTGTTTTGGGCCACATGATTAAATCTAATCATGTGGCCCAAAACAAATTTCAAGCCTCAACAAGCCTTTTAAAAGGCACATGCGTATTAGGTCACAGAATTAACTTGCAGCCATTTGATTAAAAATCTAATCGATGGTAACATTTTCACTTTTCATTTAGTCTTAATTTTAAACTGAGATTTTTAAAAAACACTTAATCTGTGTGTGCTCCAATGCATTTTTGATAGTGAATTTATGCTTGGTGCCGCTGTCCTTGGACCCCGCGAGGGGGCATTTCCCCCTTGACCGCCACAAGGGGCGCTGCCCCTTGACCCCGCCGCTGGCTGCCGCCCCCGAGCCCCTACTTCAATATTACAAAAAATAAAAAAAAATGGGGGAACTGCACCGACCAACTATGCAAATTTTTAAAGGAGAGAATCGCCATTGTAACTAATCTTTTTAGTGATTATTTGCAAGGATTCGCCACTATGATTATTATTTTTACCAATTTTTCATTAAGATTCGCCATGATTTTACAATTTCTTTTAATAATGTGCATAGATTCGCCAAGAAAATTAATATTTTTTTCAAATAAAAGGAAAGATTCGCCAGGATTTTACACCTTCGCCGAGGGGGGGGTTTCTTAAAGTTATCCCTGATTATAGTATGTTCACATAATATACATTTGATAGCTAATTTTATCTCAAAAAACTTCATGATTGTATAATTTAACTTGAGAAAGTGTACCGGTGAAGTAAAATAATGTACCTCATGTGAAACTATGTGCTTGATTTAATAAGTTTATATATCATGATGCTAGTTGATATGAGTATGTAATCACTCTATATCAATGTTACTAGCTTATATAGTGTATGATGTATTCTCTTAAAAAAACATAGAAATGCAAGTCATACTTGTTAATCTAGACTATGTGCAATATGGATAGAGCTAGACACAAATGTTATTAAATCAAATAAATATCAAAATGTGAAGCATGAATGATTTCTACCCATTTCTCTTATTTGGATGAGATCCTTTGTGAATTATGTAAGGATGCATTATAATCATATTTAAGCCTTAATTTATAGGATGTTATTCATAAGATCTATAGGTTGTGTGTAATCTAATTCCTATTTTAACTCTCATGTGTAGTGGCATTGTTCTAGATTAGGAAAACTAAATGTTGTACTTTCTCTAAACTAGTGTATCAAAGCTAACTTGTAGCATGAACATTTCAATGGAAAATTCAAATTACTTTTTGAGAAACTTGATAGATGATTCATAAATGCAAGTCAATTCTATATCCAAAGGTTTATTTTCTAAGATTATTTATTTATTGAATTGATCAATTGATTCCTCACTTAGTGGCAGTTAGGTTCTTTTTTGAAAACCCATGTGTCTAAAATTTATATAAATATGAAGGAAGAGTCTATACCATAGAAAAGTTTCAAAAATAATATGATTAGAAAAAAAATTGGGTCTAAATCACTTTAGATCCCCTCTTCCTTTTTAAATCATCCAAGAGTGCTTAGAGGTCCAAATAGGTTCAAAATCCATCGTAACTCAACAACTCAGTTATAATTGAAATCTAAAATTCCTAATTGTTGATATATTGAAGCTATTCCTAGAATGACACATATTTTATTCAAAGCACTAAGTTTAGGTGGTAGGATTTCTCATTTACTTGTAAAAATTTATTCATGTGTCTTCTATATGTTTTCATGTCATCAAATCTCTAAATCTAAACCCTAATCCCTCAAAGCATTCATTTTGTTGTAGGACCTTAAAATGAAATTTGGTTGCCTTAGGCAACTCCACCAAATTTTATTCCCTTAAGCCATGGAACATTTTGTCCTAGGACCTTACTATACATAGATCCCCTTAAGCCATCCTATCACCCTAAATCATAAATCGATGTCTTAAGGGGTCCTAATATGACATTTCTTAAGGGGATCAAAGAAGTTCTCAAAATTTGGTGGATAGAGCTCAAGCTCATCTTTGTTTATTTTTTACATTGCAATTAGGTCACTAGCATATATCTATGTGTCCCTTTGAATGTATTCTATTAATTTTTCATTCTTTTCTTTAGTATTCTTTGAAAATAATGAATGAAATTATAAATTTTAATGTTAGTGTTAAACTTATAATTTCTTCTTAACTACTTTGTCCCACTATAGAGAACTTGTGTCTCTTATCATGAAATTTGAAAATTTAGATAAATCACTTTATGTCCTCAGATTTAATTAAATTCTATGTCATACTTGATTAATACATCTATTCATTTTGTTGTAGGACCTTAAAATGAAATTTGGTTGCCTTAGGCAACTCCAACAAATTTTATTCCCTTAAGCCATGGACCATTTTTTCCTAGGACCTTACTACACATAGATCCCCTTAAGCCATCCTATCACCCTAAATCATAAATTGATGTCTTAAGGAGGAATTTGACATTTCTTAAGGGGATCAAATAAGTTCTCAAAATTTGGTGATAGAGCTTGGTCACTCATCTTTTTTTATATTTTGTACATTGTAATTAGGTCACTAGCATATATCTATGTGTCCCTTTCAATGTTTTCTATTAATTTTTCATTCTTATCTAAGTTATTATTATTTGAAAATAATGAATGAGATTAAATAAATTTTAATAAAACCCCATAATTTCATTTGTACCCTTCATATTAACAACCCCGCATTGGAATCAATTTAATGTGTGTACATGCTATGAATTTTTAATGCTATGTATTTTTTAATGTTATAGATCGAACAGTCTTCAAATGAAATATATTTTGAATTTGTGCATGTTCAATGCGATTTTTAAATAAATTTCAAATTATGTGCATTATTTAATTAGTTTGTTTATATATATATTTTAATTGTTTAACATGCAGTTGCCATATCATTTCTCACATGGATCCAATGTTTAATTTAGAGGATTTTATGCCCGATCAAGAAATTCCTATAGATCCCGTACATCCCAATCCACCACATGAACAAAACCCTAGCACACCTCCACATTCTCCACTGCCTAACCTCCCACCCCCGGGTGAAGCCACAATAGTGGTTTACAATTGAAGCGAGGAAGGAAAACTCACATAAAATGAATACATGGCAAAAAATTGATTTTAGGGGTTCGTACGAACCTATTGGTTCGACCGAACCCATTAGGGGTTCGCTAGAACCTAGGTTCGGGCGAACCCTCCTAATAATTTCCCACCAAAAAAGCCATCGAAACCCCTTATAGAAGGGGGGTTCGAATGAACCCTAGTTCGAGCAAACCCCTAGGGGTTCACTCGAACCCCCTTTATTCCTCATCCCCTCCTTGAGACACAAAAAAACCTGAATTTTGGCACTTCGGAGCTCAGGTTGAGGATGAAAATGGAGGAATCTTCACAAACCCAACTTGAATCAGGTAGTCCTCAAAATGAGCTATCCAATGAATATAATATTAATATGTTTTGGTTTTATTATGTATTTTTTTTTTAGTTTTATTAAACATAGGTTTTTCATCAAAAATGACGGTCTTTGTTTTGTACATGTGGAAAAATAGCAGATTATCAAAAATAAAAAATAAAAAATATGAGTGCACAGATATTGAAGTCCTTGATCCAAAAAAATATATATATTGATTTTGATATAAAAAAAGTTACCAACTATGTCCGAATTGTAATTGGTTTGACTTTGAAACTTGATTAAAGAAAAAATATTCAATAAAAACTATCTAACCAAGTGGAAGCACTAGATATTAGAGTTACACATCTAAATTTGAAAGAATTAGAATTTTATCCTTCATGGAAAAAAAGTTATGCATTATATGGTGTGCGTCACTTTTTCAAAATGTTGTTTTTTGAAAAAAATTAGTTTTTGTGGGAGATGGAAAAAGAAGTGCAATCTGATTCCAAGAATTTTGAAAAAAATATTTTTAGAATCTACAGACAAAATGTGACGAGACTCTAGTTTTCATCATCTTCAAATTCTTCATGGTTTAGCCGCTATAGGTGTCTGAATGTGAAGATTTAGTTTTAAAAAATAATTTCAGTGTCTAGTTTGGCCAAAAATTGTAAACCACTATTGTGGGATCAACCCCCCTCCTATAGTTGATCAAGATCAATTAAGAGAGAATATCCGAGCAAACCTCATTGTCATTCAAGGAAATATAGATCTCATAAAAAATGAGCCTAGAGTCCCTCCCCATCTCGCACATTTGCATCTACAATGCAA
Source organism: Sequoia sempervirens (assembly GCA_007258455.2). Taxonomy (NCBI): domain Eukaryota; kingdom Viridiplantae; phylum Streptophyta; class Pinopsida; order Cupressales; family Cupressaceae; genus Sequoia; species Sequoia sempervirens. Next base: position 514,280,252 of record VDFB02000003.1, read on the forward strand.
ACTATTGTCGATTTTGTTCGATCTATTGATGCAGACCTAGATAGGTTCCATCAATGGAGAGAAGAAAGGAGACAATTCTATGCAGATGGATTGTCATATAAAGAAATCAATGACCTAAAAATTACCAAACAAGCCATGTGCCAATATTTTATTAACCCCCAAAAAACCAACCAATTCCACCCATGAAAAAAAGAATTTCAATTTTATGGTGTAGGCACCCGTAGATAGCTGCACATTTTTGGGAGAGATGGTGGATGGTGTTTGATAATCCACCACATGGAAATAGTGAGGTGCCCTTATACTTTATGAGAAATTTATGGGTTGAGTTTGAGTTGGGTAAAAAACCCAACTATTTTGATATGAGGTCATTTCAGGGAGTTAGGCGTGGCATGCCCTAACATAGACTAGGAGCATTTGTCGATCCTCAATGACGTGCTCCAATTTCTCCTATTGTTCCTCCTCCTTCTCCTAATGTTCCCATTGAATTTCAACAACAGCCCATGTTATCGACATTAGGAGCATTGAGTTCACTTTCAAGACATCTCACTCAACAGCCTCCACACGTGGCCACTGAAGTGGCCAATAGAGAGCATGGAGGCTCGGGCCATAGGGATACTCAAAAATCCACTTTAGGTGACACACATGTATCTGGGATAGGGTCATACCTGAATTTACTACATTTTGAGGATCGTCCTACACAAGTATGTTCATATTTTGAACTTAAATTTAAGTCAAGTTTGAAATGTGAAAAATTCATGTAAATAATAACATCAAATTATGAAGCAGGGAGGGGGGTGACACAAAACCCTCTCCACTGACTTAATTTCAACATAAACACAAATTCTCAATTCACTGTGAATTTCAACATAAGTATGAAAAAAAAACTGCAACATGCAACTTGCATTAAAATGAAAAATCTGCAATTACAAAATAATAAATTCTTATTGAGACTATGGGCACCACATATGCCCTTTACAACATCATAGAATTCATTACAAAAATCTACAACATTTCATAGAATTTTCTGTGCTTCTCAAGCACTACAACCAACCCACATGCACAATCTGTCACTCCTCAACAATGGCTGCAATAAACTTATTGAAACCTTAACACTTTGCTGCAATTTATTCTTAGAGAAAATCCACCTTAGTTGTGAGTTTTCCTGCCTTTGAAAACTAACTTCAAAATGTAAATGAATTATCTTTTATTACCAACTTTCCAAATCTGCCAGAATGAAATGAAATACAATTTCATTTCTATTTCAAACTCAAAAATAATCCTTCCCAAAAATCCAAGGAGAGAATTTCTAAATTGAAATTCAAAAATAAAATAAAATCAAACTTCTCACTTGTGCAAGCAACCAGTCTCACACACACTTTACCGACAGTTTCTAAAATTGAACTCACTCATCAAAGTTGCTAATTTGATCAGATGGGAACCCACTTTGATAGTCCCTATTTTTTAGGGATTTGTGGAAGTTGAGATTTTATTTTAAATTAAAATCTTAAAAATCGCCTTTAACTTGAAAAAATCCAAATTTTGAATTTTTGCACTTCCATTTCCTTTGCAACACCTGCTTTTTCAGGCATAATCATTCAACATGAATTGTTAATGTAATTTTAATTTAAAATTACATTATTACATTAATTACAAATATTTGTGGAAACCATTTATTGAAAACCAAACAAAATTATTATTATTATTATTATTATTTTGGTTGATGGAAGATTGCACGAGCCCATGTGGATGCTCCTACATCAGACACCCACGGTAGGGAGAAATGTTCTATGAGTGAAGCTCATGAACATTTGAATACGTTATGTTCACGTTGGATCCACTTCTCAACCTCATCATTGTGAACATTTTGTTTTCCCTTTGCTTGCAATATGCTATCTCTGCTCTCCTTCATTCTTCCCCTCTTTCTGCCTTTGTTCACAAAATTCAGCTCCCACCATTCTGCACTATGCAATTTTGGAAAACAATAATTAACATCCTTCTCTTCATTAAAAAAAAGAAATCATGTGTTACCTCATTTTTTCTTGCTGCTGCAACAATTTGTTCATCATCAACACCTACACACAAATTAGTATTGACGAATTCATGGAAATTAATGAAGTCTATCTGCACATCTTTCTCAACTATTTCTCCTTCACCCTCTTCTTCTTCTATGCCAACAAAATTCATCATACCTTGTTGTATTTCAGCTTGTAACATGTTATTGCTGCACCTTACCATCTCTCTTTCCTCACTTCCTTTTACCATTTCACCCTCACAAAAATCAGCTTCATTAGAAACATTGACTTTTTTTGATAAATCAACAATTACCTCTATTTCCTTCTCCTTTCTTATTGCTGCAAATTTTCCTCCTTCAAAGAGGCATGTATCAGCTGCAACCTCTTTAATTTCATCATCTTCTTCTATAATTTCTCCTTGAAATAATTTTTCTATTTTTCTTATCTCCTCTTTCAACAGGAGACTATCTTCTTCTTCATTATTCCCTTTGTCAAATCTAGGACTATCCAAATCCACTTTTAAAATTACTATAATTTCATCCATAACTTCATCTACTTCTTTTGCATGTAAATAATCACTAACACAATTAAATGATACCTCTTTTTCTGCTATTGTATTCTTCTCATTTTCACCACTTTCTTTGTCTTTGCTAGTTCCTGCAAACAATGCATCTTCATATAAAATAAAATCATTAAAATTACCATTAAATTTCTGATCCACAACGACCATTTTATCTTCTCTCTTCCTCCATTCTTTCTTCATGCTTCTTTTATTTTTGTTGTCTTCTTTCAAGAGAGAATTCTTCCTTCCATATTTCTCTACCTGTATTCCCACTTCCTCCTTAATCTTCTTTTCCAATAAATCTACTTGAGCCTAGAGCTTTTCAAATTCTTCAAGGTAATTCTTATTTTCCACTTCTTCCCAATAATTATCCCAAAATAAAATTATTACAGGCCTCCTCATGACCCATCCCATCCTCTCTAGTATAGACTGCCTCACGTCCGACGATCTGTCTACACAAAAATCACACACACCACAAGTCCTGGTGCGAACTGCCTCACATTTGACACTCTGCCTGCACACTCAGGAACTCCTGCTCTGATACCACTGAAGCAGGGAGGGGGTGACACAAAACCCTCTCCACTGACTTAATTTCAACATAAACAAAAAATTATCAATTCACGTTGAATTTCAACATAAGTATGAAAAAAACTACAACATGCAACTTGCATTAAAATGAAAAATCTCCAATTACAAAATAATAAATTCTTATTGAGACTATGGGCACCACATATGCCCTTTACAACATCATAGAATTCATTACAAAAATCTGCAACATTCCATAGAATTTTCTATGCTTCTCAAGCACTACAACCAACCCACATGCACACTCTATCACTCCTCAACAATGGCTGCAATAAACTTATTGAAACCTTAACACTTTGCTGCAATTTATTCTTAGAGAAAATCCACCTTATTTGTGAGTTTTCCTGCCTTTGAAAACTAACTTCAAAATGTAAATGAATTATCTTTTATTACCAACTTTCCAAATCTGCCAGAATGAAATGAAATACAATTTCATTTCTATTTCAAACTCAAAAATCATCCTTCCCAAAAATCCAAGGAGAGAATTTCTAAATTGAAATTCAAAAAAAATAAAAAATCAAACTTCTCACTTGTGTAAGCAACCAGTCTCACACACACTTTACTGGCAGTTTCTAAAATTGAACTCACTCATCAAAGTTGCCAGTTTGATTAGATGGGCACCCACTTTGATAGTCCCTATTTTTTAGGGATTTGTAGAAGTTGAGATTTTATTTTAAATTAAAATCTTAAAAATCGCCTTTAACTTGCAAAAATCCAAATTTTGAATTTTTGCACTTCCATTTCCTTTGCAACACCTGCTCTTTCGGGCATAATCATTCAACATGAATTGTTAATGTCATTTTAATTTAAAATTACATTATTACATTAATTACAAATATTTGTGGAAACCATTTATTGAAAACCAAACAAAATTTATTTATTTATTTTTATTTTTTGGTTGATGCAAGATTGCACGAGCCCATGGATGCTCCTGCATCAACTTATATATATAATATAATATTAATTCAATAATTGCTTGGTGTAGACACATGATCACGTGATGCTTGGAACTCAATATGATCATCGTGTATATATCTCGAGTGCTGTAGATCTGGGCTCACCTTTTTGATAAGTACTTGAACCAATATATATTAAATAATTTGTGTGGATATATATCTAATTTAATTTGAATTTGTACACATGTGTGAATTGATATATTATATCTAGACACGGGGAGGTCATATGATACCTAGTACTAACCAACCACAAGTTACAGTGGTGAGCACTCTTGAGACATCATCAGCTTAGGTGCGTGCTTTCAAAAGTTTGTTAAGTTTAAATTAAATACACATCATAGATCTAATTTAATTTTTTCATTTACATACACATGTGTGAATGATCTATATGAATTATTGTACATCTATATGCAGGAATTTCATGAGATGCCCATGGTGGGCTGCGCACTTGAGACATTGTCAGCATTTATGCATGGGCAATCTTAGGTGCATGATCATGAGGTCATATCATTCGAGGTTGTAAAATTTACTTTAAATCTCCTATACAATTTTTATGGACCTTTTATATATATATATTCAAGGTTTTCACATATTGTTTGCTTTATATGAATATGTAGGATATAGTAGATCGGGCATTTGCATCTTCTCAAGTGACAGTTATGCTACCCGTTGAAGAAAATGTGCCAGTTATAGATTCACATGATCATATGGTAATTTATGCATACTAGAAATCATTTTCACTATATTTACTAGATATTTAATTAAATTTATTTTTATCTAAAATTTTATATTTTCAAGTTTAAATATGTTTAATTATATCAAAATTTCTAAATAAATTTAAATCTAATTTCAAGTTTCTTGTACTCTTTTACAACATGATGCAGATACATCTAGTCGACATGGAACAAAGAGGAGACTTGATTTGACCGATCAACCTAAAAGTTAGATGGTTTTATATTTTATGGACTATAGATCTCTAGTTTTATTTAAATATGTGTTGGACTTGACATATAAATTTTATGGACTATCTATCTCTAGTTTTATTTTGAACATCTTATTATCATATTTGTGTTTATTTATATGTTGACTTTAATATGATGATTATATATCAATTGGTGTTGGTAGGGGCCTAGCTAAGTAATTCCATGTGATTATATATGCAGCAATATATTCTAAAAAAATAAAAAAATGAGATCGTGTTATGTTCATTTTCATGATTATATGCACTCATACATATCTATATTTATATTTTATCTAATTTTCAAGTATTACATGCACTATATAAATTCTTATCTAGAATCAAATTTCATATATATAATTTATCACATGGTTAGGTGACAAATTAAAACATTCCTTAAATAGTTTAGATTATATTCATAATAAATTAAAGGCAGGTAATTTTAACTATTTTCCAATTAGATAGCAACTATTTGAATCAATAAACAAAAAAACTATCTCCTTGTATGTATAAAATGTATAATCTATACAATTGAATAATTATATAAAATGTGGTAAATACAAGACATGAAATGTATAATCTATAAAATTGGAACAAGATATTTAAAAAGTGACATCGAAAAAACATATATAATGTATATCAAGATGTTTATTACAACTATATAAAATGATGAAATATATATGTGCATGTAATACAATTAAAGCTTATCAACTTTTAGGTGAAGACCAAAAATTGATATTTACAAAGTCTCTAGATAAAATAGTTTTTTAGTTCAACAATCACATCATAGACCGACTTGATGAGAACTTGCAAAAATAATTAATGTAAGTAACTACAATTTTTATGAGTCACTTAAGAAAAAATCCATGCGAGAAAAGAACAGTATATAGTAAATTCCATACAAATTCAAATGATGTTTTCCATAGGATGGATTAAGGGGACCTAAGAGGATATATAACTTAAGGGGGGTCTTAAGAGAATTCCTTAAGGGCAGTTAAGAGGATGGTTTAAGAGGATGCATCTCATGAACCCTAGGATATGGCTTAACGGGTCCTAAGAGGATGGCTTAAGGGGAATTATGAGAGTCCTTTAAGAGGATGGCTTAAGGGGATGTAAGAGGGTGGATTAAGGGGAGTTGATAAAATGACTTAAAGGGATGTAAGAGAGTGGATTAAGGGGATGCAAGAGGGTGGATTAATGGGAGTTGATAGAATGATTTGAAGGGATGTAAGAGGGTGGATTAAGGGGAGTTGATAGAATGAATTGAAGGGATGTAAGGAGGGGAAGAGGGTGGATTAAGGGGAGTTGATAGAATGACTTGAAGGGATGTAAGGGGTGCATTAAGAGGGATGCAAGAGGGATAGAATGATTAAGGGGAATTGATAAAATGAATTAAAGGGATGTAAGAGAGTGGATTAAGGGGATGCAAGGATTGGATTAAATTGATTGATAGAATGACTTGAAAGATGTGAGGGTGCATTAAGTGGGATAGAATGATAGAAAGGATTAAAGGGATGTAAGATAGTGGATTAAGGGGATGCATGCCATGAACTTTACGATATGGCTTAATAGGCCCTAAGAGGATGGATTAAGGGGAATTATGAGAGTGACTTAAGGGATGCAAGATTATGGATTAAGGGGATGTAAGAGGATATGACTTAAGGGTCCTTTAAGAGGATGGCTTAAGGGGATGCAACAGTGTGGATTAAGGGGAGTTGATAGAATGACTTGAAGGCATGCAAGAGGGTGGATTAAGGGGATTTGAGAGAATGAATTTATACTATCAATTAAATGTATCTATAACTATATATAGTTACCTATCTCTAGATTCAAATTCCATTGTAATATAAGTGCATCTCCTCTCTTTTTTGTAAAGCATCTAATTTTGGGAGACCTGAAACAAAAAATGATATAAAACTTTAATTAGGAAATGATTAAAGACAAATATATATATCAATTAAATATATAAACAACTAGATATACTTACCAATATTTATTTACTCTATTGTACCATTTGCATCCTCTCTTTTTTGTAATGCATCTATGATTGTCTCATGATCATCCATTGAAAGTGTCCATAAAACTTTATTAGCAGGCCTCCCTTGATATCTAACTAGTTTTATATTGGTTGCCAAAATAAAATGTGAATAATGTATAATCTTCTTGTGTCTTTTATAATCTTCAAATGCAGGCAAGCCATTCTTTCTCATCAAATATTTTTGAAGCCAGGTTCCAACAACAATCACTGAACCAGTTGGATACTCAAAGTTGTCATCATCCACTCTAGGATGTACCAACTTATGTTTTCTCTCAACACATCTAGCCAACCAGTACTCCATCTCCTCTTCATTCCCCTTAGGTGCAACAACAACATACACATGTTTTGCAAAATAAATACAAAATTCAATAAAGAGTGACTTATATTTAACTCACATATTAACATGCATACATACAAAATTCAAATCAATAAACAATGTACCTTCTTGTGCAAGATCTGAAACACGATCATAATCATCTGGTGCAAACACTTGATTATCTTCAATTGTCATTCCATGTTGAACATGTGTTGATGTAGGCTTTAAGGCTCTTTTTTGCCATTGTTTGACCCATTCCGTATTTTCACATGCCTCCCAATCACCTAAAATACAAAATTGACAAAAGCATGCCAAATCCTTTGTCCATATTGTCCATGTGTTTGCATTCAAACTCTTAAATGATTTTTTTGTAGATCCATTAATTGTTTCACAATCTTGTTGATAAAAAATATCATTTTCTTCAACTAAGCAAAAGAAGCGTCGAATTATTGAGCTCTCACTTGTTCTTGTAGATAATTTGGTATTGCACCAATCTACAATTTTACGTGCATCTCTAAATTTCACACCATCCTCAAATTTTAGTTGCTCTCTAGAAAGAGCTCTTTTCACACATGCACCTGCTCCATCGTGTTCTCCCTTACCATGACTAGCTTCAAAAAAACTACATATGTGTTGGATATTATTTTCCTTATGAACTCTACATAACCAATAAAACATTCTAGAATTTTTGAATTGACCCATGCAATTATCTGACCATATGAGATGTTCTAGCATTTGAATTCCTCTCTTTTAAATTTGTATAAAATATATCAAAATAATATTGTACAAACTTAGATGAATGCAATTGATTATCACTTACATAAAAATGGTACTCTCTCAAAAAATTTTGATTATCTTCTGTACTATCTTTTGCATGTCTATAAACAATGTGAACAAATATAGCTGCTTGCACTGAATTGTAATACTATGATTGAATTTCTTCTTGTGGAGCAAGAGTATAGTTTTCAGCAAAATCAACAACTAACAATATAGTTCCAATTGGGAATGTGTTTTTACATAAACGAAATTGATTATCAAGCCAATCAGCATTCTGAGAGTGTTGAACATATTTAGGTACAAGCTTATCTTTAAATTCATTAATAAAAGCATGCACACTAACTTTTTCCACAAGTAGCTCAACACATTTTCCAGTTTTTCCATCTTTTAAAGAATACTCAACATTTTAATTTTTTTTACATCCGCTAATTGTTGTCCAAATTCATCTAAACTACTTTCATGCATACATTCTCCTAATAATGAAAAGTTACCACATCTATCGCATTCTCCAGAAATGCTTACTTTTTAAAAAAATGAGTTTCCATTTAAAGAGGGATCACACAACAAACCTGCTACAAAATCTTTGATTCTTTTAGGTGGCATATTAATACCACAAATGTCCTGCATAATTTAGTTAGCATGCAAAGTGCATCGTATATATCAAAATATATCATAATAATAATGAAAATTGTACATGAGTCTTACAACAACAAGAGATCCATTGCTTATTAATTCTAACATACCAAGGTTTACACTTTTCGAATGATCTTTGACTTATGTTAATATTCAATGGTAAGATTGAAGCATCTAATTTTTCTTTATATAATTCAATTTGAGTCATATCTAAGAGATGCTTTGGATGAGGTTCATGAATTTTGGAACCCACCCTTAATTTTAAGACATCTGTAATGTTAGGTGATACTCTTGTATTATCATGCCAAAATTTATCGATTAAAGATTTAATTTCATTAGTTAATTTCATGTCTAATCTTGGGAATCTACCACTAAAAATCCAACATTGATTAATAGGATCCTTTTCAATACTTTCTCTTCTTTTAACAACTCTTATCAAAGTTCTAGGATTTAATTTTACACATTTACTAATCTTACTTAACATTCTTTTATTTGAAGCTGTTTTATCAACAAGAGCAGTTGTTATTGCACGACAAGCCGCATTCTTATCTTTCAATCAAATTTTCTTACCAATAACATAAATAGCATTAGAAACACTAGATATGACTTGTTCTACTGAATCATCTTTCTTTTTTGGTTTTACAAAAACACCTAATTTTTTCATCACTTTTCTCATTTTCAACATTCTCATCAATTGCACCATGAGTTGACATTGGAATCCTAATTTATTTCTATAAAAAAACATTTTATATATTTTATTTCCATAATTTCTAATTTGTATCCAAGAAACTTTACCACGAAGGTTATCTAGCACATCTGTTTCAATTGTAAAAAAAACATTTTCACCTTCATCCATAGGAGTTTCATTTTCATTCACATAAGGGGTTTCATTTTCATTTTCAAATGTAAAAGGGATTTCATTCTCATTTTCATCAATATGAGGGATTTCATTCTCATTTTCATCAATATTAGGGATTTCATTCTCATTTGCATTCTCATAAGATATAATTTCATCATTTTTTAATTTTTGCATTGTTTCAACCCTAATATTATTGATATCATCAATGGTGTATCCAGCTTCATATAAATAAGCAATATCAATATTATCAAAACTTAGGTTTGAACAAATACCTGGATAGATTGTTTGAATAGGTGCATTTTCCATATCATTGGTAGGTGGATTTGAAGACATACCCGAAGTTGTTTGCATATCATTCAAATTTGAAGTTGAAGGAATAGTTGGGTTTGTCTCCATAATTGCATTTTCTTCCATATTCACCATCTCCACATTTGCATCATCTACATTCATTTCATCATTTATTGCTTCTTCTTCAACATTCTCGGAACTAGATGCTTCCAAATCTTTCATTTGACGAATCCTTTCTCTCCTTTCCCTTTGTCTTTTTGCCTCCTTATCTTTATTTGCTTGAATTTCTTCAGGTGCCATTAACTTTCTACATCTTTTTTATGTCTTTTCTTATCACCCATGGTTACCAAACCCTCTTTGATGACAAAAATAATAATTCAAGAAACCTATTTTCAAATTTCCACCTCCTTCAAATATTTAAATTAAACTATGTACTATGAAGATCATTTTTTCTATAAACTTTGAAGTACAAAAACATCATGAGTACATCCAAAAATTCTCTTTTTCCAAATCTTCTTGTAAAAACTTCTTGTACTTGATTCCACTTCAGAAAATTCAACCCGCACTTTGTCTCTTCCAACAATTTGAATAGAATATGCCCTGCACAAGACAAATTTGCAATAAAAAACGCAGAAAATGACACTTTCAGACTGTACTGCAAAAAATGAATGTTGCAGGAAAATCGTGTTTTATTGGTATTTTCTAAATTAGGGAAAAACAACTATATTAGAAATGCGTACGCATTATGAAATGCGTATGTGTTCTATTTTAGGAATGTGTACATGTTTCATAAGGCGTACGTGTTACCTTTACCTAACGGGTAAATAGATAACGCGTATGCATTATGAAACACGTACACGTTTCATTTAAATAATGCGTACGCGTTATTTAAAAGTTTAATCCCCACACCACATCCAGCCTTGGTTTTAGGCTTGGGAAAGGCTTGGAAATCTGAGCCTTAGCCTTTGACCTAAAACTAAAAAACAAAGGCAAATTGAAGAAGAATGTCCAACTTTGACAACATGGTTGATGGCCTTCTTTTCTGAATCAATCTATAAAATTAAAACCCATTAGAGAACACGATGTCTATTTTCCAAATATATAATTTTTATTAAGATTGGATTATGTTTTCTATTTTTTAATTAATTTCTAAGCAAACTAGTCCTTAAACTTGAAATATCAGGTTTTTTTTTTTAATAACTTTTTTTTGGTTAAGTTTCTTGTAAAAAAAATTATATGGCATCAAACTTCAGACAATTCTCTACACAATGAAAAAAAAGAGTCAATTTTTTTTAGTTTAGGTCCAATTATGCTGTCCGTACACATTGATTTTTAAAAATAACAATTAAGGCCAATAAAAAATTAATAAAAAAATATTCAACCAAAAATTACAAAAAAATTCCACATCAAACTTCATGTTGTTAGGTCTCTTTTCCCAAAAGGAATTAGCAAAATACTTTTGTTTGGGTCAAAAAGTGTTGTCCGTACACATGCTTGGTATGGTAAAAAAAGACTTTTAAAAAGTGGTTTTTATAGATCCCTATCAAAATTTAATTTCTATAATTTAGGTATTTGAATAATTTACATATTTGGAAACTAGATTCAAAATGCTAAATTTCATATTACTGATTTTTTTTAAGATTCATTCTGTAAGTGCCTCAAATTTTTAGTCCAACTGTGACAAATTCTGAAAAACAATAAAAACACTTCCACTTTTTGAGCTTTTTGTGTACCCAACTTCTTGCATCAACCCTATAATATTAGGGCTAAGGAGGTGTTGTTGAGTGCTTTGACTGATACTGAGATGATAAATGTGATGGATTTGAAGACTACTTATGAGATATGGAAAAATTTGGAAACCTTGTATGAAGGTGATGCTAATGTGAAGATTGATAAGCTACAAAGTCTGAAAGGGAAATATGAAAAGTTGAAAATGGGTGATGCAAAGAGTGAACGAACTTGTGTGTGGTATCATATGTGTTGGTGGAATAGACACATTAGAAATTGTTGCTAAAGTGCTTAGATCTTCGCTTGATTCTTACAAAGTCAAGGCTAGTGCTATTGAAGAGCTCCAGACTATAACAAATGTTACCAGAGATATGTTGATTGGTAAGCTTACTAATTTTGAGTTGAGTGAATTTGGTGATGCAATTCCTAAGGTTGAATCTTCATTCAAGGCCACTACTTTTGGAAGAGATAGACAAAGATATGATCTAGGTGAAAGTTCATCTAGAAAGACATTTAAGTATGAGGATAAAATGGGATAACTTGATGAAGAAGAAAGAGAGATTGAAGAACTTGAAGCATTGATTGTGAAAAGAGAAGCTAGAGGAAAAGGTAAGTATAAAGGAAAGTTGCCTATTAAATATTTCTCTTGCAATAAGATAGGTCATTTTGCATCAAGGTGTCTTGAGAGAGTTTCCAAGCCAAGATTTAACAAGCCTAAATTCCAAAAGAAATGTTACTATGTTGTTGATGAAGGTGTGACAGATGATGAATCTGACAAAGGAAATGCAAATGAAGATGAAATTTTGTTTATTGCTATTAAGGAAAATAATCCCGTGTCTACTGAATCTGCTAGTTGCAAAAATGTGGAGAAAGCCCTAGCTGCTCAAGTTGAAGATAAAGATGAATGGGTAATTGATAGTGGTTGTTCTCATCATATGATAGGAGATAAAAGTAATTTTGTGAATTTGGAAAAGTATGATGGTGGTGTTGTGAGATCTGGTGATAATACAACTAGTGTGATCCGTGGAAGAGGATGCATTTCTCTTAATGGTAAGCATAACATGGATGATGTCTTGTATGTTGAAGGTTTGAAGCATAATCTTTTAAGTGTTGGAAAAATGGTTGATAAGGGATACAATCTTCAGTTCATGGATGGTAAGTGCAAAATATGGGAAATTCTAAAAATGTGATTTCATTAGGTACAAAAAAAAAAGTTAATATTTTCCACCTGAGTGCTGCTAGTAAAAGTTGTTTGATTACTCAAATTGATGAAAGTTGGTTGTGGCATAGGAGAATGTGCCATGTTAACTTTGATAATATTGTCAAGATAAGTTCCACAAAGGCTGTGAGAGATCTTCCTAAGCTGATGAAACCTACTAATGCCATATGCAAAGAATGTCAGTTAGGAAAGCAAACGAGAATTTCATTTCAAAGTTAAAAAAAAATTCAAATGGATTGTTGGATCTTATGCATACTGGTTTGTGTGGTCCTACTAGAAATAGAAGTTTACAAGGATACAGGTACTTCATGTTGCTTATTGATGACTATTCAAGGATGATGTGGGCTACTTTCTTAAGGGAGAAATTTGAAGCTTTGGAACAGTTCAAGATCTTTAAGGCTATGGTTGAGACATAGACAAGTCTAAAGATTAAATGTCTGAGATTAGATAGAGATGATGAATTCACTTTCGATGAGTTTAATTCTTTTTGTGAAGAGCATGGAATAAAGAGACAGTTATCTGCACCATAGACCCCTCAAAAAAATGGAGTTGTGGAAAGGAAGAACAAAATAGTTCTAGATGCTGCTAGAACCATGATGTTGGAAGGAAATGTACCTCATATCTACTGGAGACAAGTTGTGAGTATTGTTGTGTACACACTTAACCGGGTACAAATAAAAGGTGATACTAGTAAGACTCCTTTTGAGCTATGGACTGGTCAAAAACCTACTGTTAGATATTTCAAGATCTTTGGAAGCAAGTGTTATATCAAAAGAGATGAAGATATAGGAAATTTTGATGCTAGGAGTGATGAAGGAATCTTTCTGGGTTATGCTACTAAAAGTAAGGCCTACTGGTGTTACAATAAGAGATTGAAGAAAATGGTTGAAAGTGAAAATGTTAAGGTTGATGAAGACTTTGGTACACTATCCAGAACCTATGGATATGATTCTAATAATCAGAATGATAGAAAAAACAAAGGTTAGAACTCAAGTCAAGTCCAAATCATTCCAGTGAATCAAGAAGATCAAGAGGAAGGAGAAACTGGTGGAAGAACAGACAAGAGATCAGGAGAGCTTGAAATTGAAGAAAATTCTAAGAAGACTCTGAGGTATGTAAGGTTGAATCATTCAGAAGATCAAATTATTGGTGATAAGAACAAAGGTGTCCAAACTAGGAGAAATATTGTAGAAGAATATTGTTTGATTTCAAAGACTGAGCCTAACAATGTGAATGAAGCATGCAAAGATGAACATTGGGTTGAAGCAATGAAAGAGGAACTACAACAAATTGAGAAGAATGATATATGGATTCTTGTTCCTAGACCTAAGGATAAGAATATAATTGGAATTAAATGGATCTTTAGAAAAAATTTATTGAACAAAGTGAAGTGGTCAGAAACAAAGAAAGATTGGTATGTAAGGGATATTGGGTATGTGCAGGATCATGATGGGCCAAAAAGTGGCAATATGATGGGTATGTGGCTAACGACTTTTTTTTACCCAAAATTGATGAAATGAAAAGGGTTTTTAAAGGAGATTCTCAGCTTTCCACCAATATAAATTATGCTTTACTTTGAATTTAATAAGTAATTATTATTCATTTTCTATTCAAATTACGACTAAAGTCCCGATTGATAGACTGATTGAAAAACATCTATAGCTTTCAAACAATATCACATTTTTGATTCCAAAACATGCGTCACATTCTATGCTTCACATACTATAGGATTAAAAAAAGAAAAATTGAGTTTCATGAAGTTTTGAGCAAGTTAAGGTGGTCAAACATATGAGTTTTTATATTTTTTAAAATTGTAATAAAAATTCATAATTAATTTTTTACTTGGAAAAAATTAGAAAAAATATGCATCACATTGGGACATGAGTCCTCTACTTATATCTAAAATATTTTTAAAAATATTATCATTTTATTGTGGTTAGGGTGGTGACAAACACCTACTTCTTATTTTTCCCTGAAATTTAAGTACTACTCCATTGAAATTTCAAATTTTCACCAAATAGATTTGTTTTTTAAAAACCTAGTAGTTTAGAAACTACATTCAATTTTCTACAGATTCTATTCTTACATATTTTTGAAAAAATATAGATAACTTATTCAAATTTTTATGCCAAGTTTCCTAACTCTAATTTTTCTAATTTTTTTGCCACTTAAGGGCCTATTTTTTCTATGATGATCCCGCACATACCCTATTCACAGATGGAAAGTATTGATTTTGAAGAAACCTTTGCCCCTCTAGCTAGAACTGAAGCTGTGAGATTGTTTCTTGCTTATGCTGCTTACAAAGACTACAAAGTTTAACAAATGGATGTCAAGTCTGCTTTTCTAAATGGCGAATTGGAAGAAGAAGTGTATGTTGAACAACTTGATGGATTAAAGTTGACTGATCAAGGAGATGTGGTTTGCCGATTGAAGAAAGAATTGTATGGTCTCAAACAAGACCTTAGAGCATGGTATGCGAGATTGGATAAGTACTTGGTGAAGCTTGGATTTAACAAAGGTACTACTAATAGTAATCTGTATTTCAAGAATGATGATAAAAATTTGATTGTGGAACTTTTTGTTGATGATATCATATTTGGAGGAGATGATAGCTTGTGTATGAAGTTTTCTAATGAGATACAAAATTAGTTTGAGATGTCAGTGATTGAAGAGATGAAATTATTCTTGGGATTGCAAATTACCTAGTTAGATAAAGGGATCTTTATATCTCAATCCAAGTATGTGAAAGAATTGCTAAAGAAATTTGGTATGCAAGATTCAAAGCTAGTTGGTACACCTATGGTGATCAGATGCAAGTTTACAACTGATGATGATTCTTTGAAGGAAACACAGACTAGATACAAATCAATGATTGGTGGATTTCTTTATTTGACTCAAACTAGGCCTGATATCATGAATGTTGTATGTATTGTTGCTAGATTTCAAGCTGATCCTAAAGAATCTCATGTGACTACTGTGAAGAGGACTTTTTCAGATACTTGAAGGGGATAGTTGATTTTAGTTTATGGTATCCTAAAAATGATGATCTTACTTTGAGTGTCTTTATTGATGCTGATTGGGTAGGAGATGTGAATGACATGAAAAGTATTAGTGGTGGAGCATTTTTCTTGCGAAAGAAACTGATTTCATGGTTAAGAGAAAAGAATAATGCTATTTCTCTATCTACTGTAGAGGCAGAATACATTGCTACTACTAATAATTATACTCAAGTACTGTGGATGAAACAGATGTTGAAGGATATTAGAGTTGTGTATGATGAGCCTATTACTATATTTTGTGATAACTCAAGTGCTATTAAAATTTCTAAGAATTCGGTGCTGCATTCCAAGACCAAACATATATCTATCAAGTTTCACTTTTTGAGAGAGAAAGTAAGTGAAAAAGAAGTTAGATTGGAGTATGTTCCTACTAAGGAGAAAATTGCAAACATATTTACCAAGCTGTTGCCTAAGGATACTTTTGAGTATCTCATAGGGAAGTTAGGGGTGATTACCCCTCTTAATCAGAACTAAGGATGCATTGATTTGCATCAATCTGTGCATTTCATGATCATATTTTGATTTGGATTAATGTTGTGGTGCTTGCTACTCAAGGGGAGTAGTTAGATGTTTAGATGTTTAGAAGTTTAGGTGTTTAGATATGTGGTTCAAAGCTTGTATAGAATAAATCTTTGCCAATGATGTCAAAGGGGGAGAAGAGCAATGTGAAAGATCTTTGTGGGGAGAAGAGTTGAGGAAAGAAGAGTCATAACCTAAGGGGGAGTAAGCGTAGTTGTGTTGATGGTATTTTTCACATCATGTGTTGCCATCAATGCCAAAGGGGGAGATTTTTGGATGTTGTGTTGTGTTTCTGATATGTGGTTGTCATTGATGTCAACACTATTAGCATTGTTGCATTAGAAGTTGTATATGTTGAGGATATTGAGAAAATTGTAATAAGAAGTGCTATAGTTTGTCAATGGTGAAGTGAAGTTATTTCTATTGGTGTGATCACTACGTTACTATTCAGAGGTTCTGGACTAAAGGGTTTCTTGTTGATTATATCTAGTCTATCCATGCCAAGTTTTAGAGATCCATGTGAAGATTTGATCAAGTTATGAAGATTTGTATTTTGACAGTTTTTTGTTACTTCAATTTATGTTCCTAAATGAAGATCATGTGATTCTAGTAAGTTCAGTTGTGGTGGATGCTTCTTTGACATTTCATGATGCTTGTGGATGTTCCTAGTTCATGCTCTATCTGTGTTGCACATTCGCATTGATCTTTTTTCTCGTGATCCGATATTTTCTCTTGCGTGTTCATGTTTTTCATGTTCTTGGCCGACAAGGTGTTGAAGCATGTTGTGGATCTTTGAGGATTAATTAATTAAAGTGGTTCATGGGTATGTGCAGGATCATCATGGAAAAAATAGGCCCTTAAGTGGCAAAAAAATTAGAAAAATTAGAGTTAGGCAACTTGATGTAAAAATTTGAATAAGTTATCTATACTATTTCAAAAATATGTACAAATGGAATTTGTAGCAAATTGAATGTATTTTCTAAGCTACTAGGTTTATTTTTAAAAAATAAAAATCTATTTGGTGAAAATTTGAAATTTCAATGCAGTAGTACTTAAATTTTATGGAAAAAAAAAGAAGTAGGTGTCTTCTGACCACCCTAACCGGATAAAATGATAATTTTTTTTAATAATATTTTAGATATAAGTAGAGGACTCATGTCCCAATGTGATGCATATTTTTTTTAAATTTTTTCAAGTAAATAATTAATTATGATTTTTTATTACAACTTAAAAAAAATAAAAAACTTGTATGTCTAACCACCTTAACTTGGTCAAAACTTCATGAAATTCATTTTTTTTTAATCCTATAGTATGTGAAGCATAGAATGTGATGTATGTTTTGGATTAAAAAAATGTGATACCGTTTGAAAGCTATAGATGTTTTTCAATCAGCCTATCAATCAGGACTTTAGTTGTAATTCAAAAAGAAAATAAATAATAATAATTTTTTAAATTCAAAGTAAAGCATAATTTATACTGGTGGAAAGCTGAGAATCTCCTTTAAAAACCCTTTTCGTTTCATCAATTTTGGGTAAAAAAAAGTTCATCAGCCACATACCCTACAAAAACCCATCATATTGCCACTTTTTGGCTCATCATGATCCTGCACATACCCTCATGTTTGAGGATGTTATTTTCAATCTTCACTATGTTGTGGTTGACCTTGGTTGATACACATGAATAATCTTTATTGATTTGTGCCAACTATTTATATTCATTTTATTATTTATGTGGAGTTGACTTATAGCGATGTAATTTCTTGTTGCAGATATATAAGAGTGATTTTTTTATCATTTGAAGATGTATGTGTGTGTGTGCGAAGTGTAAGAGTCCAGTGTGAGAATAAATTTCAGATCATTTGAAGGCAGAGTAGAGAGAGAAGAAGAGTGAAGAAGAGTGAAGAAGTGTTCATGTGCTTAACTAGAACTATAACTAGGCATTAACAGATGCTAATTTTCTCAATTCAAAGTCTGATGGATTTAATTAGAACCTTTCTATAAGATAGCGTGTCTTCCTTTGCGCAGTAAGTCTATTTTGTATTTGAGTGGTGAGCTCTAGGTAGTGTGCCTGAATGCATGTGCATTCCCCATTCATAATTCCTTATACTTTTAATAGGGTATAATCTTGTGGACTGACCTCCACCGTGGTTTTTCTCCTAACAGGGTTTCCACATAAAAATCTTGGTGTTATGTGTGATTATGATGTGTGGTTCATTTATTCTTTTATGATTAATGATCAGATCTGAGATTAAGGTTAATAAGTTGAATGAGTTTGAAATTTAGTAACAACTGATTCACCCCCCTCTCAGTTGTCTGCCCTTGAGTTTCCAACATAAATTGATAATATCTTTCAACATTTCTTATGTTTCATGGTGTGATTTTATTTTTTCTTGTGATGCGTCCTTTTCTTGGTGGTGTCACTGGGTTTGATGTCCTCCAAGAGTTTGATATTTCTTAGCGTATGAATTTCCTCTTAGTGGTGATGCGATGCACTGCATTCCTTAAGTTGCGTATCTTTTACTTTTGACTTTTCCTTTGTTGGAGACATTAGGCACGACGTTCCCTAAAAACAAGACCTTACACGAACTAAGTGAAATACCTCAAGAACAAAAACCTTTACTAGAATTATTTTTCATAATTTTTAGCATAACACAACTTGTTAGCCTTATGAAGCTTGAGACCCTAAATTTAATGCCACCTAGCATAACACACCTTGCTTTCCTATGGAGCCTTGCCTTGTTCAAGCATAATGTAGCTTGTTAATCCCTATGGGGCTCAAAATCTAAATTCAATGCCACCTAGCATAACACACCTTGCTTTCTTGTGGAGTCTTGCCTTGTCTTTTGACACCTTATTAAAGTTGTTAGGAGGATAGCTTTGATATGGTATGGGAGCCTAATATGATTCTCTCATTTTTCACCATTTTTGGGATACTCACCTAGTGGATAGCATGAAGTTCCACTACCCCAGAGTGACCGTGCAAAAAAAACAAAAACCAATGGTTTAGATGTGTTCCACGCCGATCAGACCATTTAGGCTTGATCTTCCTGGTATTTGATGTTGTATGATTGTGTATATTTGTCATTGATACATGCATATAAGTGTCTTGAATGACCACTTTAGTGTGAGTTTGTGCTTTCTCTCATCCTCACACTAAAGTGGGGGAAAAATATAATCTAGGAAAAAGCATCAATTTTTTCACAATTAATTTGGGAATAATTAATAATAAAATGAGCTTAATTATGCCTTAATTTAGTGTTGTAATATGTATTTTACATATTCACATTAAGTTTAGGGCCCTTTTAAATTAAAATGGACTTAATTTTTCCTTGTTTTTTGTGTTGTAAGGTGTACCTTTACACTTCCACATTAATCTATGGCTTTATTAATTAATTGAGGTTAATTTTCCTTAATTGGCCCCTTTAATTCAAATCCAAGCCTAATTAATTGTAAATTCTGAGGGATAAAACCCGACATTCATAAATGCCATAACATTATGCTTAATATTGGGTAATGTGTGTCCTAGGAAAGTGGCCTAGGACCCATTCGCCATAGGGTGAATGGGTCCTCCCTTTCCTTTAGGACCTAAATTTGAATTATGTTTTTGAGGGAACTTTAATGATTTCAAATCTACAATTAAATGTTGGATTGTGATATTTGAATTTTAGAAATTAATGTTAAGATATGTATTTAAGTAAGATGTTATTTCACTAAGTTCATCCTATATTTTCAAGTGTTCAAGTCCTAAGAGCAAGTTTATGATCAAGAGAGCATTCAAGAGGATTTTCAAGGAATTCAAGGGTAGATTTATTGAAGATTATTGCAACAATCAAGATTCCATTGTCATGTCAAATATTTGTTGCATCATGCATGTTGTTTGAGCTAATGTGGTTATCAAAGGATTTTTTTAAATCAAGTTTCATGATCAAGGCCTATATACATTGAGGCCACTTCATGCTAATTGCAGATCTGCAATCCAAGGTTCAAATAAGGTTTGGTGAGTTGTTACATATATTTTTACATTCATCATTCCTTCAAGTTATTTTATTTTGTTTCAATGTTTAATTCTCTAAACGGAGTTTGACCAAGGAAAACGTTGATTCCCTAACAAATAACATTTTTCTTACTTTGATGTGTGATTGTAGATTTTAGGTTGAAGATCCTTTGAAGAGAAAAATTGAAAAAAGTTGCAAAGTTGTCAAAGTTGCAAGAAAAGTTGTCAAATCATGGAAACTCCTCTATAGAATTTATTTTGGGCAATCCAACAGTTAACACCTAGAATGTGGGAGTGCAAACCTAGCAAAAGAGAACCTAGAAAGCATTTTTCAAGAACCCTAGCCAGGACCCATTCATGATAGGGAAAATGAGTCCTTAATGAGCTTCAAAAAGTGATTTTGGTGAAAGGTACACATCAATTTCCCCTTTTTAGATCTACCTTTTGGTTATTGTTTTTGTCATATTTTTATTATTGTTCTTCATTTACATTTTATAGCTTGCATTTTGGAGTTTGTTCAATGGTTTTGATCTTCCTCTCCAAATTATTATTTAGCTTTTACCCCCATCCTTGCATAGATAGGAAATTTGCTGATTCATACCTTGATTTGACTCACCTAATGGTTGTTAGTGACTTAATTGTTTGGATCTCATTTCCTTGAATGAAATTAGGGAATATTTAGGTCTTTGTGGTGAACCCCCTTTCCATAACATTTTCATCATTCCCTTCATACCCTATTCCCCATTGTTTCAACAATATAAAATGTCATTAGTGACAGTTTGAAATATGATTCATGTAATGTATTATAAATACCTAGAAACTATTAAATCCCTTGTATTTGTCAATTCACCACCCAGTCCTCACTCTGATGATGGAGTTGAGAGCCATATTTACTCTGAGTCTGGTATTTATTTTCTACATCTTGCATATTTCCACTTAAAGTTATATCTCAAGTTCAAAATTCATTTTTCTATTCTCATTTGTCCCATTGTCACTGGCACTAATGTTTGAAGTGTTGCACAACCCTCCTATGGACTTCTAGATTATGAGTTACCTTTCAAAAGAGAAACTTTAGATATTGAACCTAGTTGTATACATCCTCAAGAAATTTTCTAAATTCATGTCTATTTTTTATCTTAAATTTGATGTAAAAACCCCAAATGCACTAAAAAATCTCTTATCCTTCACCAACCCCAATCTCACGGTTTGACATAAATAAAAAAGTTTGAAATTTTTCAATAATGAATCATGAAATATTTCACTCTGACCTAAGGTTTCCCAAACCCTTGTTATTGATCATGCTTGCATGGGATTCTCCATGGAGTTAACTATTTAATCATAGTTATTGCAATATGGAAAAATTTCTCTCTAAGCTTAGTTTCATTTAGAATTTATTCTATTTTCTATCCATTGTATTCTAAAATTTTCAAAAAATGTTCAGCCATGGTAGTTATGCTTGTGCCATAGAAAAATGGCGCCTTGTCATTTTCATGGCCTTTAGGTCTTGTTTCATGGTATTTGGTATATTTTGCTTTGATTTTATGTTGTAAAATGGCTTGAACATGCATATTTAGGTACTAAAATTCAAATAATGACATCTTGTGAAGGTTTTGTGAAGTGTTGTAAGACATTTCTACATTCTTCTAGACTCTATTTATTGCAATTCACCTAAGAATCACCTTTTCATCACTTAATACTTCCTATTTTGAAGTGTTGTAAAGTATTGTAACAATATTTCACGCTTTTCTAGGCATATCTTCACTATTTATCCCTTTTTCATGCTTTATTTGACGCCTTTATGCCCTCATATGACTTAATTAAGTGTATTTTTAAATGGTAACCTAAGAAACAACATTAAATACAACATATTTCTTGACACATATTTTTAGGTCCTAGGTGGGACCCATTCGCCATGGGTGGCAAATGAGTCCCACTTGGCTCCAAATTCAAAATTTTTAAAATTTCCTTTCTAGTTTTTATTTAAAAAAACTTGATGTCGGCTTGTGATGAGGTATGAATGGTTCATTAAGGCAAAAGTGTGTATAAATATGTGATTTTTACCTCATTTTACATCCTCCTACAATTCTCCAACATTCATACATCATATTCAAGCATTCAAGCACTTTGGAACATCCATTGACATTACTTCAGATTTGCATTATCAAGAGTTTGGTAAGTTGATAGCTATTTCATGTTATTAGTTTATCATTCTCTTTCTTTTCATTGTTTCATTAAGGGTTTAATTACCAAAAGTGGGGTTTGGCCAAGGCAAACCCCTATTTGGTGTTTTCCTAAGTATGTAGATTTAACAAGCTTTTTGGTGTTGAAGATTGGTTTACAAGTCAACTAGGTGCTTCAAGTAAACTCAAGTCTATTTCAAGTTTGGAGAAGGTTTTTTGCCCGTTTCTTGCAGAATTGACTACGACAACCCGACAATTAGTAATTTCTAGATCTGGTGTTGCAGAGTTGTTTCCTGATTTTTCAAAAATTTGGGAGAGGACTGATTCACCACTAGTGGTGAATGAGTCCCACCTTAGGATTGAAAATATGAATTTTGTCAAATTTCAGATCCCGACAGACAAAAACTAGTTTTTGACACTTTTTCACTAGGAGGAGGAATAATTCACCACCCTAGGCGAATGAGTCCCACTGTGAAAAATAAGTGAATTCAACCAGCATCCACAATATTCTAGATTCGTCAGATATTGTCCAGGTGTAGTCTATTTCTGCCCATTTCTTTCTATTTTGCATAATTTCTTCAATTAGTTCATTGTTTGCATATCGCAGTGTGTTTTCAAACATAGCTTAAATATCACTTTTGCATTCATTTTCATCCATTTAATTTAGTCAATTTCATTTAGTTTACCTCATTTAGATTAGAAAATATTGCACATAAATAATTTGAATGAACTAGTTTGCATTTTTGGCCCTACCTCTCTCCTTTTAGGTGAAAAACCTGTAGAAGAGTTAGAGAATTACTAGAGAGCCAAAAATCTACGGTTCATTTTGGTGAACCCACATTTTGAACACTTTTCATTTCTCATTTCATTTGCATATTGCATTCTAGATTACTTTTGCATCAACATTCACTTAGGACATTGTTTTGTTCTTCCATTCTAGGACTTTTCATAATGCATTAGTGAAAAGTTCGCTTAGATTTCATTTTTGCATTGCATCTCATTGAAAAGACTGAAATTCTGCATTTTTCATCTTTGATTGCATTTTGTAGAGTATTAAATTCATCTTCAAATTTCTAAAAAACACTAAAAAAAATCATACTGGGACTCATTCGCCACCCTGAGTGAATCAATCCCTCTGCACTTTTTAAACAACATTTCTGACATCTTTTTGGCATTTTTCTGCATTACACTTTCCTGTTCTTGCATTCTATTTTCATTTATAGATTCTCTATTTTTGATCACTTATTGTATCATGGCATTTTATTTCAATAAGTTCTGGAATTCATTAAAGTCATTGGTAGACATGTCCAATTGTGCCTTTGGTTGTGACCCTAATGACCTTGAACTCATACACGCTCCTTCAACTCCTCATGATTGTCCTCCTCATGATGTAGACATCATTAGAGAAGATGATGCTAGCATGAACAAGTTCTACAATGATCAATTGCCTTGATAACCTTGAAGCCAATGCAACCTTTTATCCATCCGTGAAGTCACAAGATCTTCCTACTGTTGCACATCCTGAAATCAATGAAGGACCTAAGGTTCCTCCCTCAAGTGGACCTAGTTCCTCTAGACAAACTCACTCACAACCCTTTTATGATCACAAAGTCACAAACACTCCTATAAACCTTAAAGAAACATATAGTAAAAGCTTCACTATCTTAAGTAAACAAGGTTGTGACACAAAACATGAACATGACATCCATCAACTTCTTGAAAATAGTCAACCAAGGAACACACAATAGGACTAGGATACCAAGATCCTTCTCATCCTGATAGACATCCTTTTCAACCTAGGATACTTTAGGATGCTAGTAAAGTGATCTTGGATGCTCCTCCTAACTTAAAAATTCTTCTTCCACATGAAAAACCATTCTCTCCTTCTAATGACAAGGATGTTAGGATCCTTATGGGTCCCCTTCCTCCTATTCATGAACAAGGAGAATCTAGCAAATGAAAATGACCATACAAATTGAAGAAGCTCAAGTTTCCTACACATCCTCCACTTGAATGTGAAACGAGACTTCAATTTATTTTAAATAAAGGTATTATACTTTTACCACCTATGAATAGGTTGGTTATTCATCCAAAATACTCTAACATACTATTTTGCAAATATCATCATATTCTTGGACATAGAATTGAAGAATTCTAGACATTGAAGGACATATTGGATAAGTATCACTTCACTGATATCGATTGTTTCCTTGTCATACCTTAAAATAATCAAAGCCATTCATCATGCTATAGTTGTAGAATTCTTTATTCTCACTATTGCATGATCCTTTCCCATCACTTATCTCGGCTCATTCTTGCCTTTACACTTTGTGGGGGGGCAAGAAGTTGTTAGCCTTGTCCTTGTACTACATTTGCCATTGTCTCTTAACTATGTTATTCCTTTTCTGCTTAACCATTTAAGATTGAGAAACTAATAACTTAGTTAATGGTTGAATTGTATTTTCCTTGTTCCTTTTCATTTTCCTTTCATGTGCATATCATGTTCCCCCATAATGTGTGTTTAATGTTCCCTCTCTTTGTACACTTCTTTTATTTGTACCTCTATTTTCTATATGTCGTACATTGTCTTTTTTTTCTTTTGTTTTTTGTTCTCCTTTTGGGGATGACACAAAGCATAGAGACGTCCTATGTCTCTTCCATGTTGACCCATAAAGGTCCTTGTCTTTTTCATTTTTTTTTTGTGTTTTCCTTTTGGGGATGATGCAAGGCATTGAGACCAAAATGTCTCCTTCATGTTTACCCAAAAGATTTTTCATTTTTCTTTCACCTTTTTGTTTTCTTTCTTTTCACTCGTGTTTTCCTTTTTGGGGACGATGCAAGGCTTTCAGACTACAATGTATTTTCCATGTTGACCCAAAATGAACTTTATTTTTCCTTTTGTTTTTTCTCTCTTTGTGTCATTCTTCTAGTTCTATGTGCTATGGGGAATGATGATACTTTCAAGAACTTTCATAAAAACATTACAGCAAAAAACATACTAACCCCAAATCCATAGATCCTTTATGTGTTTGGTGTGCTTTCTTTTCTGGGGGAAACTCCCTTTTCTTTATTTTTCTTTGACATGATGCAACCTCACTTCGAAACATATGATTTGGCATAGGGCTTTCTAAGTTGGCTCTCATGTCTTGTTTTTTTTTGCTTTTTCTTTCCTTATCTACTTTAAAGTAATTGCTCATAGAACAATGTGTAGCAATTCCTTTAAAGTGGGCGGCATACATTACCATTATTTCATTTCCATTCTTGGTTCCTAGTGTAGCCTTGTCATTTATATGATGCATTTGTCGCTTTTTGGTTGACATTAGGTGTGATGACCTTCATTATTGCTATCGATCTCAACATGTTACATTCCCCTTGGTGGCCTAATGTGACACACTGCATCCCCTAAGTTGAGAATATACTATTATTTGATTGGTCCTCTCTTGGAGACATTAGACACAATGTTCCCTAAGTGACTAACCTTGCATGAACTGATGAAGAATCCTTCAAACATTTAACATCTTTACATTTTTACATTTTTTCTACCTTGCATAACACAACTTGCATGCCCATGGTACCTTTCTTTTAGTTCATGACATTTTTCCTTGTGGCGCCTTGTTAAAGTTATCATCAGATATAAATTTAATATGGTTGAGCGGGAAGCCCATCTAGTAGCATGACTTTTCCCCATAGCCACCTTTATGTTTGTGAGTGCATACCAACTAGCATGTGTATCTTACCATTTGGGCCTTCTCACCCCATGGACAACTAGAAGTTCCATGGCCCCAAAGTGAGTACATTTGGGCCTTCTCACCCAACGGAGCATCCCGAGTTTTGTCACCCCAGAGTGAGTATACATTCTCTTTTTCAAACAATTAGCCTAGATCTAATCCACAACTAGTTGGATTGATGATCAAAGCTTCATCTGATTCTCAACACTTGTGTGTTCCTTTGTTCTCATGTCTAGTTTTCCATGGGATCTTCATCCTGCAGGCTTGATCATCCCTCTTGATTTTTGTTACTCCATCTTGCTAACGTAAGTGCATTTGAACCCTCTTTTCGATGTTCATGGCTACTTTAGTGTGAGTTTGAAGCAAGTTCATCCTCTCACTAAAGTGGGGTCTAAATGTGCTATAGAAAAATAGCCCCTTATCATTTTCATGGCCTTTTAGGTCTTGTTTCATGGTATTTGGTATATTTTGCTCTGATTTTATGTTGTAACATGGCTTGAACATGCATATTTAGGTACTAAAATTAAAATAATGTCTTGTGAAGGTGTTGTGAGACATTTCTACATTCTTGTAGACTCTATTTATTTCAATTCACCTAAAAATCACCTTCTCATCACTTAATAAGTCCTATTTTGAAGGGTTGTAAAGTCTTGTAACAAGATTTCACACTTTTCTAGGAATATCTTCACTATTTATCCCTTTTTCATGCTTTATTTGACCCCTTTATTACCTCATATGACTTAATTAAGTGTATTTTTGAATGTTAACCCAACAAACAACATTAAATGCAAAATATTTCTTGACACATATTTTTAGGCCGTAGGTGGGACCCATTCACCATTGGTGGTGAATGAATCCCCCTTGGCTCCAAATTTAGATTTTTAAAATTTTCCTTTCTAGTTTTTATTCAAAAACACTTGATGTCAGCCTGTGATGAGGTATGAATGGTTAAATAAGGCACAAGTGTGTATAAATGTTTTTTTCACCTCATTTTACATCCTCCTACAATTCTCCAACATTCATACATCATATTCAAGCATTCTACAACATCTTATCAAGCAATATTCAAACACTTTGGAGAATCCATTGACATTACTTCAGATTTGTATTATCAAGAGTTTGGTAAGTTGATAGCTATTGCATGTTATTTGTTTATCATTCTCTTTCTTTTCATTTTTTCATTAAGGGTTTAATTACCAAAAGTGGGGTTTGACCAAGGCAACCCGATAATCAGTAATTTCCAGATCTGGTGTTGCAGAGTTGTTTCCTAATTTTTCAAAAATTTGGGAGAGGACTGGTTTGCCACCAGTAGCGAATGAGTCCCACCTTAGGACTGAAAATCTGAATTTTGTTAGATTCTAGATCCCAAAGGACATAAACTAGTTTTCGACACTTTTTCACTAGGAGGAGGACTAATTCGCCACCCTGGGCGAATGAGTCCTATTGTGAAAAATCAGTGAATTCATCTAGCATCCACAATATTCCATATTCATCAGATATTGTCTAGGTGCACTCTATTTCTGCCTATTTCTTTCTGTTTTGCATAAATTTCTTCATTTAGTTCATTTTTTGCATATCATAGTGTGTTTTCAAACATAACTTAAATCTCACTTTTGCATTGATTTTCATCCATAATTCAGTCAATTGAATTTACTTTACCTCATTTAGATTAGACAATATTGCACATAAATAATTTGAATGAACTAGTTTGCATTTTTGGCCCTACCTCTCTCCTTTTAGGTGAAAAACCTTAGAAGAGTTAAAGAAGTCCTAGAGAGCCAAAAATCTACGATTCAGTGATCTTATGAAAATAGTTTGGTTTATGATTTCCTAGGACCCAAAATTGAGGATATGCAATAGACATGGCTTCAAGTAGTTCATCTCAAGGGAATAATTCTAGAATATTAGAGATTTTGCAATAGCTTTTAAACTAGAACTTACAAATTTAACAATGTCATTAAAATATTCCTTTGTAACTGAAGATTCACTAGTAGAGTGTTTGACCATCATATAATATTGCATTGGTATCTCAAATCCTTGTACATAGACACATAACTTCCCACTTGCATTAAGTAGTAATTTTTTTTGGATTGTTCAAATTTGTAAGTAACTATAGTTTATAAATTTTGGACTTTCTAATGGATAATTTGACAGATATAGATTATCAAGGGTCATTCATGTCATTCTACTTAGTCTACTATATTCATAAATATACATTGTTCTTTGTTAGGGAAAAGTGCATTTTTCTTTGTGCTATCATTTTGGTTGGATATGGAACCCTAGCCGCTGCCATGTAAGATTGGTTCTTTGATTTCCTTGCTGCTCTTTACTCTCCAGCTAGTTGTAACGGCTGTAACAAGTTGCTAGTATAATTTGGATATTATGTTTGGTGTGTTTTTGGCTAGAAGTTTGATTGAGGCTGAAAAGAAAACGCGGGAATCACATATGGTCAGCCATGATTGATGGTATAGACTCAAAATGGTATTTTTTTGACTTTCAATCTACATATTTAGGTAACACGTTTTATCATTCAATGATTTCTATCAGCAAAATGACATGTTACCAGTCTTCTCTTGTTCAATTCAGCAAGGTATTAGCATCCTTTTTGCTTGGCTTGAGTCAATCCATTTTAGTTACAACTGAAATAGATTATGGGATGATAAAATAATAAGGAAATAAGTGGGCATCTCTGTCAGTCGCTGCATTATATGATTTCAGTCATTTTCTAGCTGTGATATTCATTTTGTTTCTATCAACATATCAATGTTTATTTGGGAATCTTGTTGTTAGCATATTTTCATTACCTTAAAACCATTATTGATGACTCTTAAAAGCAGAACATTTATTTTACATTGAGGGTTTATTAGATTCAGACAATGGGTAGTTGTGCTTTTTAAAAAATTTGTCAGTTTCAATTGGAAATCTCTTCATTCATTGCAGAAATTATAGTTTTAGCTTATGGGTACTCAGAAATAAATGTTTGAGCATTTGGGTATTCTAAAATTAGTAACTATTATGAAGATTATTGCTCTTGATTTGGGTTTTCATGTAAAAATCTTGTAGTTTGAATAAAAGGAATTAATATAACCCTGTCAAAGTTTATTTACAGCTTGTTGTTTAGGCGTTACAAATAATTATTCACTGGCACATATTCTAAAAACAACAAGAGGGTTTCGGTTTCCTTTGAACAACGCATTCTTTGAAGACTTCTTTTTGACAGACATACTTGAAATCATATATATAAATATAGTGTTGTGAACATTGTGAGACTTCTGGTTGTTATTCTGAGATATTGTTACTGGCTATATCAAGAAATGTATTGAAAAAGCTCTATAATACAAAAATTGAAAATCATGATGTAGAGCAAAGTTGTAAGTCTTCTCTATGTAATATTTTAAGGATTCAATAGTTGAATTCTTAGGGTATTAGGTAGATGAGAAAAATAAGTTTTATGAGCTTAACTAAAAATAGAGAGATCCTCTGAGATATTATTATTGTTCAAAAATATAATTTGAGGGGTTGGTGCTCCTTGAGATTGATATCTCTAAATGAGGGGTTGGTACTCCTTGAGTTGGTGCTCAAAAATTAGCCTATAAGGCATTGTAAGCAATGGTTTTTGAAGTTAATCTAGTGAGGTAGTTTAGGAGTGGTTTTTCTACCCCAGGAGGGTTTTCCACTCGAAAAATTCTTTGTCTTATGGTCTCTTTGTTTTGATGTCATAATGCTTCTTGATTGTGATAATTTTGTGAGTAATTGTTCTTATCAGTCTGTGCATTGTCTAATGTTAGTTTCCTCATCTCTGAAAAATGGTTATATCAAAATGTCTTGCACAAGTGTTCTATCAGTGTTGAAAGTTCTGATAGAAAGTATAAAAGTATTCGTTTGATTCATAGCTCAAGAATTGTTATAATGTGCTTAAAGTTTTTGTTATCTCAATACCTATCTTGTGTCATTTTGCTGCACTGTTGTTGCAGTGTCTTATAAAGCTGCATTGAAATCAGTTGGTTAAGAAGTGTTTCAATAATGTTAGTCTTCACTTACACAGTCTTATGAGTTGCACCTGTACTATCATCATGCTTTGATTGTTAAACATGGTCAGTCACAATTGTCTTGGAAAATGCAAGATATCTCTCTCAAATCATATTGGCATAAGTTGTCTAATGGACTGAGTTGATGTTGTCATATCTTTATTTACCCCTTTTCATAAATGCTTTCAAAGTGATTACTCTTCTCCGTTGTTGATAGAAAGGATATCATAATTAAAAGTCTTGGTCAAAGTTGAAAAAGTTTAGACACTGATTCACCCCCCCTCTTAGTCTCTGTCCATAACTCCAACACATATCCTATGCACACCGACTTTTTGGCAACTCTCAAGTCATCCATACCTCCATTTTTATTCAAAATATTTCTTAACTAGTTCAAATAGATTTTGCGATATTGAATTCTTCTTCATTTTATGAACACAGAGTAGATGATGTTGCAATACATGTTTGTGTACAGTATACACATGATTACATACACAAGAAGTATTATCTACCATTGTTGTAATGCCCCGCCATGCAAACCCCAAAGGACAACAACTAAGACACAATTTTTTTTTTTAATGAAAACTATTTTAAATATTATATAAACAAAATAACCATTAAGTTTCAATAAATGACATTCAATGGTTATATGCATTAACAACCCTACATCCTTTGGGGCGTACATGAAGACATTACACTAAGTAATCACTATCACTGATATAATTGCATTAACAAGATGCATCACTAGGATGAAAAAACCATTGTTTCAAAGAGAACTCATTATTAAATAATTCACAAGAGTTAATTTATTAAAATAATATTGTCTCCAATTCAAAAACCATAACCATATGCTATATTCATGAGAACTCCCAACGTGCATATCTCATGACATAAGAAAATAACAATAACCATGATCATTAATCACATAAGGACATCATCATTACACTATACATTACAATAATTATATTATGTTGTTCAAATAAATAAGTTACAACATTTCTTTCTTAGTACCTCAAGAGAACAATACATAAATTAAATGGTATGATAGATACACAGAATATACATCAAGAAATATACTAATCTCTGGAACACTTTGCAACTGGTAACCCGACACTACATGGACGCTGACAGGGGAACCCAACGGGGTGCATAGCACATTCCACCCAACCACGTGAGTTTTAGAAAAAACCACCCCCCATGCTAGGAGATGACAAGGAAGAATCCTCAAATAAAAATGTCCAAACAGAAACGACAAGACACAACTCCAAACAAAAGTGACATGAGAATACATAGACAACAAAACATCTATAGATTCCAAAATCATAACATCAATAGATCACAAAACATAACATCCATAGACCACTCTCAAAGACTTGCGAAATCAACCAATCACAAAGAGTCACTCTCCTACTGAAAATACTAGTAGTAACCGGGTATCCATACTATATTACATATCTCGTTCATGGTAACCGGGCATTCAAACTGTCTACACCCATGTGCACTACCCAACACAAATCAAAAGCTGAACCAACATATATAACAACCCCTCATAGAATGAATTTCTCTAGAAGACTTACAAAATTGAACAACTCAATTGTCCAACAATGCAAACAAAGAAAACTCAACCAATAAGCAATTCCAACATATAATTAATCTAACATCCAGATTCTCTGAATTCAATCAAATCATCAACACATTACTTGGAATTAATCAACTTAATTTAATTTAATTTACAAGCAATAAAAAAATTTAGCACTAATAGTTTAACTCAAATTTCCACAATAACACACACAACAATAAAAATCAATTTCTCTATAAAAATCATTTTATCTTGACTATTTATGCTTCACATGCACCAAATAATACATAATATCCATTTATATTTTAAAATCATTTCATCTTAAAATAACTATTTGTGCATTTTCATGCACCTAATTTTTATTAATTTTTCTAATAAAAAATCATTTTATTTATCCAATATCTATTTAAATTCAATTTCCTCTTTTAAATTATACATTCTAAGAAAATAATCTATTTCATGCATTCACATGCATCTATTGTCAAAATATATTTAATTAAATAAATATATTAAAACATTTAAATATTTAAATATTTCATTTACAACTTCCAAACATAAACATTAATCATATATATTTAAAATATATATTATATCAATATAGCTAATTAAACAAATATATTTATATATATATAATTAAATATATATAATACATATAATTAAACATATATATAAATACTTATTATTTAATACATTAAAAATAATTTACTATATTCAAACAATACTAATAATAAAACTAGTGTATTGCGACTTGAATAACTTTTGTTTTCGGATCTGGTTTCTCTAAAATTTTTACTGAAGGTGCACCATCACGTATTTTAAAACATATAAAAAATTCAGCCATACCTAGTTTATAAATTGTGAGTTATGATAAATTTAGTGACCCTATGTCTCTGTTGTTTTCTACGAAAAAAATAAATTTGTTATTTTATCATAGGATTTCATTTTTCCTATTTTATCAGAGGATTTCTTTTTTTTTCAATCCTACAGAGGTTTTCTAAATTATATGTGAAATTTTCTAAATTATCCTTGTTTTTTTTTGAATTTCCTACCATTTTAAATTAATTTCCCTACAGAGGATCTAAAATTTTCACAATCCTTCTACAAAGATTTACCAAAATTTCGCAACAAATTAACACACAATATTTCAAAATATATAATCAAATTATTTAATTTAATTTTTTTTTAAATTTCAAAAAACTAAAATAAATATATACAATTTTGTACAGACAATCTTTTAACAACACAATTTAAATAAATATTTAAAATAAAGAACCTGGATCCTCAAGCTCGAATTGATGAAGATTGAAGTTGAGTCTTCGTATTTCGATTCCCAAACTTTTCCCCAAAGATTTCATCTTCCAGAAGATATGCAAAACCATCCCCACCAAGAACTTCCCTTAGAGCCTTTTCCCATTATTTATTTATTTATTTATTAAAACCCAAAAATCATAATACAAAAGTAATTTTCCATTCTCTTAAGTTTTCGAAAAAATAAAATAGGCATGCATTCATTCTTTTTATTCTTTTTTTGATTTTTCTTTTCTAAATAAAATCTCTAAATTATAAATTTCTATTTTTATTAATTTCAACTTGTAGTTGACACATTATTAATTATTTAAATCTTTTATTCTATTATTTATCCTCAACTTACTATTTACATTAAATTATAAAAATGTCAAGTTTTAAAATTACAAAAAATGTTATTTACATAATTAATTTATTTATCTTAAATTAGTTACATAACTTTTAGTTTAACACTTTTAAATTTTAATAAAGTTATTCCCAATAACTAACTAATAACACTTATTTTAATTATTTAATTATTTAAATTAAATAATACTATTAATCCACCCAAACAAATAACAATACAAATATTAAATAAATAACACAAATACAACTCACGATAGACAACTATCACATAATACCAAAATAACCAAAATCAAGGACACAATACCACTAGATTCACGATGGGTTGACAAAATTGGGATGGGGAGACTTCCTTGTCATCTTTGTTTCAACATCATACCCATTGGGACAATTTAATGCTCGCCCTATCCTAACAAAGCAGGTGGAATCGAGGCTTAGTTCCTGCAATCTTGCATACAAACAATGTTGTGCACAATATATCTATTTAAATACAAGCACCTCGTGAGAAGGGATCACAGTGTAGCTAGGCACTCGTGAACGAGTGATGCTACGCCATCCCCTCACCATAACCACATTAGCAACTACAACATCGAATATAAAACAACATCACTAAGATATACAAATCACCTCATATCATCATGAAACAATTACTAATTCATTGCATCACCACCTAATATTGCATCTATATAAAAGCATCACCAATTAAATGCAATCATAATGTAATATCATACTCATAAAAATACCATTAGAAGCTCTTGTCCCATCTTCCTCTTTTGATTCCTTAGCCAGACTACCTGCACATCCCAGGTGAGAATGGAGGGGTACTACAACTGTAACTTCATCTAAAGATAATGTAATGAAAGTTGAATCTTTTATTTCTTCATGTAAATCTTGTTTTTCAACCTCTACAAGATAACCTATCGATTCTCATCCTGAGTTTATTAATCAATGTGTGCTAGGAAATTTAGGAACACCAAAAAAAATTATATTATGGTAAGTCTATCATAGGATGCCCTCTAGAAAAAATATGAAAAATAACACTCATTTGAATAGTTTTTCCTAGTTGTGCTCTTACCATTACATTTCCAAATTGAGCTTCAATTGAACCTCCACATTCAAAAAGCTTCACCATTCTTTGCATATGCTCATCATATTCCAAGGAATACTTAACTTGAATAAATTCTTCCTTTGATTTCTATCTTACTACTAATTGTTCCTTTCCATCTTATTTAATTTTCATAAAATTTACCTATATACATTTCTATAGTGTCAAGTTTTAGCTACAACTTCTTGTCCCTTTTATATTTCTAGCTACAAATCTTACACTTACATTTTGTTGGAAGTTCATCTTTGTTTGCATTGTCCAGTAGTTCAATCAATGGTTACTTTTACACCCATTCAATATGAAAACTCCTTCTCGTATCCCACTCATGCCCCTATTTTATTTGTCTCTTATTTTTTTCTTCCTTGTAGCAACATCATCTACAACATTGACATTGTCATCGAGGTCAAGTAACTCATTCTGGCTACCTCAAGTATCCCTTGGAACATATTTTGGGGTATTTTCATCGTCATCTAACTCAATTAACTCATTTTGATCTTCCTTTTAGGTATTTCCTTCTTCATTAATATTTTTTTTAAGAGTTGATGTAGTTCTATCTTGACCTGACAAATCGAAAGCATTTCCAAAGTATGAATTTACGGTAAGACTATATTTTGGGTGTTTTGATGGCCTCCCTTCACCACCCTGAGGATTCTTACTCTTATTCCTGCTCGACATCTCCCATGAAATAAAATCTATTAAAAAATGTCTTATTGTTTAAGAAGGAATCATAGAATATGTATCCCAAATTCCCTACTTAATATCATCTTTAAGATTGAAACAAGAATAAAAAAGAGATAAAAATATTATAACATTGTGATGAAATAATCGTTTACCTTTAGGTTATCATTGACTCTCTATTTTTTAATGCAGTAATGCTTATATTTTTAAGTTTGTAACTTGCTTATGATTTGAATTGAGAGCTCACAACTTTAGAATTGAACAAATTATGTAACAATAAATTAGAATTTTGATTATATTTATATCAATATATATTTGGTGAATTCCACAATATTTTTAGATAGTATAGTTAAATTTGGCAATTCCCACATGATTATACACTAATACATTTAAAATTTGGGTGATTGAAACCTCAAAAAAATACATATATTGTAATTTTCAAGGTGATAATCAACCTACACTTAGCATGTATTTATCATAGTATTGGCGAAATGGGTCCTCATATGTAATTATTTTTTAATGTAATTGGTGAAATGTGTCCTCATACATAATTATTTTTTATTTTATTGGTGAAATGTGTCCTCATACTGGGCGGGGGGCCTAGCTCGATTGGCTAAAGCATCCTATTGTCTAGGCAAGAGGTCACAAGGTCTAGTCTCCCCCTAAACCTGTGGTATTGGAGGGCGTGTCATGCTAGTGCCACTGGTCACGTGAAAAAAGTTTACCAAGTGCACTGTAGTTTATAGGGGGATGAATATCCGACCGATTCCTGCAGTCTAAAAGAAAAAAAGGTGTTTCCTCATATGTAATTATTTATAAATTTTAATGGTGAAATGGGTTCTCACACACAATGACTTAATTTAATGTTGTTAGCAAAATTTGTCCTAATACAAAATGTTGATTTAATAGTATTGGTGAATATGTGGTTTATTTAATACATGCTTCTGAGATTCCAAGTGACAATATTAATTAGACCATTGGAAACATGTATTTTATTATGATAAAATTATTAATTACATATGCCTCATAAAATAAATTGATAGCCAATTGAAATGCATTGCACTGATAATTCATAAAATTCAGGTAGTTTGGCAACCTTGGTTGCAATGTATTTATCAATTTTGAATTGGCTGAATGGAACTATTCACCAATTGGTAAATATTCACCACTAAAAAGATCCCTATATAATAACTTATCCTTTGTTGTTTTGGTGGACTTTAAGTCTATGTCTTGTGTATATTGGGCTAAAATTTGAACTTATTTGGTAGAACTATGGTGATTTTCACCTTATATTGTTCTTAATTCTTTTTAAGATGTCTAATAATAAAAAGTCACACACACCTCATACATTTAAAGGTTATAAAAAAATATTTTTATTCTTGTCACAAATTCCCACTCAACATATGACCATCCACAAGGGGATTTAACTTCAAAAGGGGAGGATGATTTAAAAACATAAAATTACTTCTTCCATGTGGGAAGATAAATACTAAAATTTAATGTTTCTTAAACCTATAAACATTTAACTACAACCTTTTAAACTTCTTAATGAATTTAGAACACTTTTTCAATAGAGATAAATAATAAAGGCCCCAATTCTAAAAATAAACTATTAAATTTTATTTCCACAATATGCTGCTTGTATTAATTTAAATCCTCCAAAAAATTACTTGAATTTTCACTATAACATGCAACAAAACTAGGGCATCCTCTCTAAATACCTTAAGTTTCTTACACAACAAAGCATAGATTATAGGGCATGTGTAGAAATATGGGGGGCCAAAAAGGTGTGACCCCTTTCATTTTTTTTAAAAAAAATCCATAACATAAATGTATTATAATGCGCTCATATTATGACTTGGAGTAATTGAGCCTTAGGCTTGGTCACTCCTAGGCTATAACACTCTCGCATTATAATGCAAGTGTGTTATAGCATATTTAAACAAAAAAAAAAGCCAATTCTATTTTTTTTGCAACAACTGCAAATACTTCCTCCATGACTTGAAACCCTTGCACAATGTATTCGTGCTGTGGAAGGTCAAAACCACTTCTTCATCTAATCTTTGTGAAAATGTCACCATGACATCAACAAGGTTAAAGTCCAGTGAGTAATTTCTATTTTTTGTTTGAATTTGAAATTAAATAGGTAGATTTAATATGGTTTTTGATGTTAATTTATTTAAATTTTAGGAAATGATAATGCACCTCCAAACCATCCTCAAATTCCTCATAAAAATCCTAATTCACCTCATGCCCAAATACCTGGTGAACAACAACCATAAAAAGAACCTACAAGAATTCCTCATCATGCTCCAAGAACTCAAGAAAATTTAATGGGGAAAATTGAAAATAACAAAAAATAAATTAAGGAGTTAATTATAAGGTTGAGAGATCTTGCAAGCTCAACCTCGCATAGAACCATGTTTTCTCAATCACTTAATCCATAACATCACATGTAGATTCATTAGCAAGAAAATAATTAGTTGGTCGGAGAAGAGATGAGAGTTTAGAGAATTTTATGTAGATAAATTATCCTATAAACAAGTTAAAGATGAAAAATTACAAAATTTTACTTGTGTGCACTATTAACAAACCCTAGAAAAAATCAACCTTTACATCCTTCAAGAAAGAGGCTCCCTATCCATTGGTGCAATGACCAAGGGATAAAGAATAATTTTTGGAGGAGGTGGTGGATGGTTTTTGACCATACTCCATGCAACAAAAATGAGGTGCCACAATATTTTTTGAGGAACCTCTGCTGTGAGTTTGTCCTCAATAAAATATCAAACTATTTTGAGATGTAGGAATTCTAGGGTAGAGGCGGGAGCTCCACATAGGACATAGTGGGGGCACATATCGATGCATAATGGCCAGTGAGATTAGCACTTTCTAGACCAACGTATGAGCATGTGACTACCCCTTCCATTGTGAAGGAGGATTTTGAGGTTGATACATTGTAGTCGATTAGTTCCCTCACCCAGAGCCTTATACAACATACCATTCCTCTAGCATAGGGCGAGCTAGGCAAGTCTTCGGGGAGTAGAGTTTCACCTCATTATTGTCAGGCTTGTGGGTCACTCTATGTTTATGATTTCATGCATAGTCAAGATGCAAGTGCCTAGGGTACATGTGAAATTGATCAGATGGTGATGACATATTCCCTCCTTAATGAGGTATTCGGATTTGATACTTCAAGTAAATGTTATCAAGTTCATTGAATTTAATTTATTTAATTTTATTTTTTAAATGCAAGATTAACTAAATTAGTTGAATGGTTATAATGAAATTTTAGGGTCATAGCATTCACTCTGTTTTCAACAATCCAACACCTCCCGATTACATGACCACATGTATTGTAGAGGTATGCAAATAGTAAAGAATTATAAATATTACATGTGAATAGCTAAATGTTATATGAATAGTATTCTTATATCTCATTTTGGATGTTGAATAGGTCAATCTTGGAGCTTCGATGACAACACCTGCCAGTGAAGGTGGTCATTGAAGTTTCACTCATGTAATACAAACTATTTATAATTTTAAAATAAAAAACTATATTTCATAATTGAATAATGTTTAATGACTTGAAGGTTCTAGATAGTTTGTAAGTATGATTTGTACCTTTTAATTAATTTAATTTAAGGTTTTTATGAACTTCATAATCTATGAATTTAATTTTTTCATGTTGTTGACCTCCAAAATATAGGCTATTGGCATCACTAGCTTGTAGCATACCATCTCTCTGCTCATTGTTGGGCTCATGAATGTTGCTCGGGATATTGATCTTATTACTACCCTTTTCCTATGTTAACTATACATATCATGATGACAATGTTACTGCATTTATACATTATGGTTGTAGACTTTCATTTATACCTTTGAAGTGCTTGACATCATAGATGACTACTCTTGCTTTCTTGACTGTATACTATCATATTGTATCAAATATCTTCAAGGTTATCTACTCCATAGACAAGGTATTATCAACTTATCATTTAGAAATATATTCCCTCTTTATATCCCTTCACAAGTACTATCCTCTCAAAATTTTATCATTAAAAGGGAATTGCCACTCTAAATTATCCTTTAATAATAAACTATGCATGCTCCTCTTATGCCATTGTAGTAATTTTTTTGCTTCTCCTATGAGACTATCTTGTAGCATTATATTTCATGTGATTACCACCACATTCATGACTATTATGTACTCTTTATCTTGAGGTATCTCGGTTGAAAAAATAAAAAGTATCTCCTCATAAAAAATCATCTTCCACAATTATCCCTTGAAGCATTCTTTGGTATTGAAATACATGTGACTATCCTATTACATATTGTGACTTTAGACTATCATATTCAATCTTATGTAACTTTCCTATTACAGTTCTTTATTTAAACTATATCTTTTATTGTTTATTTGTTGTGCTTTATTCATCATTTCTCCTTGTGATCATTACTCTTCCTACGTGAATATTACTCTATCCATTGTAATGAAGATATATCACTCCATTTCTTATCTATATCTTATTTGTGATTCACTCATGAATATAAATAGAATGTGGAGGTTTTATGAAAATCATGGAGTATCTTTATAGGTGTAAATTGTTATCAATATTTTAGGACCACAATCCCCTCATTTCTCACTATCACTACATCATTTTGTTCTTAATTGATAATCCTCATTATTTCTTATTAAATCATGCATCTCACTATGATGCTTTACATTATTTCCATAAATCTTATCCCCAGTTCAAAAATTCTTCACACTTCACATCAACAATGGTTTGCATAACTTCTTTATGCAATCATGATATTGTCCCTTGCTTGCATGATATGATTGTCCCTAGTATTGTCATCTTGTGATTATCCTTTACTTTTTAATTTTCCTCATGATACATGAAAAACCTTGACATTAAATTGATACTCATGAAGACTCTTACTAATATGAGGATACTATGTCCATATTCAAGAGGATAGGATGCTCTATCCTTTCTCCTCATTTAGATCCTAACTATCACATTGCTTTTCCATATGTCCTTATATTATTACAACCCTACCTTG
The DNA here is from genome assembly GCA_007258455.2 of Sequoia sempervirens. Classification (NCBI taxonomy): domain Eukaryota; kingdom Viridiplantae; phylum Streptophyta; class Pinopsida; order Cupressales; family Cupressaceae; genus Sequoia; species Sequoia sempervirens. The sequence goes on from VDFB02000003.1 coordinate 514,320,754, forward strand.
TCATTCATAAGACCCATTACTATGAAAGATTCCCTTATAACAACCTCTTCCTCTGTCAGCTTCTTCCTACCAACTTAGAAACTTCCCAATATGGCTCTTGTGCATTGTGTTTTGTCTTGTTGGTTCTCTAGGAAATATTACTCTCTTCTATCAACCTTTTGTTCACCATGTTTCTCATGGAGGATTTTGATCTCATAAAACAAGATTTGAAATAGAATTGGATGCATTAACATATCCCAAGGAACACAATGTTGTAGTAACCAAATATTATACTATGAAGGAATATATAGTTCAATAAGTACTCAAAATTTTGTTGACTGTGTCATTCATTGTAAGCCATGACCTGCATCACTCTTCTAGTTTTTGTAATTGAATAATTTTGATTTATTTTTAGATGATGCAAGCAAATAATCCTCTTGATATTGATAAGGAAATGGGCATGGTTTCTCTATTGAAATTGAGAGATCAATGCCTTTGATGAGGGTATGAGGCAGACTAGTAAATTTCAAATTACATTCATTGTTTTAGCTGTTTATTATTGAAAAATCAAATGATTATTGATTTGCAATTTAATTTCTATTTGGATGGTTTTTATAAAAAAATGCAATGCTACAACATGAGAATGTTGCTATTGTGAATGAGGAGAGAGAAAATTTGGTGGAAGTAAGTGATTATTTTGTTAAATATTTCATTTTATATAATATATAATTTATAGATATTAATGTCTATACTTTTTATTGTCATAGGTATGACTCCACAAAGAATTAAATAGGAGGTCTAACCCTCGAGTTTGAATTAGACCATCATCATACACATCCCCATTCCCCCAACTATCAAAGGCCACCCATGATCTATTTTCTTCACTTGGAGGGGAATAAATATTTATTAGGGTCCTTTGTTATATGCCTATATGGCATTTTTTGATATATATTTTTATTGTATATACGTGAAATTGTATGTGGGTGTATGACATTCTTGTAAGCCTATATGGCTATTTCATATATATGTTAGACTTATATCGACATATATTGATGTATGCCTATATGGCTATTTGGTTTTAATACATATCTTTTTTATTGATGGTGTCCATATTTGCATTATAAATGATTATTTAAATAAATAGATATTTATTTGACATAATTTTAAATGATTAAAATGTTATTCTAATCCATTCTCACAAAAATGTTCCTATATTATTTCCTTGCAATAAACAAAGTTCTCCAAAACACTTTAAGATACTTATCTCTCAAGCATGTAATTAAAGCACATGGAGAAAGAGGTAATTAGGGATTATATCTTTAGATTTCAAGATTTTGATAATAATATGGTGCTTGCATTATAGAATGAAAAGCTTCAATGGATATTTGTAGATGATTTACTTCAAATATTTAAAATACAATTGTATTCCATACTTCATAACATATTTCACACTCATTTCACCTATGTTTGTTGGTTAATTATTATCTTTCCTACACTAGTATGTGTTTGTGGTCTTGGATGACATATTTTTGGCATATAGTTATGGAATCAAGTTTTATTCAAGACAAAGTATAAATAGTTTACACTATGTTTCCAATAATTTTATTCAAGTATATTCAAGTACCCATCCATTCAAGTGCCCATCCTCTAGTTGGACGATCACTACTTCAAATTTATAGACATATTTTTCATGCCCACACTTTCCTTTATCTCAAAAAAATGTTCTCCTATATTGAATTTTTTTTTATGACTGTATCGAGTTCAATCAATAAATGAGACTAGTTATTTGGTGTAGATTATTCAGTCATAAGGTTATAAAGAAACCTACATTGACCAAAAATCATAAAGTGGACTTATTCTGTAGCCACCCCAATGTGTTCAAATTGTAGATTGATGTAGGAGCATCCATGACCTTGTGCAATATTGCATCGCCAAAAAGAGGTTTGATTTGAATTTCAGTTTATTTTTGGCTTGAGTTGAGTGTGAATTTTCATTTCATGTTAATTTGGCATTTGAATTGCATTTAATTCAAATTCCATGTGTGCTCATTTAATCCCCTTGAAAATTGCCAAATTTTGCCATTTTTAAGAAGTGAGTTGGAAAATGGTTGGAAAAAGAATATGAACATGGGAATCTTGGATAAATAATGCATTTTTAAAATATTATTGTGGATCCTAAAAATTAGGGATTATGGAGTGAAGTGGTCTAGTCATGGATAGTTGATTTTTTTATTTTGGTGAAGATTTGTAACTCCCGGGTTGAGGAAATAAAAGGGAATAATGCAAGAAGGAAAAAATAAATAAATATTCTGTTTTTTATCTAATTTTTGGGGAATCTACATTACATGGTCATTCCATCTTGTGAGATATCAAAAAAATTGAAATCCATTCTCATTTTGGGGGAGCGAAGATTTGGGGAAGATTGTTTTCATTGATTCCTAGCTTGGCTAGTTTTGAAATTTTTGGGGTAGAAAAGAAAGGAGAGATTGAACCAGGTTGGAAGTGGGTTTCTTGGGGTTGGATATACATGGTATTTTGTATATTTTTACAGGTCTGGAGCAGCAAAGAGTTTGAGACTTTTTTTGTGTATGTTTCTTCAGGTTGCAACTTGTTTCAATGGGTTTTGCCTACAATTTTGTACTGCCTGTGAGCACATTGGAATCTTGAATGTATTAATGCATATTGGATGAAAATTTTAGATTATAAAGGAGGTTTTCATTCTGTACACATTCCTTTGGGACTGATTATTAAGTGTATTTAATATTCACAAGTTAATGCAGGAAGTTGTGTGTAATTTTGTTGAGAAATTTCTGAATTGGTTTGTCTCAAATTCCTAGCTTTATCAAGTTGTTTTGAATTTCTTTGTGAAGTGTTGTGAGGGTTTTGAGAGGTATTTTGGATTCATACAATACTTCTTCATACATTATAGATTTACCCTCAGAAGATGAAGAATGCAAACAATGCCTCTTGATAAATTTTTACTAAATTCAATTCACACTTTTTGGAACTTCTGAAACATTGTTGCCATGGTGGAACAACTTGGATATATAAAAAAATTGAGATCAGTTATTGTAGAGAGACACTACATGACCTTATACCTTCAGAAGAAATGTTTATAAGAGCCACAATTTCCAAGTAACAACTTGTCAAAATTTTCTGCCCTTTTGCACTTTGGTCTCTTAAGAGAAATTATCAATGTAATGTAGTGTAGAATGATCTGGCATGTTGGGGTACAAAACAGAGCCTTTCCTACCATAAACCAACCCAACCTCATGTGTTGGAATTTTCAATTTGGCCGCATGATAAACATAATGAAAATTAGGCTATCTCACAACTTTCTTTCGAGTGCAACTAACACCTTTTCCATCAACTAAAAACTTATCACTAGATAGGAAAATGGATTGGAGGTATGAAAAAATAAGATGGGTTATTGTAGAGGAGAATTATGTGACCCTATAACTTTAGAAAAAAATGGCTATAAGTGCCACGGTATCTAAGTAACAAATCATTTGAGTTTGTTTCCCTTTCACACTTTGCTCTCTTAAGAGAAATCATCGGTGCAATGTAGCCCAGAATGTTCTGGCATGCTGGCGTGTGAAACAAGACCTTCCAAGCATAAAACTACCCATTCAAATGTGTTGGAACTATTAGTTTAGTTGCATGATGAACAAAACAATAATTTAGACCACCTTGCAACTTTACACTACATGCATCTGACACTTTTTCCATCAATTGAAAAAATTTTACCATAGGAAAATGGATTGGAGGTATGAAAAACCAAGAGAGGGTATTGTAGAGGATCCCTGCATGATATTTTAACTTCAAATATTTTTTTTGAAGTTCCACAATTTTTGAGTAGTAGCTCGTTAATTTTTTCTACCCTTTCACACTTTGGTCTCTTAAGATAAATCTTTAGTGTGATGTAGTTTGGAATGTTGTGGCATGTAGGGGTATGAAATAGGACCCTTCCTAACATAAAAATACCCATACAAACATGTTGGAACTATCAGTTTGGTTGCACGATGAACAACATGAAAATTACACTACCTTGCAACTTTACGCTGCATGCATTTGACACTTTTTCCATCTACCAAAAACTTGTCACCATGGGAAAATGGATTGGAGGTATGAAAAAATGAGAGATATTATTGTAGAGGGGTCTTGCATGGCCTTGCACCTTTAGACAAAATGGTTGTAAGTGCCATGATTTATGAGTAACAACTCGTCAAAGCTTGATTCCCTTTTGCACTTTGGTCTTTTAAGAGAAATCATCGTCGCAATGTAGCCTAAAACGTTCCCCCATGATGGAGTGCAAAAAAATATCTTTCCTAGCATAAATGTACCCATCCAGATGTGTTGGAACTATCGATTTGGTCACACAATAAATAGATCAAAAACTACGCCACCTTGTAACTTTACATTGCATGTATTTGACACTTTTTCCATCAATTAAAAAATTTTCACCATGGGCTAATAGATTGGAGGTATAAAAACCAAAGAGATGTTATTGTAAGGGGGCCTTACATGGATTTGTAACTTTAGACAAATGTTTCTAAGTGCCATGATTTTTGAGTAACAGTTCATCAAAGTTTTTTGCTCTTTCACACTTTGGTCTATTAATAGAAATCATTAGTGCAATGTACTCCAAAATGTTCTGACATGCTAGGGTGCAAAAAAAGACCTTTCCTAGTGTAAACCTACCCATCTAGATGTGTTGGAACTATCAATTTGGTCGTACTATACCCTATACCCTATACCCTCAACACTTAACACTATACCCTATACCCTATGCCTTATACCCTCAACACTAAACTTTATGCCATATACCCTAAATCCGTTAACCCTATATCCTATACCATTAAACCATAAGCCATTAACCATTAAACCCTAAACCCTTAACCCTCAACCCTATACCTTAAAACCTAATCCCTCAACCCTCAACCATTAAATGCTAATCCGTTAAACCTCAACAATGATTTGTTAAACCCTAAACCCTAAACACTTAATGCTATACCCTACACCTTATGCTTTCACCCTACATCTTATAGCCTCAACCCTATACCTTATAGCCTCAACCCTAAACCCTATCCCTAAACACTATACCCTATACCCTATGCCCTCACCCTATATCTTATATCCCCAACCCTCTACCCTATAAATTAAACCCTCAACCATAAACCCTAAACCTTATCACTAAACCCTAAACCCTAATCACTCAGACCTTAAACCTTAATCCCTTAACTCTTAAACCCTCAACCCTTAAACCATAAACCCTTAAACCCTCAATCCTTAAACCTTAATCCCTCAACCCTCAACCCTCAACCCTATCCCTAACCATTAAACCCTCAGCCCTATACCTTAAACCCCAATCCCTCAAGCCTAATCCCTCAACCATCAACACTTAACACTATACCCTATACCCTATGCCTTACCCTATTCCTTATATCCTCAACCCTCAAACCTAATACCCTTAAACACTTAAATCCTCAACCCTTAAACCCTAATAACTCAACCCTCAACCCAAAACCCAATCCCTAAACCATCAACTGACTTAAACCTTAAACCAGAAACCCTATCCCTATCCCTAGACCCTCAACCCTCAAACCTATACCTTAAACCCTAATCCCTCAACCCTCAAGCCTTAAACCCCTAATCCCACAACCCTCAACAATAACCCCTTAAACCCTAAACCCTAAAAACTTAATACTATACCATATACCCTACGCCTTATCCCCTCAACCCTCTACCCTATACATTAAAACCTCAACCCTAATACCTCGACCCTATACTTAAACCTTAAACTGAAAACCCTATCCCTCAACCCTCAAGCCTTAAACCCCTAATCCCACAACCCTCAACAATAAACCCTTAAACCCTAAACCCTAAAACTTAACACTATACCATATACCCATGCCTTATACCCTCAACCCTCTACCCTATACATTAAAACCTCAACCCTAATACCTCGATCCTATACCTTAAACCCTTAATCCCTTAAGCCTCAACCCTTAAATCCTCAACCCATAAAACCTATACCCGTAAACCCTTAAACCATCAACCCTCAATACTCTGCCCTATACATTAAACCCTTAACCCTAATACCTCAACCCTAGACCCTTAACCATTAAACCCTTAAACCTTAAACCCTTAAACCCTCAACCCTAAACACTCAACCCTTAAAACTTAAAGCCTAAACCCTATCCCTAAACCCTCAACCCTCAACCCTATACCTTAAACCCTAATCCCTCAACCCTCAACCCTTGAACCCTAATCCCTTAGACCTAAACATTAATCCCTTAAACTTTATACCTTTAACACTTAACTATATACCCTATACCCTATTCCTTCACCTTATGCTTTATACCCCAACCATATATACCCTATACCCTTAACCCTTAAACCCTTAAACTATAAACCCTTAAACCCTCAACACTTAAATATTAAAACCTAAACCCTACCCCTAAACCCTCAACCCCCAACCCTATACCTTAAACCCTAATCCAGGCTCAACCCTCAACAATAAAGCCTTAAACCCTAAACTATCAACACTTAACACTATACCCTATACCCTACGCCTTATAACCTCAACCCTCTACCATATTCATTAAATCCTCAACCCTAACACCCTTAAACCCTTAAACCATCAATCCTTAAACCCTAATCCATCAATCCTCAACCTTAAAACATATCCTTAAACCCTCAATCCTTAAACCTTACACCCTAAACCATATCCCTAAACCCTGAACCCTCAACCTTATACCCCAAACCCTAATCCCTCGACCCTTAACCCTTAAACCCTAAACCCTAATCGCTCAACCCTAATCCCTTAAACCCTAAACCTTAAACCCTAAACCCTCAACCCTTAAACCCTCAACCCTCAACCCCCAAACCCCAACCCTTAAACCCTTATCCATTAATCCCTCAACCCTCGACCCTTAAACCCTCAACCCTTAACCCTAATCCCTCAACCCTCAACCCTTAAACCCTAAACCCTTAATCCCTAAACCCTATCCCTAAACCCTAAAATCTCAACCCTATACCATAAACCTTAATCTCTTAACCCTCAACCCTTAAACCCTAAACCCTTAACCTTTAAACCCTAAACTATTAAATTCTTAAAGAATATCCCTCAACTGTCGACCCTCAACCCATAAACCTTAAACCCTAAACCCTTTCCCTAAACCCTCAACCTTCAACCCTATACCTTAAACCATAATCCCTTAAACCCCAACCCGTAAACCCTAATCTCTCAACCCTCAACCATAATTCATTAAATCCTAAACTCTAAACCCTAAACCCTCAACCCTTAAACCCTAAACCTTGAACCCTCAACCCTTAAACCCTCAACACTCAAACCTTAAACCCTCAACCATTAAACCCTTATCGCTTAAATCCTCAACCCTAAACCCTTAACACTTAACCTTAATCCCTCAACCCTCAACCCTTAAACCTTAAATCCTCAACCTTTACACCCTAAACCCTAAACCCTCAACCCTTAAACCCTATACCATATACCCTACAACCGCAACCCTCAACCCTATACTTAAGCCCTAATCCATCAACCCAATATCTTAAACCCTAATGGACCTATACCCTATACACTTAACCTTGGACACTCAACCTTTAACATTATCCCTCAACCCTCAACCCTCAAACTTATAACCTATACCCTCAACCTTATACTTATTCCCTAATCCCTAAACCCTCATCTCTATGTCTTATAGCCTCAACCTTAAAAATTGAACCTTGTACCTTAGACACTCAACCTTGAACATTATCCCTCACCTATAAACCCCCAACTATCAATGCTATACTTAAGCTCTAATATGTCAACCCTTAACTCTCAACCCTATACCTTAAACCTTGAACTTGACAACCACAATCCTCATCCCTATACCCTATAACCTCACCCTTATACGCTAAACCTTGAATATTGCCCCTCGACCCTATACTTAAACCCTAAACCATACATTCCCAATCCTTCACCCTATGCCTTATACCCTCAATCTATATCATAAAACCTAAACCCAATATCATAAACCCTTTAATCCCTATACCTTACACACTTAATATTATACACTTAATGAGATAAATATTATCCCTCAACTGTAGGCCCTCAACCCTCAACCCTCAACCCTCAACCCTCAACCCTATAACTTAATCTCTAAACCCTACAACCTCTAAACCCTACAACCTCAACTCTACAACCTCAACCCTCATCCCTATACCATATACCCTCACCCTTACATAACCTAAAACCAAAACCATTACATACATACATACAAACATACATGTATGCAAACATACATATATACAGGCATACATACATACATCTATACATACATACATATAGGCATAAATACATACATACATACATACATACATAAATGCATACATATAGCTATAAATACATACATACATACATACATACATACACACAAGCATACATTCATACATATACATTCAAAAGAACAAACATACATACATACAAGCATACATAAAAAACATACATACAATTATATATACAAACATACATACATAAAACATACAATTAATAAACTTACACAAAAATAATTTCATGTGAGCCATAACTTGCTCGCATTATGCCTTACATAATTCAAGACAAAGAAAACACAAGAAAATACAGAATGCAAGACATAAGTGAGTGCGTTATAATGCACTCGTGTTATGTCAAAACTGTTACATAACACAAGTGCATTATAATGTGAGCATGCTATAAGAGCATGTTATAACACGGGTATGTTATAACGTGCATGTGTTATTTCTTGCTTTGGGAATCCCCAAGCCTTTGGCTTGGATTTTCTTTGGATTTCCAATCCAAAGGCTTGGAGTGCCTTCCAAATGTCCAAAGACACATTTTTGCATATTCTACAAAATTTCACATAATCTCGTGTGCACTAATCGTTAGGTTTGCACGTGTTTCAAGGCCGAGCAAATCAAACACCTGGGTAATGTTAGTTTCTCTCTTAGCTATTTAACAATGTATTTTTTTCACATTTTGTCTATGTTAAGGCTTTCATCTTTAATTTCTTTTGTTTGCGTGTTCATTTTTGTCAAAAACCAATGTTTGGTTTTTTTACCTTTTTTTTTAATTGTTCATTGAAATTTCAAATAAATTACATTTTTATAAACTAGAATCCATTCTACACATATTCAAAAAAAAATATCGACTAGTTTTTAAAAATTATAGGTGTAGCACAATCAAATTTTTATTTTTTAGGATGTGTCCAATTTCAAAATTAGTAAAAAATTGTATATTAATTAATAATTATCAGAAAAATCATGCATAAACTACATGTTAACTAATTTATGATTGAAGCGATTTTAAAAATACTAAAAAAAAGTTAACCTTTTGAAGGAGCAATAAGAAACACTATGTTATGTTTTTTTGACAAAAACAACAACAATTAATGTGGCTCCCTTTTTTGAACCTCTTAATCTCTACCATTTTTAAAAAAAATAGTAGTTTAGAAAGTAGACTTGGAAAACTATGACCCTCGTTTTTGTTGCATCTAATTTTTTTGAGTATAACTATCCTCAATTTCTCATCCAAGGTCAGTATTTTTTGATTTCAGAAAAAAAAAGTGGCCCCTTAAGACCCCTTTTTGGTCCCCCATCTTTTTGCACTTACCCTATAGATGACATCCTTTATAAAATTCTCAACCATGAAAATTTGAAATCATAAACCATCCACACTTTCTTCATCTCTACCATAATTCACACAGTTCTCAGTAGGCTCTCCCTTGGCTAGAAATATTTTTTTCTTAAAAAATCCTAACTACATAGTTTGACCTTAGCCCACACAACTATTAGCCCAAAATTTTTGATAACTCCTCAACATAATATTTTGATTGGCTTGATTCTAGATGAAGGAATATAGTAGAAATACAAATAATAATGATTTTTAGGTCATACAAAGCATAAATATGCAAAATATCCAATTATGTTGATATAAGATGGGACAATTGATCTATTATATAGAGGCTCAAAGTGTAGATTATAATTAATACAATATAAAAGCATTCACCTATATCTAAACCATACCAATTAATAAGCATAATAATATACCTAAGTCAAATAAGACAATTGAATGTTATTATTTACAAACTTGTGCCATGTAGCAACTAGCTCACATTGTTACAACATGTTTGAAAGTTAATTTGTAGGAATAATAATTATTATAATTAAAAAAACATATGTTAAAAATAAAACAAATAATAGATCAATATCAATGGTAGCATAAAGATTGGTTTGTAAAGCACAACATTATCAAATAAAGAGTTGTAGTGTATGAAATTTAATCCTACAAAGAGAATACTAGTCCTCTTTATTAAATAATATTAATGGAAACTACACTAGGATCAATTAGTTCTTTTAGTGAATATTTTTTTTCGATTATAATAAGAGTAAATTATATAGCTAAACTAAATATGTTTTACACTTGAGAAAAAAAATATTTTCTAATAAGTAAAAAATACAATGAGAAATTAAAATTATTAATTTATAAAATTATAAATTTTAGATTTAACAAGTTAAATGAAAAATTGTAAATGAATAATAGTGAGGAACTTAGAAACTAGATCTAGGAGATGTTCTTGAGGTCACTAGTGAATCATACTATAATCTATATTCTAGGAGTGACTAGATTTTTCTTCTTCCTCATATAACATGCCCAACCTAAACAAAAGTGAAAAAAACACAATTGAAAATATCATTAGGTAATAATATAAAATAAAATATCAAGATCTAATGTACATATTCAAAATAAAATAATAAAATTATAGAAGAGAGAAAATATTAGCAAAATCTCATGGGGTTGAATATATTCACTAATAATGACTTGTATTTGCAAGAGATGAATTTTTTTTGGGGTTGTATAGGAGTTTTTCAAGAATGATCAAACCCCTATTTTGGTCTTTTGACCTCCACAACAACCAAGATACATAGAAAATTGATATGATAGAGTGTGCATTCTTATCCTAAGTGTGTCTAGGAAATGAAATAGTTATGACAATAAAAATAGAGTTTAAGATAGAATTAAAACGAGAGTGCTAGTAAGTAAGAAATGACATCCTAGGTGCCAAAGATAACAACAACTAGGATTTTACAAAAATAAAATGAAAAATACCATAGGAAGCTAGAGAAAAATAATGATACAAATAGCTCCCAAGCTTGTTGAGGCCAATGGAGACAATAATTTTATTGTATAATATTGCTAAAATTTCTAAGAGAATAATAAAATGATTGAGTTTTTACATACTGTTTAATAGAAAAAGTAGGGTTTAGCACCATGAATGAATAAGATGAAAAACCACTAATTTCTTTTTCTTATTAAAATATTCAATTATGAGAGCCAAGAGATGCAAATAACAATTAGAAACTAACCCTAATTGTTATAGCAACTATGAGGGGATTTTTTAGAGCTCAAAATGATGTGTACCTTGTAGAAAACTTGTTTTTATGCCACAAAGGACTCATTTTACTTTAGTGGCGAATAGGTCCTTGTGAGGGTTCCAAAAACTAACTTATGGGTTTGATTCCTCTCACTTTCACTCCCAGATCCTAGGTTTTTCAGTGCTTCAAGCCCTACTTAGGACTCATTCGCCTTTAGTGGCGAATGGGTCCTTTTAGGATTTTAGGAAGATGACTTCTAGGGTATGTTCCTTGATGTATGCACTTCCAAATCCCTGGTTATTACCTCTCGAAAGTCTGAAATAAGTTATGTAGCCTCTTTTCTTTGTTCTTGCACTATAAATGACAATCTTGCAACTTGACAACTTTTACAATTTTGCTCCAAATCTTTCTCTTCAACCTAAAACCTGCAATCACACATGCAAGAGGATAATTTTTTTTTTGTTAGTGGATAGGGGTTTACCTTGGTCAAACTCCTTTTAGTTAATTAAACCAATTGATGAAATAATGAAATTGAAGCATGAAACATGGAATATGTAATTGATGCTACCTTGGATGTTGTCTTGGAGTTCAAATCTACAAACTAACATGAAGTGGCCATAGGGAATGTAGATATTTATCTCAAATAGATGTGAAACAATGCTTGGAAGAAGGATCTTCAATGCTACATAAATAATCTTGGCTCAACAACATGCATGAATGCTTAAAACCCTTGACATGATGAAATGATCTTGAATTGTTGTAATAAACCTTGAAAATCTTACTTGAAATGCCTTAGAAAATGCTCCTGTAGAATCAAATTTTCTATAAGGATACTTTCTCGAATTTTCTAGGAGAAACAATGTGAATTAACCCCTTATTTATACTAAATTGAGAGATTAACCCCAAAATTTAAAGAATTCAAGCTGACCTTAGATCTGGGTATTAAAATTATAATGATTCAGCCACAATTAAATTCAAAAAGAGGGGCCCTATTAAGGGAGGACCCATTTGCCACTAAAGGAAAATGGGTCCTAGCACAACTTTCTAGGACCGTGCTTTGGGGGGATGAAATAACATCAAAAACCCACCTAAAAAATGCATAAAAAGGGGGTGTCCCAAAAAGGTGAATGGGTCCTAGCACAATTTCTAGGACCATGCTTCGGGGAGGTGAAAGTACATAATAAACCCACCTCAAAAATGCATAAAAAGGGGTGTCCTATGTGGAGAGGACTCATTTTCCATTAAAGGTGAATGTGTCCTAGCATCATTTTTCAGGACATTAGTTTTTCCAAATTAAATGTCATAAAATATCATTATTGGGTGTCGGGATAGATCCTTGAAAAGGGGGCTTGATTTTGAATTAAAAGGGTCAATTAAACTCAACTAACCATAATTAATTAAGGGGACCCTAGATAAATGTGAAAATGTGTTATGACACTTTACAACACCTAAATAAGGTACAAGTTAAATATATTCTATTTTAAAAATGGCCCATTAGGTTTAATTAAGCAAATAAACCCTAGAAAAGTGTGAAAGTGTGTTACAACACTTTATAACACCTTTGCAAAGGACCAATTAAGGTAATTTTTAATCAAATAAAGTTCCTAGAATGGTGTGAATGTGTACAACACATTACAACACTACTCCTAGAAACCATTAATTCAGTTTTAATGTCAATTATCCCAAACCAAGTAAAGGAACCAACTGCTTTTTCTACTATTGCATATACACTTCATCAATTCTAGTAAACTCCTCAAAAATTTGGTAATAATGATGTATATTTTGAGAGGGCATGAAAAGAATGTAAGATAAAATGAGATGGCGACAAATATTAAGAGTAAAATGAAAGATAAATTCAAAATTAACTACGAGAGGATATGCAAAGATAGTGAGGTTCAAATTTATCCTAAGTGGTTACTATCAACCCAATAATATTGTAGATGGAAATACATTTAGAAATGGTTTCTCAATGTGAAACTATCATGAGATGTTAGTGCATTATAAAAAATTCTACATATCATGCTATTGTTTGAATAGTTGTAGCTTTGGAAAACATGAAATATAAGAAAATAATAAAGTTAAGATAGTTGTAACTTTAGTTTGTAAAAAAAGGACCACAAGAAGTAAGGCCTTGGCACAATGGGTAGAAAAAGGCCAAGAAAAGGGCTAAAATGAGCCTAAAACACTCTAGGGTAGATGGACACCAAAGTGAGCTCAAAACATTAAATAAAATTATAAGGGTATGAAAATTTTGTCACTATGATAAGAAGAAAAGATTGTATAATTCCACTCTTACAAAGGTGCAAAACTTTATTATATTTTTCACTCAAGGATAAAGAAAAAATAAAAAACTCTAGCTATAGGCTTGTGCAACCAAATATGAGGAAATCGACAATAGAAGAAATAACACACCAAATATATAAAATAATGCTTTAAATTAGACATAATATATTTTTGTATTAAAATAAACAAAACTTAATTATAGAATATGGTTGGCCTCTTTAATAGGACAACCTCCTTTTGTCAATGTTCAATAAAATATAATTTATGGATATATAAATAATAACCAATGACCTATATTTATACTAAGTCTATTGATGAAAATTATTATTTCCTTAGCATATGGAATTATACAAAATACCTCATAACTTACAAATAAAATAAATCTAAAGCTTTTATTACAATAAAGAGAGAGTTAGGAATAAGATACACTAACATCCCCCCACCCCCTCCCACCTCCCTGAAAATATATCTAATACCATATATATGAAACCTCATAGGGTATGTGTAGGATCATGATGGGCCAAAAAGTGGTGATACGATGGGTATGTGTAGGGTATGTGGCTGACAACTTTTTTTTACCCAAAATTGATGAAATGAAAAGGGTTTTTAAAGGAGATTCTCAGCTTTCCACCAATATAAATTATTCTTTACTTTGAATTTAATATATAATTATTATTCATTTTCTATTTGAATTACGACTAAATTTCTGATTGATAGGTTGCTTGAAAAACATCTATAGCTTTTAAATGATATCACATTTTTTGAATCTGAAATATGCATCACATTCTATGCTTTGCATACTATAGGATTAAAAAGAAATAATTTAATTTCATGAAGTTTTGAAAAAGTTAAGGTGGTCAGACATACAAGTTTTTATATTTTTTAAAAGTTTTAATAAAAAATTCATAATTAATTATTTACTTGGAAAAAAATTACAAAAAATATGCATCACATTGGGACATGAGTTCCTCTACTTATATCTAAAATCTTAGAAAAAAATATTATCATTTTATTGTGGTTAGGGTGGTCAGACAGACACCTACTTCTTATTTTTTCCCTAAAATTTAAGTACTACTGCATTGAAATTTCAAAATTTCAGGTCAAATAGATTTAAAAAAAAATAAACCTAGTAGTTTAGAAACTACATTCAATTTGCTATAGATTCTATTCTTTCATATTTTTGAAATGATTAGATAACTTATTCAAATTTTTACGTCAAGTTGCCTAACTTTGATTTTTCTAAATTTTTCACCACTTAAGGGCTTGTCTTTTCCATGATGATCCTGCACATACCCCATAGTAGATTAGGAATAAAAAATGAAATACAAAGGATGAATGCTTGAAATTGAACACATAATATATTTTGTATTGAATTCAACTGTAAATTTCCTACATAATATCATTCTCCTCTTCAATGGGGTAACCTCCTTTGAGTAGTTCTCTTGATATAGTATAATTATTGGATGCATAAGCTATAAGCTATGACCTACAGTCATACTAATTCTATTAAATCTAACTAATATTTTACAGGCATATTTGATTATTCAAAATAATTTAAGGGATAAATTTCAAAGAATATATACATCTAAATAATTTATTATAATGAAGAAAGAGTTAGGACTAAGGGCTCTTGATTGGTGGAAAAAGGGATATCGAGAAATATCACACTTTCTCCACACAAATCATTCAAAGATGTCATAGGAGTCCTAATTGGATTGACTAGCAACCTCACAAGGTGAGTTAATTCTGAATTAGGAAGGACATAGGAGGGATATTTTTCAGCTTTAAGGGGTTCACCACCAAGCAAATGCTTGGAAAAGAAAATGTTGGAAAACACAATGTGATATGCAAATGCTAAATGACCTAGAAAGATAAACAAAATACAATAGAAAACTATGAAACTGAAAGTTAGGATGTGTGTACCTAGGAAGTCTAGAGATGTTGTGAGGATTCTAGAAATGTAAAGAAGTTTCCAAAAAGTCCTATGCAGGAGTAAGACGCCCAGAATGGCATATTAGTCTTGCTAATATTTTTTGGGGTAGATACAGAGTCTTCAGTTGTCAGAACTGGATCTGAGGGAATCTCTAAAAAATATGCTTGGGAGGACTAAAACACCCAATGTGGTGTATTAGTAAATTGTTCTAAATTTTTGAAAGCTCTGAATGTGGTCTTAAGCTCCAAGATCTGCACTTGCTTCCTCTTCGATCTTAGGTTCTAAAACTTCTGAATTCAACCTATAGGTGAGTTTTCGTGAAGATGACAACTTTGTAATGCAACTTTGCAAATTTTACAACCTTTCACTTCAAATTATCTTCAAGACTTCAACCTAAATCTGTAATCACAAATACACAAGAGGGAAAAACTTGTTGATTGTTAGTAAATGGGGCTTTTCCTTGGTCAAACCCCTTATAGCTAATTAAACCAAATGATGAAATGAATAAAAGAAAGCATGAAATATGAAATATGTAAATGATATCACCTTGTATGATGTATTGTGAAGAAAATCTGCAATATACCATATAGTGGTCATGAAGAATGTAGATCTTAGATCCTTGGATATATGATGTGAATAATGGTTGCAAATAGATCTTCAATGCTACATCCACAATCTTGGCTCAACAACATGAATGGATGCACTAAACCCTTAACATGATGCTTGAATCTTGATGATGACTCCAAATGGTTAATGAATTACTCTTGAATGCATAAAATTGCCTTAGGAATTAATACTTGAATGCTTGTTATGAAAATGAGTGGGGGAACCTTGTATTTATACTTATTCATGCTTAATATCTTGAAATTACTCCACAACAAGATGAGATATGAAATCATTAAATAAAGGAGGCTAAATCTCACCAGAATTTGAAATTAAATCCTGAAAATGACACAAGGAGGACTAAGACGCCCTAAGTGGCATCTTAGTCCCAAGGCACGAAACTTAGGGCATAGACACCAAAAAGGGGCCCAATCAAGATGCCTCAAAATTAGGGTCCTGAGACCTTTGGGGGACAAAGATGCCCTAGGTGGCATTTTAGTCCCCACCTAAAAATTAGGGACACATAGATGGAGTCATTAAATTATCATTTATGCATTGAAGAATTTTGGGATTAACTAGAAAAAAATATAATTCATGGGGCTTGTGGACACAAAATAGGACCAATTAAGCCATAAAGAAGCATAAATAAAACAAGGCGGTCCCAAACAAGTGTGAAAATGCAATGGTATACATTTTACTACACTACATTTAGCCCCCACTTTAGTGAGAGGATGAACTTGCTTTAAACTCACACTAAAGTAGCCAACCATGCAATCAAGAGGGGTTCAAATGTACAAATACTAGTAAGATAGGATGACAATAATCAAGAGGGTGGTCAAGCTCCCAGGATCAAGATCCTATGGAAAACCAACATAGGCACAAAGGAACACGCTTACAGATGGTATATGAAGCCATAAAAAGATCACAAACATACACCATCAAAGACAAGGAAAAATGCAAAAAGAAAAATTAAAATTGCAATAGATCAAGCTTTGAATAGTTGTCCAATGCAGTGGACCAGGTCTAGGCTGAAAGAGGTTAACAAGTGGAATGTGTTGGCCACTATGCAAACAAAACACATTCTCACAAGGGCTAGTGGGAGCTAGGTGTCCACTAGGTAAGCCCCAAAAGGTCCATATCAATGTCATACCCCCATGACTATGATAAGTACAAAAATGAAAATGCACACTCACAAGGGATAGTGAAGCTAGGTGTTCACTAGGTGAGCCCCAAGGGAACATATCAAAACCATACCTCCATGACTTTAATAAGGTACAAAAGGAAAATGCAACAATAAAGAGGAATGTTCGAAGGGATTTTGCTTACTTCATGCAAGGTCTCACTAGGTGAGACCCAGGGGAACATATCAAAGCCATACCTCCATGACTTTAATAAGGTACAAAAGGAAAATGCAACAAGAAAGAGGAATGTTCAAAGGGATTTTGCTTATTTTGTGCAAGGTCTCACTAGGTGAGCCCTAGGGGAACATATGAAAGCCATACCTCCATGAATTTAATAAGGTACAAAAGGAAAATGCGACAAGAAAGAGGAATGTTCAAAGGGATTTTGCTAATATGGTCTTTATCTTTATCCATGTGGTCATTTTCTCATGTTATCAAAGCCATTAATCGATAAAGAGACAGGTTGGATTTTGGATTTATCAAAACCAAGCTTATCCAAAAGGTTCACACTACACACATCTAAGGTTGAGCCATTGTAAAAAAGGGTTCACTTTATCCCTACTATCTTGTATTGAGCTACTATCATGAAATCATCACATTGTTTTTGCACTTTTGAAGGGGGGAGTTCACTTTGGTGGAAAACAATGTTAGTGTTTATTTTTTGAATCATGGCTACTATGTCATTTAGTTGTGCATTAGAAGGGATAGAAACTTGTTGTAAGGCACTTTGAATCATGTTATGATAGTGGGGGGAGGCTTGGATAAGGTCCCATAAAGATATCTTGGCATGAGTATTCTTAAGTTGTTTGACAAGATCATACTCCTTTCCATTTTGTGAAGGAAAACGAGGGGGACCTGGTAAGATGGGATTAGGAAATGGGAGGGATGTTGAAGGTGTTTGTCTTGGTTGCAGATTGTTCCTAGTGTTATATGTATGAGCTGATGAGCCTAGCTTTTTGGTCCAATTTTGGGTAGAATCTATAGTTTATTTGCTGGCATTTGTCATGGACTTTGATGTTAAATGTTGATATTTTCATAATGTTTCCCTCAAACCATAGACATTGGGATCAAATCCTATCTCTGCAAGTTTTAATGACATTGGAATATTATGTGGATTATCTATATTGATTTTGCATGTGGTTAATGAATGTTCCTTAAGGTGGTTATAGATGTGTAGTTATTGTGCATACTAATGTTGCCATGCAAATTTAATTTAAAGATGCTAAGTTGAGGAAGACACTACTAGCTGGGCATGCACCACAACGTCCGACAAAGAAATCACTCAAAGTCAAAGGAGGTCGACGATAGAAGATTCCTCATGCAACTGAGTGTAACTACCTTATAGTGGAATTTAATGATTGAGCATGCACAAGCGTTATTGTTGTGCTAAATCTACGTGTGGACCTACATGTCTGACTAGATTCCATGTACGTGTAACCGCCATTGCTCCATTTTCTCTGTTTTCCCTAAATGGTGTCCTCCCAGTCATGGAGTTGATAGCCTTGTTTACCTAATCTAGTATAAATAAAGATCTGATGCTCCTTCCCTAGGAGGTTGCACGATTTGATATTGTATTTGCACTCTCAAGTTTTCAGTAATACAGATACAATACTCTTTTGTACTCATGATTTACAATGAATAAAATAAAGTTTTGAGCTTGAGCATCTAAGTTCTCATTAGTTTTAGAGGATACTTATCCAAGGGGGCCCACTTAGTGAGTAATCCATCTTCTTAGTTTAGTATTAGTTTAGTATTACTTTCTATTTAGTAACTAGTTATAAATATGGCACCGACTGTTCCTGCAACCACTAGAATTCAATTTTGTGACTATTCCTACAGCCAAAGCAGACAAAGTAGTGCCCTATTTGTTGCTCAGATTTTCATTCCTTTTATGCATTTTAGTTTTCTTTAGTTGTTTATTGATGATTGGTATTTATGGTATTCCCTTCTAAGTAATTTAATTTCAACATTGTGTACATTCCTTAGCTATAGAATGAAATGGCTACTTTGAGTTCCTAGTGCACATATTGTGCTGACCCATTTCAAGTTCACGTCTCTGGGTTGACAAGTTAAATTAAACTTCATGATGATTGAAATAGCTATTTAGGTTATATGTCTAATCTCTGAATCATGGTTGTAGGGGCTCAATTATTAAATAATTGTAGGAGGCCAACATTTTTGGCACTGTTGCCAGGGATGGTGTCAAACTAGGGATTCTTTTGGAGTCATTGGTAGTTTTTCTTGTTGTAGTGTTTCTAGAAGTTGTTCTTAGTATGTCCTCATTTAGGAAGTAATGACCTCCTTTATTCTTTACCAATTCTTTGTGTGAGTTGACTGACAGTGAGTGATACCACATGCATAGAGGAAGGAGAATGGATGCTTATGGGAGATTCCTTCCTAACAATCCTAATCCATTCCAGCTAGTTGAATATCAGAACCTACCAAGAGAATAAGAAGAAGATCCACACCCCTTTGCTAATGTATATCCTAATCTGACTAGCTTTGAAGTCTCCTTTGAGGATCAAAATCAGCTTGAGAACCCCTTTGCTTTGGAACTACATCAAGCAGGCATGGGTGATGCAAATAGGAACAAACCTAACCAACCAAATTTTCCTTTGCCCATTGCCCATCAGAATGAAGTTGACAACATCAAGAACACTCCTGCCTTAGCACTCCTCAAGTTTTATGGACTTGTCACATAAGATCCTGATACCTTTTTATTTGAGTTTGACATACTCTGCATGAGTTATGATTATACTAGCTATTTCCTACCACTTTGAAAGAGGCTACATTAAGATGGTTCATGAGCCTAGGAAGAGATACTGTGGAAACTTGGGAAGACATGAAGACAAAATTCCTTGAGAAATACAAGGAATATTGCAGGGGCAGTGACCTAAGAGGAGGCATGACATTTTTTGAATGCAACAAAAGGAAGATGAGAGCCTGAAAGATTGCATTGCAAGGTTTTTGTTTTGCCTACAAAAATATTCACACAATACACTTAATGAAGACTCACAAAAGTTAATTTTCCTAAGAAGAATCAATGATAGCTGCACTATTGCCTTGGACCTTTGGGAGGAGGAGATATCTCCCAATTTTCTTGGGAGGATATTAAGAAAATATGCTAGAACTACTCTAGGGAAGCTTCAAAGAAAGGGAAAGCTTACCAACCTTCCATGGGTAAGTCAACTACTAGTGGAGTTTCAAGAATGGAGATTACTCATTTGCTGGTAGGCTTCAAACAAGACATTATAAATTAATCTAGCTATTCAGCTAGATACACTCCAGGCCAAGAAGAAGCAAGAGGAGGAAGAGGTGATGTTGATAGAGTATTTCCCCCATTGTAGAGAAAAGAAGAACGACTATAGATGCAAGATGGTAGCTAATCTTGAAAGCAGGTAGATTCCACCTAAGTTCAAGCCAATCTAGATTGAAGAAGACCAAGTCTACTATGTTGCAGAAAGGAAGCCTTGGGCTCCAAGACAAGGTATGCCACCAAATCCACTATCCTATGTTGGGCCATATTTTAATTCCTATTCATCTGGAAACCAATGGAAACCACCATATCCACCCAATTATGGAGGATATTCATCGTAGCCTTTGAGTAACCCTCTAAATGCTTGGCCTAGTCATCAAAGTTCTCCACCCCAGTGGCAGTAACATCAGGGGAATTGGTAACAATTTCATGGGCATTGGCAACCACCTCCAAGAAATTGGCAGCAAGCAAATCAATGGAGAGGAGGACAACAATGGCCTACCCATACAACCAATTACATGTAACCACCTTCTCAGCCCCAACATCCTGCTATAATGCCTCCACCTACTAATCCAAGCTCAAATGCACCTAAACCTACTCAACTACCAACTCAGCCCACACCCAATCCAAATAATAAACCACAACAACATCCTACATACTCTGCTAATTCAAATCAATTCCTTGCATATGCTATGAGTGTAAGTGATATCCACTTGCATTCAAGAACTACTCTACCAGCCCCTTCCAAGCCCATTATCACTAAGCTTCCTGTGGAAGAGGAAGATGAACCTCTAAATGATCCCATTCAGCCAAGTGTACCTAAAAGACTTGAACTAGTCCAAGTCAAGTAGACTGAACAAGAACCGCCATTTCCTTAGAGATTGGAAGTTACCAAGAAGAAGGAATAAAAGGAGAATACAACTTTTGATATCTTGGATCAGCTAAAGCATATATGTGTCCAGATACCTCTATTTTAGGCCATAAAGGATGTTCCAATCTAAGACAAAGAAATCAAGGAAGCATGCCTCAAGAAGCTAGGTAGGAAAAATGACCCAACTACATTTCATGTGGTGGGACAACTAGCTGACATCATGCTGGGGAAAGTAACTATCCCCAAGTATAATGACCTGGGTAGTCATGTGGTAGCAGTTGTTATAAATGGGGTCCAAGTAAAAAATTCTCTAATTGATTTAGGGGCAACAATAAATGTAATGACCAAAAACATCTTGTAGCAACTAAACATTACAAGCATGAGATCTACTCCTACTATCCTACAACTTGTTGATAGCTCTATTGTTAAGCCTGATGGTGTAGTGGAGGATCTTGTGGTAGTTCTAGACTCCTTGGAGTACCTATCGGACTTTATGATTCTTTCTCCTAAAGGCGGGTATCCCATTATTCTTGGAAGGTCTTGCTTAGAAATTGTAGATGCATACATTGGATGTTGGTCAGGTGACATGACAATTTTAGATGGGAGGAGCATTAAAAAGTTTGTTCTTTATCCACCTGATCAACCATCTCATGATGAAGATAATCTCATATGGCCGTGGACATGTTGCTGAAGAGGCTGAGGAAGTTAATTCTGTGGCACAACTTATGATGCTAGGAAAAAGTTCTTTCATGAAGCTCCAAGATGAGGATGAAGTATTGGCTAGCATTATTCAAAACCATTGTGAAGTGGAGGAAGCATCATCTTCTCATTTTGCTACTCCAGTCAAGACACTTCTTCCTGCTCTTCCTATAGCCACTGTTCTTGTAAACATAATTCCTGTAGCAACAGGTATGTCCCATACATTGCTGCCATATGAACTAAAGGTACCATGTGTTAATGAAGAAACCATGATAGAGTTAACTACATAAGTACAGGTGTCAGAAGGAAAATATCAGAATGTTAATAGTAAATTAAATGAAGAACAACAATTGTTATTGGCAAACTTATTAAGGACCCATCAACATGCATTTGTGTAGGATTATCATGATATGAAGGGATTGGACCCTAAAATTTGTACACACAAAATTTACATCAGAGATGATTGCACCCCAATAAGATAGCCACAAAGAAGAATTAACCCTGCACTAAGAGAAATTGTGAAAGGAGAACTGCAGAAATTACTAGAAGTAGTATTTATCTACCCCATTTCAGATAATCAATGGGTGTCTCCATTAGTGATTGTTCCCACGAAAGGAGGGAAATGGTGAGTTTGTGTTGATTATAGGGAACTTAATGCTGCCACCAAAAAGGACCACTTTCCCTTACCCTTCATTGATCATGTTTTGGACACGCTTGCAAGAAAGTAATACTTTTCTTTTCTAGATGGATTCAACGGGGACCAGAAGAAGACCACATTTACCTATCCACGGGGGACCTATGCTTATTCGGTACTCCCATTTGGATTATGCAATGCACCTACAACTTTTCAGAGGGCAGTCCTTAGCATATTCTTAGAAATTTATCATGATTGCATGAAAATTTATATGGATGACTTTACCACTTATGGTGTTAATTTTAATCAAGCGTTGGAAAATATCAGGAGAGTCCTATAGAGATGTGAAGACCAAAACTTGTCCTTAAACAGTGAAAAGTGCTTCATGATGATGCAAAAAGGTGTAGTTCTTGGCCACTACATCTCCCACAAGGGAATTCAAGTAGATCCTGCAAAGATTGAGGTAATCACAAATCTTCCCACACCTGCAAAAAAAAAGGATGTTAGGAGTTTCTTGAGTCATGCAAGATATTATAGGTGTTTCATCAAGGATTTCAACAAGGTAGCAACACCATTGTACACTCTTCTCATTAAAGATGTTGAATTTTAGTGGACTAAAGCCTGTGACAAGGCATTTTCTAACTTGAAGGAAACTTTGACTCATGCTCCTGTACTCAAAGGGATTAATTGGGAGCTTCCTTTCCACATCCATACTAATGCATTAGATTATGCCATAGGACCAGTCTTAGGATAGAAAGGAGCTGTTGAAAATTCCATTTACTTTGTCAACAAAAATTTACAAGGAGCTGAATTGAATTATACAGTGATAGAGAAAGAAATGCTGGCAATAATCTATGCACTGAACAAATTAAGACATTACATACATGCTACCAAATATTTGTGCAAACTGATCATGCAACCATTAGATATCTCATGAATAAACCTTTGATCACAAATTTTCTTTCAAGGCTGACTACATCAGAAGATAATCAACCCATAGATGTCTCTTTTCCTGATGAGCATCTATTCTCCCTTAGTGTACAAACACCCTAGTATGCTAACATAGCCAATTATTTGGTCATAGGTAGAGTTCCTTCTAACTTCTCTCCAAAAGAGAAAAGGGAACTCATTGAAAAATATTTTCCTTTCTCTTGGATTCTTGGATGTTTGTTTTATACTAGACTAGACCATGGCATGAGGAGATGTGTGAGAGAAGATGAGACATATGAAATTTTGCATGCATGTTACAGAAAACCATGTGGAGGACACTTTGCAGCCAAAAGGACAACAATGAAGGTTTTGAACATAGGATATTACTGGCGAACACTCCACAAGGATACAGGAAGGTATACCAAAAAATGTGATAAATGTCAAAGAATGGGAAAACCAACCAGATCTGATGAGATGCCACTGTGCCCTCAGGTAGTAATCACTCCCTTTGATAAGTGGGGATTGGATTTTGTGGGACCCATTGACCCTCCATTAAATGGTAAGTCTTATATATTGGTATGCATTGATTATGTGACAAAGTGGGTAGAAGTTAAGGCCATGAAGCATGCAAGAGATAACAAGGTTGTAGAATTTATTTATGAGGAGATTTTCACAAGATATGGAGTCCAAAGAGAAATAGTGACTAATCAAAAGGCTCAATTTACATCAACCCTTGTTGCAGCACTAGTTAATGAGTACAACATAAGGCACACGAATTCTACTTTTTATCACCCCCAGGCTAATGGCCAAGTTGAGGTGACCAATAGAGAAATTGGAGCCATTCTGACCAAAATGGTAGCTATTCATAGAAAGGATTGGGAAAAAAGATTACCATAAGCTATTTGGGCCTATAGAACAACCTAGAAAATAACTACAGGCTTCACTCCATTTGAGTTGTTGTATGGAAAAACAACTATGATTCCCGTTGAATTTGAATATAAGACTGTACAGACTATAGTAGATTTGGGGATGGATATTTCTTTGGCACAAAGAGAAAGAATCATGCAGCTAAATGCTTTGGATGAGATAAGAAGAGAAACCTTGCAACATACAAAGGTAGTGTAGAATCAGAGAATCAAGTGGCATGAAAAATTTATCAAGGACAAGAAATTCCAACCAGGAGATTGGGCCTTGCTCTATGACTCAAGATACCAGGACAATGTAGGAAAATTGCAAACAAGGTGGCTAGGACCATATGAAGTCACTGAAGACTTTCCTAATGGAGTTGTTCAACTTACTACGATTGACCCCGTCAGATTCAAGTTACTTGTCAATGGTCATCGCCTCAAATTATATCACAACCCATCTTCCAAAGAAGAGTTCTTGCAACAATTCACCCAACATTCAACACTCGAGCTTCCTGTAGCTAAAGAAAGTGGACCTAGTGTCCCTCCTTTTGGCTAATTAAGGTACATACTTCTCATAATAAAGACTTTCACTTACGTGGTTTAAGTCCATTTCTTTGCCCATCCACCGATTCACCCATCTATCATCAACTTTCTCTCTCTTCCATCACTTCATTCCACCTCACCTCATTCCACTTCATTTTCATTAATTGCTGAATTTATTCCCTAAAAGATGAGCGGTACTTTCTCCATAATCTTTGCAACAAATCCTCCACACATTCAAGTATGTGTGCATTAATTGCTATCTTTTAATCATCTTTTAAGTGCATTCATTTAATCATTGTATATTAGTATAGACATTCACATAACATGTCATTATTCCCTGACAAATCACCACTCCCATCTCGCATGTGCAGACACATGTCCAAATTTAGGTTGGGGGAAAGAAAAAGATGTAAGTATATTTCCCATGTGTTATTTTATGCTGGGCTACGCCAAAAAATTAAAAATGAGCTGATTTCAAATCTGAGTGAGAGGATGACTTGAATGTGTAAAGTGACATTAACTACAACCGCCATTTATTCCCATCACAATTCTCCTTTATCACTCCTTTTCTTGCCATTATTGACCCTGTCGTAATATTGAGTTGCAAGAAAAAGGTGAAATAAAAGAAAAGGAAATTCAGTCGATATTGGCACTAGAAATTTAGCAAGTATTGCAGGAAAGTGAACTTGATTTTCAGACGGGATTGCAAGAAAGAAATTACAGAGCATTTGTTTGATTGTAGATAATGGGAGGTGGGTTAATTGGAAATGAACCCATGGTGCATGATGTTTTATTGCAGGATGCACAATGCCTAGCCGAATTTAGAAACTGTGGATGGTTAGATTACTACCTAAAGTTGGATGGCTTTGATGAAAACATTTCCCTTGAATTTTCCCAGATATTTTCTGAAGGAAAAGCCATGGTAAAAGGGTTGGAAGTTGTGGCAATTAAGAAAATAATTTTAGAGGTCATAGGGTTACTGGTTGATGGTGAAAATTACCTTGCCTCCAGAGACACTAGATCAGCTAGGGCCAAATTTACAGAGTCGAACAACTCCCCATTGAGCATAGATAAATAGGGTGCAAAGAGAATATCTTTTCCTAAGCCATGGAAGTAGATAGCAGTTTATGTTATCAAATACATTGCCTATGAGTGTTGCTAGTCAAATTTGCATTCTGTGCACTTCAAGCTTTTGAATCACATGAGACACAAAAGGAACATGCTATACAATCTTCTCTTAATCATGGCAGTCGAGACCCAAAAAGGTAGGGATAATTTTGTTTCCCACCATTGTCTGATTGAATTGCTAGTTGAAAAGTCTCTACATGATGTATCTGGAATGACTTGGGAAGAATTTATAAATGTTGATCAAATTAGACCTGAGCACTTGCAACCTAGGGCTTTACCTCAACCCCGTAGGTCTAGCAGGAGATTGAGCACAGCTGAAGCCACTCTTGGCACTTCAACCTCTGGTGCTGACTCTAGTGTGAATCCTCCTACAACAGAAGAAACCATAGAAATTAGTTCTTCTAGAATAGAGCACTCAGAAAAAGAAAGCTCCTCCTCAGATTCTGATGATGACATTCCACTTGAAACCCTGATGAAAACTAGGGCATAGAAGAGAGAAGCATAAATGAAAAAAGAGAAGGCTAAAACACAACTTGTAGAAAGAAAGGTGCCAAGTTCTAAGAAGAGGAAGGTTGACACTGTTCATCCTACAACCAAAGAAAAATGTGAGAGACCTCCTAAGAAATCAAGACCAGCTGGGTCTGCAATTGGTACACCTCCACAGAAAATACCTAAGCCTGGTGAGAAATCACATGAGGACCCTAAAGCTCCAATGGGGTAGGATAATGTTGAAGAAGAAGACATATTTGGGAGAGTATCCAATATAGCATTGACTGATCTTGCTAATATTGCAAAGGAGTTTGAGGAAAATTAGGATTTCCTATAGCATGAGTAGGAAGTCCTACAACAACAGCTAGAGCCAGAGCAGGAGTTCTTATAGCCACAACAAAAACAAGAACAAAAGACCCTGCAACAAAAAGTGGAAGAAGAAATAGTACCCCTACAACTAGAGATAACTGGACAGCCCGAGTCCATGCATATAGTGATATATGAGGAGCCACCATCGAAAAAAATATTGGTAGGAATTAACAATCCTCCTAATTTTATAGTACATCTAGAAATTTTTAATTTATGGAAAGAAATACAAAGAAGGGAGGAAGAATGGAAAAAGGAAAAATAGAAATTGAAGAAGGAAATTCAAAAGAGGGATGAGGAGATTGAAGATACGGATGCATAAATTTCCACCCTGAAGCAGAGGGTGGACGATATGGAAACCTTGGCACCACAAATTTTGGAATGTAGGACCCCTCCAAGGGTCTATGCTTTGCTCCTGAAAGAGAAATATCTCTCTTTGAAGCTGTCAAGGATTGCCTCAGGTTTGAATCCTTCTATTGACACCCCTGTTGAATTTTTCAATGCTTATAGGATTGCCTCACTTGAAATGAAGAATTTGTTGTGTGCGTTTTATTTGCATAATCATGTTGTAACTCAAGATCATGATTGGAGTCCACTGTTATATGTTGGGGATGTCCAATTAAGGGCATTTATGTCTTGGGTACAAAATGAGATTAGTTGGGGACAACAACATGGGGCTTATAAGCAATTGGAGTCTAACATACCTCTGCCCGTTAGGGTTGAATTAAGCAACCCGAGGGATATTTACAAAGAATGGCACATAATGCTTCTCAGACCTAGTTATGGAAACAAGATTATGCCTTGGATTGAGACAATTTACAGTGAGTATGAGGTAAATACAATAGCAAAGGAGGAAAATATGAGAAGATGTCTATCACAAAGATGTAATAGCCTAATTGATGAGTTGAAATAGGTTGATCCTCATTCCATCCACAATTATGTTGTAGCACTAAAAAGGATTGATAGGTATATTAAGATTGGGAGAACACAGGGGTGATCATGGCTTCCCCTGACTTTCCAGCCATCCATGCTCATGTGGCCCTTGCCAAACTTCAAATTCCACTAGTATGACATTACTGCAGAGAAACAGAGATGAAACAAATTTGACAGATTAGGAGGATTCTATTGGGATCTTGATTCACGCACAACAACCACTGATGTTGGAAAGCTATCAGTTGCAAATTTCAGAGCCTTGACCAAGTAGAAGAACAAACCTTCCCCTGCTAGAGGACCAACAAAATGTTAGGTTGGGGGGAGTGATGAGCCTAGTTTTTGGTCCAATTTTGGGTAGAATCTATAGTTTATTTGTTGGAATTTGTTGTGGAATTTGATGTTAAATGTTGATATTTTAATAATGTTTCTCTCAAACCATAGACATTGGGCTTAAATCCTATCTCTGTAAGTTTTAATGACATTGGCATATTATGTGGATTATCTATATTGATTTTTCATGTGGTTAATGAATTTTCCTTAAGATGGTTATAGATGTGCAGTTATTGTGTGTACTGACGTTGCCATGCAAATTTAATTTAAAGATGCTAAGTTGAGGAAGACACTGCCAGCTAGGCATGCACAATAACGTCTAACAAAGGAATCACTCAAAGTAAAAGGAGGTCGACGGTAGAATATTCCTCATGCAACCGAGTGTAACCACCTTATAGAGGAATTTAATGATTGAGCATGCACGGGCATTACTGCTATGCTAAATCTATGTGTGGACCTACATGTCTGACGAGATTCCATGCACATGTAATTTCCATCGCTCCATTTTCTTTGTTTTCCCTAAATGGAGTCCTCCCAATCATGGAGTTGACTGCCTTGTTTAGCTTGATAGCATAAATAAATATTTGATGCTCCTTCCTCAGGAGGTTGCACGATTTGATATTGGACTTGCACTCTCAAGTTTTCAGTAATACATATACATTACTCTTTTGTACTCATGATTTATAGTGAATAAAATAAAGTTATGAGTTCGAGCATCTGAGTTCTCATTAGTTTTAGAGGATACTTATCTAATGGGGCCCACTTTGTGAGTAATCTGTCTTCTTAGTTTAGTATTACTTGTTGCTTAGTAACTAGTTAGAAATCTGGCACCGATTGTTCCTATAGCCACTAGAATTCCATTTTGTGACTGTTCTTGTAGCCAAAGCAGACAAAGTAGTGCCTTGTTTGTTGCTGCTGTAGTTGTTGATTGATGATTGGTATTTATAGTATTCCCTTCTAAGCAATTTACTTTGAACATTGTGTGTTCCTTAGCTTTAGAATGAAATGGCTACTTTGAGTTCCTAGTGCACATACTGTGCTAACCCATTTCAAGTTCACATCCCTGGGTTGACAAGTTAAATGCACCTTCATGATGATTGAAATAGCTATTCAAGTTAGATGTCCAATCTCTGAATCATGGCTATAAAGACTCAGTTATTAAATCATTGTAGGAGGCCAACATGAGCAACGGTGTTGTAACTTGGTTTTACAAAACATTATTTTTAGGTGGTTCAAGGATAAGGAAAAGTTTTTTTTGAACTCGTGGTTTGTGAGAGGGTGGATAAATGATAAATTTAGGCTTGGGAGAGTACTCGAAGGGATATCTAATGTGCATAACCTTAGAAGAATTATCGTTATTTTCATGATCTCTTAGTGAAGAGGAGTCTAAGGTTACTTCATCATCTTCATAGATAAGGAATTACTATTGTCAATGTTCTCATTTTCTTCCACTATTATGTATTCCCTCTAGTGGGAGAGTTTCTAGGAGAACTACAAACCAAATGTTTTTGATATTCAAGGGTTGGTTCTTCTAAAATGACTTAATTGCATGTAAGGGAGTTATGAATGGTTGAATTGTCTTGTTCATCAATAGTGGGGATATTAGGAGAAAGCTAGATATTTGATTGTTATGATTGTTCATGACTTTATCCTTTCTCTCTAAGGTCTCATTTTGTTGTTCCATAGTTTCTACCCTAGTAAGAGAGCTTTCAGGAAAGTGACAAACAAGAGGTTCATCACATTTCATGGTTAGATGTTGTAAAGCAGCTTCATCAAAAATAAGTGAGGCAACAAGGGAAGGACAACTATGATTTTCTTGTGTGCCAATGATTGGATATTCTTGTTTAAATAGACCCTTCCAAATGTTAGGAATAGTAGGAAGGAGAGAAATAATGTTGTAACTCTCAATCATTGAATCTCTTGATACCAACATATCCTCCTCACAAATGTGCTTTTCATGATAATTCATGATTGTATCCTTATTCATTAAAGCATTTTTACAAATAGGGGAGCTGTTGGGAGATGAATTGAGACTAACTAAAGTGGTGACAATGAATTCATGGGTATGTGCAGGATCATCATGGAATAAACAGGCCCTTAAGTGGCAAAAAAATCAGAAAAATCAGTGTTAGGCAACTTGACGTAAAAATTTGAATAAGTTATCTATATTATTTCAAAAATATGTAAGAATAGAATTTGTAGAAAATTGAATGTAATTTCTAAACTACTAGGTTTATTTAAAAATAAATAAAATCTATTTGGTGAAAATTTGAAATTTCAATGCAATAGTACTTAAATTTCGTGGAAAAAATAAGAAGTAGGTGTCTATCTGACCACCCTAAGCATAATAAAATGATAATATTTTTTTATAAGATTTTATATATAAGTAGAGGACTCATGTCTGGATGTGATGCATATTTTTTTGTAATTTTTTTCCAATTAAATAATTAATTATGAATTTTTAATTACAAATTTTAAAAAATATAAAACCTTGTATGTCTAACCACCTTAACTTGGTCAAAACTTCATGAAATTTATTTTTTATTTTTTTAATCCTATAGTATGTAAACATAGAATGTGACGCATGTTTCAGATTCAAAAAATATGATACCGTTTGAAAGTTATATATGGTTTTCAATTAGCCTATTGATCGGGAATTTAGTCGTAATTCTAATAGAAAATAAATAATAATTATTTATTAAATTCAAATTAAAGCATAATTTATAATGGTGGAAAGCTGAGAATCTCCTCTAAAAGCCCTTTTCATTTCATCAATTTTGGATTAAAAAAAAGTTATCAGCCACATACCCTATAAATACCCATAATATTGCCACTTTTTGGCCCATCATGATCCTGCACATACCCTCATCTTCTATTGTTATACTATCTTCCCAAGGGGAATGAGGAGAAGGGAAAACAAGACCTTCATGATTGTCAATGATTGTATCTTCTTTCG
Source organism: Sequoia sempervirens (assembly GCA_007258455.2). Classification (NCBI taxonomy): domain Eukaryota; kingdom Viridiplantae; phylum Streptophyta; class Pinopsida; order Cupressales; family Cupressaceae; genus Sequoia; species Sequoia sempervirens. The sequence continues at coordinate 514,352,190 of VDFB02000003.1, forward strand.
CCAAGAGACCTTCGTCACTAAAAGGAGAGGTATCGGGAGAAGTACAATTATGATCATCATGGTTATCTATGTTTGTATTCTCTTCTAACACATCATCCTCACAAATAGGAGAGATAGGAGGAGACATAATTTTAAGGCAAACGTTGACATTTTAACTCTCTTGCACTAACAGACTCTCATAACTAGGGAATGCAAATGTTGAATGAATGACTAACATGATTATTGACTAAATTTTTCTTTGCAAACTTGTAGAAGACTGAGGCTAACATTTTTGAAAAGTAATTTATGCAAGCTTAAAATGCAATGTAAAGACTTAAAAGGAAATACAATTTTCAGTTTTCAAACAAGATAATTTTTTGATTACACTATGCAATGATTTGAAAATGAAATGTTGTAAATGCAAATTTGGAATCGATTAATGCATGAAATGAAGCACTTTAAGCTAGTTTAGTAAAATGCATGAAATAGAAAGTCAATCCACTAGAACATATAACTAATGCCAACAAACAAAAGCATGAAAATGTTGATTCAAACCTTGAAAATTGCAATCTAAAATTCCACAGGGACTAAGACACCAGGGAGGGCATCTTGGTCCTCCTAATAAAAATTGAAGGTTTCAAAAGTTGAAATAGATAGAATATCACTCAAACAGGGTACTGCATCAGAAAACCAGAGAGGGACTAAGATGCCACCAAGGGAATTTTAGTCCCAGTAAGGGATTTTTGTAGAAATCAAACAATTTTGGGTTGATAACAATGTTCCTAGGTTGCCTACCTAGGGACCTGATGTTTGGAAATAGAAATTTGTGCAAATGAAAGCTAGAAAAAGTAAATAGTAACAAGCAATTGGATGCAAAAGTGAATGCAATTTTTTTTCAATTTTGAATGCAATAGGAAAGTTTCTAAATGCAACTAAGATTATGAAAAATGCACTTTTTTTAATAAAATGATGCCAGAAGGAAAAAATGCAACCTATATGCACTTTCACTAATGCAATTATGAGAAACCCTAGATGCAATTACACTAAATACGAGAAACTCTAGATGCAAGTTCACTAATGCAATATACAATACAAGAATGAATGCAACCTAGATCTAAGGACTGAATGGACTCCAAATCATAAATGAATGCTTAAAATATGGGTTCACCAAAATGATTGGTGGAAAAATGGATATCTAGAAATATCACACTTTCTCCACACAAATCATTCAAAGATGTCCTAGGAGTCCTAATTGGATTGAATAGCAACCTCACAAGGTGAGTCAATTCTCAATTAAGAAGGACCTAGAAGGGGGATTTTTTAGCTTTAAGGGGTTCACCATCAAGCAAATGCTTGGAAAAGAAAATGTTGGAAAACACAATGTGATATGAAAATGCTAAATGACCTAAAAAGATAAAAAAATGCAATAAAAAACTATGAAATTAAAAGTTAGGATGTGTGTACCTGGGAAGTCTAGAGATGTTGTGAGGAATCTAGAAATGTAAAGAAGCTACCAAAAAGTGCTATGGAGGACTAAGATGCCCAAGATGGTGTATTAGTCATGTTGCTATTTTTTGGGGTAGATGCAAAGTCTTTAGATGTCAGAACCAGATATGAAGGAATCTCTAAAAATATGCTTGGGAGGACCAAGACACCCAAGGTGGTGTATTAGTCTTGTTCTGAATTTATGAAACTTTGAATGTGGTCTTGAGCTCTAAGGTCTGCACTTGCTTCCTCTCCAATCTCAGGTTTTGAAACTTCTAAATTCATCCTGTAGGTGAGTTTTCGTGAAGATGACAAATTTGTAATGCAACTTTGCAACTTTTACAACCTTTCACTTCAAATAATCTTCAAGACTTCAACCTAAATTTGCTGTCTCAAATACACAAGAGGGAACAACTTGTTGATTGTTAGCAAATGGGGGTTTGCCTTGGTCAAACTCCTTATAGGTAATTAAACCAAATGATGAAATGAATAAAATGAAGAATGAAATATGAAATATGTAAATGATATCACCTTGTATGATGTCTTGTGAAGCAAATCTGCAATCTACTATGTAGTGGCCATGAAGAATGTAGATCTTGGATCCTTGGATATGATGTGAATAATGGTTACAAATAGATCTTCAATGCTACATCCACAATCTTGGCTCAACAACATGAACAAATGCACTAAACCCTTGACATGATGCTTGAATCTTGACGAATTACTCTTGAATGCATAAAATTGCCTTAGGAATGAATACTTGAATGCTTGTTATGAAAATGAGTGGAGGAACCTTGTATTTATACTTATTCATGCTTAATATCCTAAAATTACACCCCAACATGCTGACATATGAAATCATTAAATATAGGAGACTAAATCCCGCCAGAATTTGAAATTAAATCTCAAAAATGACTTAAGGGGGTCTAAGATGCCCTAGGTGGCATCTTAGTCCCAAGGCATGAAACTTGGGGCACATACATCAAAAAGGGGCCCAATCAAGATGCCTCAAAATTAGGGTCCTGAGACCTTTCGGGGACAAAGATGCCCTAGGTGGCATTTTAGTCCCGACCCAAAAATCAGGGACACACAGATGGAGTCATGAAATTATCATTTATGCATTGGAGAATGTTAGGATTAACCAAAAAAAGATATAATTCATGGGGCTTGTGGACACAAAATAGGAATAATTAAGCCATAAAGAAGCATAAATAAAGGCGGGACCAAACAAATGTGAAAATGCAAGGGTATGCATTTTACTACACTACAGCTCCAACACCCAATAGGTGTTCTACATAAGCTTTAATAGAATTTAGAATAAGAGAGAAGTTGATCTCATGGGTTTGTCTTGGATTTTGATATTGATAAGATTTCCTAGCTACAATTGAATAGGACCTATAAATCAATAATTTAGTATACAACAATCTTGAGTTGACCCTCAAATTATAAGAATTTAGAAAGATATACAAGAAGATAAATTACATGATACATAGTATGATTACCAATTGTTAAAATTTTCCTATTTTCTACAAACATCATGAAAACAACTAAATTAAATGTAAAACACACAAACTCACATCTCATGGAGTCATACCTAGTAAGGGTTTATTAGGGTTTCTTGAGCTCTATAGGGTTTATTAGGGTTTCTTGAGCTCTTATAATAGAATGAAATATGCCTTGCATAGTCTATTATCCAAATATCAATTTTTTTTTTTTTTAAATGGCATGTCCTTTCCTATCTTGATACCTACCACTAAAATAAATTAATAGATAACAATTACCTTAAATTTTTATGAATGAAAAAATTGTACTAGTGATATTCCCACAAGATTTTAAAACCCAAAGTCATCCAAAAAAGGGCTACAAACATAGCTTATGAGGACTCTGAATATAACAAGTGCCCCACAGTGGTATCTCACCTTTGAAATATTGTTCTAATATAGTTTGTTTTATTTCATGGAGTAGGAAATCTATATTGTTGTTGTTGATGAATTCTTGTAATGTGTTTGAATTTACATCGTATTCATTGATTGATATTGAATTTAGAAAGAAATTATAATAGATCATAATTGAAGTGTAGCAAAAGTAGCACTTGACCAATTTTGTTAATTATTCTAGACACTTTTAACTAGGTGAAGTATATAAGAACTACTAATTATTGAAGATCAATTGATTCCTTAGTAGAGATCCTTTATAAAATGTTGATTTGCTATTATTAATGAGAATTGTAACATCTTAAAGGATTGCCATTGCATCACAAGGAGCTTTCTCCCAAATCAATACATAGAAATTAATAATGGTCAAATATAACAATCTCTAGTCATGTAAATGCTTCTAAAATGAGTGTGCAAAACTAAATTCTTTTTAGTACACTAATTGAAGTGTGTGAATGTGAATGCTAATCTAATTTAGCTATCAAATTATACATGATTAAGGTGATGTATTGAATACTTTAAATACAAGAACATAACATATCACACAAATTTAAGTTCACTGAATCTTACACAATAACTATTTACATTTAATTCTAATCCATTAACTTAAAAAAAACACAATACAATAACTATTTACATTTATTTTTAATCCATTTACTAAAAAAAAATCTTATGATCTTATATATTATAATATTCCACGGGCAAAAAATAATTTTATATATTAACTATAAATAGAAAAAAATAGTTGTTAAAGTAATATTAGCGAAGGGACATATGATTACTCCCATGATCAAGACCACAAAATTCCTTTTCATTTAGTCCGCTAAACACTTGAGTATTAAATTCTCTGGTGCATTATTCTGGTCGAATGGAGGTCTTGGGTTCAAGCCCTACACAGATTTATACTTTTGAGCACACAGATGAATTAAATGAGCACGTGACCTCCCGTGGATCGACATGATTATCCAGGTGGAAAGAATGGACAATCGTGGCTGGATACAACTTCCAATAAAAATGTCAGAATATATAAGTAAAGTATAATAAATAATGAATAAAATTAATAATTTTCATTATTAATTACTATAGTTTTCCTGTTAACGAGGTACTTAATAAAAAATGTACCCATTGGACAAAAAAACCAACTCAGCATCTTATAAGTATTTTTGTTCAGAATCATTCACTTCAACTTTTGTTGCAGCCGTTGTCCCTTCTAATCAACCTATCTATTTGGAAAGTACAATAAATAATAAATAACCAATTTTCATTATTGATTACTGTAGTATTCGAGATAAGCATGGACTAATTAAAAACAGGTGCTCAGATAAATTTTTGTCTGAATGTTTGCAACTAGTAGCCATTCAGTCGTGCTTGAAAATTTAAGTGGATATAAACGTTTTTAACATGAAGAAAAAAATAACCATTGAGACAAGAGAGCATCCCTCATCCCTCATCCTATTTAAAACAGAAGGAAGAAGTGCAATTAGTGTGCATTGCAATCCACCATGGCCATGGCTATAATCAGCATCTCTGCTATTCTTCTTAGCGTTTCTGTATTGCTATTGCTTCCATTATCAGAAGCTTTTATTTCTGCCCGGCTTACGCGCCGAATCTCTACTATCAACAGAAAAGGGCGGTACTTTGGCTTAGTTATTCCCAACACCTTCGAAATGAATCCTCTTCTCCAACCTCCTACCTTTTTGGCTAACGATCACCATCCTTATGTCGATATTTCTGGTAAGTTACCAGCCAAGTTGTTTATATTTTGTTCTCCATACTGTTTCTTTCTAAAATTTAAATGAATTATGGGTCAGTGTGCAAAGAAAATTTGAGCCATAGTCCTATAATGTATAAATATAGATAAAGGCCTAATATACCCATTATTGCTATACTACAACTGAGTCACATATCTATTGGAGTTGTATGTTATCTCATCGCAGTGATGGGTTTGAATCTAAGTTAACTGTTCCCTCTTACCATTATACCGGATTTAATTTGTTCTGTTAAATAACTGTAATTATTGACTAATATGGTATTGTCTTTTGCAGGGCGAAGGTTTCACATTGGGACAGTTACGAACCGCAGCGTCATTGTGGTCATGACAGGACTAGGAATGGTAATATATCATGCGCACAGCTCTTTGGGTCAACTGGTTCATAATTGAAATCAAAAGTGTGATCTGAAATTCTTTGGATTTAAACAAAAACTAATTTCATTATGCAGTCAAGAAACATGCCTGACATTTAAGTGGGTTCTAAGGTGTCTTTAGAAGATCAGTTTACCAGTTTGGTTGTGTGGTTACTGTTCTGACTTTGTTGGATATTGATACAGACTAATGCAGGAATAACCACACAGTTGCTGCTCACTTTGTTTCGTGTGAAAGGAGTTGTACATTATGGAATTGCAGGAAATGGAAATTCTGACTACCACATTGGGGATGTTACTATTCCACGCCAGTGGGCTCATACTGGCCTCTGGAACTGGCAGGTTGTAATATTTTAAGCTTGTTTAGATCTATTTCAATCTATTTTACCCCTGTTATTGCATAGGCTCTAATATAATGGTTTGATTTGTGTATTATCAGAGATATGGACAAGGAGAGGATGATGAACTTCCTCTGGAAAGCAATGGAGACTATACTCGTGAGGTTGGGTACCTTAAATTTTCTAACTACAGTACTTCTGCAGGAGGATCTGATAATCTGCTGAATAATGTATGGTACCAACCTGATGAGCTTTTCCCTGTGAATGGTACCCCGGAGGTTCGAGAACATGCATTTTGGGTCAATGTTTCTGATTCCTATTATCAGCTTGCGCAGAAGATGGAGGTATTGGTTTTGAAATGATTTTATTTAAAAAAAATGTAGGCTACCTTACACCTTACAGGAGGTATTGAATCACAGGTTCACGAAAGTTGTAGTTTTTGCTAGATTAACAGTTTTTAAGCTTCTTATCTGTCTGAAATCAGTCTTATTGTTGATTGTAAAGTTTAAAGAGCCCTTTTCTTATTTAAAAGTTGACATCCAATTGAGATGAGGATTATGGGAATCATTATAGTATTGCCCAACAAACAGTATATATAAAGCTAGTATAAAGATAATTTCTGTTTTTCCATGGTAATGGTGGTTTCCGAAATTTCAGGATCTGGAGCTAGAATCCTGTTTGAACACGAGCAACTGCCTGTCTCACAAGCCAAAGGTTGTAAGAGTAGAGAGAGGTTGTAGTGCCAATGTTTACGTGGACAATGCTGCTTACAGAAACTTTCTCCACCATAAATTCAATGTCACCCCCATCGATATGGAGAGTGCAGGAGTTGCTCTGGTAATTGCTTCAATAAATTCATTATTGGACTTTAGTTTAAGGTGCACGCTAATTTTCTTACAACATGTGGGCGTTTATAATCTGTGTTTAGGTGTGCCTGAGCGAAAGCAAGCCATTCATAATTATCAGAGCTCTGTCTGATTTAGCAGGAGGATCCAGTGAAGAAAATGAAGCTGCTACCTTCACTGATTTGGCAGCCAAAAATGCAGTAACAGTAGTCACCACTTTGTTAAAGTTGTTGCCATAATGGCTTCTTGGTTGTGGTAAAAAAATATATAAATTATTGACTTTGTTATACAATGGATGGGAAGAAAAGTTGCAAAAGTAACATGGCATCTACTAAATGTAGAGTGCAGTATTCTTCTACATAAAATAGAATGACTGGTACTGCAATCACGTACTTCAATAAAAACCTGTGCCATATGCCCCGAGTATTTGAACTATGGTATCTCTATATCTGAACTATATTATTTGAAAGATGTGGAAAGTACTTTTGTTTTGTTTTTGTTTTTGTTTTATATTGATATAAATCTGATTTACAATGATTGAAAAATAAGCAGCAACCACGGCTGCAGTACAATAGTCCAGAATCAGAGTCGTACCGAGCAGACAGCAACAAAGGTTTAGAAAAAATTAGCCTTAAAAGTCAGCAATTAGCAAAGCAATATTACAAAATAAGACAATATAGTCACTGCAGCACTACACGATGACACAGCAGTTTTGGAAAAGCAAAACAGGGAAACTAAAGAACCATTATAATCCATCAGGACAATGTAGTTCCAAAGGAGTTCCAGTGAAAAAGTAAGCCACAAACATCGCTTTATTTTTATTTACAGGCCAGCTATCCTCCATTGTAATGAATCTAAACCCAGTAAATGTCTTCAAATACTTTCCATTCCGGCATAATCTTTTCAAGTCTAAATCTTTATAAGTGCCCAGTTTACCGCCAGAAGCCTTGTGAGAATGTGAAAAAAGCCCTGTTTCTAGGAGAAGAGAAGAAGCTTTCTGAGTGAGTGCTGACCTGCTCTTGAGGAAGTTATATACTTCCTTGATTTCGGTTGAAATGATTGCTTTGGAGAATGTTGATTTGATCTATTTGGGAGGCTTTTGTTTGATTCTTCTTCGACAAAATCGGTATATGAAAATATAGCGAGGCAATCTGGGAAAATATATTAAAGTTCTGCAAAATGATTGTAGGTGAATAATAGCATTAGAAAACACAACTATACGTCTAATGGTAACATATCTCACAAAGCGATGACCAAATAAGGTAGGTATATCTTTGAATACTGCATGTCAATGTTTTTTCAAGAAATAATGCAACCCAAAACATATCTTTTATGGTTTCAATGGAGTGCTAAGAGGGGCATTTAATTGGTTGAAGATTTAAGAATCTAATTTTCTCTACTTCGACAGCTTGTAATGTAAGATCTTCGAAGAAAACATATAAGCATCAGCTTGTGCTTTGGATTTCCATATTTAGGATTTCAATTTAATCTATTTATGGCATCTCCATTTAATGCTGAGCTGCTAAATTGGTTTCAAAATGGAGAGAAGATGGAGATAAATTTGTTTCAACGTGGTGGATAGATAACCAATACCAATCCTTGAAGAAATTCTAAACTATATGATTGCATAATTTAATTGTGTTGGGAGGCTCAAAGAGAATAAATTGTTTATACTTGTTATTCAATCTAAAGTATTCTTTGACGTCCTACCATGAAGACCATTACATAGAAGAAATTTTTCATAAATCCTTGAATTGTTTATTTTTTAAAACTAACTAATTAATTTGCTTAGGAAATATGATTTCTAATAATTTTCCTTGAAATGGAATGTGCATGTACCTCGAAATGGAGGAAGACAAAAACAATGAAGTCATACTATAGGAAGTCTCTCCTTGTTAAAATTTGAGAAACTTTTTGTCTCACTTTCCAAATTGATTAAATAGGGAAAGAGGCTTGAATTTGAAAATTAGGAGCAAAGAGGATTTTCTCTAGCCAATTAACATCCATCTATATCCTTCAATGATACTAGTAACAAATATATATTTTAGAATTAGTTTCTATGGTTTGTTTCCTTTAGAAATTTTGATGAACCATTTAGCAACAAAACATGTTCCTTGTGTTTTAGGGTTTATAAGACCAAGTTCAACTTTGGATTTCGATTAAATGCATTGAAACCAAAAGGTGATTCCACAACTAAAAGATGTGTAATGAGAAATATTTTTCTAAAATCCTCTACTTACCAACCAAATAGAGAAATTTATTGCGCTAATTAGATAGCTCAATTTTAATCTATTCAAATCCTATTTCCATATATCAACAAGAGATTATTTGAAAACCCAAAAGGGATAGCCTCCAAATAATGAGTGATTTTATTGTGTTTGATTTGATTTCATTCTTTGGGTATCCAATATGAGGTGGGAACAACTTGTACCATTAATAACTTTGTCTTGTTATGTGCTAACAATGGCTCAAAAATAATGCAATAGAGACTCAAAATATTAGGACAATTATTTTTCTGATTTTTATAACAAAATCAAGATGTTTGTCATAAAAAGTGGGAATTAATAAGGTCATAAAACATTAAGGAAAGGAAATTCCTTAAATAAGATGAAGTTGATTGGACTTTTATAATAGGTATCTCAATTGATCAACAATAAGCACATAAAGAAAAGGTAGGAAGGGACAACCTTGCTTGATGGATTTTTATAAAGGAAATTAATTAGTTATACTTTTATTGACCACAACGTAAGCATTGACATCTTTGATCAGAATTTGAATATGGGCACAAATGTGGGACCTAAAACCTAGCCATTAAGAATTCTACCAAGAGAAACCATGGTGTTAGTATCACATGCATATCATTCAAAAATAAGAAATAAATCATGTCACAGTACAATGAAATCAATAAAAAGTAATAAAAGTAACATATATATATATACATTGCATTTCATTTTTATAGTTCGATACATCCATATTGAGTTCACATTGCATCCATTTCATATATATGTAGAAAATTATAAAAGAGGATGAGTGTAGTAACATATATGTGAAACAAAGAAAAAGAGGCTCACCCCAAATGGATTGACCAAAGGGATGAACCTAATTTTAACTTAGGTGTTTCATTCAATTATGAGAGGAAAAATGAACAAATAACAATAAAAAATCAATCCTAACTGCTATAAAAACAATAACGAAGGTTTTCAGATGCTGAAATGATGTGTACCTTGTTGAAAAGGTGTTTTTTCAGGCCTCATTAAGGAATCATTCGCCCAATGGAAAATGGGTCCTTGCTAGGGTTCTGGAAAAGTGATTTCTAGGTTTTGTTCTTCAATGTTTGCACTCCTAGCTCCCAGGTGCTTAGCTCCCGAAAGTCAGAAATAAATTATGTAGAGTAATTTACATGATATTGCAATAAATATGAGAACTTTTGCAACTTTACAATCTTGAAAAAATTGCAAATTTTTTTCTCCACTTGATCTTCAATCTAAAACTACAATCACACACCAAGAGAGAAGAAAAAATGTGGTTTGTTAGGGAATAGGGGCTTGTCTTGGTCAAACGCCGCTTTGGTAATCAAACCTTGTGATGAAACAATGAAACAAGAACATGAAACATGAAATATGAAACAATGGTACCTTGGACGAAATCTTGGAATGCAAATCAGCAATCTAGCATGAAGTGGCCATAAGGAATGTAGATCTTGATATTGAATAAATGGATGTGAAACAATGCTTGAATTAGGTCCTCAATGCTACATCAACACATTAGCTCAACCACATGCATGATGCAGTATGCCTTTGACATGATGATATGACCTTTGATAGTTGCAATAAAACCTTAACGTTCTGCCCTTGAATGCCTTTGAAAATGCTCTTGAATGCACTATAATGCTCTTGCTTTTGATCTCATGAATTCACATAAAAATTCAAGGTGAAACTATGTAAAATAAATTTATATTTATACTTTTAAACTTAAGATTTAATCCCAAAATTCAAGTAACACAAGCCGACATCAGATCTAGGATTTGTAATCATTAAAATCTCGCCAAGAATATGTTCAAAAAGGGGTGTCCTAAGTTGAGGAGGACCCATTCACCATAGGGAAAATGGGTCCTAGCATAGTCAACTAAGACAAGTTTCGAGGATATGAAATAAAATATAAAAAGGGGACCCTAGGACCTAGGAAGGACCCATTCACTAGGTGGTGAATGGGTCCTAGGTCACTAGCCTATGATTCAAAGCTTGCCAAATTAAGCGTTGTGAAAAATTATTAATGAGTGTCGGGCTTTATCCCTCAAAAAATGTAATAAATTAGGCTTGGATTTGAATTTAAGGGTCCAATTGAGCTCTATTTAACCTTAATTAATTAATAAATCCCTAGATTATCGTGAAAGTGCAAAGATACACTTTACAACACCGTAAATAAGGTATCATTAAGTCCATTTTATTCAAAAGGATCCTAGACTTAATGTGAATGTGTAAAACACATTACAACATTAAATCAAGGCATCATTAGGTTCATTTATTGTTAATTATTCTAAATTAAGTAAGGAAAAGGGATATTTTTTCTATTACTACATTTTCCCCCGACTTTAGTGAGAGTCTTCCCCCATGAAAAACTCACACTAAATTAGAAATTCAAGACACTTATGTACGCAACAATGAAAAAGATACACAATCATACCCTATCAAAGACCAAAAGAAAAAAGGAAAATAAAGGATCAAGCATCAACCATTCCAATGCGGTGTGGAATGCGGTTGTTTGTTTGACACAAAGATCAAGCTTCAATAGTCTGTACAACATAATGTGAACCAAGTCTAGGCTATTTGTCCAAAAATGTTTACAAGCAGAACCTGATGTCTACTAATAGCAAATGACACACATGCTCACTCTAGGGTAGTGGAACCTCAGGCCGTCCACTAGGTGAGTATCCCAATGAGGTGGAAAATGAGAGAATCATGTTAGCTTCCCGTACCATACCGAATTTATCCTCCTGAAAATTTTTATAAGGCACCACAATGCTAAATACTTTTGAATGTTATGTCTATAGGTTTTGGTTCAAAGGGATTTCACTTCATGTAAGGTATTCTTCTTAGGGAACATCGTGTCTAAAGTCTCCAAGAGAGGACAAGTCAAGAATATTAGAATGCCACTTATGGGATGCCTCATTTCACATCATTCCACTAAGGGAATGTCATATGCTTAGAAATATCACTCTTGGAGGATATTAAACCCAATGACACCACCAAGAAAAGGATGCTTCACAAAAAAGAAAATAACACCATAAAATATGATAAATGTCAGAAGATGTCATCGATGTATGCCCCCACTTTAAAGTGGTTGCTAACACCATTATTGTGAGAAGTTGTTTTAAAGTAGCTAATGTTTTTTCCTAAGACATAAGAGCTTTTCTCGAAAAACCCTATGCCAAGTCATATGTTTAAAAAATAAAGCTACACCATGAACAAGGAGGGAGGAGTTGGCCCCATGAATACATAAGGGATCTATGGATTTAGGGTTAGTATATATTTGCTACAATGTTGTTTAAGAGCTTGGAACTGTCATCATTCCCCAAATACTCATAGAACTAGAAGAATGTCATGAAGAGAGCGAAAACAAAGAAAAATACTTTAGGTCAACATGGAAGAGACCTATTTTTCTTGATGCCTTGCATCATCCCCAAAAGGAAAACATAAGACAAAGAAAAGATAAAGGATAAATTTTTGGGTCAACATGGAAGAGACCTAAATGTCTCAATTCCTTGTGTCATTTCCAAAAGGAAAATACAAGAAAAAGAAAGATTAAAAGAAAATATTATGGGTCAACATGGAAGAGACCTAAATGTATCGAATCCTTGTGTCATGCCCAAAAAAAAACACAAGACAAATAAAAGATAAAAGATTTACGACATATAGAAGAATGTAAATACAAATAGATGAATGACACAAAGAGAGAGATACATCAAATAGAACAGTACGGGGAGATCACATGCAATCACACACATAACAAAAAGGAAATAAAGACAAGACTAGTATGGTGCATGTGAGTCAACATTTAGTAGGTCGTCTGCATCCAAATCTTGTTCATCATATACAGAAGGTGGACAATTAACCAAAGGGACAACAGTGAGTGCGGTACTAGGAGCATCACCAAGTTCAAAAATATTCTTAGGAGAATTATCATTTAGGCTCATAGAAGAGGAAAACAATGTATTCAATTCATTATGCACCTCATCAATTTTAGCAATCTCATCGTTATCTTCCAAGTTAATCGCAATGGTCGAATGATAATGTCTAAAGAAGGTGATAGCCTTAGTTGTGGTTGTGGTATAGGATATTTTTGTTGTGGTGAAGAGGGAGAATCCTCGTGTATTACTTCACTTAAGTTTGGATGTTGATTTTCTTTGTTGTTTTCTTCATTTAACCTTTGAGCGATAGCATGACGTCTACACCTACACTCTCTAGAATTTATGTTTCTTTTAGTATGATTTTCAAGTTGTGTTTGTGTAGGAGCGGGTTTATCAACCATAGGTTTCTTTTCTTCAAAAGGAACCATGGGAAGTTGTTCAACCACTTTCTCTTTAGCTTCGTAAACTTGTTTTATCTTAGGAGGCATGTCAAGATTGTTTTGGTTGTCTCTTGGTTGTTTGTAGGAGATAGGAAAAGTATTTGTCTTAGGTTGGTCTTGCTTACTTGGAAGGAGTGTTGGTTCAATCATGGCTTCGTCAAGGATAGGAGGCTCAGTCATGGGTTGAGGCATGCTTCGAAGGGATAATTCTACTATGTTTTTCCTTAAACTTTTGATAGGATTTGAAAAAGAAGTATTTAGGAGGTTTAATAGGTTCAATAGGCTTGGGCCAAAAGAAATTCAATGAAAAGTTCCCATGAGAAGGCACAAGATTAAAGCCACTATGATGCATAGTAAAGATTTCATTGTCAAAGGGAAACTTTAAGCATTTATGCACAATCGACAAGATGAATTCCATGGAACGTAGCAATGGGTAACAAAGCTTTACATGGAATTGATCTAATGTCAGGATGATGGAGAATGAGACATCTAATTTTTTCGGTCCAACTTTTAAAGGAAGGATGATCAAACCAACCGTAGGGCAAACAAAACAATCATGAGTTTTTATCCATGCTTTGAATTTATCATATGTATCTTGATAGAGTTCATTCACAAGTACAAATTCCTCAATGATCACATTCTCTCCATAGACAAGATCAATTAATATCCCATTAGTGCGCTTGTCATTGATTCATTCGTGAAACATAGAAAAAGAGGTTCATCCCAAATGGATAGACCAAATGGAGGAACACAATTTTGACTTAGTTGTTTAATTCAATTATGAGAGGAAAAATGCATAATTAACAATCAAAAATCAATCTTAACTGTTATAACAATAATAAGGAAGGTTTTCAGATGCTGAAATGACGTGTACCTTGTTGAAAAAGTGTTGTTTTGGGCCTCACTAAGGACTCATTCGCCCAATGGTGAATGGGTCCCTGCTAGGGTTCTAGATTAGTGATTTTTGGGTTCTGTTCTTTAATATTACACTCCTAGCTCCTAGGTGTTTAGCTCCCAAAAGTATGAAATATATTTTGTAGAGTACTTTCTGTGGTCTTGCAATAAAGATGGCCAATTTTGCAACTTTACAATCTTAACAAATTTACAACTTTTTTTCTCCACTTGATCTTTAATCTAAACTATGCAATCACACATCAAGATAGAAGATAAATTGTTGCTTGTTAGGGAATAGGGGTTTCCCTTGGTCAAACCCTATTTTGGTAATCAAACCTTGTGATGAAATAGTGAAACATGAAAGATGAAACAATGGTACCTTGGATGAAGTCTTAGAATGAAAATCAAGAATATAGTATGTAGTGGCCATAAAGAATGTAGATCTTGATCTTGAATTTGGATTTGAAATAATTCTTGAATTGGATCTTCAATGCTACATCAACACATTAGCTCAACCACATGCATGATGCACTATGCCTTTGACATGATGATGTGACCTTTGATGGCTGCAATAAAACCATGATAATCTACCCTTGAATTCCTTTGAAAATTCTCTTGAATGCTCTATACTACTCTTGCTTTTGATCTCATGAAGTCACACAAAAATTCTAGGTGAAACTATGTAAAATAACCTTATATTTATACTTAACTTAAGATTTAATCCCAAAATTCAAATAACACAAGCCAACATTAGATCTACGATTTGAAATCATTAAAATCCCACCATGAATATGTTCAAAAAGGGGTGTCCTAAGTTAAGGAGGACCCATTTGCCATAGGACGAATGGGTCCTAGCACAATCAACTAGGACAAGTTTCGAGGATATGAAATAAAATGTAAAAAGGGGGTCCTAGGACCTAGGAAGGACCTATTCACCAGGTGGTAAATGGGTTCTAGGTCATTAGCCTAGGACTCAAACCTTGCAAAATTAAGTGTTGTAAGCATTATTAATGAGTGTCGGGTTTTATCCCTCAAAAAATGTAATAAATAAGGCTTGGATTTGAATTTGAGGGGCCAATTAAGCTCTATTTAACCTCAATTAACTAATAAAGCTCTAGATTAGTGTGAAAGTGTAAAGATACACTTTACAAAACCCTAAATAAGGCATCTGGTGGAGCTTCTAAATTTTGAAAAAAATTTACGCCAGCTCCTTACCTAGTTATTATTGATTGCATCTGTGTCTTAGGGTAGGTTTTAGGGTTTTGGTTCAAGAGCCTTCATTTCAAACTTCATGATCTTTCACCCTAGGTTTTCTATTCCTTCATTGACTTGTTGTACCTAGTTGCAGGCCACTTGAGTCATGACTAAAGCCATCAGAAGTGTGTTGTCACTGACCCCATGGTCTAGGTTTGTTGGTCATCACATGTTACACCATCGCTTTAATATTTCCTAAGTCAGGAAAAATATTTACCATTTAAATGACTTTAGTCTTAAGTTTTAAATCTTATAGGTCTTGGTCCCATCAACCTAGTTGGTTCCCTTTCTTAAGACTAACTTTTTTGCATGTGCAAAATTGCCAACGGTTGGATCTCAGGATTTGATCCTGACCGTTCCCTGCTTCCTCACATGAATAAAATAATAGTTTCTAAAAGGCATAAGGGTTAGCGAGTTGAAGACACATGTATTTTTGTAGGTATGGGGCCTAGTCTCCCCTTACATATCTAGAACCTTAAGGTTCTAAACCAGTGACTGAGATGCATTGTTGAGATTTAATCTCAATTGTTCCCTGCTAGCCCACATCAATAAAATAATATTTTCTAAAAAATAGCAGGGCTAGTGGGCAAGTGACACGTGGTTCTCTTGTTGTTGGAAAAGAAGGTGGAGTCCATAGAATGAATGAGTCAACACTCTAGGTGGAAAAATATCATTGGCACAGGATAGGCAAGTGAAGGCAATAGGAATTCAAACTTTGTTGATTCAATCTTAGTCATCCAACACGCCAGCTCACAAAGTAATCACCGACTGACATTTAAAATTAAAGATGTGGTTAAATGGGAGTTGTTCTGCTTCACACGAGTGAGTAGTAATGGAAAAAAAAACATACAAAGCTACCCAAATTCAATCCTAAGGCACATAAAAGATTTCTTTTTTTGCACAATTGAAGATTGCAAACAAGTTTTAAAGCATCCAGGAGATTGAAGTGAGCATCCCAAAGTTCAAGACGATCAAAATTAGGGTTTTCTTCAAGAGAAAAAGTCGTAAGTAAAAACAAGCACCATCTCTGTGTTTTCTTTAAATTTCCTTCGATTAGGGTAGATATTCACTATATATTACTGTCAAATTATTCTGCATGTTTTTGAATTTCTCTTTAGTGGTTTTAATTTCTTATCAAATCTTAAATTCTATCGAACCTATTGAAATTATACCTTCGAACCACGCCCTAGGTTTTTAAGAAAAAGGGTTGGTTTTGAACCTCTCTGGTGTCGAAACCCTAGGTTGATTAGAATTTACCTATTACCAATGGCTCCCAAGATTCAAGTTTCTTGTTTTGAACCCGCACAAAGGCCTTTTTCCCAAGATATCCTTGACCAATTAAAACCCTCAACTAGAAAAAAGGCTGAAGGAACAACTTTTTTTCAAGGCCCTAAGATTAAAGAAGGGTTACTTGACAAATAATGCTATATCAAGGATGTCGATGTGCCATACATAGGATGGAAAATGTTTCAAACTTGGTTTGGCAATAGAAACTATAGGGTTTCAATCTGCAACACCTGGAGATTGGATATGGGAAAGTTAGTTTTTCCCAATGTATACATGGATGTGGATTTTTTGAAAGATATAGCTGCAAGGTATGATCCTATCTCTAGAGTGGTTAGGAAATGTGATGTTGCTAAAATGGTAAAGATATCCAAAGAGGAGATTGCAGAGGTCTTCAAATTGCATGAATGGAGTCATGACATGATCTTCATTGACCTTAAAGCCTTCAGAGTTGTATATGAGAAGACAAGGTCTATGTTCAGGTTAACAATGTTGCCCATACATATTGTAAACTTACAGGGGTTGGAAAATCTAGGAAACAAATAAAAATTAGAAAAGATGAAAAGGAGCCCTTCCCCATTAAATACTTTGCAAAATATTTCAAGAAAAAAAATTTCTCCCCATGTCAGATTCTTGGTTTTGATCCCTCATCCACCATGCCAATAGGTTACATGTATATGGCAGCACACATTCAACACTTGAAATATAATGTAGTATATGATTATGCCACATATTTGGTAGAAAACATTCATTAGGGTCTGTCTGCACTTAAGGAAGGAAAGGATTGGGTGAGATTTTGGTGGTACTCTCTCTTGATGCACATCTTCTTATACAAAGGAGAGAAGCATTTTTCTAAAGACATGACACTAAAGAATGTAGAGGAGCATATTGAATTGCCAGTCTAGTGTTGGACTCAGATTCTTGATAAAGATGATTTGAAGTTTGATTATGTTGTCTTCGACAATTTTTTTCCCCCCAAATTGAGAAGATTTTTTATTTGTGATCTACCAAGAATTCCTAAGGAGATACATGATTTATCGAGGCCCTTACAAATGACTGATCTAAAATTAAATTATAATTGGGGGGACATAATTCCATACCCTAGTAGAAAAATATTTAGAATTTATGGCACAAATGTGAACCCACATGCATTACCAAGAGATGTGCCACTGAGAATTGGATTTATTTAGATTATGAGGCAATTGGGGGGAGCATAGATGGTACACTTACCAAAGCAACAAAAGAAAGTCTCATTCTTCCCTAAGTGGAATGTGTTTGCATATTTTGTGATGGTTAAGGGAGGATGGAAAGACTTGGAGTAGGTACTTGCACCTTACAGACTAAAAATTATGCACCCAACGAACCATGACCTAGAGGATTTCATTGCTTCTTTGAAAGCAAGATTCAGAGGTGGCTCCTTTGTCCACAATTTTTACTTTCCTGAAGATGTAATCAGGAACATTTTTTATTTTGAAATGCAGAATGAAAGGAAGGAAATGTATCTTACCTTCAATAAGATTGTTGATAAAATCAAAAATTTCAACCTCAATTATGATCCCTTTCCCAATATTATAGGTGAATTGAATACATGTTCATGTATGTACTTGACCATTTTGAGAACATAGTGGGTGTATTAAGGGAGGAGAGCATAATAACAAATAAAGGGAAGGAAATGGATGTTGAAGAGGAACTAGTAAGAGCAATGGAAGAGAGACCCTCTTACCAACCATCTCATAAGGTTAGAGTGTACTCTAGGAAGAAGGAAGTAATAAAGAAACAATAGGAACTTCCAACCCCTACTACATTAGAGGGGTCAAGAATATCTTCTCCTGTGAGGTCAATACCATCTCCCAGGCTAGCTTCCCCTATCATAATTGACATTGATTCATCTCCTAGAGGTCCATCTCCATCTGAACAACCACCACCCAAGAGGTAGAGGACTGAGGTAAGAAGGATAGTTGATTATCTTGAGACATATGAAGATGACATCTTGGTCACTGAGGAAGATATGCAACAAGGGATAACTTCTCCCCCAAGGGAGGTTGCATCAAGAATAGGAGAGAGCAACCTCAGACTGGGAAAGGCAGTTGTTAGTTGCTTAAACAATGTTGATGACTTAAGGCACATGAAGCTAGCAAGACATTTATGAAGGATGATTCTTTTATGGAAATTAAAGGATTCAAGGATTTTGTATGGAAACCTAAGGCTTAAGAATATGCAAAAAATGTTGCAAAGGAGAGGAGCTTACACCTAGAACTTCTTGAGGAGGTTGTGCAAGAAAATGTGAGGAAAATTACGAGGAAGGATTTCCAAAACATCACACATAAAGAAGGTAGAGTATTGGTGCATAAAAGTGGAGTCTTATGGGTATGTGTAGGATCATGATGGGCCAAAAAGTGGTGATATGATGGGTATTTTGTAGGGTATGTGGTTGACGACTTTTTTTTACCCAAAATTAATGAAATGAAAAGGGTTTTTAAAGGATATTCTCATCTTTCCACCAATATAAATTATGCTTTACTTTGAATTTAATAAATAATTATTATTCATTTTCTATTTTAATTATGACTAAAGTGCTGATTGATAGGTTGATTGAAAACATCTATGTCTTTCAAAGCGTATCACATTTTGAATCAAAACATGCATCACATTCTCTGGTTCGCATACTATAGGATTAAAAAGAAAAATTGAATTTCATGAAGTTTGACCAAGTTAAGGTGGTCGAGACATCGAGTTTTATATTTTTAAAATTTGTAATAAAAATTCATAATTAATTATTTCGTGGAAAAAATTACAAAAAAATATGCATCACAGCTGGACATGAGTCCTCTACTTATGTCTAAAATATTATAAAAAAATATTGTCATTTTATTGTGGTTAGGGTGGTCAGATAGACACCTACTTATTTTTTTCCTGAAATTTAAGTACTACTACATTGAAATTTCAAAATTTCACCAAATAGATATATATATATATATATATATATATATATATTTAAATAAACCTAGTAGTTTAGAAACTACATTCAATTTTCTATGGATTCTATTCTTACATATTTTTGAAATAATATAGATAACTTATTCAAATTTTTACATCAAGTTGACTAACTTTGATTTTTTTGAATTTTTTGTCACTTAACGGCCTATTTTTTCCATGATGATCTTGCACATACCCTTATTGCTACTAGAATGACATATTGCAGATGTAGTGGTGTTGGATACAATAAGGAGGCATGGGAAACCCTTATTTCAAATAGAGGAAGAATCCAAATTAGCATTGTAAGGGTCAACCTTCAGTGAAGAATGGGATGCCTTGGCCCTTTGGTCATTGTCTCTATGGTCTAGGAAGCCAAAATTTGCAAAGCCAACCAACTTCAGTGGACAATTAATTATTAAAAGAGTCTCTAACACTCAATTACTAGAAGCATCAGAGTTGACAATTGATGAATATAACAAGAGTCAACAAACGGTGGTTGAGTTTGAAATAGAGTTGGCAATATTCAAGCAACAGGTAGAAACATTGAAGACCTGGGGCGGCCCATTAGATTCAAGTTATGTTGCACCTACTTCCCCAATTGCATATCCTCAATCTCCTCCTCCACCTAAGAAATAATTAGCAATAATTCCATACAATTTAGGTTAGGAACCAATTGTATTTGAGGATCCAAGCACATCAAGTGCAACTCCATCAAATGAGCCCACAAAGGAACAACTACTTCTGCAGATTGAGGTATATAAGAAACTGTTATCACATGTTCAAGACACAATGTATGAGAATAATTCAAAGATTATTTATATTGTTCTAGAGAATATGAATAAGAATATTAAAGGTAAATTGAACTTTATTAATTAAAATTGGGTATGTGCAGGATCATCCTAGAAAAAACAAACCCTTAAGTGGCAAAAAATTTAGAAAAATCAGAGTTAGGAAACTTGACGTAAAAATTTGAATAAGTTATCTATATTATTTCAAAAATATGTAAGAATATAATCTATAGTAAATTGAATTTAGTTTCTAAACAACTAGGTTTATTTAAACAATAAAAAAATCTATTTGGTGAAAATTTGAAATTTCAATGCAGTAGTACTTAAATTTCAAGGGAAAAATAAGTAGGTGTCTGTCTGACCACCCTAACCACAATAAAATGATAATATTTTTTTATAAGATTTTAGATATAAGTAGAGGACTCATGTCCCGATGTGATGCATATTTTTTTTGTAATTTTTTTCCAACTAAATAATTAATTATGATTTTTTTTACAACTTTAAAAAATATAAAACTCATATGTCTAACCACCTTAACTTGGTCAAAACTTCATGATTTTTTTTAAATCCTATAGTATATGAAACATAGAATGTGATGCATGTTTTAGATTCAAAAAATGTGATACCATTTGAAAGCTATAGATTTTTTTCAATCAGCCTATCAATCGACTTTAGTCGTAATTCACATAGAAAATGAATAATAATAATTTATTAAAATCAAAGTAAAGCATAATTTATATTGGTGGAAAGTTGAGAATATCCTTTAAAAACCCTTTTTGCTTCATCAATTTTGGGTAAAAAAAAAGTCATCAACCACATATGCTACACATACCCATCATATCACCACTTTTTGGCCCATCATGATCCTGCACATACCTAATTATTCTTTAATGTTGCAAGCAATAAAGTTGTCTTAGAGAGACAAGGATTTAGCTACTCCAATCATGGATAGATGGATCCCCAAGTTTGATAATTTGAAGCTCATAGCATTGGGTTCTGGAAATTAGAAGGATAAATATCCAAAGATTGGCCCAACATACAGATTTGTTAATGAAATTAAGGAACAAAGATTTCAAGGGTATGTTGCTCCTTTGGAAGTAAAAGTAGGAGAGTTAAAGGAAAAATTTGATGAGGAAAATTTGGGATTGTTTCCTGATATTCAACATACATATGATGAGATAAAACCTCTATAGGCATGGAAAGATCAAGTGGATACAACTATTGCTGCCCAAACATCCCTCATATGTGAGAGTGTTGATATTGATTTATTGAAAAATACTCTTGAAAATTTGTCTTTCACCATTAGTTTCTTGGAAGACTATGAAAAAGAAGCCAATTTAGTAATGGCTAAGTATGCTCCTTACAGAAAGAGGATGGATGACCTCATGTGTTTCAATTGGACTTTTGAAGTAGAATATGAATTTTGGAAGAAGAAATTCATTGATGAATTGGAGTTGTAGGAATAAGGATGGAGAACATATATACATGGTCAAGTATAATGCAGGTCTGGCCTTAAAAATTGTAATGCACAAAAGCTACATGTTTCTCCTAATTCAAAGTGTGACAGGTAAATGCTAGTTGTTGGTGACTTGGACTAGTACTTGAGGTTGATCTAGATTTTGATCCACATTTCTCTTTCCTTTTTGTATGCCTTTTTTTCCTTGGTGAAGAAGAATAAATATGCTCAAACGGCTTGAAGACCACTCTCTTCAACAAACTTCCTTTTGGAAGGCGCAAGAATCTCCACCGACTAAAAAGCAACCTTTGTCTCATAGGGGAATATTCTTTCGGTTTGTTGTAACCATTCCTTATGGAATGACCAGTATGAGTTGTCAAATTAAAATGTGAGAAGTGTACTTTTGACCTGAGGCTTGTTTCACTCCCTTGTTTCTAATAAAAGGGAATTCAGGGTCATTAGTGTAGGTCTCTTTTTGAATTTTGGATTTGAGAAGTGCAAGTGTATGACACAGAGAAAATACGTTTTGAGTCTGTATGTTAGGTTTTGAGTCAAGTACATAATTTTTTAAAATTATATCATTTTCAAGCATGTCTAAATGAACAATCCAAACCTTTGAGTCTATTGTCTCTCCATCTGTATATTTCATATGAATTATTAATGGAAACTGTTGATTATCAAAGCTTGCACTTCTTCAATAGTCTTATGGGAAATTTAGCGAGTGGGGGACTGATTGGCACCTCACTGAATACCTCTAAGATTTTTATAGAAATCCAACTCTTCTCTAGGTTTTGGAGAAAAGGGTAGAAGGAAATATAAACATAAAACATAAAAAATGGCGATATGCCAAAGATTTTATAAAATTTCAAACTCAATCTTTCCTATGAGTGATATATTTTGACACAGAACGCCACAACCCTTCATTGTTGGGAAGAGAATGAACAACAAAGGCTAATAACAAGCACAATGAAAACTCTCAAATCTTTCTTCGAGCAGTGTTCATTAAGGTCCGATCAAACATAAATAATTCTGAGGTTAATAGAAGAACGTTCAAAAATTGCATAAACTCTCTCTCCTAATACAATACAATATAAGAAAACAATAACTCTTCAGAAAAACAGAGAAGTCCACTGACATAATCCAATTTTCACAAGTTATTATCCTACCATATAAGCCCACAACATGAAAATCAACAACTTAAACTATTTGTAATTCAGCTCGACACATTCTTTCATTCAGAACGAAATCATAAGCAAGGAAAGCTTGATAAAAGGCCATACATGCACAGTCTCAAAGATTTCTTCTCAATATTTCGTGCTTATATATCAAATTAACTTTAAAAGAGAGGCCGGATGCCAATCCAATAATAGTTTGAGCTATAAAAGATATAACATGCCAAAGAAAAGTAGTTCTACAACTCTACTTCTGAAAAATAGTTCTATAACCTAAGAAAACTAAAGAAACTCTTCCTTAGGAAAGGAAACTAAAAATTGGAACCAACCATTTCCTTTTGTTGTCACCTCTCTTTTATAGCTACAAAAAGAAGAAACTACCACCACAACACAGAATTAATTGCTGCCAGATGTTGGCATTTGATAGCACACAATTTGATTGTAGATATTTAGTTAGGTCACAACAATCTTTGCTCATCAATTCTCAACTTCTGCATTAATGCTCTTTAGATATTTAGCAAAGATAGTTATCTGAAAATGATCAAATCCTAAAAAATAGACTGACAAAAGTCCAGTTGACCAATCACGTAACCCAATGGCACCGACTCAAAGCTTCCATCCTGAAAACCACAAAGAAAAAGGCTAGCAAGCTCCAACAAACTCCCAAAAGATATCACTTCAATAAAAGTGCAAACTGTTCGCAGTGAAGAGATGGCATGTCAAACAGGCGAAAACTCTCAAACTCATGAATATTGGTCCTTGAAAAAATATCCAATGAGTTGACACATGTCCTGACTCTCTCGAAAGGAAGGTGAAAAATGAAATTCGTGCAGCCACCACATGGCATATTGCGCACCTTTCTGATAACTTTACTCAACCATAGGCACATCTGAAGCTAAAAAATATACAAGCCAAAAATCAAAATGATCAAGGAAAAAATTCTTCACAGTTGTGGAGGCATGAACCTAGGCCTCTGCTAATTCTTGGAGTTTGAGGACAGCAGAATGTTGCGCTGCCCAATCTCCATCACTCAATCATACGAGAGTACGGATGTGCTTGTATGCTTGCTCTAGCTCGAAAAATTCTTTGAAAGAAAGAAATCCCCATATGGAAGAAACCAGCCCAAGGTGATAGTAGAGTCAAGAAAGAGGAAAGATCTCATATTCAATATCATTAGTCGTGGGTGTTGTGCTTGAACTCTAGAGTTTTGTAGAATTTTTGAGCTTATGTCAAATCACATGCATGACTTGATCAACTATTAGAACATGTCCATCTGGTGAAAGAAGAGGAGGTATCCCAAAGTCAACTAGGATTCCGAACTCCTTGATTTCATTGACCCACCTGTTCAACACCATCTGAAAATCCTTGCACCTCGCTGCGACCTTGTGGTAGTTGATTATCTTGTTCGCTTTGATGTAGGCGACTCTTTGATCGAGAATCTCTACATTTTTCAGGGCCTTATCAGTGGCCATACATAACTTTGAAATCAAGCTTTGTGGTTCTGCTAGTTGAGGTGAACATATTTGTAGAAATTGATCGGCCATTGGGCCAACCTTAACATTTAATTCCCAAACATCTCTTAAGAATTTTAAAGTGGGCTTGAGAATGGAAACAACAAATGTGATCCTCTCCCATTGTGTAGATATCATCTTATTCAATATCACGAGGGTCTGAGATTCTCATGCAATAGCTAGCTCCTGATTAAACTGAGCCTCTCTTGCTCATGCACTTTCCTCCATTTGAATTTTTTCTCTAAGGGAATTTGTCAGTTCCAAGCTTAGCCTTTTGATCTCTTGTTTTGAATTTTTTACTTCTGCGCGGTCCTTCTGAAGATCATCAAAAGTTTGAGATCAGACACCATCCAACTCTCTTCTCATGTTTTCCTGAGTGTTCTGGTACTTTGAATTTGTTTGGCGCTCAAAAACCAACTCAACTTTCAATCTTTCAATTTCAGCATAAAGCTGAACCTGTTCACCTTGAGCCTTTGCAAAATCCTTGGATGTCTCTCCTTGTTGACTCTGTATTTTCCTTATACATACCATCTCAACATCTCTAGCCTAGATCTCATTTTGTTGCCTGCTCATTGTTTCCTTCACATTTATCAACTCTACCTTGCGCTTCTTCAACTTTCTTCCCAACCTCTCGTAGTCTACTTATACCACTTTCTGGGTGGCCTTAGCTAGGACCCCTTTGTCACGTGGGTGAGTTTCATTCAAATCCATGGCTTTGATGTCATAGTCCTCCATCTGCATCTGTCCCTTGGGCTTAGATACGATCAACTTCATGGAAGTGATTAGCAGAGAGTTCTTCTCTTCATTGAAGAAAGCTTCAATCTTTTTGGTGGCTGGCAATGCAACATTGTTTAATAGTAGTTTTTACTTTTTGATCTGTCAGGCTTGCTTGGTTGCATCGAAATTCTCTTAGAGACTCTGAGGGGAATCAATGCTCTGTGCTGCAATGGAAGCACCAAGAGGGAGTCCAAAAAGGGTGAGAAAAGGAGAAACTTTGGATGTATGAGCATGTGGCAATGCAAAAGGGAGCATTATCATGGAAAAAGGCAGGATACCAAATTGAGGTTGGGTAGGGGGAAAAATAGTCAGGGTGAAAAGAGAAACGAGAGGAAGGAGAGGCGACTTCCCAGAAGTAGATAGATTGGGAGTGACAGGCAACACAAAAGTTTCTACTCTTTCAATTGGGGCCCTTGATAGGGCGATCAAAAAATCAATAGCAGTCAAACTGGATGATGCTCGTATGATGCGCGGGGTAGCTTTAAAAGATTCATTAAAAGTGGCAGGGGGTGTATTCAAGACTATTAGCTCAGGGTCCGAGGACGGAGGATTCCTTTCCATGGGAAGGGGCAAAGGAGTAACCAAATATGCATAGGAAGGAAGAAGAGAGGGAGTAAAACTTGGGCCGTGGTAGTCAAAACATTTTTCAGGATAGACTCTGCTTCTTCTTCTCCTCAGGCTCATGTGTCGTGTGCATCTAGATCCTAGACTTGTCTTCTTTTTGCACAGCCAAAATTGGTATGTTTTGATCCTCTGGAAGTTGATCCCTCTAAAACTTGGCCTTCGACTACTGTAGCAAACCCTCTTGGGGATTGTCATGTCCTTTTTCCTTTACTTCGGGCACTAGTAGAGGGCTTGGCTTGTGAGTCCCTTTGCCTCGATCCTCTCCAACTTTTGGATTCCTAAGGATGAGAAATATGATGCAGGATATGCCCCTCTTCAATCTCATAGCTCGTCTTTGGATTGATATTGTCGGAGTTGGCCTCTCAATCATAAATATCCTCAAAATTTTCATGATGTGGCTACAAGTCTCTCAACAGGGCACCATGGCATTTCATCTCTTGTCGGAATCTCTAGAAGTTTTCTTTCTTTCTTTTTGACCATCCCTTGCACT
This sequence comes from Sequoia sempervirens, assembly GCA_007258455.2. Lineage (NCBI taxonomy): Eukaryota > Viridiplantae > Streptophyta > Pinopsida > Cupressales > Cupressaceae > Sequoia > Sequoia sempervirens. Next base: position 514,378,706 of record VDFB02000003.1, read on the forward strand.
TCAACTGCATGTTGAGGGATTTTCCCATTAGGATGCTCTTTTGGTACTCCGCCTGTGGCACATAGAAGCTCAGTGATTTTGGTGGCTTGAGTGGAATGCAAGCCAAATCAATATATACCTCTGACATTTGTTGCATCAGATTCCTCCTCCTTTCAAAATACTCTCGATTCTCATGTTTCAAATTGAAGTGCTTTATCGGGTTATAGTCCCACTTGTCACAAATGAGCACTAAGCCTAAGGCCACTAGTAGATTTGTGAGCTCACCCTCGACCTTCCGCTTGTTTAGTGTTACTTGACTATTGGAAATTATGAGGGGAAGTGAATATATATTTTTTTGTTTCTTCCGGTGTTGTAGACTTTGTCAGCAAGGGTTTCCTAATGGCATGCCTCCAATGCAAAAACTTTTTCCATTACAATTCTGGGGAGTTGGAAAGGCTCCTCAACAAAACCATGAAATCTGATAAATGTAAAATGCTCTCCCAGGAAATAATCCACTAGGGTCAAAAAAATTTCAGTCCATTGTGAGACCTCAGGAGAGAAACGGCCCATAGGGAGTGGCAACAAATATTGAAGCACTGGCCTTAGAAAATGATCTACAAACTAGTAATAATCCCCTGTTTTCTAAAGTACATGGGTCCATATGGAAATAGGTTGAAGAAAACCTCTTATATCTAACCTAGAAACTAGTATTTTTTTCTCCAGCCACTCAAAATTTTGATGCAAAACTAAGTGAGCAAAGAAAGAAGAATACCTGAATTTAGACTCAGTGTTATAATTCTTCAATTTCTCGAGCATGTTTTCGGCTATTACCTCAACAAAATCATATTATTTCTGGTTCTTTTCCCTTTTGAGCACAAAAACTAGGCCCACATGAAAAGGATGGGCCTCCTCGTTATTATCAAGGACAAAAACCAAGGCCAATATCGAGAATACAGACCGTGTGTCTTTCTTGAATTTCCTGCATTAAATAAGAAAGGAAATATGACCTTTTCTTGGCCTTTCCTTTGCTTCCTCCTCATAAAAATTTGTTCCCCTGGCCATTTCTTTGCCGAATATGTCCATTTTTTCTTCATCAAAATGTTTAGCGCCCTAGGTCATAGGGATACACAACATATCCCATATGGCTTTGGTAGAAATGGTAACTTTGAACCTATTACCCTCAATGGCTCCTATCCTTTTGTTGAATCTTTTGGTACATGCATTGACTAGATTTGGGCATGGGTGTACAATAGATAGTATGGACAGTGGCATACCACAATTCTAGAACTGAAATAACCCTCAGATGACATATGATGAATCATTCTTTGAAGTGCACCCTCCCTAAAAATATTATGGCTAGCTAACAACTTGGGGTTGAAAAGATTGTTAGTGACATCCTACACCACCTCTCTTAGGATGTGTCTATCTGGTTGCACCTTTTTACAGAATTCGAATGGCTGCTCCTCAGATGCTAGAGCATTGGCAAATGAGTTCTGCCCAAAAATATTGGTGTAACTAGGCCTTTTGCTTGAGGCTACAAATTTTCTACTAGAAGTTGATGGTTCCACCATGGCTATATCAAGAAGTTGTAGAGAGTTTCTTTAATGAAATCGACCACTTTCCTTTTTATTTTTGGAAAAATATACTTTTAGGTGCAATTAATTTCCTCACGAGTACATGTAGTTAACACTATGCCATTACTGTTAGTCCGTTAAATGTTGCTATTGAGGTTATACGTGTGGATTTGAGATTTGTATCCCTTGGGAATGCCAAAAATGCAACGAGAATGGAATTAGTACATTCTCCTCGCTGCCTCTTTCACAATTAAACTCATTGCATTGGAACACTTTCTTTTAGCTATGAGAAATGTGTTGAAGTGATACATGGTACCCTTGAAAAGACGTACCCATTAATTTATTAGAACTTAGCATGTTAATCCATGTATTTTCACATAAGTAAGTTGGCTGATGTTGATGATGGAAAATGACACACCTCAACAATCGACATATGAGAGCATTTACTCCCAACGCCCAAATTTATTTCTTAAGACCTCATGTCAGATCCTCCATATGATTTATCTACCTTCCTCCATTTTTCTTTGAATTTTTTTCATTGTCGTCCAGCTAAAAATGGACCTTCCATTGGTTAGGTTTACTAGCTTATCTTTTCTATATATAGCTATGCCACCTTACTGCAACATTCATTTGAAAATATAGCCTTTAAGTTTAGCAAGCTTTTCCACTGTCTCCCATTCTGCCACAATTCACTACTTTCTCAGAATGTCAGTTAGCCTAGGAACTCCTATTTGACTTCTCCCACAGAGGCCACAATATAGTTACTTTGTGGGAGAAGTCACTAGTAATAGAATTAAGTGCTTAGTGAAGAAATGTGACTGGCATGCCTTCGTTTTGTTTAGGTGGGTAGTTGGCCAAGACTTCATTGACGATGAGAACTAGCTCTAGAGCAACTACAATTTTCTTTCTTCCTTCATCGCCTCTTTACTCAACATGAACATGGCCAAACCCATGATAATTGAATTGTGCCACTAGATGTTTGACACTGCACTGATGGAAGGGCTTGGCGAGATAGTGCAAGTGGCTATCCCCGACATTGGTATCTTGAGTGCCATGGATCTCTGCAAGCACATGGAATATGGGATAGAAATACCTTGGTTGCCCTTCTTTTTTGAATTTTGCACCATGGACCTTGAGATACATCGTTCGTCTTCTCAACCAACTGCCATCTACCTACTACGGGAGTACGACGTGGAGCATGTTCCTGGGCTCGCTTGGAGGAAGCACTTTGAATTTCAAGTGCAAAGCCATGATGATTAGGCCTTTGATCTGCACTATGTGGAGCTAGCCTGTGTTGTGCATTCAACCCCATTTTGTGTCTTGACATAGAAGAAGAAGAAGAAAAACTTGACGACGAGCCCTTTTTGCTTCCTGGACAATGGTTGGAGGCTTTTCTTTACTATTTTTTTCATGTTTCCTCATGTTTAAATATGAGCCTCGGGCTTGTATTACATTGAATTTTTTTGATGAATATAATATAATACAAAATTTTTGCTTCTTTTGTGTTATTCTCAATGGCTTATTCTCAAAAATTTGAACATATTTACAATTTTTTTTACATATGGTACATAACTATTAAATTTTTTAAAGAACTATGTATTTTAATGGAATAATTTCAGATGAATATTGTTCACTAGTATATCTAAAGCATTACCTTCCATATCTTCAAGTTCGTACACATTCTTTTCCTTGCACGCACTGATTCAGAAAGGTCCCTTCCATAGTGCTTCAAATTTTGTGTGTTGTCCTAGTTTTGTAGTACACTCATCATACTTTAGTACTAGGATCCCTTCTTTGAATTCTGGGTTAGAGGTCTTTTTGTCAAACCATAGCTTTACTGTCTATTGATGGTCGATCATGGCTCCATAAGCTTTTTCTCTATCTTCCTCCAGTTTGAGTAGTTCCTCCAAGTGTACTTCCATTCCGCTACTTTCTTCAATCTCCAGGGCTTTTAGTAGTTGTAAGGAAATAATTTCTATGGAAACGGGTAACACTACCTCTTTTCTATTCACTAGTTCATAAGGGGAGGTCTTCAAGATTTGTTTGGGAGTAATCTGATCCACCCATAGAGCAGCTCGTAGGTGCTTATGCCAATCCCTTTGTCATTTTGACCCAATACGCTTGATTAACCTAATTAGGTTTTTGTTGGTCGACTCTGCTAACCCTTTTCCTTGTGGGTAGTAGTTCGATGAAGTTTTAAGGAAAATCCCATGTTTGATAGAAAAATATGACATCCTCAAACCTACAAAATCTCTAGCATTTTTGGATATGATTATTTTGGGTGAGCCAAATTTAGCTACTAGCTCTTCAAGTAAATTGACAATCTCACCCTCTGTGGCATTTTTTAGGGCTACAACCTCCATCCACCTTGTGAAGTAGCCGGTTGTCATAAGGATCCACTTGTGGACAATGTTGGAAATATGATTTATCATTCTAACAAAATCCAAAACCCATTGAGTAAAGGGCTCCTTAGTTACAATTGGACTCAGGGGCAAAGCGACATTCTTTCTTATGCCAACAAAGAATTGGCATTGAGTACACTTTTGAACCAGATGATGTGCTTTAGAAAACATAGAGGGCCAATAATATCCCACATGAATTATCTTCAAGGCGGTATTCTTGGTGGAGAAATGACCACCCTCAGCACTGCGATGGAATTCATTGAGAACTCTTTCCGCCTACAACTTTTCTAAACATCAGAGCAGGACACCATCATAATTTCTCTTAAATAATACACCTTCAATTAATACATACCTAGTGCCTTGCAATTGGTAGTATTAGCTTTTATGGGATGAAAGGTTGGTCAGGTAGTACCCATTTTGCAAATAATGTGTCTGATCTTCTGCCCAAGATTCGTTGGACTCAAATTGGTTTGAGTAGACCTGATCGGACTCCTTTTCAACTATGAAACTTGATTTTTGTGCAATGTATTCATGTAGACCTCTTCCTCGAACCGGCTTGGTTGGTCTAATGTCCATATCATACTCTAGGATATTGGTGATCCAATTTTCCCTCTTTTCAGTTATCTCACCTTCTATGATATACTCCCACACACTAGGATGTGCAACGAGAATAGTGATCTTATTGGCCAACACCAAGTGTCAAAACTTCTTTAAGCTTTTACCAATGGAAAAAGTTTGATTTTCTACAAAATTATACCTAGCCTCATAACCTTTTAGGGTCCTTGAGTGAAATGCAATGGGATGCTCTCCATTATTCCCCTCACCCTTCTGAGTGAGCACCAAAGCTATACTATGTTGGCCACTGTACACATAGAGTAGAAAATATTTGGAAAATTCGGGGTTAGCCAATATTGGAGCAATGGAGATGGCTATCTTTATCTACTCAAATTTTATTTTTCCCTCAAGGGTCCATTTGAAAATTAGGTTCTTCTTAAGTATTAATGTGATTGGTCTCACAATGCCTGCAAAATCTGATATGAGCCTACTGACAAAGTTGATCTTCCCTAGAAAATATTGTAGTCCCTTCTAATTTACTGGTAGGGGTAATTCCATTATAGATCTCACCTTTTCAGGGTCTATTGCTATTCCCTCCTTTGACACTAAAAAACCAAGTAGCTTACCTTGAGGTACTTCGAAAACATATTTTTTGGGATTCAAAGAAATCTTGAAGTGTTGGAAATTGTAGAAAACCTTCTCTAGATGATTAAGGTGATCATCTTTTGACTTTGAAAAGACCATTAGGTCATCCAGATATATTAAGATAATTAGGTTGATTAATCCCTTGAAAATAATATCCATTTCTCGTTGAAAATTCACACCAACAATTGAAAGTCTGAACGACATTTTTGAGTATGAAAACATTCCCTACTTAGTGGTAAACATTGTCTTATGTTGGTCGGCCTCCTTTACATATACCTAGTTATAGCCTGAGAAACCATCTAGTAGTGAAAACATCTCTGATCTGACCACAGTCTACAGGATTTGCTCCATCGATGATAGAGGGTAGTGGTCTTTTAGCAAGGCTTTATTCAAATATCAAAAATTGACACAAAGCCTAATATCACCATTCTTTTTCTGAACTGGTACCATATTTGATACCCAGGTGGAATGCTTAATCAGATATATGATCTTAGACTTGACCAATTTGGTGAGCTCCTGCGCCATCAACGCTTCGACCTTCAGATTAAATGACCTTTGTTTTTGTTGGATGGGCTTAGATCCTTCCACCAAGTCAATGGTATGTTGAATTATGCCTGGGTCATACCCTCTAAGATCATCATAGGTCCAGGAAATGAATCCAGTGTATTTGAAACATAGATCCTTCAGTATTTTCTTATCTTTGTGGGGAACTTCCCTTCTGACCTTTAAGTTTCTACTGCTTTTGACATCAAGCTCTTCATATTCCCTAGCATCCACAATAAACCTTTGCTTTTCATTTCTTGCGTCTTCAAAATCAAAGAGATTTTCAAGGGAAATTAATCCCTGAGGAAGCTTGTTGCCTTTTAACTGGATAACCTGTTCTTCAAGAAGTTCTACTCCTGGTTGTGAATAGTCAAAAATTGTTCCTGATTTCTGTATGAAAGAAGCAATCTGAATTTCATCATCAAAAACTTGTTAGTTTTGATCATTTTCGAGGATTGAGGGTTAGACGATGAGTTGCACCACATTCTGCTTGGTTGAATCGAAAGTTGGTTCAAATTGCGAACCGATAGAGGCCATCCAATTGACAACACTATTTTGAGATTGGGGAATAACTTGTATATTGAAGGCTTCAAATCTCTGAATTAGGTCCCAAATCTGATGTTTGTATGACTTCATTCTTGTGTTCTTTTCAGTCGCTTGCCCACAGACCTGGCTCACCACTAACTTTGAATCTCTAAAAGCTTGTATTCTCTTTACACCCATCTGTTCTACAAGGATCAGACCATGGACCAAGGCCCCATATTCTGTGTTATTGTTCGAGCATGAGAACTTAAAATGGTAAGCTTTGAGGGTCTCCAATCCTCTTGGAGACACTAATCAGACACCCACTCCAGAGCCAAATTTGAACTTGGTGCCATGAAAATACAGGGTCCATAAACGATTATCACCTAGATCATCATATTCCTCCTAATCCTTCATCAATTTTGGAAAGACTTGATCATCATCAAAAATCACATAGGTGTCTAGCCCTGTTGCATGAAAGTTTCTGAATTGGTTGAGTAGCACCTCTTCCTCGGGAGTTCGATCACTTGTGTCTTCTTCATCTTCTAGCATCTCTACATAATATCTCTCCTGTTGTCAGAAAGAGGTATGTGCCACTTCAAAGCATAGGATTGCATTATCTGCTATTTGTTCAGGATGCAAATGTTTAGATATAATCTTCATCTTCACCCCGTGCTTGGTTCTCAAAATCAGGTGGGACCAATAAAGTGCTAAGTATCCAAAGCTTTGCCGTGAAATATCTTGAAAGACACATTCTGAAGACCAGGGGGATGTCTATCACTACTATTTCTTGTGTGACTATTTGGCTTGGACATGAGAAGAGGGTTAGAGATAGATATTTTATTGAACCAATGGTCAGAACCTTCTTCCCATCTAATTGCATGATTCCTTTCTCAAGGGGCTCATACTTGAGTTTTAGGGCATCGACCACTTGTTTTGGCATGATTGTTGTGCTAGCCCCTGAATCAATCATGTTATTATGCGAAAGTTTATCTCTCACAATAAGTGTTAAAAAGAAAGGTGTGGGCTTTGGCTTTCTTACTTCTTTCTCTTTTGCATTGTCCATGTCGTTCACATAAGCTACTACTTTCAAAGCCTAAGGGGCCGATGTGGATCCTTTGTCTTCGCTTTGACCACATGATAGAGTCACGTCCGTTTGCAGTATTTTTTCTTCTTGCTTTAATGCTTCCCAAAGCAATGCCTTTTGTTCAGGGATAGATATGATGTCCCATAGAGATACATTGGTAGAAACCTTCTTTAGTTCTTCCACCACATTGAGCATTTCGACTGGTTGGGTCTTGGGCTTGAATGATGGTATTTCTCTCATTTTTGGAAGGAAACATTCTGTCGTAATTGGGCTTGGTGCCTTGTTCATATCCTTCTTTGGAAATGTCAAGGTGTGTGGTTGTAGAGTAGGTCGCATGTTGGGAAATTGAGACTGCTTTTCTTGCAGCGACGGTTGATGTGGCAAATCTTGTTGCACGTATTCTCTTGTTACTGAGTACTAGTAGTTGGAACTTCATTTGAAAAAACCTCATCTTCTTCTTCCATCTGTGAAAATGGTGCTTGTTCGGGCATCATATCCAACTCTTGCTCCAAGGACATTCCTTGCATTTTCACTTAGAAACAGGCGTTTTCCATTTTAGAGTGACTCATATTCATCCACATTCAGGAGCGCGTCCTTGTTTCTTTGTTTCAGTATCTTCTATTGCATATTCCCCCTTGGACAATTTTGTGATTATAAATTTTTCTATGTGGGAAGCACCATACATTCTTTTCTTTTTCCAAATTGTTAGGGCATATAATTAACTCCTTACTTGGGATGTCTTTGACTGTCTATAGCGGCATGGTGACCAGAACTATCTAGTTTGCAGATGTTGTCTATTGACCTCCTCCTATGGAGGATCCTTGGTATGTATTTGGTTGATTTAAGATGGATTTCATCCACCATAGGCTTGCGTGGTCTACTTTGGAGGTCTTGCTTGCTATCGTTTGATAATAACCAACTCATTAGCAGAATTCCTCATGAGATTCTTCATGTTGCTAATGTTCATTGCTCTAGAGGAAGAGCCCGATGTGCTTGTTTTGGCGGCAAGATACACGTACATGGACTACAACATAGATGACGTTAGTTGTGTAGTAGAAGTGCTTAAAGTAGCTTCTTCTTGAGGATCACCAGAGATTTCTACAAATATAGGCATCGAAGGTCATGGTGGAAGATTCATGACGTCAATTAGACTATCTTTCACATGAATAACCGACTCGTATGCGTCGGGCAAGATATCCCCTCCTGTGGAGGTTATTATTAATGCAATGCATGAATTGAGAGCCTTTAGGTAGAACTTAAACACCATCATGGTTGGGGGTTGAGCAGTCATAGGGATTCTTTGCCAGTTTTTGTGGAACCTAGTGTTGAAGTCACTCATGGCCTCTTGCAAGACTCTTTTGATGTTGACCAGCTGATGTAGCAATGAAGAATGATCTCCTTTCTCTAAGAAGCACTCAAACAACCTTTCTCCAAGTTGATCCCAAGAGATGATAGAACCCGAGGCAAAAGGTCAATGCCAATCTTGGGCCTTTCCTTTGAAAGATGCAGCTAACAGCCTAAGGGCAATATTTTCCTCCGCTTTGTTATGTACCCTACATACCTCCACTATATCTTGAAGGTGCTCAAAGGGGGTTTTGAAATCTTCTTCAAAATTTTATGAAACAGCCTTGAGGTCGTTAGTGGTTATGGTAGGCCATACATCTGGGGGCGTGGGTGGTTGTAGCAGACTACCACTATCCTAGGTTACAAAATTTCTAGGAGCAGGGACAACTACATGAGCCATAGAGAAGAGATTCCTATGAACTGGGTTTATAGGTATTCTAATTTGAAAGGTTGAGCCTCCAGGTGGAGTAGATAAGGCTCTAGATATTGGGCTCTTACTTCTTACTCTATTGCTTCTTACAGGTGATGCAAAACTTGTAAGTCTTCTTCTCCTAGGTACCGAGGTAGGTAACTAGGAGTACTGGAAATGACCTCTTGAAGACGCTCTTGTTTGGATTCTGGCGAATGAAACTTCCAGTTTCTTTCCTTAGCCTAATTTAAGAAATATTTCTAACTTCTAATCATGCGTTTAGAGAACTTTGTGTCCACTGGGTGTGCCAGAAAAAAAGAACTGTTGATCATCAAATTTGACAGTCTTATAGGAAATTCAGCGAGTGGGGGACTGATTTGCACCTCACTAAATACCTCTGGTATTTTTATAGAAAGTCAAATCTTCTCTAGGTTTTCGAGAAAAGGGTAGAAGGAAATGTAAACATAAAAAATAAAATTTATTGATACGCCAAATATTTTACAACATTTCAAACCCAATCATTCCTATGAGTGATATATTTAGACATAAATCACCAAAAACCTTCATTTTTGGGAAGAAAATGAACAAAACTAACAACAAGCATAGTGTAGAATTTCAAATCTTCCTGTAAGTAGTGTTCATTAAGATCTGATCAAAGGGTATGTGTAGGATCATCATGGAAAAAATAGGCCCTTAAGTGGAGAAAAATTTAGAAAAATCAGAGTTAGGAAAATTGACGTAAAAAATTGAATAAGTTATCTATATTATTTCAAAAATATGTAAGAATAGAATCTATATAAAATTGAATGTAGTTTCTAAACTACTAGGTTTATTTAAAAAAAAAAATCTATTTGGTGAAAATTTGAAATTTCAATGCAGTAGTATTTAAATTTGAGGGAAAAATAAGAAGTAGGTGTCTATCTAACCACCCTAACCACAATAAAATGATAATATTTTTAATAAGATTTTAAATATAAGTAGAGGACTCATGTCCTGATGTGATGCATTATTTTTTGTAATTTTTTCCAAGTAAATAATTAATTATGAATTTTTTATTACAACTTTTAAAAAATATAAAAACTCGTATGTATGACCACCTTAACTTAGTTAAAACTTCATGATTTTTTATTTATTTTTAATCCTATAGTATGGGAAGCATAGAATGTGACACATACATTTCAGATTCAAAAAATGTGATACCGTTTGAAAGCTATAGATGTTTTTCAATCAGCCTATCAATTAGAACTTTAAAGTCGTAATTCAAATAAAAAATGAGTAATAATTATTTATTAAATTCAAAGTAAAGCATAATTTATATTGGTGGAAAATTGAGAATCTCCTTTACAAACCCTTTTCATTTTATCAATTTTGGGTAGAAAAAAAGTCGTCAGCCACATACCCATCATATCGCCACTTTTTGGCCCATCATGATCCTACACATACCCCAAACATAAAGATTTCTAAGGTTAACATAAGAATGTTCAGAAATTGCATAAAATCTCTCTCCTAATACAACACAATATAACAAAACACCAACCTTTCAAAAAAATAGAGAAGTCTACTGACATAATCCAATTTTCACAAGTTATTATCCTACCATATAAGCCTACATCATGGAAATCAACAACTTAAACTATTTTGAAATCAACTTAACATAGTGTTTCATTTAGAACGAAAGCATAAAGAAGGAAAGATTGATAAAGTCCATACATGCACAGTCTCAAATATTTCTTCTCAATTAAATTTTCATGCTTAAATATCAAATGAAGTTTAAAAGAGAGGTCAAATGCCAATCCGATAATAGTTTTAGCTTTAAAAGATATAACATTCCAAAGAAAATAAATTCTACAACTCTACTTCTGAAATAGTTCTATAACCTAAGAAAACTAAAGAAAATTTTTCTTAGCAAAGGAAACTAAAATTTGGAACCAACTCTTTCCCTATATCACCGCCTCTCTTTTATAGCTGCAAAAAGAAGAAACGGCTGCTAGAACACAAAATTAATTGTTGCCAGATGTTGGCATTTGATAGCACACAATCTGATCGTAGATCTTTCGTTAGGTCACAACAATATTTTCTCATCAATTGTCAACTGTCGCATTAATTCTCTTTAGATATAAATAGCAAGGATAGTTATTTGAAAATGATCAAATCCTAGAGAACAACTTGGAAAAATTCTAGTTGACCAGTCACGTAACCCAACGGCATCAACTCAAATCTTCCATCCCAAAAACCAAAAATAAAAAGGATAGAAAGCTTTGACAAACTCCCAAAAGATATCACTTCATAAAAAGCACAAACTACTTGTAGTGAAGAGATGACGTGTCAAAAAGGCAAAAACTCTCAAACTCATGAATATAGCTTCTTGAGAAAATCTTGGATGAGTTGACATGTGTCCTGACTCTCTCCCGAATGGAAGGTGAAAAATGAAAGTCGTGTAACCACCATGTGGTGTATTGTGCACCTTTCCAATAACTTTACTTGAGTGTGGGCACATCCAAAGCCAAAACATATACAAGCCAAAAATCAAAATGATCAAGGAAAAAATGCTTCACAGAAACTTGATCAATGATCTTTCATTAATGTTGATTGTGCTTTGCAGTGAAATATGTTTTAATTCTTTATCTGATTTAATGAACTAGTTAGAATACCTTAATTAAAGCATGAGTTCATATGAATATTCTATGGATTTTGATAAGTAGCCATAGAGTCTGAGCATTTAGTACGTGTATTGTAATGCACCTACACAAAGACCATGGCCATTTGAAATTAAATTTACCTTATATTTCAATTTATTGTGATTTGACTCCTTTCGCTAAGATAAGGCATTGATCTAACAAGTGTTAAAGCATTTCTTGTGATTCTAATGCTTCAATTTGAGAAAATATTCATAAGCAAGCTTACAATTGATTTATTTCATTTGAAGTTGGTATTATGTTGTATTCTTAGCTTTAGGGGTTTAATATTTTTAAAGGAATTGCTAGTTTCTTGAAGGATTTCATCTATTTAGCATTTTGATGGGAATAATATGTTATTATACAATATGTGATATAGTTGTTTAGAAGATTGCAAGATACACATTGTGGGAATACCATCCCAGATTTTGCAGAGCCCAAAGTGTAGGAGGAAAGCATTGTAGCTTCCTCTCGTTCATTGGCCAATCACCTCATGAGTATTTAAGGACTGAATCAAGAAAATCCATAGATGCTCAATGAGATTTGCTTGGTTCTTTGAAAAAAACTAATAGATTGGTGACTTTGTTGGGGACACGTTTGATAAAGTTTGTTCTCCAGTGTGCCTTGTCTAGGATCATTATGCTTAATAGTGATGTTTATCCTTAGAGTCAGTTTATTTCAAGTTTTTGTCAACCATTGCTCAGATTTTTTCTAGAATTCCCTCCATTTCTATTTTAGAATTCCTTGCCCAAAGTTCAACACAAATTGCTTCATATTTGTAAAAGCTTGTTTGAGTTTTTAAAGGTCAATGTTAAATCTCATATAAATGTGAAGGGTCTTGTAAAATTTCACATAAAATTGTAGCAAGATTACTATAAATTTATCCCAATCAAGTTGGGTGGCAACTCTAAAGTCTCTACACCAGTGTGTTCCAGTACATGAAGTTATCAAAGACATTAAGTTGAAAAGTAAAAGAAATTTGAAAACATTGATAAGAGGAAAGAAAATACAAGCACAAATGTGGGGAACCTATGCCAATATGAAGAAACATCCAAAGAAAAGACTGGAACCTGAGAATTGCTAAAGAACCCTCATGGAAAATGGAAAGAAAAGGATAGAGGAACCAGTAAGTCTACTCCTCATCCAACTCCTAATCATGAAATTCGTTCTAATTCTAGTTCTAAACATGAAAGAAATATGTTAGAGTTAAGTGATGATGCTTCTCCCGAGAGAGGGAAAGTTACAATGAAAGCTATTGTGAGTGAGAAACATTCCAATCAAGGGAGGGAAAGGATAAAACAAGATAATATAAATGCTAGTCATGCTAGGGCTATAGGGAATTTGGCCTCAACTTCTAACACAAATCCTCCTCTTCCTCACGACTTGTTGAATTGGCTTGATGAATATTCCTATAGCCATGTTGAAATTGTAGAGACATTAGACTCTGATATCACCTTACAAGGAGAGGAGTAAATCTTCAATGATGTTCAAAAAATTAGAAGAGAAGCATTAAGATTAGATGAAAATAGGAGGGATAAGGAGAAAGAAGAAAGGATAAGGAATGCTATGGTTGAGAGAGACATGCTATGAAAAAGAGTTGAGAAAATGAAAGAACTAGAATATTTAGCAACTCAATCTACCCATACAACTGGTCCTATAGTTAGAGAGGTTGTAGGTAGTGTTCCTACAACTACCCCAGCCAACAATTCTTGTGTAAATACATGGAACAATCCTATTGTGAAAGCTTATGTTGTTTTTAATCCTGTCCCTAGTAAGACAAATGTAGTTTCCTGGACTGATGATAATGGAAAGGAACCTGTCAGGGGTGTGAAGATAAATGAGAAAGGTTCCTCTCAGAGGAACATAACACATAATACAAATGATTCATTGGCTGATAGGTTAATAAAGGAGAATGAGGAGTTGCAAAAAAAGTTGAAGGAGATGGAACTATTAGCTGCATACACACTAATGAAGAAGAAATTAGGCTTCTTAGAATCTACCATAAAGGCTTCTATTCCTGAAACCCAAATCCCTAATTCCTATGCATCATCTTTAAATCCCCATTTGAATGATAAACCTTTTTCCAATACAAATCATTCCACTTCATCTTCACAACTAGAAAACAAGGCTAGGACTAATCAACAACATGATCAACATGATTCCCAACCAAGAGTAGTTGACATTGGAAGGCCTAAAAACAAAGAAGGGAGAAGGAATCATGACAACCAAAATGAACAAGAGGGACCCTTTGCAAGAAGAAAAATTCCTCTTGATGGATATAGACAATTATGCTTTGATAGAGTCCTAGGGTATCAAAATCATGTTCCTGATAATGCAATGAAATGTTTACCTATGTTCATTGGTAACAATTCCTTTAGTGGTGAAGACCATTTGAAAGATTTTTAGGGTTTTGTTGAAGATTTTTATCTCTAGGATGATGATGTTGCAATGAAGTATTTCATGCAATCCTTGACTAAGGATGCTAGAGATTGGTACAAAAGCTTTCCTAATGTGAGAATTGATTCAAAAGATGTTGTCTACATATTTTTTAGAGAGCGATATGTAGACAAGATTGATCCAATATTTATGCTAAATGAATTCAACAATATCACACAAAGATAGAATGAAATGGTGACTGAATTTAATGTAAGGTTTGAGAAGGCCATGAATAGAGTTCTAGCTTATTTAAGGCCTAATGAGAGTGCATTCTTAGTGGTATATTGTAATGCATTTGATTCAAAAATATGCTACTTACTTATAGAAAAAGATCCAAAAACTTTGAGAGATGCTTATAAAATGGTAGTCCACATAGAAAACAATAGAAGAGCATCAGGTAAGGTAGGGAGAAGAGATGACCCTAAAATTTTGAAGAATCCTAGAACCCAAAATGAAAAAGTTGGTAAAGTTGCAGCTCCTAATGAAAAATTGGATTAGATTGTTAGTTTGTTGCAAAAGGTGGAAAATAATGAAAAACCTCAATTCCAAAGAAATGATAGGCCACCTAGGTTGCAATATTACCCATATCACACTAATTGTAACAATGGAAAGTCAATTCACAACTATCAGAAAAGTGCTCAAGCTCAAGGAAAAATTGATCCACTATAAAAGAATTCTATGAATGTCCCTAAAGATTTTCCATGGTGCATGGTATGTGAATTACCTCATTCATCACAATAATGTGCTGGTGCAAGATCTGTAAAGGAGTCACAGGATGATCAAGGAGGTTTGGATTCCCCTCATGATCAAGATGGAATAGTAAATGTGCTCATGACTATATCATACTTTTCTTGCAATGATTATTCTTTTGATGTTGAGCCTTGTAGAAGTGATGTGGATGTGCAAAGGCAGGAAGTGAGTGTATACCTTCAACAAGTGTTATTAGATGAAGAGAGAGACAATTACTGTAACATTTACAATCTTGAATCAGATGGTATTTGTTTGAGAAGACCATCAAATGAAGAAATCCAAAATATGACAATTGCATTGGCTACCCAATAAAGGAATACTTATAATATGAGAAATAGAGTTGTGAATGGTGATCAAGGTAAGCTTGAAAGAATGTTCATCAAAGAAAAGAATGTAAATGAAAAATGGACCAAGACAAAAACCAAGAAAGAGGAGGCAAAACCCAAAGAAAGTAAAGGTGCTAGAATTTGGGATAAAAAGGTTGAGAATGTCAAGACAAATGGGGAAGTTATTTCCCCAACTGTAAAGGCTAAAGATCAAAAACATAGTGTTGAAAAGGGTGAAAAATAAAATGATAAGATAATGGACAAGGATACAATACTTTATGAATTACCAAATTATGCTTCTGTGGACATGTTTCAAATGTTATCTCAAGTTAAGGTTAGAATTCCATTCTTGGAGATTATGAGGATTGATGAACATAAAAGCAAGGAAATTTCCCTCATTAACAGTGTAGCTATGGCCTGTAATGACAAGATCATGATTGATCCACCCAAAGTGAGCAATAGTCAAGAAAAGAGTGATGAAGTGGAAGGAGTAACTAGTGAAATCCATCAAATATACTTGGCAACTACAATTACTACATGCCCAAGTCAGGTCAGCCCATTTTTTTCTGAGTTTGATTATTGATGGGAAGTTTCTCAAGAACTACATGATTGATTTGGGAGCCTCTTCTAATGTTATGCCAGTGGAAATTATGAAGGAAATGGGTTTGAAAGTTGATAGAAAT
The DNA here is from genome assembly GCA_007258455.2 of Sequoia sempervirens. Taxonomy (NCBI): domain Eukaryota; kingdom Viridiplantae; phylum Streptophyta; class Pinopsida; order Cupressales; family Cupressaceae; genus Sequoia; species Sequoia sempervirens. Next base: position 514,394,636 of record VDFB02000003.1, read on the forward strand.
TATGGAAAGTGATATGAAATGGACTCAAGAGAAGTACCTGGTATATAAGTAATTAATAGGGTCCCATACAAGCTTGCAACATTCCCTGATAAGGAACTATACACAAGTGTCACAGTGGTGGATTTCCTGCCAAATTATGGAATGTTGATGTCAAGACAATGGAGTGCAACCATGGGTGGGAGCACACAATGTGATTTATCATATTCTACCTTTTCCATTGATGAAAAGGATGCCAAGATTGCTAGAGAATCAAGAGCTCACCATATGATTGAGTATGCAGAAGAACCAAAGAGAATTCATTTTGTGGATACTGGTTTGGATACTTTTAGGGTTGAAGAGTTACAATAGGAAGCATAAGTTCAACTTGCATCGATTGATAGAGAAGTCATAGATGTGTCACAAGAAGATGCTCTTTGGACCATGTATTTTGATGGAGCTTGTTCAAAGGAGGGATCAGGTGGAGGATTTATCTTGATCTCCCAACAAGGTAAGACATTCAAATACTCTTTCTTATTGAAATTCACCTACACAAACAATGTGGTAGAATATGAAGCTTTGCTACTTGGTTTAAGGTTAGCTTCAAAGTATGGCATTAAGATGTTAAAAGTACTAGGTGATTCTGAATTAATGATATCCCAAGTTAGGTCTAGGTTTATTTCCAAAAATAAAAGACTTTAGTATAGGAATGTAGTTTGGGATACCATTGAAACTTTTGATGCCCTTAGACGAGATGATATCACTTTTGCTAGTATTTCAAAAGTAGAAGTGCAAACTCAGCCTATAGTACTTGATAATATCTGCAATAGGAAAGTATTTGATGATGATAAAGATATTTTAAAATTCTTGCAATGCATTGATCAATATGAAAGTCAGGAAATAGACTTTAGGGAATTTGTGGTAGAAGTTAATGGCAAAGAAACACTGTTTGGCAATGAAGTTATCCAATTGAAAACAAACAAGATTCCCAAAGGGTTGGTTGAATTGGAAAGTGTTTTTGATGGCCCTGATAAGACAAATGCTAAGCAGACATCTTCTCACAAGGAAGATTTGGAAGAGATAAATCTTGGAATTGAGAATGCTCATAATAATGTATATATAGGGAAGAAAATGAAACCACATATCAGAACCATGTTGGTTGCTTTGCTGAGAAAATATGGACATGTGTTTTCTTGGTCATATGATGACCTTAAAAGCTTATAGGAAAATCTTTTTCAGCATGAGATATATTTGAAACTAGATGCTAAACCTTTTAGGAAAAATCAAAGACCAATAAATCCAAAATTGCAACCTAAAATGCAAGAAGAAGTCACAAAATTAAGGGATGCTAGTATTATCAAGCCTATACGACATTCTTCATGGGTTTCTAATTTGGTTCCAGTAGGGAAGAAGAATGGTGACCTGAGACTCTATGTGGATTTCAAAAATTTAAATATATCATCCTTGAAATATAACTACCCACTACCTAATATGGAGGTTATGTTGCAAAAAGTGACAGGGTGTGAGTTTTTATCAATGATGGATGGATTCTCAGGCTACAACCAAGTTATGGTAAGAGAATCTAAACAATATAAGACTGCATTCACTACACCATGGGGAACCTATGTGTATGTAAGAATGCCATTTGGTTTAATCAATGTTGGAGATACATTTTAAATAGCAATGGATGTGCAATTTGCTGGTTTTATTGATTTATTCTTGGCCATATACCAAGATGACCTGACTGCAAATAGCAAAACGAAAGAAGATCATTGTATGTGTATAGGAGTGAATTTTCACCCCCTATGAAAATTACGTTTTTTCCTTTCTCCACTTTAGAAAACCAAGTTCTGAGGCTGAATTCCACATAAGCCTGTTGCCTTCATTCCACTTGGCACTTTTTTTGAGCATTGGTAGAGAAATTTCTATTGAGGACACCTGTGCGGTGCATAGACATCTACACAACGTGCTTATGTACATGGAAGATTCCTATGGCTGGAGCCTATAGAGGCATTACACTTCTCATTGGTAGTCGAGTTGTAATGCCCTCTTTGGCTGACCAACTCGAATATGGTCATTTTCTTCATTCTCTCCTTCATTCTCTCCTTCAAATTCACTCTTCATTCTTTCATTCATCTTTCTATCACTGAACTTGATCTCCTTCACATCCTTTTGCATCCTCTAAGCATTCAATCCAACATTCTCAAGCACTTCTAGCAGTACTTTTGCATGCCATAGAAGCAACATCACTCCATCAATTCAGTAGAGTAAGGTTGGGACACCACCATTGCAGCAAAGGTTCGAGTACTCTCATTTTCTCCTCCACTAGCCTTGAGTGCTCTTGGTGGAGGTGGTAAGCTTCCCACTCCTCTCCTCTATTACTTGGTTGAGCAAGTAGATTTACTGTTTTCTAGTGTTTTAGTGCTCTTCATTTCATTTCCTTTCTTTATCATACTATTTCTGCATCATTGCAAACTTGGTTGTCCATGGAGGTGGAAACACCAAAGTGGGGGTCTGACTGAGGTAGACCCCTTAACATCCCAACCAAATTTCCCTCTTCTTTGTGTGTAGGTGCACATGATACTATGAGCTAACTGGCAAACTAATTGTTTTGTGAAACTATTCTTGCCACCCTAACTCTTTTGTATATACTTTATCATATTAGAGCATATCTTGTTTACCTCATAGCGTTGTTTTGGCCCTTAAGAAAAATTTAGCTAGGACGTTAGTCTATTTTCTAGAGTTTAACCTTGTCTCTTTAGTCCTTTGGTCATATGGATTCCAACCCACATGAGAGAGGCCAGTGCACCATGCTATCATCCTGGGATTGTGCTTTTATCCTTGGGGAGAAAGCTTCCCAAGTTGTAGTGTTGAACTCAAAAACTGGCTCACCTAGCCCCATCTTATATTTCAGGTCTATAGAGTGATTGAAGGACATTATATTCCTCATCATTCTCGTCTCAAACTTCCTAACACATCGTTAAGTTGAGGTAAGTTAGGGCAGACTTCCACTCTTGGCTCTTTGTGATCTGGGGCCTTGAACGTTGTCAGTCCCCCTCTCTTACATTTTTGGTGAACATGACGTGAACCATTTTGGTTCCATTTCGTGATACTGAAAGTGTCTTTCCTTGTAATCTAGGAGTGTTATAAGGTTGTCGCCTTACAACCCAACCTACGACCCCTAGTTGGCATAGTTGGAAGGTTCTAAAGGTGTTACATAAGGAAACCTTAATTGGGTCACCATCTTATCCTTTGGCCTTCACGAACTCCATGAGAGTATAGTCTAGTGTGCATAATGGCCTCCTTCTTGCACCAAACTATCCCCTCTGCATAGCCTGTGGATAGTGGTACTAGTATAACTTTCACTTAATAGGACCTACCGATGGGTTTTAATAAGGAACCATCTCCTCTTTATCCCTGCATGGATCAATGGAAACATCATAGTGGGTGTTCTCGTTGATCTGATGTCACAAGTAAACATCATCATCGAGGATATCATGTTGATTAAACTTTTACATAGAGATGGGTATGATGCACCTGTGAGCACCATTTGCACACATGACGGGCTTTCCGTGCCCCTTTGGTTAGTATTGTCTTGTTGGTCCTAGTTGGACCTAAATATGTGAAACTCCTATTTGATATTATCCCTGGGTCTAAAATATTTAGAATAAAGTTGGGTATCCCTTGGTTAGTGGCTATGAGTGCAGTACCCTCAGTCGTGCATAAATGTTGAAAATTTATCCACGGGGGTTTCATGCATGTAATTCATGACATTAGTTATAAACCACTGGTTGCTCATGGTAGCTACTCCTTGGACCACTCTTGGCCTACACCCATTGGTCCTCTCCCACCTTGGATGGACCTCCTACACTGAATGTATCAGAATTATAAGAAAAGGATTCTGAGGCCAAAAGTGAGATACCCTCCATCACCTTATGTTGTTCCAAATAGGGATTTCCTAAAAGTTGACAATGATGTCGCTAAGGAACTTAGGAGGGAAGAAGAGAAGTGGTTCCGAGATCCTCCTTCTTCCTCCTCCACTAGTCAATCTGACGCTTCTTCTTGCTTTACTGTGGCACCATAAGATTCTTCTCCATGCTTGCGGGAGAGCACTATGGTTCCCACTTGCTGAAAACATAAGCGTCCTGCATTCAAACTTCTTGTTCTTCCCATGGAGCCTTGGCCCATTTGATATAGTAGGAAGAAGGCCTCCCGTGGAGAGTCCTCTTTATCTTGACCTTTGTGACCTGCTACCGCTCTTGCTCCTAAAGCAATGACTAGGAAGAGGCCGACTGTTGGGGAACTTGAGCTAACTCCCCCCACTACTTCTCAACCTGCTCCTCCTGCTCCCATACATGAATCTCTTCCTCTTCCAGATATGACTATAGTGGATGTTCCCATGATTGTGCAAGAGCTTTCCACTCCTTTGCAGCCTCTAGCCTCCATTTCAAAGAGTCGTAAAAATCACCTTGTGCGTGAGTGCAAGCGTAGGAAAAAATATCTTCTAGCTGAGTAGGCCGCCTCACAAAGGAAGGAAGAAGAGATGATCGCCCTTGCTTTAGGGCCTTCTACAACATTTTCCTCTCACCTTCCCTCTACTTCCCTTTAGTCTAGTTCCATGTTTCTTTCGACTTCCGCTAAGAGTACGAATGCACCTGACCCTAGAAAGGTACAGGTTTTCATCGCTCCTTCAGTGGAGTCACCTTTGTTGATGTTTTTTTTGGATGTCCCACCTTTTCCAAAACCCATGGATATGCCTAACGCCTTGTTCATATCTACTGCAATTCTTTCCTCCTCTTCCTCTACACCTCTAGCCTTGTCTATGGGGAGTTTGCCTCCTTCGATGAAGAAAAAGATGGAGTGTGGTCCTTCTAGCAAGAGAGGACTAAGAAGAGCCCACCTTCTCCAAAAGGTGGGCCCACGTCGACTTGTTCTATCCTAGTGAGAGAACCAGTCCCAACTTCCCTTGAGTTCATCACCACTCTCGACTCATTCGACGAGTGCTTAGCGGTGAATCTTGAGCACAGCCTACCCCATCCATTGAAGTTAAACATGATACTCTTATGGGGTGCATGCTTAACTCTATAGATGAAGTTTTACCCTTGTCAGTGATCTTCGTGAAATTGCTAACCCTAGCTCCACAAGAGCTCAGTGAAGAAGACCTTGCAGGGCCCTCTGCCTTAGCCCTTGTTGTGAGAGGGCAAGATGCTCCTGCTCTTAACATCCCACCAATGCAGGTTCATCTTCCTTCCCCCTACGATGATCTAGAGTGGGAAGCAGATGACCTCTTGGTCAATCAATGTTAGTTGGAGGCCTCTTCATGATCTTTAGATTGGGTGCATGTGTGTGTGTTCCTCCGTGATTGTGCTATGTGTGCCTGGATGACCCTTGTTACCCTTGTTGGTGCTTGGATACTGGCGTGGTTTTTGTGTCATAAACCTTCCTCTATTTTTATTAGCATTCTTCCATGTTTATGACTTGATTTTTGATAAAATGGGGATGATGCAAAGTGTTGGGGGAATTTAGGCTTCCCTTCCATGTTGACTTGAAATTTTTTATTTTTACTTTGTCTTCTCATGTATTCTTCACATGGTCTGATATAGTAGGGGATTGATGACAATTCATTTATATAATATTACTATACATATATATATATATATATATATATATATGAGTAGTTCTAACCTTGAAATATTAGGCTACCCTTGTGCCCTTTGTTTGTGTTTTTCTCTTTTAATCTCTCTTTATCTTTCTCTCTTCTTTTCTTGAGTTGTCCCTCTTATGTGTGAAAATTCCAGTTAAACATTTCAATTTTCAAAAAATGCATTTGCTACCAACGAATATTTTCCTGAAAATATTTGTAAACCTTTCTTCAGAACCACATTCTCAACTTGGGACCCTAACGGAACATGTTTCCTTCATCATGGGTTCATAAAGAAAGAACTTAAGAACCTTCCTCCGAAGCAAGAAAAACTTTGATCTTCCCCTCGTGTGCGGGCATATTCTTCCTTTCAAATTCCTTGATGAACTAAACATCTTTCAAAAGGATCCCTTCATGATGGATCAATTTGAGAAAGAAAACATCTTCTTTCGAACTGTGCATCCCTTGAGTGGACCCCTTCTTCACGATTGGTTCCCAAGGGATCCCTTTTGAATTTCTTCCAAATTGTTGATAGTTTGCATGACTCTCTGCTTACCTACCTACATGGCCACTTTTTGACTTTGCGGAGTCCACTTTCCTAGGTTTCCTCCATGTGAGAGATCTTGAGGGATACCTCCCTGCAAGTCTGAGAGCTTGTAGGGAACTTCCTTTGAGCTTTATTCATGTGAGGGATCTTAGGGGTGGCTCCCCTATAGGTCTGTGGGTTTATAGGGTGTTTTCTAGGGTTTCCTCCATGTGAGAGATCTTGGGGATACCTTACCTACAGGTTTGCATGTCTGTAGGGTATTTTCCTGGCTTCCTCCATGTGAGAGATCTTGGGGGGCACTTCCTGGGTATCCTCCATCAGAGAGTTCTTGTGGGGCACCTTCCTTGCAGGTATGCTAGCCTCTAAGGTTCTTATTTCATGGGGCTTCCTTCATGTGAGAGGTCTTGGAGGTTTCCTCGTTGCAAGTCCATGGGCTTGTAAGACGCTTTCTTTCTTCAATTTCATAGTTTTGAGAAGCTATGAAGTCCTTCGCTTACCCTGCACCTTCAAGTTCATAAGATCGTGGTCTGCTTCCTTGACAATTTAGGTATACATTTCTAACCCTACTATTCTTTGTTCTACTTTACCGAAGCACTCATCAGTATTCGTGCTCACTAAAGTGGGGGGAAAATATATAGGAGTGAATTTGCACCCCCTATGCAAATTCCCTTTTTACCTTTCTCCACTTTAGAAAACCAAGTTCAGAGGATAAATTCTACATAAGCCCACTACCTTCATTCCACTTGGTGCCTTTTTTGAGCGTCGAAAGAGGAATTTTTGATGGGGACACCTGTGTACGGCTAGAGCCTATAGAGGCATTACACTTCTCATAGGTAGTTGACTTGTAATGCCCTCTTTGGCCGACCCACCTGAATATGGTTGTTTTCTTCATTCTCTCCTTCAAATTCACTCTTCATTATTTTATTTCATCCTTTTAGCACTCAACTTGATCTCCTTCACATCCTTTTGCATCCTCTAAGCATTCAATCTAACATTCTCAAACACTTCTAGTAGTACTTTTTCACTCCATAGTAGCAACAACATCACTCCATGAATTCAATAGAGCAAGTATGGGACAACACCATTGCAACAAAGGCTCAAGTACTCTCATTTCCTCCCCCATTAGCCTTGAGTTCTCTTGGTGGAGGTGGTAAGCTTCCCACTCCTCTCCTCTATTACTTGGTTGAGTAAGCACATTTATTGTTTTGTAGTGTTTTAGTGTTCTTCATTTCATTTCCTTCCTTTATCATACTATTTCTCCATCATTGTAAACTTGGTTGTCCATGGAGGTGGAAACACCAAAGAGGAGGTCTGACTGAGGCAGACCCCTTAACAACCCCAACTGAATTTCCCTCTTCTTTGTATTTAGGTGCATGTGATACTAGGAACTAGCTGGTGAAAAAATTCCTTTGTTAGACTATTCTAGCCACCCTAACTCATGTGTATTTACTTTATAATATTAGAGCATATCGTGTTTACCTCATAGCATTATTTTTCCCCTTTAGAAGTAGTTAGTTGGGTTGTTAGTTTATTTTCTAGAGTTTAACCTTGTCTCTTTAGTCCTTTGTTCGTACGGACACTAGAGGACTTGAGAGATGCCAACGTGCCATGTTGTTGTCCCAGGACTTTTCTTTCGTCCTTGAGTAGAGATCTTCCTGAAGAGTAGTGTTGAACCCAAAAACCAGCTCGCCTAGCCCCATCCTATATTTTGGGTCTATAGAGTGATTGAAGGACCTTATAGTCCTCATCACTCTCATCCTGCACTTCGTAACACCCCATTAAGCTAAGGTAAGTTAGGGTAGCCTTCCACTTTTGGCTCTTTGTGATCTGGGGCCTTGAATGTTGTCTGTCCCCCTCTTACATTTTTGGTGAGCCTGAAGTTAACCATTTTGGTTTCATTTTGTGATACTGAAAGTTCCTTTCCTCGTACTCTAGGAGTGTTGTAGGTGTAAGTGTTGTAAGGTTGTCGCCTTACAACCCAGCCTATGACCCCTAGTTGGTATAGTTGGAAGGTTCTAAAGGTGTTGCGTAATGAAACCTTAATTGGGTCACCTTCTTATCCTTTCACCTTTGGGGACTTCATGAGAGTATAGTATAGTGTTTGTAATGGCCTCCTTCCTGCATCAACCTATCCCCTCTATGCATCATGTGGATAGTGGTATGGGTATAACCTTCACTTCATAGGACCTACTGATGGGTTTTAATAAGGAACCATCTCCTCTCTATATCCCTTTGCGGATCAATGGAAACATCATAGTGGTTGTTCTCATTGATTTGATGTCACAAGTAAACATCATAACTAAGGAGATCATGCTAATTAACTTTTTACATAAAGATGGGTATGATGCACCCGTGAGCACTATCTACACACATGACGGGCTTTTTGTGCCCCCTTTGGGTAGTATTGTCTTGTCAGTCTTGGTTGGACCTAAATATGTGAAACTCCTATTTGACGTTATCCCTGGGTCTGAACTCTTTAGAGTAAAGTTGGGTATCCCTTGGTTAGTAGCTATGAACGCAGTACTGTCAGTCGTGCATAAATGTTTAAAATTTATCCATGTGGGTTTCATGCATTTAATTGATGACACTAGATATAAACCACCGGTTGCTCGTGGTAGCTACTCCATGGACAACTTTTGGCCTGTGCCTATTGGTCCTCTCCCACCTAGGATGGACCTCCTACACTGAATGTATCATGATTATAAGCAAGGGCGCCTGAGGCTGAAAGTGAGATACCCTCCATCTCCTTATGTTGTTTTACATAGGCTTGCCTAAAAGATGACAACGACTCCGCTAAGGCACATAGAAGGGAAAAAGTGAAGTGGTCCCAAGATCCTCCTTCTTCCTCCTCCACTCATCAGTTTGATGCTTCTTCTCGCTTTGTTGTGGCACCATTAGATTCTGCGTCATGCTTGAGGGAGAACCCTATGGTGCCCACTTGGAAAAAGCCTAAGCGTCCTCCATTTGAATTTCCTGTTCTACCCACGGATCCTAGGCCCATTCGATATAGCAAGAAGAAGGTCTCTCATTGAGAATCCTCTTTGTTTCAACCACCATGATCTTCTACTGATCCATCTTCTAAAGCAGTGAATGTGAAGAGGTTCGTTGCTGAGGAACTTGAGCTAACTCCCCTACTGCTTCTTAATCTGCTCCTCCTACTCCTGTACAAGAATCTATTCCTCTGCTATACATGGTTGTAGTGGACATTCCCATGTTTGAGCAGGAGCTTTCTGCTGCTTCACAACCTTTGTCCTCTAGTTCAAAGAGTCATAGAAATTACCTTGCGCATGAGTGCAAGCACCAATGAAAATCTCTTCTGGCTGAGAAGGCCACCTCATAGAGGAAGGAAGAAGAGATGATCACCCTTTCTTCAGGGCCTCCTACAGTGTATTCCTCTCCCCTTCCCTCTACTTCCCTTCAATTTAGTTCTACATTGCTTCCAGCTTCTGCTGCAAGTACGAATGCACCTAACCCTAGAAAGGTATAGGTTTTCATTGCTCCTTCAGTGGAGCCACCTTTGTTGATGTCCATTTCAAATGTCCTGACTTTTCTAAAACTAGTGGATATGGCTAACACCTCAGTCGTATCTATTATGGTTCTTTCCTCCTCTTCCTTCGCACCTCTAGCCTCATCTATGGGGCATTCGCCTCCTCCAATGAAGCAAAGGTGGAGTATGGTCCTTCTAGCAATGGAGGACATAAGAAGAGCCCACCTTCTCCAAAAGGTGGCCCCACATTGACTTGTTCTATCCTAGTGATGGAACTAGTCCTAACTTCCCCTGAGTTCATCACCACTCCCGAATCATTTGACAAGTGCCTAGTGGTAAATTTTGAGCATAGCCTACCCCATTCATTGAAGTTAAACACATCACTCCTATGTTTAACTCCCCATATGAAGTTCTAGCCTTGTCAGTGATCTTTGTTAAATCGCTAACCCTAGCTCCACAAGAGCTCCGTGAAGAAGACCTTGCGGGGCCCTCTTCCTTAGCCCTTATTGTGGGAGGGTCAGATGCTCCTCCTCTTAACATCCCACCAATGCAGGCTCATCCTTCTTCCCCCTATGATGATCTAGAGTGGGAACTAGATGACCTCTTGGTCGATCAGTGTTAGGAGGAGGCCTCTTGATCTTTAGATTAGGTGTGTGTCTGTGTTTTGTGATGTGTTCCCTCGTGATCATTCTATGTGTTCCTGGATGAACCTCATTACCCTTGTTGGTGCTTTGATACAGGAGTGGTTTTTGTGTCATAAACCTTCCTCTATTTGTATCATTGTTCTTCCATGTTTGCTACTTGATTTTTGATAAATTGGGGATGATGCAAAGTGTTGGGGGCATTTAGGCTTCCCTCCCATGTTGACCCAATTTTTTATTTTTACTTTTTCTTCTCATGTATTCTTCACATGGTATGATATAGTAGGGGGTTGATGACAGTTCATTTATATACTATTACTATACATACATATATATATATATATATATATATATATATATATATATATATATATATTTATGAGCAGTTTTGACCCCGAAATATTAGGCTACCACTTTTCCCTTTGTTTGAGTTTTTCTCTTTTACTTTCTCTTTATCTTTCTCTCTTTTTTTCTTGAGTTGTCCCTCTTATGTGTGACAACACCATTTCTTCAACATTTCAATATTCAAAAAATGCATTCATTGCCAATGAATCTTTTCTTGAAAATCTTTACAAACCTTTCTTGAGAACCGCATTCTCGACTTGGGACCCTAATGGAACATGTTTCCTTCATCATGGGTTCGTAAAAAAAGAACTTGAGAACCTTCCTTTGAAGTAGGAACAACTTTGACCTTCCCCTCGTGTGGGGGCATATTCTTCCTTTCGAATTCCTTGATGAACTAAAAATCTTTCAAAAGGATCCCTTGATGATGGATCAATTTGAGAAAGAAAACATTTGCTTTCAAACTGTGCATCCCTTCAGTGGACCCCTTCTTCATGATGGGTTCCCAAGGGGCCCCTTTTCAATGTCTTCCAAATTATTAATAGTTTGCATGATTGTCTGCGCACTTGGATACATGGCCACTTTTTGAATTTAGAGAGTCTGCTTTCCTAGGTTTCCTCCACATGAGATATCTTGGGGGATACTTCCTTGCAGGTCTGAGAGCCTTTAGGGCACTTCCTTTGAGCTTCCTCCATGCGAGAGATATGTAAGGTGCTTTCATTGGTTTCCTCCATGCAAGAGATCTTGGGGGATACCTTCCCTATAGGTCTTTGGGTCTGTAGGGAGCTTTCCTGGGTTTCTCCATGTGAGAGATCTTGGGGGACGCTTCTTGGGTATCCTTCATGTGAGAGTTCTTGTGGGACACCTTCCTTGTAGGTATGTGGGCTTGTAAGGTGCTTATTTCATGGGTATTCCTTCATGTGAGAGATCTTGGGGGTTGCCTCCTTGCAGGTCCGTGGGCTTGTAAGATGCTTTCTTTCTTCAACTTCATAGTTTTGAGAAGCTATGAAGTCCTTCGCTTGCCTTGCATCTTCAAGTTTTTCAGATCGTGGTATGCTTCCTCGATGGTTTAGGTAAACATTTCTAACCCTACTATTCTTCGATCTACTTTACCGAAGCACTCATTAGTATTCATGGTCACTAAAGTGGGGAAAAAATATATAGGAGCGAATTTGCACCCACTATGAAAATTCCCATTTTTCCTTTCTCCACTTTAGAAAACCAAGTTCGGAGGCTGAATTCAACATAAGCCCGCTGCCTTCATTCCACTTGGCACTTGTTTTGAGAATCAATAGAGGAATTTTTTTTGGGAATTCCCATGTGGTGCGTAGATGTCCACATGACATGCTTATTTCCTTGCCAGATTCCTATGGCTAGATCCTATAGAGGCATTACACTTCTCATTGGTAGTCGACATGTAATGCCCTCTTTGGCCGACCGACCTGAATATGGTCATTTTCTTCATTCTTTCTTTCAAATTCCCTCTTCATTCTTTCATTTCATCCTTCTAGAACTCAAATTGATCTCCTTCACATCCTTTTGCATCGTCCAAGCATTCAATCCAACATTCTCAAGCACTTCTAGTAGTACTTTTGCACTCCATAGCTACAACAACATCACTCCATCAATTTAGTAGAGCAAGTGTCAAAGAACACCATTGCAGCAGAGGCTCGAGTAATCTCATTTTCTCCCCCATTAGCCTTGAGTGCTATTGGTGGAGGTGGTAATATTCCCACTCCTCTCCTCTATTACTTGGTTGAGTAAGCACATTTACTATTTTGTAGTGTTTTAGTGCTCTTCATTCCATTTCCTTCCTTTATCATACTATTTCTCCATTATTGCAAACTTGGATATCTATGGAGGTGGAAACACCAAAGTGGGGGTCTAACTGAGGTAGACCCCTTAACAGCCCCAACCAAATTTCTCTCTTCTTTGTGTGTAGGTACATGTGATACTAGGAGCTAGTTGGTGAATGAATTCCTTTGTGAGATTATTCTTGCCACCCTAACTCTTGTGTATTTACTTTATCATACTAGAGCATATCTTGTTTAATACCTCATAGTGTTGTTTTGTCCTTTTAGAAGTAGTTAGCTAGGTTGTTAGTCTATTTTCTATAGTTTAACTTTGTCTCTTTATTCCTCTAGTCATATGGACACCAGCACATTTGAGAGACGCCAGCGAGCTGCGTTGTTGTCCCAGGACCACACTTTTTTCCTCAGGTAGAGAGCTTCCTAAGGTGTAGTGTTGAACCTAAAAACTAGTTTTCCTAGAACCATCCTATATTTTAGGTCTGTAGAGTGATTGAAGGACCTTATATTCCTCATCATTCTTGTCTTGCACTTCCTAACACCCTGTTAAGCTAAGGTAAGTTAGGGAAGCCTTCCACTCTTGGCTCTTCATGACTTGGGGCCTTGAATGTGGTTGGTCCCCCTCTCTTATAATATGCATCTAGAAAAGATATTTATTAGAGCATTAGAATGTGGAATTTCCTTTAATCCTAAGAAATCTAGTTTTGGGGTTAAAGAAGGTAAGCTTTTTGGACACATTTTCTCTAAAGATGGAGTTAGGATTGATCGTGAGCGTGTGGCAGCAATAGATAAAATTTCACAGACTAAAAAAGTAAATGGAATTCAATCGTTCTTTGGGAAAATTAATTTTGTGAGAAGATTTATCACCAACTTTATTGAGATTGTCAGACCTATTTCCAAAATGTTGAAAAAATGGGAAAATATAGCATGGATATAAGAGCCTACAAAATATTTTCAAGATATAAATAATGCTATCAAGGAGGCCTTTGTGCTCAAGTCTCCAGATTACTCAAATCCATTCCAATTATTTACTTTTTTTTTGCTTCATACTGTGGCAGGAGTACTACTACAAAAAAATAATGAAGGCTTTGAGCAACCTATTTCTTTCTTCATCAAGTCTTTGCAAGTTGTTGAGCTTAAATATTATCCAATAGAAAAGTAAGCCTACACATTAGTTAAGGCTATAAAATATTTCAAAACATATCTAATGGGAGAAACTGTGGTGGAATATGTACCAAGTGCTGCAGTTAAGGATATTTTTACCCAAAAAGAAACCACAGGCTGAAGATGCAGATGGATCAACAAGATATAGGAGTTTAATATTGATGTGCAGATTATAAAATTGGTAAGATTTCAAGGTTTGGTTAATTTTATGGCTGAAACCAACTTAGAAGCAAAAAAAATAAATCAAGTAGAACATGTAAATGTTGCACCTATGTGTGGCATACAAACCTATGAGTGGTATAGGAGAATTATGGAATACTTACAAACTATACAATGTCCTGAAGGCATGCCTAATAATGAGAAAAGAAGCTTAAAGCTATAGGATATTAAATATATCATTATTCATAATGAACTCTAGTGGAGAAGCCTAGAGGGTGTGTTGCTTAGGTGTGTGGATGGAGATCATGCATAATAACTACTAAATGAAATGGATAATGGAGCATGTGGAGGTCATTACATGGCAAAGACCATTGCTCATAAAATTCTAAGAGCATGATTTTGGTGGCCAACTATTTTTAAGGATGCTCATATATTTGTCAAGAAATGTGATGCATTGCAAAGATTCACTGGCAAGTTGAAATTCTCAGGTAATTTTCCACTCAGACCGATTTCAGTTTAGGTTCCTTTCAACAATGGGGCATTGACTTTATTGGTGAAATGTCTGAAAAATCTAGTAGGGGAAACTCTTGGATACTTGTTGCAATAGACTATTTTACAAAGTGAGTGGAAGCAATTCCCACAAGGAAGGCAACAAGTAAAGTAGTGATTGAATTTTTGATGAACATTTTGAGTAGATTTGGAGTCCTCAAAAAAATTATTTCTAACAATGCCATGTGTTTTAGATAAGAGGAATTCACTGATCAATTTTTGCAGTAAGCATGGAATACATATCTCTTACTCATCCCCAAGGAAATGGAGAAGCAAAATCCAACAATAAGAGTTTGATGAAGATCATCAAACAAGTGATTGAAAAGAACCAAAATGCATGGGATTCAAAGTTGTAGCTTGAACTATGGGCTCATAGGACTACTATAAAAAAGGTTATTGGTAAATATCCATTCAACCTTGTGTATGGTATAGAAGCAAGGATTCCCCACAACAACCTATTGAAAATGTACAATTTTGTTCACGAATATGACACATATATGTGATGAGATACAACATAGAATGGAGGAGTTAGTTGAGCTTGATCAAACTAGAAGAGAAGATCATAAAAGAAATGCAAAGATACAACTACAAGTTAGGAACCTATATGATAAGAAATCCACTAAGGGAAAATTTGAAGTAGGAAGCATGGTCTTGATGTGGAATGCAAGGTTGGAAGATAAAGGAAAACATGAAAAAATTGACTCTATTTGGCTGAGCCCATAACTGATTGCATTTATATACATGGAGAATACTTCTTGCAATCATTAACAAGTGAACTTCTTGAGCTTCCAATAAATGGAAAGTTCTTGAAGTCCTATTTCTCTTGAAATAGGTTGTTTTCCATGTACACTATATAGTATTGTAATTATTGTATATAGGTTTGGTGTGTTTGCTTCTAGTTGCGTTTTATTTCCTTGTTGAGGAAAGCTCCTTGGTTTTTTTTTCTTTGTGCCTAGTCTACTTCAACCATGAGATCTAAATTCTTGCCATACCCACCAAGGGTATGCATCCCTGAGCTAAAGCCACTAGTGGAGCTTCAAAATTTTGAATTTTTTTTATGCTAGCTCCTTACCTGGTTATTATCCATTGCATCTATGTCTTAGGGTAGGGTATAGGGTTTTGGTTCAAGAGCCTTCATTTCAAACTTCACAATTTTTCACCCTAGGCATTCTATTCCTTTGTTGACTTGCTATACCCGGTTGTAGGTCACTTAAGTCATGACTTAAGCCATCAGAAGCGTGATGTCACTGGCCCCATGGTCTAGGTTTGTTGGTCATCACATGTTACACCTTCGCTTTAATATTTCCTAAGTCAGGTGAAATATTTCCCATTTAAATGACTTAAGTCTTAAGTTTCTAATCCCATGGGTCTTGGTCCCATCAACCTAGTCGGTCCCCTTTTTTAAGACTAACTTTTTGCATGTGTAGAATTGTCGATGGTTGGATTTGAGGATTTGATCCTAACCATTCCTAGCTTCCTCGCATGAATAAAATAATAGTTTTTGAAAGGCAGCGGGGTTAGTGGGATGAAGACACGTGTAATTTTGTAGGCATGGGGAGAAATCTCCACTTACATATTTGGAACCTTAAGGTTTTAAACCAATGGCCAAGATGAATTGTTGAGATTTCATATCAACCGTTCCCCGCTAGCCCACATGAATAAAATAATATTTTCTAAAAAGTAGCAGGGCTAGTAGGCGAGTGACACATGGATCCTCCTGTCATTGGGAAAGAAGGTCGAGTCCATAAAATGAATGAGTCAGCACTCCAGGTGGAAAACTATTATTGGCATGGGATAGGTGAGTGAAGGTGACAAGAATTCAAGCTTTGTTGACTCAATTTGAGTCATCTAATGTGCCATATCATAAAGTAATCAATGGCTAACATTTAAAATTAAAGATGTGGTTATGGGAGTCATTCTACTTTGCGTGAGCAAGCAATAATGGTAGAAAAGACATATAGAGCTATGCAAATTCGATCCTAAGGAACATAAAAGATTGATTTTTCACACAATTTAAGATTGCAAAAAAAAATTAAAGCATCCTGGAGATCGAAGTGAGAGTCCCAGAGTTCAAGATGATCAAAATTAGGGTTTTCTTCAAGCAAAAAATCCGTAAGTAAAAAAAATTCCATCTCTACTTTTTCTTTAAATTGTCTTGGATTAGGGTAGATATTCTTTTTATCTTGTCAAATTATTCTACATTTCATTGAATTGCTCTTTAGTGGTTTGAATTTCTTATCAAATCTGAAATTATATTGAACCTATTGAAATTCTACCTTCAAACCACACCCTAGGTTTTTAAGAAAAAGGATAGGTTTTGATCCTCTCCGATGTCGAAACCCTAGGTTGATTAGAATTTACCTGTTACCAGTGGCTCCCAAGACTTAAGTTTTCGGTTCTGAACCTGCACAAAGGCATTTTTCCAAATATATCCTTGACCAATTAAAACCCTCAACTAGCAAAAAGGCCAAAGGAACAAATCTGTTTCAAGGCCCTAAAATTAAAGAAGGGTTACTTCACAAACAATGCTATATCAAGGATGTCGATGTGTCATACACAAGATGGAAAATGTTTTAAAATTGGTTTGGAAATAGAAACTATGGGGTTCCGATCTACAACACTTGGAGATCAGATATGGGAAAGTTACTTGTGCCCAACGTATACATGGATGTGGATTTGTTGAAAGATATAGCTACAAGGTATGATCTTGTCTCCAGAGTGGTCAGTGCATATGATGGTGCTGAAATGGTAAAGATAACCAGAGAGGAGATTGTAGAGGTCTTCATATTGCATGAATGGAGTCAGTACATGATCTCCATTGACCTCAAATCCTTCAGAGTCAAATATGAGAAGACAAGGGCTATGTTTAGGTTAAAAATGCTGCCCATACATACTTCAAGTACAGGGGTTGGGAAATCTAGGAAACAAATAGAAATTGACAAAGATGAAAAGGAGCCCTTCCCCATTAAATACTTTGCAAATTATTTCAAGAAAATAGTTTTCTCCCTATGTTAGATTCTTGGCTTCAAACCCTCATCCACCATGCCAATAGGTTACATGTATATGGAAGCACACAGTCAAAAACTAACATATAATGTAGTATATGATTGTGCCACATATTCATCATAAATAATTCATCAGGGTCTATCTGCACTTAAGGCAGGAAAGGATTGGGTGAGGTTTTGGTGGTACTCTCTCTTGATGCACATATTTTTATACAAAGGAGAGAAGCATTTGTTGAAGAAATGACACTAAAGAAAGTAGAGGAGGATATTGAATTTCCAGTCTAGTGTTGAACTCAGATTCTTGATAAAGATGATTTGAAGTTTTTGTTGGAAACAAGCAACACTGAGAGGGGGGGTGAATCAGTGTTCTACAAAAATTAACTTTATTATTTTGATCTTTAATCCACTTTGAACATTCAACCAAGAGTAATATGTAGAAACAAAAAGCAAACAACCACAACACCATAACATAAGGATTTTTAAGGGGAAAAACTGTGATGGATGGCCAATCCATACTATAATTTGAGTATACTCAAAGAAGTTTACAATATGGGAATGCACTTGCATTCAGGCACACTGCCTAGAGCTCACATCTCAAAACAGGAAGGCACACTATCTTACAGAGATTTGGATTAGATCCAAGAGAATGAACTAAAGAAATAGCATCTACAAATGCTTGATTACAGTTTCAGTTAGACTTAGATGTCAATCTTTTGTCCTTCTAACTGATACCAATCTTTTTCTCTACTCTGCTCTGAATTGCTTCACAAAATCTTTATGTGCAAGTGAAATTGTGCATAAAATCTCTCTAAAACTCTTCTGGTATTTGCAATACACATCAACACATCATGCACACACACTAAAAAGATATAAGAGATCATACACATATCTGCGACTAGCAATTTAATCACAATATGTCAGCTCAAATAAAACTTGAAGATATTAGCAGCTGTTAGATCAAATCATAAGAGTTATGTAATGTGCATCCACAATGGTTGGTCACAACTTAGCTCAGACCCAAAACAAGATGAGCAAACACAAAAATATTCGATAAAACATTCCATGAATATCTGCAACATATTACATCAACTGAGTCAGCCCCAAAATACTAATAAATAGAGAATTATCAATCGGATCTCCAAACTCACACAAGACTCAATACGAGACACTAAGATTTTTGGACAACACATTAGATGTATTGAAAAACCTCATATGAGTTCTACAACTCAAAATAACAACTGGAAATCTACAAGTGAGTTGATGATCACCAAACTTTCGGATGTTATGTTCTTCCTGTCTGACTTCAATCAGACTTTTAGTATAAGTAAATGATGTTATGTGGATTTGTCACCAACTAGGGTTTCCATCAATGACAACACCAAAAATAATTTGCAGTGTCTCTTGCCAACAATATCCCCCTTTGGCATTGATGGCAACACTTAGTGAAAAATGACTAAGTGTTGGATCAAAACCAACATGAGTTATACTACCATTTCAAAACTCCAAAAAGAAACTTCAATCTTAGGAAAAAAACTCCCCCTATGATGACTATGCATTTTTCACTATACACTTCTCCCCCTTTGACATCAATGAGAAAAATTGGGAAAATTGAAACAAAATTCCAAAACTGTATAGGCATGAACTTGTAACTTACAAAAGTTTGAAAATATCTGCAAAATTTTTGCTTCAACACTCTTAAATTGTCATCACAAACCTTTTTGAGACTTTCCAAAACTGTTATATATGTGACCACACATTAAATAGGATTGAGCCTCTGTAGTTTCAAGATTCTCTAGGTCACTAACTGCTATAGTAGCTTTCGCTTCCCTCAAAGCACTTACCATTATTTCAATCTTCAGACAAATTTGTCCCCTGAGTTCGCATACTCTCCCAACAATTCTATCATTTTCATTCTTTAAACATCTTATTTTTTCAAGTAGAGTTGTTACTTGACCTTCTTGCGGAACCACATCATCAGCTAAAGGATCAAAAGTAGTAGAAATGGTAGCTAATTGATTTTCTAGATCTTTCACCTTTTTCTCATTACCTTCGATAAACTTGGATAGAGCTAAACAAGACTTATAGGCTTTTCTAGCTTCAAATATATAGAACCTTCAATGTTCTTTATGCAAGTAGCTAACTGAATCTTATCCTTTGTAATCACTTCCTTCAACTGACTAAGTCTTTTCCTATTAAATTCTTTTTGCACTTTATCCTTAACAGATTTCTCAAGAGACTCAAATTGAGTACTTACAACATTTATGAGCTTCTTTAGCTCAACAAAAGAGGAACCTGATGGATCCATGACATGAGTTGGCTTTAATTTCTGTAGAACTCCAGATGCAAGGCTTAGTATTTCACTATCCTTTATGTGAGATTTTAGAATATTCTTACTAGCCTTAGCTTGATCAATTGATGTAACCTTCATCATCTGAATTGAGGACAAAGTAGATTGATTGATTGAGCTTTCATCCAATTCAGGATCAAAATCTTCATATTGCTCCATTAAGGATCTCTTCACTGCCTTAGCAGTGTCTCTTGCCTCCACTCTAATTTCTCGAGCTTTTTCATCTTCAGCCTTGGTTTCTTCAGAGACTATTTCTGAATCCTTTTCATTTTGCATCATCTTCTCCTCAACTAGCACCACCTTAGGAACTTCAGTTTCCATAGGTGTCTCTGTATTTTCCATATTAGGAGAAATCAAGATATCCTCAACTTCTAGAGGATTAGATACATTCATATTCTCTTCATTCACATTCTCCTTTTTATTTACATTTTCCTCCTCATTCATTGCCTCATTTATTAGAACATTTTTAGTATTCATTTCCTCAATGCTAATCTTATTCTTAGACATAAACTCTTCCAAAATTTCCTTAGTTTCACTGAAAATAACATCAATTTCACCAATCATGAGTTTATTCACCCTTGTCTTGCTCTTAAATTCCTTTTTAACATTTTCAAGGAGTGAATCCATTTCTCCAATTGACATTTCTGGGCATAAATCTACAAGAACTCTCTTCCTCAGATTCTCTTCTTCTATTCTAGCGATTACTCTTCTTGAATCCAAAATATCAAATAGATTCTTGGGTAAGCTAGACATAATCTCAACAAGAGTTTATTAAAAATGTTTAGATGTTTTATTGTAGATTCTTCTAAAACTCTTTGAGCAAATTCATCAAAGGTTTCATACAAGTCATAGAGGGGCTTGAGATTACTGTCATTGACAACTGCATACACAACTTCATCAATACACATACCAGGTTGGTCAACTTTAGCCTTCTTTGCCTTTTCTTCTTTGCTGGAAGATTTGTTGTTGTTTAACTCAATGACCTGAGTTCCAGTAGCTCTTAATTCTTTCAAAACTTCTTCTGATTCTATTTTCTCATCTTCTGAAAATAGGCTTCTATGTTCTTGTACTTTTATTCTTCCTTTTACTGGAAGGCTTGTCTTGTGTTGGCTTTGCTGCAGGGGAACTCCTTGTAGATCTAGTACGGGCAGAGGATGCACTAGGACTGGTAGACTCTATCTTTTCTTTCACTTTTGTTGCTTCTACCTCTTCTCTCCTCCTTTCTTCTCTCAAGGCTTCTAGAGGTAAGCCCGTCCTTTCTGCAAAAACTTCTATTTCTTTTCTTATTCTCCTGAATATCACCGATTTTCTCAATTCCTCATGAACTTGCATACTTTTCTCTGCATATGTTCCAAACTTCTCTTCTCCAGGATCTAGAGGTGAATTCAGCAAGTGTTCTGCATACATCTTCATAAAATTTTCCTCTACTTTGTATCCCGTTGGCATGATCCAAATTTTTTTGGGATCAACAACTTCCATATGACATTGGTCATTATCCACCATGAAGCATATGGTATCTTTGTACTGTTCCACAATTGAAGTGGGAATTCTTTCCCTAGCATGCATCATATTCTAGAAATTTTTGAAGTATCCCCATAGGGTAGTGTTCCTAACCTGACGGTCACCCATTCCAAATAACTTGTTCCTTATCTGAACAGCTATAGGCTCATCATTTTTCCAATGTACACTTCCAATACTCAGAACCTCATTCATGAAATAAAAAAATAGGAACAATAACATATTACCATATTTAAAAGCATTCTTCTTGTCTTTCTTGATCTTGCTCAAATTCTCCAACAACTAACTTCTGAGTAGCTCGCACAAGTCATACTTTACATTATGTTTTATCATTTCATAAGTTGCATAGATGGTCGTACTAGATATAGAATTGTCCCAGCTAGAATGATATATCTTGTAACCAATGACCATTGATGCAAATTTCATATGAAATTTTGCAATGTCTTCTATTGTCATTGCTCTTCTATCGCATTGCGCACCTATTGCCTCAGTAACTTTGTTGTTCTTCATGGATTTCAAGACTGGAAGTCTACCAGTGGAATTCAGACCTATTACTGCACATATAGCCTCCTTTGTGATTTTGAAGGGTATATTCAGCCACATGAATTCATCATGAACATGGCTCAAAATTTACCTCACCCATCTGTTTTCCTCAAATATGGGAAATCTCACAAACTGCACAAATTTCTCTTCTAGGGTTTGAAATTTTGGTTTTACAATAAAATCTTCTCCAACTATATGATGGGAGTACATATTCATTATTTGAGAGGTGCCTAACACTTCAATGTTCACATGAATATATGCCCTAATATCCTCAGTGTGCAAAACTCTGTACGACATAGATGAAAACACTCCTAAGGGCTTAGTCTCCATAGACTATAGGGATGCCATTTAAATTTAGGACGTGATATGTCGTTAACTTCTACTACCAGAGGAGTGGCCATGATTGAAAGCTACAAATTTATAGGTTTTTCAAAAAATACATTTTCATCAGATCAAAGTTCAACTACAGATTCTTCTCCATGCTTTGAATATCTCCACAATTCGATAAAGTTCACTTCAGGGCTCTTCACACTGCTTTCCTTCAAAATGCAAAGTGAAAAATGAAGGATAAAAATGACTTTTTATCACTCACACAACTAACCATTTTTGTCGCAATAAATTCCTTAACCCTGTTTCATTTGGTTACTCTGATTTCAAGCACTGAGATAGATAGTTTTTTTGCGGATCCCCAAAAATTTACATTACTAGCTCCAATTTGGTTAAACAACATCTGAAAAGCATTGATCCACCTACTAGATTGGTCCACATTCTAGTATCATTTTCCTATAGGGGGTTGAAGAATTTTCCTGATAGCTCCCCCTAGGCCAAGGGCCTAAAACTAATTCTCAAAGGAATTACCAGAAGTAGATTCTGGTGTTGGCATGTTTCCTTCGACAGAGGGATTCTTTTTCACCCATTTCTTCTGCATTTTCCTTCTGATCACATCTATAGTGACTTTCCCTTTTCCTTTGACATCTTGTTGTATATTCTATTTTATCAGACCTCTTCTATTCCAACAGAATCTAGCAATATGCACAAATTTGTTGTAGTTGTAACACAACATTTCGCTGATTAGACCAACTCTTCCACTGATTTTTCCTTGATCTGCATTGGTTAGCAATATGCCCAAATCTATTGCATGCATAGCATCTAATATTTCTATGAAATTTGTTCATCACAATTCTACATTCACTTGACTTATGACCATACATATAGAAATTAAAGCACTAACTTGAGAATGATGGTCCACTTGGATTCATCCTACTTCTACACTGAGAAGCCATATGACTAAATTTGTTGCAAGTAAAACAATAACCATTGAATCTTTGAGCATTTCGTTCTCACTAAATTTCTTCTGACTCCATTCATCTAATTTCCTTGTCAGAATCTTCCTTGTCCAAAATTCCTTTGTCCAGATTTTCTTTGTCCAAATCCAAAAATTTCTCCTTCTTCATATCCAAGACCTCTCTTGTCATCATCAATCCTCTTCCTTTTAATCAGTTCATCAAGTTTGGCTGAACTGGCTTTGAATTTCTCCTTGTACTCATTTACAGCAGTAAGTTCATCTCTAAGATCATCAAGTTGTTTTTCAATCATTTCCTCATTGTTTTTAGATTGTTCCAATTCATTCTCCAATCGGCTGCAGTGTTCAAATTTTTCTTTCAAAGATTGAGCAAGTTTTTCTTCATTCTTCTTTCTTCATTGTTCAAATTTTCATCATGATGGACTCCATCTCATGCTTCAGGGTAGCATTTTCTTTAGAAATATTTTCACACTCTTTTGTTTTCTCCTTTAAGGCATCAATGAGTTGTTCATATTCCATGCTTATGTTCTTTTGCTTGAGCTGATCAAATAATTCCTTTCTTTCCTCCCTTGATTCATTGATTTTGTCTTTCAATGACTGGATGAATTTTTCTGCATTCTCAAAATTTTCCTATAGTTCCTGGTTCTCAGATTTTGATTGGTCAAGATCATCCAAGGCCACCATAAGTTGTTGTTGAAGACTATTAGTATCCATTGAAAACACTTTCAAAGATCTCCCCAAGTTGTTAGACTTCTTTTGAGGAACTAGCTCTGATACCAATTGTTGGAAACAAGCAACACTGAGAGGGGGAGGTGAATCAGTGTTCTAGAAAAAATAACTTTATTATTCTGATCTTTAATCCACTTTGAACATTCAACAAAGAGTAATATGTAGAAATAGAAAGCAAACAACCACAACACCATAACACAAGAATTTTTACATGAAAACCCTATTAGTGGAAAAACCACAGTGGATGGCCAATCCACAATATAATCTGAGTATACTCAAAGAAGTTTACAATATGGGAATGCACTTTCCTTCAGGCACACTTCCTAGAGCTCACTGCTCAAAATGGGAAGGCACACTACTTTACAGAGATTTGGATTAGATCCAAGAGAATGAACTGAAGAAATAACATCTACAAATGCTTGATTATAGTTTCAGTTAGACTTAAATGTCAATCTTCTATCCTTCTAACTGAGACCAATATTTTTCTTTTCTTTGCTCTGACTTGCTTGACAAAATATTTATGCACAAGTGAAACTATGCATAAAATCGCTCTAACACTCTTCAGGTATTCGCAATACACATCAACACATCATGCAAACAAACTAAAAAGATATAAGAGATCATACATATATATCTGCGACTAGGAATTTAATCAGAATATGTTGGCTCAAATAAAACTTGAAGATATTAGCAACTGTCAACTTAAATCATAAGAGTTATGCAAATCCTCAATGGTCAGCCACAACTTAGCTCAGACCCAAAACAAGATGAGCAAACACAAAAATATTCAATAAAACATTCCTTGAATATCCACAACATATTACATCAACTGAGTTGGCCCCAAAATACTGATAAACAAAGAATTATCAACCGGATCTCCAAACTCACACAAGACTCAATACAAGGCACTAAGATTTTTGAACAACACATTAGATGTACTAACAAACCTCCTATGAGGTCCACAACTCAAAATAACAATTGGAAATCTATAAGTGAGTCGATGATCACCAAACTATCAAATTAACTATTCTTCCTATCTCACTTCAATCTGACTGCCGATATAAGTAAATGATGTTATGTAGATTTGTCACCGACTAGGGTTTCCATCAATGACAACACCAAAAAACATTTGCAGTGTCTCTTGCCAACAATTTGGTTATGCTGTCTTCCACAATGTTTTTGTCTCCAAACTAAGAAGGTTTTTTATTTGTGATTCACCAATAATTCCTAAGGAGATACATGATTTCTTAAGGCCATTAGAAAGGAGGAATGATCTGAAATTAAATCATAATTGGGGGAACATAATTCCATACCCTGGTACAACAATATTTAGAATTTATGGCACACATGTGAACCCACATGTATTACCAAGAGATGTGCCACTAAGAATTGGATTTATTGAGATTATGAGGAAATTGGGGAACCATAGATGATACACTTTCAATAGCAATAGAAGAAAGACTCATTCTTCCTTGAGTGGAATGTGTTTGTAGATTTTGTAATGGCTAAGGGAGGATGGAAAGACTTGGGGCAAGTGCTTGCACCTTATAGACTAAAAAATGTGCACCCAAGGAACCATGACCTGGAGGGTTGCTTCTTTGAAAGCAAGAGTCAGAGGTGGCTCCTTTGTCTACAATATTTACTTTCCTAAAGATGTAATCAAGAACATTTTTTATTTTGAAATGCAGAATGAAAGGAAGGCAATGTATCTTTCCTTCAATAAGATGGTTGATAAAATAAAAAAGTCTGATCCCAATTATGATCTCTTGCCCAATATTATAGGTGAATTGAATAGGGTCGTGTATGTACTTGACCATTTTGAGAACATAGTGGGCGTATTAAGGGAGGAGAAAAAATAACAGACAAAGGGAAGGAAATGGTTGTTGAAGAGGAACCAATACGAGAAATGGAAGAGAGACCCTCTTACCAACCATCTCATAAAGTTAGAGTGTACTCTAGGAAAAGGAAGTAATAAAGAAACAATAGACACTTCCAACCACTACTACATTAGAGGAGTCAAGAGTATCTTATCCTATGAGGTTAGTACCATATCCTCCCAAAAAAGCTTCCCCTATCATAATTGACATTGATTCACCTCCTAGAGGTCCATCTTCATCTGAACAACCGCCACCCAAGAGGCAGAGGACTATGGTAAGAGGGATAGTTGATTATCCTAAGACAGATGAAGATGACATCTTGGTAATTGAAGAAGAGATGCAACAAGGGATGCCTTCTCCCCCAAGGGAGTTTGCATCAAGTATAGGAGAGAGTAGCCTTAGACTGGGAAAGGCATATGTCAATGGCTTGACCAATGTTGATGATGTAAGGCATGAAGCTTGCAAGATATTTATGAAGGATGATTATTTTGTGGAAACTAAAGCATTCAAACATTTTGCATGGAGATCTAAAGCTCAAGAATATGCAAAAAAATCATAAAACATCAAAATACAAAAAAATCATAAAACATAAAAAAAAACATCACAAAACCTTCAAAATCCAAAAACATCTGAAACTATCAAAACTTCCAAAAATAGAGTTAGAGTCTGAGTTTGAGTCTAAGTCAGTTTTTGTTAGTAGGGTTGAACTACATTGCCTCTGCGTAGTTGCTACATAGGCAAGGCTCATCTTAAACGAGCCCCCTGAGACATTAGGTCAGTCCTTTTAGGTTTACTCAAATAACATCATGGCTTGATCTTTTGTCAAATAAAACAAGGTCAAGTCATGTCGAATTGCGAGGTCTCTGCATGTATAACATAGGAAAGGCCCATCAATCGGTGATCCCTCAAGGCCACCTAGGTCAATCCTTTAGGTTTTTTCGAGTCTAGAATTGTTCTTGGTTTGCAATAAATTATCATTCAAACCAAATAATGAATCAACAGACAAACACAACCAACAAATTTTTAATCTTTAATCAATAAATCATCTTATCATCAATCAACTGGTCTGGTCATTGATCTTGTACTAGAATGGGACATTATGTTGCTTGTCTCATCAGTATTATCTTTTGTCTTTTATCAAGATGCGTCCTTCCTGAGATTAGAATTTGTCTTTCATCAATCTGGTCATTCACCTTAAGCAAGATATGTCTTTCTTGCAGTTAGTTACCTTATCAACAATGGTCACTAGGTCAAATTTATTAGATGCATCACAAGCCTCCAATAGGATATGTCTTTCCTAAAAATAGGCATCATCACATTGATCGGTCATATCAATCACACTTTGTCAAATCAATAAATCTTTTCATCTTGGTTGATTAATCTACCTTAATTAGGATGTGTCCTTCCTAAAATCAGGCACGATCAATTAAATCAACTGGTCAACCTTTTTCAACTTATCATTCAATCCTTGTCAACCAATCTATCAAATTCAGTCATCTTCGTCAATCTAATCAATTATATCAAATAACTTCATCAATACTTGGCAAACATAGCCTGTCTAGCAAACACTTTTTTGGTTTGGATTTGTCTTATCTGTCTAATTTTTTCTTGGTCATGTTACTATTTACCTCGAGGATGTCCAAATGGATTTAGAGGAATGATGATGGATCATGACCTCTTTTCTTTGCCTCCTGTTTATGGTTTGTCTCAACAAAAAGAATGGAATGATTGGGTCCCTAGTATGAGCTGGGGCATTCCTTGTCTTTTGGTTTTGTCTTTTTGACTACTTGTCTCTCATAAATGGTCACCTTGTACACCTTGGTCTATGTCATACCATGGTGTTTTTGTTCCATTTTTGACAATTTTGATGCCCAATGATGATAAATATAAAAGCATGAAAGTTGGTCCCTTGTCATTCCCCATCTAACATTCCATCTCTTTTATCCTTTGTTCCTTTTTGCACTAACATCCATCTCCTCTGTGCTAACATTTCTTCCATTTGCATCTTGAAAGAGTCGCGTGACACACAAAAACATCTTTCATACATAATCATGTTAGAAAGCATCATAGAAAGAATTTCCATCATAGGTGGCATTATCATATTAAGTCACATATATTTGCATAAGAAAATACAAAAACATAGAAATCATCCATCTAGAATTAACATTATATAAAATTGCATTGCACATTGCATAGCATTACATTCCACATCTCATTGCATTCCATTTCATATACATTGCATCACATCAATAGCATCATATTATACATTATACCATTGCATATCACATTATGCACCACATTTTGCATTCATATTAAACATTTCCAATCATCATATTACATTAAATTTAATTGCATTCATATGTTATATCACATTCACAATATTAGGTCATTTCTATTGCATTCATTAGTCATACATATCATAATGGTATAAACATTCTTAGTCATAAATGCATCGCACCATCATATCACATCGCATTTATCAAATTAGTTCATCCATAGTACATTTATCATCCATACATATCGCAAGGGGCATAAACATTCATAACATAATCATCAAGCATATTAAACCATCACATCATCATATAAAATGCATTAATAGACATCATAACCACAACATGAACATCCATAACATAACATCATAAAAAACATAAAGCATAATCATATAACATTGCATATCATAAACCATCACCAAAATCATACCATATATATCACTCAAAATAATAAGTATCATGGGTACAATGTCAAGATGTGTTGTGTCCAATAAAAATGGAGCTTGCATGCTCGATAATCAAAATATAAGTCTCCATATAAGATAAAAAAAATAAAGATGCTCTATCAAAAGCTGCCTTGATCTCCTGTCCCTAGGGCATCCCTATCCTCCCAACACGGTGACTCTCTAGTGCTGTGCTCTATGGTGGATGGCCTGTCTTAGGGGGTGGCTTGTCTGGCATCTAACATCTCACCCTCAGAGCTACTTTGAGAATGTTTGCTATGGGTCCTGTTGTGAGTCCTTCCTCGTGAAGCACTGTTAATCTTTAAAAAGGTGGGATCCCTCCTCTCTGATGGTACCACTCTCTTGTATAGATCTTTGTAATACTACATGGACCTGCTAGCTCGAGCATACTCATGAGGTACACCAATGACAGATCCACTACATGTGGCCATAAAATCAATCATGCAGTGATCTTTCTGCTGTTGACTTATAACAACTAGGTCTCATCAGTCTGCATGGTTTCCCTCTAGCCTTAACATCATCCCTCTCTATTGTAATAGTTCCCAGCTCTGCCTCTAAGGCCTACACCTGAGCCTGCAATATGGCTATCCTTTGCTCTAAAAATCCATCCTTCCCTCCAACCCCCATCCATCCCCATGACAATCCTCTTGTGAAGGACCCTCTCTGCCTAATCCATCTCCCCCTCTCATGTTGCCTCTCACTCATCTTGTCCCCCCTCTCCCACTGCCTCAACCTCCATCACCTCTACCTCTAGTCGTGCTATCTCCAGAGTGGGAATCTCTGCATTCTACTCTCCCTCCTGAACTACCACCTCCGCTACTACCCTCACCTCAGGTTGGTCCTCCTCCATCTCTTCCTCCTCTTTGATCTGTGGTAGTTTTCTCACCACTCATTATCCTCCATCCCTCCTCCTCTTATGTTGATCTCTTCCCCAACCTCCTCATCCATCTCCCCCATCCTCTCCTCTCCCCCCTCCCCTTTGACCCTTGTCACCTCGTCGACCTCTCGGGCCCTTGCCTTGGCGCTCTACTGAAATTGGCTACTATGGATATTCTAGTGGCACTAGTCTGTGAATCAACCATTAGGAATCATACTTTGGTGTAGTACCTACATCAAAATCACCACCTCTCCACTCCTAATGTAATGACTGTAGAGCATCAATCTCCTGCTCATCTATAGTATGAACAATTTGACGTCCCCATGGATGAACCTCCCAAGAGGACCGTACAAACTCTGCAATGCCAACTAGAACACCCTATCTCTCCTCAAACTACCTTCTAACCCTCTCTGGGAGATACATCTCGATGATGTGTTAAATTTGCACTATGCACCCAATGAGGTACCTATGCTGTCGACACCAGGGCATGTGATCATCTTCTCTGACCGAAAAATCATAGCTCCTATATGGTCTTTAGATAAAATTGACCAGTGTTTCCAACCCATGCCTCTAGTAACCAACATCCCCCACATGTTTTTGTGTAAGGGCCCCCTGATACATATATGAATATGGGGCACTGGCTTCCAGCTATCATACCACTGGAGGTTGGAACACTGCTATGTGCTCCCAAGCCCATACTATTAGCAATGTCACCCTGTTGCTCAAACTTTTACCTCCCCTATCAGCAATATCGTGTAGCTATAAATAAATCATGGCCAATAGGAATGCTCCCCATCCATACACTATACCAAAACGAACCATCAACCCAAGCATCTCTCCCCATCTTACCAAGAAACTATGCCCCATGCACTCAGGAATCATCACCCCTGCTATAAGTGTGCATAGGATGCAATCATATCTATCATATCTCTTTGCAAGAGTCTCCCATCTATTCTTGTACCCCTGTATCCTGATCTTTGCACCATCATCGCAATCATACTACTCATACAATGCCTATAATCCTCGAGTGGGGTCATAGCGTACCCACTCATCGTGAATAGAAAGTCATGGGATCTTGTATACATCATCAAGGGTGATTGTCACCTCCCCCGTTAGCAAGTGAGAATTGCTAGTCTTGGAGTGCCATCACTCTGCCAGTGTTGGCAGCATGCCTTTGTTTTCCCTAATAATAGGCGTATAGATGACATAAAACAATCCAAGGTCCAGTAATGCCTGTCTCTCCTCCTCACCTAACTGGTCTCGTAGTCAAAAAAATTTTGGTCTCAACTCCCGCATATAGATAGGCGACATGAGCTTTTGAAATCATCAAACAAACCATTATGTCAATCCAAGACCCTCAGTTGACCAATTGGACCTAAGTTGACCAATTCCAAATATCCTAATCTAGGGAAAAATTTTAACTAGGCAATTGCATCGCTACTTTGTCAAATGTGTCATACAAATTTTCCACCAGCTCACAATTGCAATTGCACCTCTCATCTTTCAATTGTGTCATATCATATAATTCTTGCATTGCAACCTTTTGATTGCATCATTCCCGGCCGCAAATGTGACACAAAAAGTCTATTGCATCGCATCGCAAATGCCCTGCCCTAACCCTAAATCAATTGCATCATGACGAGACGATTGCGGCGAACCACTAATCATCTGTGTTGAATGCACATGCAATTGTGTCACAAAATTCTATGACGTAATTGCTTGCTAAAATTTTTCCCTATCTAAATGTGCATAAATCAAAAAAATTAAAAGGCGAGTATGAAGTACTCACTAGGGTAGGCGTTCCCTCAAGTTGGTGGTACCTCCGGATGCGATATGCGTGGTGGGTAGCCTCTGGAACATGTGACATCTTCACATGAAAATCACTCAGAGCTCCAAGAATTTCTAAATTGGGAATGCACAAATGACCCTTTTTCTCACTCAACTTTCTATTTATAGGTTAAAAATTGGGGATTATGTCTTCCCTATCTTTGAAGGAGCCTGTTGATGACTTTGATCTTGACTTTAACCCCCTTATCGACCTCGGAAATTTATTTCGTGCTCACCATTGGATTTCTGGCCATCCAATTATCTTATCGGGATAATTTTCCAATTTTTTTGATTTTTTTTGAAAATTTGTAAAATTTTCCCGAGGGGGCATTACTTATACCCTGCTTTCACTCGGACATCTTTTGACCGAATTTCTTTGACACAATGCTATGAACTACATTATGTCAAAGAGGGGAAAATTGTCCTAGTCTGTGAGTGTCATTTTTCTTGGTCCTAGTCTCTACATAATTAAATAATTTTAATTATTAAATTATTCTTGACCACATTCTTCTATTAATTAAATAATTTTTAATTATTTAATTAATTCACTTCTCAACTTTACTCTATCCTAATCAATTAAATAAACTAGTTGCGCCACTAATTCCCCCTCTTTGTCAATAGTTAAATAAATTATTATTTATTTAATTATTTATTTATCAACTTTTCGTCTATAGTTAAATGATTAAAATTAGTTATTTAACTATTCACTTATCCTTAATTCCTCTAATAGTTAAATAATTGTCAAAATTATTAATTATCTCATGGCATTCCTTTCCTCCATTAAATAATTAACTTGAATAAATAATTTAATACCTTCTCCCATTTTTCTTCTATTTAATTAAAAATAATTTTATAAATTATTTTAATTAAGTGCCCACTTGCCTTTTTCCCTCAAATAAATAATTTGGAAAAATGATTTGTGCCTCCACTTGTCCAAAGATTCCTTTCTCATAAATTAATGATTTCCAATTTTTAATTTGACAATTATCCCTCCACTATCTTCATTTTCGAATCTTGGTCGTTGATTGCCTCTGGGCTCTTTCCAATCTTGACCATCGGCTTTGTAACCTCCATCTCATGAATCCTCATTCGTCAATCTTGACTGTTTGTTCACATGGTTGTCTATAAAAGAATCCTTCCTCCATTTTTTCCTTAACAACCACTCATCTCCAACTTTCTTACTTACAATTTGTAGGTATTTGCACAACTTCGACTACAAATCTGAGGGAAAAATTCAATGGGTAGTGTTTTTT
This sequence comes from Sequoia sempervirens, assembly GCA_007258455.2. Classification (NCBI taxonomy): domain Eukaryota; kingdom Viridiplantae; phylum Streptophyta; class Pinopsida; order Cupressales; family Cupressaceae; genus Sequoia; species Sequoia sempervirens. Next base: position 514,426,963 of record VDFB02000003.1, read on the forward strand.
TTTCTTGTTTTTCATTTTGATTCCTCCATTTTTTTGTATTCTCTTGTTTAGATGAGGTGAATAACTTAGAGGTGTTGTGGTTGTCACTTTTATCTAGGCTAGGTTGATTTTCCCCATCTTACAATGAGAGATTTATCCCAAGTTGATATATAAGAATACTGACAAATTCCAATTTGAAATAAGTATAATTTTCTTTAATTCATAGTAAAATAAAATGTTCAAATATTGTTCTAGTGTTGTCAAAGTGAAATCCTAAAAATATAATTAGACAAACATGTATTGATAGAAGAGAAAAAGACAATAACTAAACATTCGACAAACTCTATTCCTCTTCTAGGATGTGCAATGAAACAAAATTTTACATGGAAAAACTCAAAAATAAATCACTATAAAATATTAAAGAAATAAAAGTATTACTAGAAAAAAGAATTTGATATTTTTTAATACCTAAATAAATTATATTTAAGATTTCAAAAGTGTTGGCCACTATGATACTCCTCTACATAATACCCCAGCCAAAAATTAATTCAATCTATTACTTACAAAATTGATCCATTACACATTGCTTCTATTTAGAATTGTATGAATGGCATATTGATTAAAGATGATATATTTTCTCCTTCTATAGCATGTGTATGGGATGTTTTTGGCTATTATTTTCATAGCAATTACAAATTTTAAATAGGTAAATATTTTAAATTAATGTATTACTTAAAATATCATATCTAATAGGAAAATCATCTACTGCTAATTATCTATTTGAAAAAATTAGGAAAAATCATAAAAATTAACATGCACCAATTTTTATTCAAAATTATTTACGATGGAAGAAAATATGGAAAAGTAACGTGCTAACAGTTGTATTAAACATGCCAAATTTTTACATTAGGAGTGGGTCCCCACATATATAGTTGAAACGTTGACTATAATGTGCTTGTGATTCGCATTAAGAAAATAAATATTTTTTAGATGATAAGTATAGTCTCTACTAAAATTCCTACTAGTAAATTGGTTATTAAAATTGAATTTGAAGGTGATGATAGAAATAATTTGATTGTAAAAATTATGCATAATTATATTTAGCATGTTATTTTAGGAAAAAAAATGTTATTTAGGTGGAGTTACTAGATGAAGTATTAGGAAGTAGAGAAAACATGATTTATAAGTGTATAACTTTTATCAACAAATTTATTGAATATTGTAGAGGAGATAATTTTCCACCCTCAAGATAACAAGGTCTCGAGGAGAAAATTGTCTCCCCACTACCTTAGTTGACATGGCTTAGGTGAACGTGAAATGGAGAAGGGTGAGATTTAATAGGTTACAAAAATTATTTGGACATTTTAGACATCAAAGACCAAAAGTGTAGGGTACAATAATTTTCTAGATAACTTGGTAAGCCCTTTGTCTAGGATGGATGCACGATTGTTGGATGACAACGTGCCACACTAGTGCCCCATACAAATAGAGAATAGGAGTTATCACAAAAAGATGCAAGGTACATTGCACAAGTTTCTAGACATGAAAGGGATGCTAAATATCAATGTACAATGAACATAAAATGACATAAATGAAGATACTAACTAAAAACTAGATGAAAATTACAAGGAGAGATTGAAGATCACCAAAAATTTCTAACAAAGTCAAATATTTCTTCAAGTAGTTATTCCACCTACACCTACACACACAAGACCAAAGAGAAATGTTTAGGTGGTTGTATAAGATTTCTCCTTAGTCAAACCCATGTATTGGTGTTTCCACTTCCAGGGATAGCCTTAAAAGAGATAATAAAAATAGACATGAAATAGTTGTAGTGTAAGAAAATGCATACCCTTGCATATTCACACTTGTTTGGGCTCGCCTTGCTTTATTTAGGCTTCTTTTTGGCTTAATCGGTCCTATTTTGTGTCCACAAGCCCTATGAATAATATATTTTTTTGGTTAATCCCAACATTCTCCAAACATTATCCAATGCATAAATGGTGATTTAATGGCTCCATTGATGTTTCCCTAATTTTTGGGTCGAGACTAAAATGTCACCTAGGGCGTCTTTGTCCCCCAAGACTCTTGGGACCCTGATTTTTGGATATTTGGATTGGGCCCCCTCTTGGTGTCTATGCCCCAAGTTTTTAGGACTTGGGACTAAGACGCCGCCTAGGGAATCTTAGTCCTCCTTGAGTTATTTTCAGGATTTAATTTCAAATTTTGGTGAGATTTAGCATCCTTTATTTAACGCATTCATATGTTGTCTTGGTGTGATATAATTTCAAGATATTAAGCCTAGATAAGTATAAATACAAGGTCCATTCATTCATTTCAACCCAAGTCTTTTGTGAGAGCTTTTATCATAGCATAATTGAGTTCACAAGAAAATTCAAGAGAAGATTCATCAAACATTTGGAGCCATTGCAGATTCAAGCATCATATCAAAGAGTTTTCTTGCATCATTTGTGTTGTTGTGCTAACATTTGTGATGTAGGGTTTTGATTCAAGCAAGCAATTCAAGTCCTATCTTCCAAGAATTCAAGATCCATATCCATTGCATCCATTACACACAAGTTTGTAGACTTTATAAGGGTTTGGTGAGTTGAAGCATTTCATGTTGTTCATTCACCATTTCCTTCATTATTTCTATTTTATTTCAAGGTTTAATTACAAACAAGGGGTTTGACCAAGGCAAACCCCCATTCACTAACAAACAAGTTTTTCCCTTCTTGCATATTTGTGATTGCAGATCTAGGTTGAAGACTTGAAGATCACTTGGAGTGAAAAGTTGTCAAAGTTGCATAGTTGCATTTCAAAGTTGTCATCTTTATAGAAACTCACCTACAGGTCACATTTGGAAGCTTCAGAACTTGATATTTGAAGAGAAGCAAGTGCAGACCTTGGAGCTCAGGATCTTGTTTGAAGTTAGTAGAAATTCAGAACAGGACTAATACGCCATCTTTGGTGTCTTAGTCCTCCTAGGCTCATTTTTTAGAGATTTTTTGAGATCCAGTTCTGAGATCCAAAGACTCTGTATTGGCCCCAAAAAACAACGGGACTAATATGCCATTCTGGGCATCTCAATCCTTCCCGACATTTCTAAATAACATCTTTGCATTTCCAGAATCCTCACAACATCTCCAAGCTTCCTAGGTACACACCTCTTATCTCCCTGTTGCATATTTTCATTATTAGCATCTCTCATTTAGCTTACATTTATAGTTTTAGGTCATTTTGCATATCATAGTATGTTTTCAAACATTTGTCTTTTCCAAGCATTTGCTTGGTGGTGAACCCCTTAGAACTCATAGAACCCCTCCTAGGACCTTCCTAATTGTGAATTGGCTCACCTTGTGAGGTTGTTAGTCAATCCAATTGGGACCCCTAGGACATTAGTGAATGATTGGATAGGAAAGTGGGATTTCTTTCAAGGTATCCATTTCCCCATTCATCAATAGTAAAGAAAATAATATGCTTGATAAATGAAGATAATATGCTTGACCAAAAGACTTGAGCAATTACCACAAAGAAGCTATGTAGCTTGTTGATGGAGTAAGGAGATGATGAGAAACTCAAGATATCAATGGCCTCTTCACAAGACGAGTTCATGTGTGCAACAATGGAGTTTACTTTGGAAGATCTAGAAGGATTTTTTGAAAGATATGTGTATTAAAAATATGAAGAATGTTGTGTAAGAGAGAAGTGTTGTATAATTTTTTCAAAATATGAGAAAATAAGATGGTTGTGTGTTTTTTCAAGAGAGCCATATTGGAATATCTTCAAGAATGAATCCCTCGTCCCTAAGAAAGAGGGAAATTTTGGTTCAAATGGCCTGTCTGAGCAACTCCTAGCAAGGTTACAGGTTGGCAGAGGTGTTATGTGCTACCAAAACATGGCAAGTGTAATTTTTTAATGACCAACTTAATCATGAATTTTTGCAAGATGCTAGCGTGGCTTTCAGATGTCCTCACAATGAACATATTTCATGTGAAAATCAGACGCAACAATCAATAAGTTGGGCATACCAGATTGCAAGACATGGGTTTAGGTTGAGATAAAGCATAATTATCTAAGTTTACCTAAAGAGGAAGGCTTATGTAATATGAAATTACATGAGATGCAATTTATGACATTAGAGATGCAATATTAGAAAGTTTAAGAAACATGTTTTTATGAGAATATATTTTATTTTTGTTAAGGAAAATAAAGATTATATTGAATTGATCTTTCAATTCTTCACAAAATTCCATTGACATAAACTTGATGAACATTCAAATATAAAATTAATAATTAATGATCAAATATAATATGTAAATGATAAAAAATTTATATCTTTTACATTTGTAATGGTGAAAAATATATCCTTGTTTATTTCCTAGTTAATTTTAAGCCTAATTTGGGTGCAATATCTTAATGCATTTATATAGTGACAAATAAAACATAGTTGTGCATAGTTAGGGCCACTTGCCTAGCCTTGCATGTACCTATCCCTATATTTATTACTTATCCCTATGCTTTCATGCACACAATTCTAACTTCCAATTATCTTATCTATTTTAAATCATTATCATCAATAAATCCTTATCCAAAATCCAATGGGCTATATGACATATATCCAACCTAGTTGTTTGGCCCAAGTTGTTTCCATGTGTTGATAATCCATTTAGTGTAGAAAAATGTAGTCCTTTATATTCTCACACTCGTTTGGGCCCTCCCTGCTAAAATTGGGCTTCTTTATGCCTTATTTGGTCCTATTTTGCATTTGTAAGCCTTATTTAATGCATCTTTCTGAGGATAATCATGAAATATATTAATTGACCAATTATAAATTAATTATTTCACATTGTATAGCCCAAATTTAGTGATATGGGATTCATACGCCACTTTGGGCATATGGGTCCGACCTAAGTTTTGAGGCCTAGCTCTGAATTTACAATTAAACTAAGAATTTCTTGAAAAATGTGTCTCAAGCTTAGCCTAATGGGACTCATACACCCCAACTACCATATGATTCTTGCTTAGCTCAGACCTAATTTAAATTAAAATTCTTGGTGGGATTTTATTCTACTATATTTGATGTCGGCTTGTAGTGTTGTAATTTGGGAAATTTGGCATAAACAAGTATAAGTTTCCCAAAATTTCCCAAAATTTACAAATTTGGCATAAACTTTGTAAATTTCCACAAATTTCCCAAAATTTACAAATTTAGTGATCTGGGACACATATGCCACCTTGGGCTTATGGGTCCCACCTAAGTTTTGGGGCCGAGATCTAAATTTGGCATTAAACTAAACATTTCTTAAAAAATGTATCCCAAGCTTAGCCTAATGGGACTCATATGCCCCAATTGGAATATGAGTTTCACTTAGCTTAGACCTAATTTAAATTCAAATTTTTGGCAGGATTTTATTCTCCTCGATCTGATGTCAGCTTGTAGTGTTGTAATTTCAGAAAATTTGGCATAAAAGTATAAATACAAGGTTATTTCACATTTTTTCTCCTAGAAAGTTTACAAGTCATCTAGCACTTTTTGAGATCAAGCATTCTAGCCTTCAAGAGCATTCAAGAGTGATTATCAAGCATTTTGGATTATTATTCAAGAATCAAGCATCATGTGTCAAAGTCATAATGCATCATGTTTGTTTTTGAGCTAACATTTATGATGTCGGGTTTTATGATTCAAGCAAGAATTCAAGTCAATATCCATATCATTCAAGAAAGAGACAAGATCCACATTCATTCTAGCCATTACATATAAGATTGCATCCTTTTGTTCAAGGTTTTGGTGAGTTGCAACATTGCATATTTGTTCATTCATCATTCCTTCATTCTATTTCTATTCATTTCAAGGTTTGATTACCAAATTGATGTTTGACCAAGGCAAACCCCTATACACTAACAAAAATATATTTTTCCCTCTCTTTGATGTGGTATTTTTAGATTTAGGCTGAAGATCCATTGAAGAGAAAGTTTGGAGAAAGTTTTCAAGTTGTCAAAGTTGTCAGCTACATTGCAAGATCACAAAAAGTCAACTACAGGTTTCAATTCAATGTTTCAAACTCAGAGATTTGGCAAGAAAGAAGCTATAGGAGAACCTAAGAGGATATCATAGTTTCAAATCAACCCTGATATTGGGACTAAATCACCACTTGTGGCGTATGAGTCCCAATATACCTAATTTTAGAAATTTCTAGCAGATTTTGAGTTACTTGTTCCGAATTCCAATTTCTACCCAGAAATCCTAATCTGGGAATAAGTCACCCTACTAGTGTATAAGTCCTAGTGTACATTAAAAGTTAGAGTTTCCAAGATTTTAGACCTTCATTTAAGCCTCTTTAGTTTCCAAGTGCACCTATGTACTTTCTTAGTTTACTATTTTAATTTGAATTCATTTCTAGGTCATTTACTTAAGTCTTGCATATCATATACCTTTCTTGTCTTTCCAAGCCCTAGCTTGGTGGTGAACCCCCTTTATACTTTTAATCACAACCTAGGGCATCCTATTGTAGATCTATTTCCCTCATTCCATCCTTGGATTGAGATCTCTAGGGTTTCCTTGAGTGAAACTTGTAGGAATTTGGTTGTTCTATGTCCTAAAATATATAAACCAACCTATTTTTTAGGTTTCATTTTGGTGAACCTAACCTTTAGAACACCTTCTTTTCTGATTTGGAGTGCATCTTAGTTCTAGATCTAGCTTACATTAACTTTGCATTAGGTTTTGCATTAGTTAATTTTCATCTAGGGTTTCTAAATCTCGCATTAGTGAAATGGAATATAGGTTGTGTTTTGTCATCTTGCATCATTGAATTTCATTTGAAATCTATAGTCGCACTTATTCTAGACATCATACAAACTAGAAAACCTAACATTCACTCAGAATTTTCTAAAATTTGTGGAAGACCCTAATCTGGGACTCATACGCCTTTTTGGATAATTTAGTCCTAGTACATGTGGTTTTTCTTGATTTATGGGTATTTTATGTTGATTTTTTATCAACATTTCAATCCCTAAAAATCCCTAACTAGGACTTATACACCCCTATGGGTGATTTAGTCTCCTGTGACTAGATCTTAAGCTACAATTTTTACCAATAAAAACTTTGTTTCTATGTTTTTTTTGTTGTTGTTAGATTTATGTTGGACAGTTAGCAGAGTTTTTGTTGCATTCATTTCATTATACTTAGCTTAATTTTATTCAAATTGGAATTAGAGAATAAAATTTGTCTTGTGTTCATTGCATTTATCTTGCATTCATTACCCCTTGCATGAGCTTTACAACTTGGTGTCCTATTTCTATTACTATAGTGAGACGAAGTTTGAGACTAATATCATCCTTTAATAGCACAATCATCGTGGATCTTGGGTTATCTAGCTCTTTCACTACTAGTGTTGACACTAGTTCACTAGGTATGGACCATACCCTTAACAACTCTTTTCCTTCAAATAATGTAACAAGTGTTGAAACACTGGTTGCTAGTATTATGCAAGAAAACATAATCCAAATCCATGAAGACTTAGTAAACCTAAAAATCAATTAAAACCCTACTATAGATAACATACATCGCATGATTGAAAGCGAAGAAGGAATTAAAATTGTGTGTAACTTAGCTCAAATTTTTGGAAAATATCTTACCTCAACCACTAGTTGTGCTGAACCTTTGAACAATATCCAAATTCAAGGAGGAACCAAAATTCCTTTCACAACCATTGCCTCTATTCCTACCTATACCAACCCTCAAGTTACAACAACAATGCAACCTACTAGTAATGTCATTCCTACCTTGGGTATTTCTGCTTGTATTCCTAGTACCTTTGTGGCATCACACATCATATCTCCTACCACTTTACCTCCCATAAGCATTCCATTTACTTTCCCCTCGAACACATATACACCTTCACTATATTCACCTCCATTTCAAAATACTAATAATGATGCCATCTTTAACCAACTTTTGCAAAATGTTTCATCCCTTCAAAAGAAAATTTCTACCATAAACCAAAATAAAAATGGTCAACCTACATACTATGTCAAAAGTAATCCATTATCCTTGGAGATATTGAGAATTCTGATACCACAAGGTCTAGAGATTCCTCTATTTAAGAAATATGGGGGGAAAGGAGATCCTTCTAACCATGTTTCTACTTATAATGCCTTATGTAGTGACTTTGTCCTTGAAGATAAGCTCTTGGCTAAGTTGTTCCCTAGATCCTTGAAGGATACCACCTTACAATGGTTTTCAATGAACTTGTTGAGGCCTTTATAAACCATTTCCAATTGCACATGAATCCTAATATTACCTTAGCCAATTTGATGATATGTAAGCAAAAAGATGATGAAAAAGTTATTGAATTCATTTCATGCTACCAAATGCTTTACTCCCAAATCGACATAAATATTCTCAATCCTCACCATGAATGGATGTTCATTGAGAAATTGCAAACTAAGATACAAGATAAGCTTACCATGATAAAGTTTCCTTCCTTCGTATACTTGTGTATTGCCCTTTGTGATTATCAAAACTCGGTTTGTAGTCATGACACAAAACCCACCTCTCACTGATCTAAAAAGTTTGAATCCGCAAACCAAAATAATTATCAACCTTTTAGAAAATAGAATAAGGGCTTCCTTCAACTTAACCCCCCTCAACCAACTCAACATATTTATACCCAAGTGGCTGCTATAAAGAAGACAAATCCTTTCACATTTGGGGATTTGGCTAGGCAATTCACTCCCTTACCCAATTCCCTCCATAACACAATGTCACAATTTTTAAAATAGAAATTGATCACTTTGCCTCCCGTTAAAACTCCTAATCCTAATAATCCTTTACCTCTAAATTTTAAATCCAATTCCTATTGCCATTATCACTGACAAAATGGACACAACATAGAACATTGTAAGTGTCTTAAACATCTCGTGCAAGTCCTCATAGATTTTGGTCAACTTCAAATTGGAGGTGTTAATGATCAAGGAAATAAATTTGTTGTCCCTCCCAACCAAAACTTGCAAATATTTACCAACCCTATGGCAAATCATAGCATTTCATTTGTCAAAGCTAATGAAACTAAGAAGAATGATGTGATGAATGTTGACATGGATGATGACAACATGGATACTATTGTACAAACTCCACAATGGATACTGTTGAACAAGGTCCTATGGATACTATTAAAAAAGGTTTGATTGTGTTAATCGAAACTCAACCTCGTAAGGGCCAAACTAAAAATCCTCTTGACATTGCTTCCTCATCTAAAGATATAATTAGAAATACACTTGATGGTCCTCTTTACATAGCCGATCAAATCAATGACAAGCCCATTAATGGAATATTAATTGATCCCATATGTGGAGAGAATGTGGTCACTGAGGAATTCTATTTGTGCATGAACTCTATCAAGAAACATATTAAAAACTGAAAGCATGGATAAAAATGCATAATGGTTTCACTTTCCCTATGATGGGATCAATCACCCTTCCTTTACAAATAGGAATGAAAAAATTAGATGTCTCATTCTCCATCATCTCAGTGTTAGATCAATTATGTGTGCAACTTGGTTATCCATGGCAACACTCCATGGAAGTTGTCCCATTGGTCATGCATAAATGCTTAAAATTTCCCTTTGATAATGAAATTTTCATTGTACACCATAGTGGCTTGAATCCTTTGTCTTCCCAATGGAACTTTTCATTAGATTTCTTTTGGCCTGAGCCTATGGAACCTATTAAACCTAGAGAAGACTTCTTTTTCAAATTTTATCAAAATTTCAAGGAAAAATGCATAGCAAAACTATTCCTTAGAAACATGCCTCAACCTATGACTGAGCCTCCAATCCTTGACGAAACCATTATTGAACCAAAAAACATTACAAATAACCAAGATTGATCCTTTTCCTATCTCCTACAAAATACCATGAGATAACAAAAACAATCCCATCACTCCACCTAAGATAAAACAAGTTTACAAAGCTAAAGAGAAAGTGGTTGAACAACCTCTCATGGTTCCTTCTATTCCTCCCCTTAGGGAAGAAAAGAAACCTATGGTTGATAAACCTGCTACGACAAAAACACAACTTGAAAATTGAACTAAAAGAAACAAAAATGCTAGAGAGCGTAGGCATAGACGTCGTGCTCTTGCTCATTGTTTAAACAAAGAAAAAAACAAAGAAAATAAACATCCAAAATTGATTGAAGAAATACACGATGAGTCTCCCTCTTTGCCACAATAATAAGATCCTATATCACAACCACAATAGGAGATAAATCCTTCTTTAGATCTATTATCATTTGACCTCCTATTGTGATTAATTTGGATGATGATGATAAGGTTGCTAAAATTGATGAAGAAGTGCATAATGAATTGAATATATTATTTTCCTCTTCTATGAGATTAAATGATAATTCTCCTAAGAAGAGTGTTAAACTTGGTAATGACCCTAGTTCAACACTTGCTATTGTCCCTTTGGCTAGTTGTCTGCCTTCCATATACGATGAGCGATATTGGGATGCAGACGACTTGCTATAGGTTGACTTGTACGTGCCGTACTAGTTTTTATATTATTTTCTTTTTCATGTTTTGTGTGTGATTCCATGTGCATAATGCGAACTCCCATGCTATTATGTTTGATGTGTCCCTCTCTCTTTGTGACATTCCTCTATTTGTACCTACATTCCTCTCTATCTAGTAACATTTTTCTTTGTCTTATGTTTTCCTTTTGGGGATGATGCAAGGTTTCGAGACATTTAGGTCTCTTCCATGTTGACTTGAAAGGTTTTTCTTTGTTTTCACTCTCTTTGTATCATTCTTCCTATTCCATGAGTATGTGGGGAATGATGAAAGTTCCAAGCTCTCTAAAAGTATTGTAGAAAAGACATATTGACCCTAAATCCATGGATCCCTCATGTGTTTGGAGTTTCATTTTGGGGACAACTCCTTTTCATAACATAGCTTTATTTGGAAACATATGAATTGGCATAGGGCTTTCCAAATAAGCTCTCATGTCCTCTTTATTGTTATCATTTATCATTTGCTACTTTAAAGTAATTCTCAAAGCATGGTGTTTAGCAATTTCTTTAAAGTTGGGGCATACATTGGCATTTTTATTTTTGTATTTCATGTTTCATTGTGTAGTCTTCTTAATTCATGTGATGCGTCTTTCGCTTTGTGGTGACAATGGGTGTTATGTCCTTTAGGAGTGTGATCTATCTTAGCATATTATATTCCTCTTAGTGGCTTGATGTGACACACTGCATCCCCTAAGTTGTGAATCTTCTATTCTTTGATTGGTCCTCTCTTGGAGACATTAGGCACAATGTTCCCTAAGTTAAGACCTTACATGAACTACTTAAGAAAAACTCCTTTGAATGTACCTTACACTATCTTTTGCATTTACAATATCTGTTATATGGCCACCTTGCATAAGACACTTTTCTCACCTGTGGAGCCATCTTGTTTGTTCATGAGTTTCAAGCATACAAAGCTTTACTTGCCTCATGAAGCTCAAAGTTCATTGTTGTGTGAAACCTTATCAAAGTTATCAGGAGGTATAGCTTTGGTCTAGGTGTACGTATGGGAGCCAAAATTAGGTGTGACTTTCCCATAGCCACTTTCTTGTCTGTGTAAGCGTATACCAACTACATGCGTATGTGTCTTTGGTGGCTCACCTAGTCGACAACCTAAGGTTCCACTAGCCCTTGTGAGCATGTGTTTGGTTTGTATAGTGTACATCATGTTCCACTTGTGAAATTTCTTGGACAAACAACTTAGAACTGATCCCCAACGTGTGGGAAAAATGATTGAAGGTTGATCCACCCCCTTTTTTTTCTTTTTCTTTCTTTTTATCTTTGGCAGTGTATTATTGTGCCTTGTTATTGCTCCTTATATCATTTTTCATGTGTGTTATTTTGTGCCTATGTTAGTTTTCCATAGGATCTCAATCTTAGGGGTTTGCACAACCCTCTTGATCGATGTTGTCCTATTTCACTAGCATTGGTACACTTGCACACCTCTTGATGCGAGTTTGTTAACATCAGTGTGAGTTTGAAGAAAGTTCCTCCTCTCACTAAAGTGGGGGCTAAATGTAGTGTAGAAAAATGCATTCCTTTACATTTTCACACTTGTTTGGGCCCTCCTTGCTAAAATTTGGCTTCTTTATGCCTTATTTGGTCCTATTTTGCATCCACAAGCCTTATTTAATGCATCTTTCTGAGGATAATCTTGACATATATCAATTGACCAATTATAAATTAATGATTTTGCATTGTATGGCCTAGATTTAGTGATCTGGGACACATATGCCACCTTGGGCGTATGGGTCCCACCTAAGTTTTGGGGCCTAGATCTAAATTTGGCATTAAACTAAACATTTCTTAAAAAATGTATCCCAAGCTTAGCCTAATGGGACTCATATGCCCCAATTGACATATGAGTTTCACTTAGCTTAGACCTAATTTAAATTCAAATTTTTGGCAGGATTTTATTCTCCTCGATCTGACGTCGGCTTGTAGTGTTGTAATTTCAGAAAATTTGGCATAAAAGTATAAATACAAGGTTATTTCACATTTTTTCTCCTAGCAAGTTCACAAGTCATCTAGCACTTTTTGAGATCAAGTATTATAGCCTTCAAGAGCATTGAAGAGTGATTATCAAGCATTTTGGAGCATTATTCAAGAATCAAGCATCATGTCAAAGTCATCATCCATCATGTTTATTTTTAAGCTAAAATTTGTGATGTAGGGTTTTATGATTCGAGCAAGAATTGAAGTCAAGATCCATATCATTCAAGCAAGAGTCATAATCCACATTCATGCTAGTCATTACATACAAGATTGTAGCCTTTTGTTCAAGGGTTTGGTGAGTTGCAACATTGCATATTTGTTCATTCAACATTCCTTCATTTTATTTTTATTCATTTCAAGGTTTGATTACCAGAACGGGGTTTGACCAAGGAAAACCCCTATCTACTAACAAAACAATATTTTTATCTATATTTTATGTGTGATTTGTATATTTGGGTGGAAGATCCATTGAAGAGAAAGTTTGGAGAAAGTTGTCAAGTTTTCAAAGTTTTCATCTACTTTGCAAGATCATAGAAAGTCACCTATAGGTTGCAATTCAGTGTTTCAGACTTAGAGATTTGGTAGGAAAGAAGCTACAGGAGAACCTAAGAGGATATCAGAGTTTCAGCTCAACCCTAATATTGGGACTAAATTTCCACTTGTGGCATATGATTCCCAATATACCTGATTTCAAAAATTTCCATCAGATTCTAAGTTACCAGTTCCATATTCCAATTTCTACCCAGAAACCGTAATCTAGAAGTAAATCGTCCCTATTGGCGTATGAGTCCTAGTGTGCATTAAAATTCAGCATTTCCAGGATTTCAGACCTTCATTCAAGCCTCTTCAGTTTCTAGGTGCACCTTTGTACTCTTTTGGTTTACTATTCTAATTTGAATTCATTTCTTGATCATTTACTTAAGTCTTGCATATCATATACCTTTCTTGTCTTTCCAAGCCCTAGCTTGGTGGTGAACCCCCTTTATACCTTTAATCACACCCTAGGACATCTTACTAGAGATCTCTTTCCCTCATTCCATCCTTGGATTGAGATCTCTAGGGTTTCCTTGAGTGAAACTTGTAGGAAATTGGTTGTTTTATGTCCTAAAACATATAAACCAACCTATTTTTGAGGTTTCACTTTGAATCCATTATTATTGGTAGTACATGTATACCTTTTCCTTTGATTTTGATGTAAGTAGAGATCTTGTGTGGACTTTTATAACACCACTGTGATAATTGGTGACATGTGCCAAATCAATTATTGAATCATTACCACCATAATATTTTTCTATCCTCTTTTCTTGGTTTGAGTTGGTGCAACTTAACTTGGAAAAATGGTAAAGTCTCATATACTTTGTGGTAGAGTGAGATATTTATTAGTTTATACAATAATATTAACTTTATAGTATGCTAAGCAATTTGAAGCCTTGTATAGATGTTTCACTGGCACATATACATATTTGCATAAATAATTTTATAGACTGGATCAAGCAGATTTTATAGTAGATGGTATGCATACACTCAAAACTCTATGGAATGGAAACAAAGACCTTTTACTATCAAGTTTTTTGAGGTCCTTTAGGGAAGACCATTGCATATTCAATAATATTTAACATTATCTACATGGATTATCAATAAGATGTTAAAATCAATAATTAGAATCTATCTAGGATATGTTTAATATAAAAAAATTAACATTTGTTTCACATTCCTTTTAAACCAAAACATAAATTTTATTGTACGTGATTAGAAAGAAATAAACTATTATAAAATTCCTAATTCTTTAGAGTTATTGTTTTATATTATAAAATAAATAAAAAATTAGGGAAAAATGTAAATAAAAGTGCTCTTGGCATTCTATGTAAGTGTGAATGATGAAAAACTAATAAAATAGAAAAAAAAGAAAAAAACAAGACATGGAATTCAACTAAAATGGCATAAGTGAATCAAGAACAAAAGGATCACATTTAAGAAAATTATAAATTAATATATCAAGATTAGTATTGGAAATGTGGATAGAAGCCAAAGATAAGGGATCATAGGAACCCATGGTTAAAATATAGTAATTTTTGAATCTATGCAAGAATGCATAGAGTAGAATTCATTAAACTATGCAAGAAAAACTCAAAAAACTAATATAAGGAGATAAATCATATTGTGATATCACATAATAAGAGCACCATCTTGGGAGAAAAGGTATCTAGAGATGGATAGAAATAAAACCCTAACAAGATCTAAGAAATGATGATGCACTTAGAAAAACTAATATAAGGAGATAAATCATATTGTGATATCACATAATAAGAGCACCATCTTGGGAGAAAAGGTATAGAGATGGATAGAAATAAAACCCTAACAAGATCTAAGAAATGATGATGCACTTAGAAAGTACAAATCTAAAATTTTAAACTAGTGAAGGTGTGAACTGTAAAGTGAAACCATAGGGTAGTATAATCTTAGATGGGTTCACTAAAATGTAAAGGTAAAATAATTTTTCCTTAAGATTAATGTATAGGATAATTAAAATAATGCAACTAATTTGGTGTAGAAAAAATAAATCTTGATTAGACCAAATGTCAGTTGGGAATGATAAGCTAAATAATTAAGATGCTAAATTTGTATGGTAGCCTAGTTAAGACACTTAGATCTAGGAATGAGGAAGGAGAAAAATGTTGGCATTGTATTGGGATCTTCCTTTCCTAGGATTGCAAATAGATCCTTTATCTATACTCTGTTAGATAGAATTTAAAAAAAATACAATTTTGTTGTGGGCCCATCTCATAGCTCTAGGTTGCTTCTCTGAACATGCATTTTCCTAAGATGGACCTATATATGAAATTAGTAATTATGATTTTCTAATTTCTAATATTTTTCTCTTTGTTGAGTATTGAGAACTAGTTGTATTTTAAAATACCTTGAGGAGATTGTCAAACTGGAAGGTTAGTGTTCTCTTACATTGACCTCCTTGAATAAACTATATTTATGCTTGTAAATGAGTGAAGAAATCTTAAATCATGTAAATGAGTTAGAATCATAAATGTAGATTACGGCTCCTTCTTGCACTCCAAATCAAAGATTCTAATAATGATGCTCTTTGAGAAGTGTAAGGTTTCAGATCAATAATCTTTTGATAAATGAATTCAAATGGAATGCTTTTAAATATCATGATCTAACAAGTAATTGCACAAATGCGTACCAAGTTGGATCATATTGATTAGTAGAATATGTAAGAGTGAACAAATATTAAATATATATATTTTTTAATTTTAAGACAATTCACATGGTACAAGTTTGATCCACACATTATAGGGTTGAACTTCAACATGAAAATGCTAATAAACATAAACATATGAAAATATAGACAAATAAATTAAATATTAGAAAATAACTATAAATTGGAAGGTGTGGTCGATTGGAAAAAAACACAACTTTACTTGAATGCCCCACTCAACAATATATAATTAGATTAAGTCATTTCATCAAAATGAACTATAATTGAGATGGGTATGCAAATTTCACCATTACAACAAGATAAACCACTTTCTGTTTAACAAATTTATATCTTTAACACAACGACGTTTTTATTGTTATTCTAAAAATCAGTCAATTGGGATAATGATTTAGGCTAAAGCATAACCACAGAAAACTTCCCATGCATCTTGCCTCCTGTTTCAGATTTTTTCACAAGTGCCGTCGTCGACATTAAAAATGAACCCCTGTGAAACTGTCTTCGTAATAACTGTAAAGTGAAAGATCAATTTAAGCTATCAATCCTTTGACAAAAAGATAAACCATTTCAAACTATCAATCCTTTTAGCAGCATATCATCTTTGAACTTTAAATAAAAACTTAATACTTCTCATAATTATTATTATTTAATATTTTAAAAAGTAGATATGGTTCTGCTCGTTATTTCATATCATAGCCGAGCTTAAGTAACTAGTGAATCGGCATCAAATCAGATATCATTTACTGCTAAACCATTTGTAGGTTTAACTGCTAAACCATTTGTAGGTTTATCAGCTAAGGATGAAAGTAGACTAAAAAATTTAGTGACAACAGTCACAGCATTTGTGCTTGCCAAGCTTTCGAAAATACTGGCTTCATTTTCTGCACTTGATCCGCCTGCCAAATCAGAGAGGGATCTGATTATTATGAATGGCTTCCCCATGCTATAGCTAACCTGCATATCAAAAAGGGAAGAAAACAAACAAACAACATAAGCAACTATGATCAAGTAACTATGGAAATACATTACAAACCATTATAATATATATTATTACCATTGCTACTGATGCACTCTCCATGTCAATGGGAGTGCAATTGAATTTTCCATGAAGAAAGTTTCTGTAAGCAGCATTATCAAGGTAAATGCTGGCACTGCATCCTCTCTCCACTTTCACAATCTTTGGTGTGGTGGACAGGCAAGTTGTAGAGTTGACGCAGGACTCTAGTGTTATATTCTGTTTATTGTTCCAGAGTTTACAGATTCAAATAGAAAGTTAATTAGAAATCATAAGCATACTTTATTGTCACAGCAAGAAAAGGAATAAAATAATATGAATGAATTACCTCAAGCTGGTCTGCAAGGTTATAATAGGTTTCGGATACATTGACCCAAAATACATGCTCTCTAACTTCTGGAGTGCCACTCACGGGGAAAATCTCATCTGGGTTGTACCAAATATTATTCAACAGATTATCAGAGCCTTCTACTGTACTGTAGTTGGCAAAATGAAGATACCCATAATCACGAGTGTAGTCTCCATCGGATTCCAAGGCAAGTTCATCGTCCGGACCTTGTCCATATCTCTGTTCAATAAAATTAATATTTCAGTACAGCCCAAGGAGACCTAATGATAAAGGAATTTTCACTTTAAAAATGATAGATATAAATAATTTTAATGTTTTTTTTTTCAGTAATCTGTGTAATAGAAGCAGTTACATACAATTTGAGATAAAAATAGAATAATAGAGCAGTATTTGTGGGAAAACTTTCTTTGTATTTTTCTTTTACTTCAGCTTTAAGTATGTGCCCATAAATAATCATATAGAAAACAACAAAATATAAATATGAACCCTTTAGAACATAGATTATAATATAAAAAATCTACAATCCAAAATTAGAATAAGTTGTGTCCTATCCAAACTATTAAGAATGAAAAGTATACAACATTTATCCAATATATATCATATTACGAAGAGAATATAATTCGTATCATCTGAATAAATACATAAATAGAAGACCATATTATTTATATATATATAAAACAGAGGAATCATTATTTGAAGAGACTTAAGAAATAAAATCCCAACATCACCACTATAACTTATAAAAATAAATACAAATATAAGATTTTAAATGCTATTAAATCCTTAAAGAAAGAATGAAATCTATTGTCAACAAAAACCAAACATATATTATCATTCAAGAAAAAACTCTTGAGTAATAAAATCCCAATTTGGTCTCTACATAGATCAGGACACCAAAAGCTATCCTAATATGCACCTGCTTTAAACCAAAAAAATTATAAAAACCACATGCTATTTATCTTTCTTATTCAACACTATATTGTTCTCTTACCAAGATGAAAATATATCATAAAATGCATGAAATTTAATAGAACCTGCCAATTCCATAGGCCAGTATGAGCCCATTGCAGAGGAATAGTAACATCGCCAATATTATAGTCAGAGTTTCCATTTCCAGCAATTCCATAGTGCACAACTCCTTTTATGTTGAAGAAACTCAAGAGAAGCTGGGTGGTTATTGCTGCATTGATCTGTATACAAATACCAACATTACTGTTATTCATCTGAGATTGCTCTGATCAAAGGTAAAATTATAATGACTGATTTTCTTTACCAATTAGTTTACATTTTAACATTAAATAGATGAATTTCATCGGTATACAAAATATAAAAGAGAACAAACTATGTTTTAACACACTTATTTTAATTTTTTTAGATTGGAAAAATAAACATTTATCAAGAATCAATAATAAAATCTTACTTTGTTTTACCATAAGATGTTTAAATGAACTTTTATATTTCTGGGTTTTATGTTTTACAGAAAAAAAGATAAGCTAAACAGGAAAAAATTCAGTTTCCTTAATTTCCAGTCCTCATCGTCTTTTTGGGCACATGATATAACCCATTAAACATCAGAATTTTTTTATGTAATTACCATTGCCAGCCCTGTCATGACCACAATGACCTTCTGATCTTCAATAGCTCCTATATGGAATCTCCTTCCTGCGTAACAACAAGTGTGCAGATAATTACATTGTATATAAGCCTAAAAAGAGTTCCTTGTAAGAAAGAGGAGGCAAGAAAATACCAGAAAGATCTATGTAGGAGACATTTTCGTTGACTACAAAATTTGAGGGGTCAAGTAGGGGATCCATTTCATAAGTATTGGGAATAACCAGGCCAAAATAAGGGCCAGCACTGTTAATTATATTGACATGGCCGAGAACCTTCGCCGAAAGTTCTGCATTACATTCAACGGCCATGAAAATGAACAGGAGCACATGAATATTCACCAACGACTTAAGAGCCATGCTGAAATCACAAAGCAAACTCGTGATTCAAAGAGAGATTTGGGGTGCAAGTCGTAGAAGGAATGAAGGGCTTTTATTGAATTATCTGGAATTAGGTGTCATCTGGGGTGGGTAAGCTGTCCCCACTTAAATGAGAAATGTACTTTTATATGAACCCTCTCTTCATATAATCAACTTAAATCTTGGATAATTTTTAAAAGTCAATAAATTTTCACAGTTCATGATTGAATAGTGCATATATTTCTGGATTCAAACTGTGTTTGAATTTTTTCACCAACATTTCCACTTCATGATGGATCATCAGGAAGATAAGCAAAAAACAAAGAAGATAATCAAAAAATAAAAAATATATCACTAGAGCGAAAATCACTAATTAAGCTTGCATTACGAATGGATTGTTGCATGGTAATGACATCTTAATAAGATTTTTGTCAAATGGTAATACAATTCTTTGAAGGCTACACTACCTTTTCAAGGAAGTATTATTGACTATAGAATAATAAATAAGATAATTTATTATTTTGAAATTACTAGTAAATGTTGGATTTTGGAAGGGCACAAACCCTTTTACAAGAGTTAGACAAGAAAGAGCAAAGAAGCTCTCATAAACAACCACAAACAACCAACATAACAAACAACATTAAATCTACAAAATACAAAAATTCACATAATGACCATTATCACATGATAAAAATAAGATAGTCTCAATCAAGAGACCAATCAAACAATTTAAACTTGAAGAACTCAAGAATGTTTTGAGTACTTGTCATAGTTATTTTTACCAAGTTACTAAGTTGGATATTCAATCCCCAACTGACTCATTATAACCTTTGAATGATTACTTATTGATCTCAAGACTAAGTGACAAGAGATATCATACCCTCCAAAAATTTATTTTCTTTACAAGTGACATAGAGGAATTTCATTATCTTTGCATCAACCAGTCTAATCTCTATCAAGCACCATCATGCTCTTCTCACCTATAAAATCCAATGAAGGGGTCTTGCTCTCCATTTTGAAGGAAGGCAACATCATCTCACTTCCTTCCCTTGATGCAACCTTTTATTTTCTCCTACTAACAAGGCCATTAATGGTTGAATGGCTAGCCATAGGAAATAATTAACAAACATTTGGGGCAAACTCAAACTTAATCCTTTATTTTCAAACACTAAAATTTGAAGACAAGGAGATATAATATGAAATATTCTTTCCTACATCAATATTCACACAAAATCTAACATAAAGTAACCACTTTTTGGACCAAAACATTGGGTCAATGGTAATAAATCACCCAAAAGAGTTTGCAATACCCATCACAACCTCATCATCACAGTATTCCCATGAAACACAAGTAAAATTAATCCAAATGGGGAACTTGCCAAATTCTTCCATTAAAGATTTGAAGCTCAATTTTCACCTTTAAAGAAAGAGCTTCAAACAACCAATGAACCAAGGACCACCAAATAGAGTTTTGATACAATCATGCATTGATAAGGTAAAAAGAAAATATCCATGAGATAGGACTATAATTTCCATAGGGCATGAAGGTCTACATGTCCTTTGAGCATGTCTTACCACATAGATATTAGGCCTTCACTACCAAACTTGATAGTGAGGGAATTTTGAATCTTAGATGATTTCTCTATAATTGAAGCAAAGATATTGATTTGAATGTTATTATTGATTACAACTTATTCAAGTGAGTGATAATACATACTAATATAATAGAACTTTTCACAAGCCACATTCACCTAGAAACAAAACCCCCACTAATATCTTCAAATCCTATCTCAACAAAAGATAATCTACTATGTCTTATCATTTTTATGCTAACTTCACAATGTGTGCTTTTGACATGAAGTCCTATCATGTATACTATGTATGTTCCATGAATTTGAATTTTTTTTCTTTTATAATGAATAAAATTGATTTTCAGTAAAAAAAATAGTAGTCCACAAAAGAGTTGTACATCAAAAGGTGTAATGAATAATAACAATGCAATTATTAGCCCTAGAAACAATAGTAATATGCAATGATCAGCCTCAAAAGGCATAGAAAACTCTTTTGGCTTTGATAGGACATGGCAATGTGAATGTCATCCAATCATTATAGTCCTCTTAGAATCAATAGTTTGTTTTTTTTATTTTTAACACTAACTATCTCTTCACTATAGTAGTATTATGCATAATATTGTAGTCCCTCATGGCTACTAATGAAATGGGACTAAAACGCCAAAACCAAATGGAATAGTAAGCAATTGATGATGATCCACTATAGGAATTAATTGATCCATCTAACCAAATCCACAATATCTAAAATACAAAGCCTTGCTATCGTCCATTTTATGTGGAGAATCTAGCCAGTCGACTGATATGACGTGACATCGTACCCCAGAAAACCTCTTCAATGTGAAATTTCTGGCATCTTTCAAAAAATCAAATTGCAAACTGACATGGCTGTCCGCGTCAACAATAAAGAAAGAAAACTAGAGGCTAAGGACAATAAGAAATGAATGGCTATAACGGAGACTGCACATATTTTCCTTGACCCACAATGGCATTATCTTAATTCACAGAAGATATTGAACATGACTAATCAAAGAGTAAAATAAAACAACAGCCAAAGGACGATAGGAAAAGAAAGGCTGTAGCGTCTGAATAATAGACGACAGGGAAACAAGCAAAATCTGTGCACATTTGTTTTGGATCACCTCCCTAATTTGTCCTATTCTCTGTTCACCTTATCAAGGCAAGTAAGATATGGCATTCAATGAATGAGGTACGAAAACTAGGATAAGTGTAAAGGGAAAAGATTAAGTTGAGTCACTTTAAAGCAGCACAGTTAAATATGAAGAAGGGAACAAGGAACATTTAGTGGATATAACTGGGAACAGAATAGTTTTTAAGTTTAATTTAGGTTAAGTTGAATGAAAAATTTAAGTATAGTTAATCTAGATTAAAATGTGATACATGAAGGTTAGTGTATTTTAATTAATATTATTCTTTAGTTTATTAATTAAAAAGTCAAAAGGTATGATTATATTTTAATTAGTTAATTAATATTTAAAGTATTTTTGAATAAAATTTGTGTAATCATAAGGTAAGACATCAAATCAAGGATGCAACTTGTGGAGATAGTAAATAGAGAAAATTGATAGGATTTTTTGTTTTTTAATGTCAATTATTATGTCATTAGATCAATCAATTGTAGTTTAAAAATAAAAAATAATTCACTAGAGCAAAAATCACTAATCAAGCTTGCATTATCAATGGATTAATGCATGGTAATTACATCTTAATAGGATTGTTGTCAAATGGCAATGTAGTTCTTTGAAGGCTACACTACCTTTTCAAGGAAGTATTATTGACTATAGAATAATAAATAAGATAAATTTTTATTTTGATATTACTAGTAAAGGTGGGATTTTGTAAGGGCACAAACCCTTTTACAAGATTTAGACAAGAAAGAGAAAAAAAGGCTCTAATAAGCACCCACAAGACAACCAACATAATGAAAAACATTATAGCTATAAAATAAAAACAAATTTCACATAATGATCATCATCACATAATACAAATAAGGTAGTCCCAATCAAGTGACTAGTCATGCAATTTATACTTGAAGAACTCAAGAAAGGTTTGAATACTTGCAATAGTTATTTTTACCAAGTTAGTAAATTGTAGATTCAACCCCTAACCCACTCATTATAACCTTTGAATGATTACATATTGATCTCAAGACAAAGTGACAAGAGATATGATACCCTCCATATTTTTATTTTTTTGCATGGAGTGTTGAGAGAACACGAAACAATCTATAGAGGAATTTTATTATATTTGCAACAACAAATCTCATCTCCATCAAGCACCATCATGCTCTTCTCATAAATAAAATCCAATGAAAGGGTCTTGATCTCCATTTCGAAGGAAGGCAACACCATCTCACTTCGTTCCCTTGATGCAACCTTTTATTTTCTCAAGACAATTGATGGTTGAATTACTAGACAGAAAATTATTAACGAACAGTTGGGGCAAACTCAAAATCAATCCTTTAATTTCAAACACTAAAATTTGAAGACAAGGAGATATAATATGAAATATTCTTACCTACATCAATATTCACACAAAATCTAACATATAGTTTGTAGTAATGGAAAAATTATCCCTTTCCTTAATTTAGGAATAATTATCATTGAATTAACATAATTTTCCATAGGTTTATTGTTGTAATGTGTTGTAACACATTCACATTGATCTTGGGCTCCTTTATAATAAAATGTACTTAATTTGTACCCTATTTATGGTCTTGTAAAGTGTTGTAACACACTTTCACATTTATCTAGGGTCTCCTTAATTAATTATGGTTAATTAGAGTTAATTATTCCTTTTAATTCAAATTTAAGTCTTATTTGTGACACCTCTTGAGGATATATCCCAAAACCCATAATTCAAATTACATAACATTTAATTGGGAAAATCTAAGGTCTTAGAAATTGGTGCTAGGACCCATTCGCCCTAGGTGGCGAATGGTTCCTCCCTTAATGAGGACCCACTTTTTGAATTTGATTTTGGCATGATTTTAATAACATTCATTTCCACATCTGGTGTTGGCTTGAATTGTTTGAATTTTGGGGCTAGTCTCTTGATTTAGTATAAATATGGGGTTAATTCACATAGTTTCCCCTAGAAACTTTGAGAGAGCATCCTTATAGAAAATCTAAGTTCACAAGAGCACTTCAAGAGCATTTCTAAGGCATTTCAAGGTAGATTATCAAGGTTTTATTGTATCAATTCAAGATCATTTCATCATGTGTAAGGCATAGTGCATTCCTACATGTTGTTGAGATAAGATTGTGGATGTAGCATTGAAGATCTATTTGCAAGCATTGTTGCACATCTCATTCAAGATCAAGATCTAGATTCTTCATGGCCACCACATGTTAGTTTGCATATTTATACTCCTCTAATGATGAAAATTGTACACCCTTGGAAATGGTACAATTCCTCACCTAATTTTGGAATAATCAATGTTAAAATGAACCTAATGTTGCCTTGATCTAGTGTTGTAATGTGTTTTCCACATTCACATTGGATTTAGGGCTTGTTTAAGCTAAATAAACCTAACTTTTCCTTGATTTAATGCTACAAAGTGTATTCATTTACACCTTCACATTAGATTTAGGGCTCTTGAACCTAATGTTGCCTTAATCTTATTTTGTAACATGTTGTATGAATTCACATTGGATTTAGGGCCCTTTCAAGCAAAATAGGCCTAATTTGGCCTTAATTTAATGTTGTAAAGTGTATTTATTTACACTTTCACACTAAGTTTTGAGAACTTTTGCATTTATGACCTTTATATCATCATTAATAGGCCCCTAAGACCCTATATTGTGCATCCCAAGGAATATTTCAATCAAAATCCTGACAATATCAATAAATAAACTTAATTTATTAACACATTGATACTTTCTCTCTCCAAAAAGCCCTTGTGGGACCCAAACGCCACCTTGGGTATATTTGTCCCACTTGGGTGGGACTCATACGCCACATATCATGTATGAGTCCCATTTGGCCTATTTTTAGGGTTTTGAGCAAGAAATTTAGGTTTTAATTTCAAATTTCATGAATGTCAACTTCTGGGATCTAATAAATGAGATATTAGATGGATTTCCTATATAAATGAGGTCTCAAATCATTATTTCATATAAGCCTACATGATATCAAGCTAATTATTCAAGAGTTAATCATTCCAAGACTTTACAAGATCATCAAGAGAGCATTCAAGATAATTTATAAGGCATTCAAGGGAAGATTCTTCATCATTTGTTGCAGCAATTCAAGATCCATTACCATGTCAAGGCTATCAAGCATCAAGCATGCTATTGAGCTAGTGTTGTGATGTTGAATTCAAGATCCAAGGTCAAGCATTATTCTACACTTATCTCAAGATCTAGATCTTCATCCTTCATGGCCATTTCATGTTAGAATGCAGATTTACAAAGCATCATTTATAAGGCATTAGTCAAAGTATCATTATTCATGTTTCATGTCTCATGTTTCATGTTTCATATCTTTATTTCAATGTTTCACCATTTGGTTTAATTACTTAAATGGGATTTGACTAAGGCAAACCCCTATTCACTAACAATCAACAAGTTTTTATCCTCTTTACATGTGTGGTTGTAGATCTAGGTGTCTTGGAGCTTGAAGAATCATTGAAGATTAGGTTACAAGCTTGGAGAATTTTTTTTTAATTTTCCCCTCATTTGCAAGATTATAATCTTCACTAGAATGTCATCTACAGGTCTGAAATCAAGGTTTCAAATCTGGAAATGAAGTGGAGCAGAAAGAGCAGAGATAGGGGAGCATAATCAGACCTTGAGATTCTAGAAAACCGTAACTGGACTCATACACTAGTCCTGGCTTATGAGTCCCAATATAGGTAATTTTTTAGATTCTTGCAATTTTGGACACCTTTTTGAGAGATTCTTACTTTCACCCAAAAACCCCAATTTGGGATTAATATGCCCAAACTGGCATATGAGTCCTAGTAGGCCTAAATTTTAGGTTATTCAACATTATATGCCTCTGTTTAAGCTCTCTCAAGTTTCCAGGTACTCCTATCTGCTTTTCATGTTTGTTCTAATTTATTTGCATTTATAGTTCATTTAGTGAAGTTTTATGCATTATTGATTTCAATCATTAGATCTTGCATTTCATACATTTTTTCAAGCCCTAGCTCTGTGGTGAACCCCTCTTGTAAACATAAATCAGACCTTAGGACACCCTATTGTTAGATCTATTTCCCCTTTCTTCATTGGATTGAGATCTCTAGGGTTTCCCTTCAATGAGATAATTGGAAAGTGGGGCTCTATGTTCTAAACCATACGAAAGTATATCCCCCATTTTTCATTATTACATTTTGGTGAACCTTCATTTAGAAAATTTCACTTTCTAATTTGGAATGCATCATCCTCCTAGACCTTGATTGCATTAAAATTGCATTAGTTAATTGGAATTCTAGGGTTTAGAAATCTTGCATTAGTGAAAGTGCATATAGCTTGCATTATTACATCTCAAATCATTGAAAATCATATAAAATCTATATTTTCACATAGCTTACAACTCATACAAACTAAAAAGCATAGAAAACACTTAAAATTTTGTTGAAATTTGTTAAAAACCCTAACTGGGACTCATACGCTCCTCTGGGAAATTTAGTCTCGGTCCATATTTTAAACTACCTTTAATAGCATTAAAAAACTTGTTTTTGTGCTTCCTAAGCTTTGTGGTAACATATACTGTCAATCTAGAAATTTTAGGTAACTTTTGTTTTATGCATCTAGGTCACAAACATCAATTTAGTGTAGTCATTTTTGAAATCATTTCAATAGAAAAAACCATTAGATCTAAAAATGTTCACATTTCTAAAACTTTGTATCATATGGATAAAAGTACTTTTCACTTTTGCATATACAATTGTTACATTCATAAAACTTTGCATGAGTTTGATAAAAGTGCTTTTCATTTCTGGATATACATTGGATAAAAGTGTTTTGCATTTTTGGATATACATTGTTTAGATTGTTGAAGCATTGCATGAGATGGTTAGAAGTACTTTACATTCTAGGTCAAACAATATTAGTACCTTACCTTTCGAGGAGTGCTATGAAAAATTTCATATCCCCTTCCTATGAGAGTATTTGAGTGAAAGAGAATACAACTTTGGATAGTCCTAATGATTATATTCATTCTTCTCCTAATATCTCTCCTATTTGTGAAAAAGATATTTTGGTGTTAGAAGAACCAATGAATGAGATTTTTGAGAGTCCTAGTTGTTTCTCTTCTTCTACCTATCTTATTAGACAAGCCATTGATGAACAAGAGGACATAACAATAGGTAATCATGGCAATCACATAACACAACAAGAGACCATTGAAACTTACTAGTTTACATTCATCTCCCAAAATATTCCCCTCTTGTGATAATGTTTTAGAGGATGAAAGTGTAAGTGAAGAAGATATATGTTGGTGTTGGATGATCAAAACTTTAAGATCCATGACAACCTTCTTTATGTTTCCTCTCCTATTTTGGAAGACATTATAGTAAAACGGAAGAAAATTAAGGACAATCATGATAATCACATTGGTTCTTCTCCTAGTAT
Organism: Sequoia sempervirens; assembly: GCA_007258455.2. Lineage (NCBI taxonomy): Eukaryota > Viridiplantae > Streptophyta > Pinopsida > Cupressales > Cupressaceae > Sequoia > Sequoia sempervirens. Next base: position 514,454,239 of record VDFB02000003.1, read on the forward strand.
CTTTCCTAGTTGTGAAGATGATAATTTGATGTTAGAAGATATAATTGATGAAAGTAATGGGAATCTTGATTTCCTCTCTTCCCCTAGGGAAAACATTATTGAACAAGAAAACATCGTCATTGACAAGCAAGAAAATCCAACCATTGTTCATTCCCCTACTTGCGATGAAGTCATTTTGGAAGAGCCAATCCTTGAACGTCAAGAACATTTGGTTTGTAGTTTTCCTAAAAACTCTCCTCCTAGGGAGGATATCATGGTGCAAGAAAATGACAACAATAGTAATGTGACTTTCTTGAATTAGAGTAAAAAAATGATACTAGACTTCCATTTATTAGAAATACAACAAGCCAAGATCATTGAGGTTATGAACGCACAAATTTCCATTAGATACCCCTTGGCTAGTGGACCTCCTACATACCTTGTGGGACATCCTAAAAATCCTCTAATTCTTTACCCACCCTCACAATGACTGCAAACTCAAAAAAAACCCGAACTTATCCTTTACCCAACTGAGACTAATGTTTCATAGCAATTGAGTCATAATACCATTGCTCATACATAAAACACTAGAAACAATCCACAACCAAGAAAAACACCTTGAACATCCCTTCCATTGCCTAATCTATCTTTCTTGGCCCCTCTCATTTTCCTGCACAAAGTGGAAAGGAGTATGATCTTGTTGAACTACTTAAGAATACTCTCGTTAAGATATCATTGTGGGACCTTATTCAAGCCTACCCTCACTATCATAGCATGATTCAAAATTCCTTACAACAAGATCCTATTGTTGGCAACACAAGTGCAGACAATTGAGAGGGGGGGTGAATCAGTTGTCACAGAAATTCAAAACTTATTAAACTTATTAACCTTATTATCAGATATGATCAATAACCATCAAAGAATAAATCAACAACACATCAAAAACACACATAACACCAATATTTTTACATGGAAACTGGGTATGTGTAGGATCATCAGGGAAAAAATAGGACCTTAAGTGGCAAAAAAATAAGAAAAATCAGAGTTAGGCAACTTGACATAAAAATTTGAATAAGTTATCTATATTATTTCAAAAATATGTAAGAATTTATAATATGTAGCAAATTGAATGTAGTTTCTAAACTACTAGGTTTGTTTAAAAAAAAAAAATCTATTTGGTGAAAAATTGAAAATTCAATGCAGTGGTACTTAAATTTTAGGGAAAAATAAAAAGTAGGTGTTTGTCTAACCACCCTAACCACAATAAAATGATAATATTTTTTTATAAGATTTTATATGTAAGTAGAGGACGCATGCCCCGATGTGATGCATTTTTTTTGTAATTTTTTCCAAGTAAATAATTAATTATGAATTTTTATTACAAATTTTTTAAAAATATAAAAACTCGTTCGTCTGGCCACCTTAACTTGGTCAAAACTTCATGAAATTCAATTTTTCTTTTTTTAATCCTATAGTATGCAAAACATATAATGTGACACATGTTTTGGATTCAAAAAATGTGATACCGTTTGAAAGTTATAGATGTTTTTCAATCAACCTATCAATTAGGACTTTAGTTGTAATTTGAATAGAAAATTAATAATAATTACTTATTAAATTCAAAGTAAAGCATAATTTATATTGGTGGAAATCTGAGAACCTCCTTTAAAAACCCTTTTTGTTTCATCAATTTTGGGTACAAAAATAGTCGTTAGCCACATACCATCATATTGCCACTTTTTGGCCCATCATGATCCTACACATACCCAACCCTGCTAGGGAAAAAACCATGGTAGAGGTTAGTCAACAAGATTATACCCTATTAAAAGTATAAGAGAAATGTGAATGGGGAATGCACATGCATTCAGGCGCACTTCCTAGAGCTCACTGCTCAATTACAAAAGGAAGACTCACTGTCTTACAAAAATATCCAGATTACATCCACATGATTTTGAACTGAGAAAATAGCATCTGCTAATGCCTTATTACAGTTCCGGTTAAGCACATAAACACTTCTTCACACTTTTCTTCTGCCATCAAATGATTAGGATGTTATTCACACATCTCATACACACACCTCTCACACACCTTCAAATGGAATAAACAATCACTTATTTATATCTGCAACAAGAAATTACATCACTATATGTCAGTGTCATCAAAATAATAAAACATATGCAAACTGTCGGCCCAAAACAATAAATAATTTTTAATGTGAATCAACCAATATCAACCACAACATAATGAAGACCCAAAACAAAATACTCAAACATGAAAACACTTCAAACAATTTTAGTTCGAGGATCCACAACACACTACAACACCCTATCAGCCAAGAACATGAAAAGCATGAACATGCAAGAGAAAATCTCTAATCATGAGCACAACGATCAATGTGGGCATACAATACAAATAGAGCATTATCTAGAAACATCCACAAACATCAAGAATCACCAGAGAAGCATCCGCAACAACTGAACTTACTAGAATAACACCATCTTCATTTAGGAACACCAACTGAAGCAACAAAATCACTTTCAGAACACAATTGTTGATAACTCGATTAAAACTTCATGTGGATCTCTAAAACTTAACGTGGATAAACTAGATATACTAAAAAATAAACCCTTTAATCCACAACCATTGATCATCAATGTATTGAGCTCACCAATAGAAAAACCTTCACTTCACCATTGACAATTTGCAACTTATTTTATTACAATTTTCTCAATGTCCTCGACATATACAGCCTCTAAGACATTAATGCCAATAGTATTGACATCAATGACAACCACATATTAGCAACACAACCACAACATCCAACAATCTCCCCTTTTAGCATTGATGGAAACATATGATGTGAAAAACACCATCAATGCAACTACTTTAGCACTTACTCCACCTTAGGTTCTAACTCTTTTCTCCTCAACTCTTTCACCTGACTCTTCTCCCCACATGACTCTTCTCCCTAGATAATTCACATTTTTTCACATGACTCTTCTCCCCCTTTGACATCAATGAAAAAGATCTCTTTTCTCCACACAAGCTCTGAACCACATATTTGAACATCTGATTACTCCCCCTAAGTAGCAGCCACCACAACATCAATCTGGATCAAGTAATGACTACGAAATGCATGGATTGATGCAATTCAATGCATCTTAGTTCTAATTAGGACCGATAATCACCCCTAGCTTCCCTATGAGATACTCAAAAGTATCCTTAGTAAATGGTTTGGTAAAGATATTTGCAATTTGTTCCTTAGTAGGCACATAATCCAATATGACTTCCTTTTCACTCACCTCCTTTCTCAAAAAGTGAAACTTGATAGATATATGATTGGTCTTTGAATGCATAACCAAATTATTAGAAATGTTAATTGCACTTGAATTATCATAGAATATAGCAATAGGTTCATCATGCAAAACTATGATATCTTTCAACATTTGCTTCATCCACAATACCTAAGTACAATTATTAGTAGAAGCAATGTATTTTTCCTCTATAGTAGATAAAGAAATGGAATTTTTCTTCTTACTTAACCATGAAATCAGCTTCTTACCCAAGAAAAATGCACCACCACTAGTACTCTTTCTATTATTCACATCACCTACCCAATTAGTATCAATAAAAGCACTCAAATTAAGATCATCATTTTTAGGATTCCACAACCCAAAATCACTATCTCCTTCAAGTATCTCAAATCCTCTTCACAACAGTCACATAAGATTTCTTAAGATCAACTTGAAGTCTTGCAACAATGCATACAACATTCATGACATCGGGTCTAGTTTGAGTCAAATAAAGCAATCCACCAATCATCGATCTGTATCTAGTTTGATTTTCTTTCGGAGAATCATCATCTTGTGTCAACTTGCATCCAGTCACCATAGGTGTAGCAATTGGCTTTGAATCTTCCATACCAAACTTATTTAGCAATTCTTTCACATACTTGGACTGAGATATAAAGATCCCTTTATCTAGTTGAGTAGTTTGCAATCCCAAAAATAATTTCATCTCACCAATCATAGACATCTCAAACTCATTCTTCATATCATTAGCAAACTTCATGCACAAACTATCATCTCCTCCAAAAATGTTATCATCAACAAAGAATTCAACAATGAAATCTTTATCATTATCAATCTTGAAATACAAATTACTATCAACAGTACCTTTATTAATTCCAAGCTTCAACAAATACTTGTCCAATATGGCATACCATGCTCTTGGGGCTTGCTTAAGTGCATACAATGCTTTCTTCAACTAACAAACCATATCTCCCTAATCAATCAATTGAAATCCATCGGGTTGCTCAACATACACTTCTTCTCCCAATTCGCCATTTAGAAATGTTGACTTGACATCCATCTAATAAACCTTGTAGTTTTTGTAAGCAGCATAAGGAAGAAATGGTCTGACAACTTCAATCCTAGCAACAGGGGCAAATGTTTCTTCAAAGTCAATTCCTTCCATTTGAGAATATCCTTTACACACCAGTCTTGCTTTGTTTCTAAAATTTTTATCTTGCTCATTCAGCTTATTTCTAAAGACCCATTTAGTTCCAATTATATTTTTTTCCTTAGGTCTAGGAACAAGAATCCATGTATTATTCTTTTCAATTTGTTGTAGTTATTCTTTCATTCCTTCCACCCAATGTTCATCTTTGCATGATTCATAGACACTATTAGGTTCAGTCTTTGAAATCAAACAATATTCTTTTGCAGTTTTTCTTCTAGTCCGAACACCTTTTTTCTTGTCACCTATAATCTGATCTACTAAATGATTTAGTTTCACATACCTTGGAGTCTTAGGATATTCTTGAACTTCTGGCTCTTGTGATCTCTCTTTTGCACTTTCACTAGTTCCTTCCTCTTGATTTTCTTGATTCACCAAAATGATCTAAACTTGACTTGAAGTCTGAACTTTCTTTCCTCTGACAAAATTGTTATTCTAATCATTTGAATCATATCCAGAGGTTCTAGATGATCTAGCTATATCTTCATCAACCTTGACATTAGCACTTTCAACTACTTTCCTCAATCTCTTGTTGTAGCACTGGTAGGCCTTACTCTTAGTAGAATAACCAAGAAAGATTCCTTCATCACTCCTAGCATCAAACTTTCCTATATATTCATCTCTTTTGACATAGCATTTACTCCCAAATATTTTGAAATATCTTACAATAGGCTTATGACCAGACCATAGCTCAAAAGGAGTCTTACCAGTATCACCTTTGACTTGTACTCGATTGAGGGTGTAAACAACAATACTCATAGCTTCTCTCCAATAGATATGAGGAACATTTCCTTCCTGCATCATAGTCCTAACAACATCTTGAATTGTCATGTTCTTCCTTTTCTCAACTCCATTTTGCTGAGGGGTCCGCGGGGTAGATAATTGTCTCTTTATCCCATGCTCTTCACAAAAAGAATTAAACTCATGGGAAGTGAATTCACCACCTCTATCCGATCTCAAACATTTAATTTTCATACTTGTCTATGTCTCAACCATAGCCTTAAAAATATTGAATTTCTCTAGAACTTTAGATTTGTCCCTTAAGAAGGTAACCCACATCAATCTAGAGTAATCATCAATAAGTAGCATGAAATACATGTCTCCTTGTAAAATTATGATTCTAGAAGGACCACACAAATGAGTATGAACAAGCTCCAACACTTTATTTGAACAATTTTGTTTGCTCTGAAATGAAATTCTAGTTTGCTTCCCTAACTAACATTCCTTGCATATAGTATTAGTAGGCATTACCAACTTAAGAAGATCTCTCACTGCCTGAATAGAGCTTATCTTGATAATATTTTCAAAGTTTACATGACACATTATCCTATGCCACAACAAACTTTCATCAACTTGAGTAATCAGACAACTTTTACCAGTAGCATTCAGGTGAAATATATTACCTTTTGTTTTTTGTACCTAAAGCAATCACATTTCTGGAAATCCCCAAAATTCTACACTTTCCATTCTTGAATTGAAGATTGTATCCCTTGTCAACCATCTATCCAACACTCAAGAAAATTTTCTTCAAACCTTCCTCATATAGAACATCATCAATATTATTCTTACCATCAAGAGAAATGGATCCTCTACCACAGATTACACCAACTTTGTCATGACCAAATCTTACAACACCACCATCATACTTTTCTAGGCTTACAAATTTTCTTTTATCACCTGTTATTTGATGAGAGCATCCATTTTCAATCACCCATTCATCTTTTTTATCAACTTTGGCCACTAGAGCTTTCTCCACATTTGAGCAACTAATAGATTCAATAGATAGGATTATTTTCCTTGATAGCAATAAATACCCATTCATCTTCCTTACATTCCCTTTATCAGATTCATCATCTATCACACCTTCATCAACAACATATAATAACACTTCCTTTGGAATCTAGGATTATTAGGTCTTGGCTAAGGAATTCTTTTTGGACACCTTGATGCAAAATGACCTATCTTATTGCAAGAGAAACATTTAAAAGGAAATTTTCCTTTATACTTACCTTCTCCTCTGCCTTCTCTCTTGACAATAAGTGCTTCAAGATCCTCTAGTTTTCTCTCCTCTTCTTCAATCTCTCTTATTTCCTCCTCATACTTGAATATCTTTCTAGAAGAACTTTCTCCTGGATCATATCTCTGGTTATCTTTTCCGAAGGTAGTAGCCTTGAAAGCAGATTCTATCTTAGGAAGAGCATCACCAAACTCATTTAGCTCAAAAGCTATAAGCTTACCAATCAACATGTCTTTGGTTACATTTGTTATAGTCTAGAGCTCCTCAAGAGTAGCAACTTTGACTTTGTATGCAGTAGGCAAGGATCTAAGCACTTTAGCAACAATCTCTGATTATTCCAGTTGTCCACTAGCACATTTGATACCACACACAAGTTCATTCACTCTTTGCATGAAAAAAATAATGTTCTCATCATCACCCATTCTCAAGATTTCATTTTTCCGTTTCAAAATTTGTAGCTTAGCAATCTTCACATTAGCATCACCTCCATACAAAGTTTCCAACTTTTTCTATATCTCATAAGTAGTCATCAAATCCATAACATTTTTCATCTCAAAATCAGTCAAAGCACTCAACAATGCTTCCTTAGCCTTGATATTGTACTTGGCTTCCTTAATCTCATCTATAGTAGAAGGACCATTCTATGGAATGATATACCTATTCTTTGTAATTTTCCAGAAGGGTTCACCAATGCATCTCAAATGACACTATGGAATTCGAGCATTCCACGAAGAATAATTTGTTCCATCAAATCTCGGACTATCCTTCTTATATGTCGCCTTCCTGGATCACCTCAAGTTGTTAAACTTCTTCCAAGGAACCTACTCTGATACCAATTATTGGCAAAAAAAGGGCAAACAACTGAGAGGGGGGCTGAATCAATTGTCACATAAATTCAAAACTTATTAAACTTATTAACCTTATTCTCAGATCTAATCAATAACCATGAAAGCATAAATCAACAACACATCAAAAACACACATAACACCAATATTTTTACATGGAAACCCTCTTAGGGGAAAAACCATGGTGGAGGTTAGTCTACAAAATTATACCCTATTAAAAGGATAAGAGAAATGTGAATGGGGAATGCACATGCATTAAGGCACACTGCCTAGAGCTCACCGTTCAATTACAAAAGGAAGACTCGCTGTCTTACAAAAATATTTGGATTACATCCACAAGATTTGGAACTGAGAAAATAGCATCTGCTAATGCCTGATTACAGTTCTAGTTAAGCACATGAACACTTCTTCACACTTTGCTCACTCTTCTTCACACTTTGCTTTTGCCTTCAAATGATTAGGATGTTATTTGTACATCTCATACGCATTCCTCTCACACACCTTCAAATGGAATAAACAATTGCTTATATATATTTGCAACAAGAAATCACATTGCTATATGTCAGCCTCAACAAAATAATAAAACATATGCAAACTATCGGCCCAAAACAATAAATAATTTTCAATGTGAATTGACCAATGTCAGCCACAACATAATGAAGACCCATAAAAAAATTCAAACATGAAAAAACTTCAAGCAATTTCAGTTCGAGGATCCACAACACACTACAACACCCTATCGGCCAAGAACATGAAAAACATGAACACACAAGAGAAAATTTCTAATTGCAAGCATAACTATCAATGCAAACATGCAACATAGATAGAGCCTAATCTAGAAACATCCACAAACATCAAGAATCACCAAAGAAGCATCTGAAACAATTGAACTTACTAGAATCACATCATCTTCATTTAGGAACACCAACTGAAGCAATAAAATGACTGTCAGAACACAACTACTCATAATTCGATAAAAAATTCATGTGGATCTATGAAACTTAACATGGATAAAATAGATATACTCAAAAATAAACCCTTTAATCCACAACCACTGATCATCAACGTACTGAGCTCGCCAACAGATAGAACTTCACTTCACCACTGAAAACTTGTAACTTATTTTATTACGATTTTCTTATTATCCTCAGCATATACAACCTCTAAGACATTCATGCCAATAGTATTGACATCAATAACAACCACATATCAGAAACACAACCACAACATCCAACAATATCCCCATTTGGCATTGATGGCAACACATGATGTGAAAAACACCATCAACGCAACTATATTTAGCACTTACTCCCCATTAGGTTCTAACTCTTTTCTCCTCAACTCTTTCACATGACTCTTCTCCCCACATGACTCTTCTCCCCAGATAAATCAAAAATTTTCACATGACTCTTCTCCCCCTTTGACATGAATGACAAAGATCCTTTTTCTCCACAAAAGCTTTGAAGCACATATTTGAACAACTAACTACTCCCCCTGAGTAGCAGCCACCACAACATCAATCCAGATCAAGATATGATTATGAAATGCATAGAATGATGCAAGTCAATTCATCTTAGTTATGATTAGGAGGGGTAATCACCCCTATCCTCCCTCTGAGATACTCAAAAGTATCCTTAGGCAACAATTTGGTAAATATATCTACAATTTGTTCCTTAGTAGGCACATACTCCAATCTGACTTCCTTTTTGCTCAACTTCTCTCTCAAAAAGTGAAACTCGGTAGATATATGCTTGGTCTTTGAATGCAGAACCAAATTCTTAGAAATGTTAATTGCACTTGAATTATCACCTAATATAGCAATAGGTTCATCATACACAACTCTAATATCTTTCAACATTTGCTTCATCCACAATACTTGAGTATAATTATTAGTAGCAGAAATGTATTTTACCTCTACAGTAGATAAAGAAATGGCATTCTGCTTCTTACTTAACTATGAAATTAGCTTCTTACCCAAGAAAAATGCACCACCACTAGTACTCTTTTTGTTCTTCACATCACCTACCCAATCAGCATCAGTAAAAGTACTCAAAGTAAGATCATCATCTCTAGGATACCACAACCCAAAATTAACTGTCCCCTTCAAGTATCTAAAAATCTTCTTCACAACAGTCACATGAGATTCCTTAGGATCAACTTGAAATATTGCAACAATGCATACAACATTCATGATATCAGGTCTAGTTTGAGTTAAATAAAGCAATCCATGAATCATCGATCTATATCTAGTTTTATTTGCTTTCAGAGAATCATCATCTTGTGTCAACTTGCATCAAGTCACCATAGGTGTACCAATTGTCTTTGAATCTTCCATACCAAACTTCTTTAGCAGTTCTTTCACATACTTGGACTGAGATATAAAGATCCCTTTATCTAGCTGATTAATTTGCAATCCCAAAAATAATTTCATCTCACCAATCATAGACATCTCAAACTCATTTTGCATCTCATCAGCAAACTTCATGCACAAACTATCATCTCCTCCAAAAATGATATCATCAACAAAGACTTCAACAATCAAATCTTTATCATGATCAATCTTGAAATACAAATTACTATTAGCAATACCTTTATTAAATCCAAGCTTCAACAAATACATTTCTAATCTAGCATACCATGCTCTTAGGGCTTGCTTAAGTCCATATAATGCTTTCTTCAACCAGAAAACCATATCTCCCTGATCAGTCAATTGAAATCCATTGGGTTGCTCAACATACACTTCTTCTTCCAATTTTCCATTTAGAAATGTTGACTTGACATCCATTTGATAAACCTTGTAGTTTTTGTAAGCAACATAAGCAAGAAATAGTATTACAACTTCAATCCTAGCAACAGGGGCAAAGGTTTCTTCAAAGTCAATTCCTTCCATATGAGAATATCCTTTACACACCAGTCTTGCTTTGTTTCTAAAAACTTCACCTTGCTCATTCAGCTTGTTTCTAAAGACCCATTTAGTTCCAATTATATTTTTGTCCTTAGGTCTAGGAATAATAATCCATGTATTATTCTTTTCAATTTTTTGTAGTTCTTCTTTCATTTCTTCCACCCAATGTTCATCTTTGCATGCTTCATTGACACTATTAGGCTTAGTCTTTGAAATCAAACAGTATTCTTCTACAATTTTTCTTCTAGTCTAAACACCTTTGTTCTTGTCACCTATAATTTGATCTGCTGAATGATTTAATCTTACATACCTTGGAGTCTTAGGATGTTCTTGAACGTCTGGCTCTTATGATCTCTCTTATGCACTTTCACTAGTTCCTTCCTCTTGATTTTCTTGATTCACTAGAATGATTTGAACTTGACTTAAAGTCTGAACTTTCTTTCCTGTAACAAAACTTTTATTTTGATCATTAGAATCATATCCAAAGGTTGTGGATGTTTTAGCTATATCTTCATCAACCTTGATATTAGCACTTTCAACTACTTTCCTCAATCTCTTGTTGTAGCACCGGTAGGCCTCACTCTTAGTAGAATAACCAAGAAAGATTCCTTCATCACTCCTAGCATCAAAATTTCCTATATCTTCATCTCTTTTGATATAGCATTTACTCCCAAAGATTTTGAAATATCTAACAGTAGGCTTATGACCAGATCGTAGCTCAAAAGGAGTCTTACCAGTATCACCTTTGACTTGTACTCGATTGAGGGTGTAAATAGTAGTACTCACAATTTCTCTCCAATAGATATGAGGAACATTTCCTTCCAGCATCATAGTCCTAACAACATCTTGAATTGTCTTGTTCTTCCTTTCCTCAACTCCATTTTGTTGAGGGGTCCATGGGGTAGATAATTGTCTCTTTATCCTGTGCTCTTCACAAAAAGAATTAAACTCATGGGAAGTGAATTCACCACCTCTATCTGATCTCAAACATTTAATTTTCATACTTGTCTATGTCTCAACCATAGCCTTAAAAATATTGAATTTCTCTAGAACTTTAGATTTGTCCCTTAAGAAGGTAACCCACATAAATCTAGAGTAATCATCAATAAGTAGCATGAAATACATGTCTCATTGTAAACTTTTGATTCTAGAAGGACCACACAAATCAGTATGAATGAGCTCCAACACTTTATTTGAGCAATGTTGTTTGCTCTGAAATGAAATTCTAGTTTGCTTCCCTAATTGACATACCTTGCATATAGTATTAGTAGTCTTTACCAACTTAAGAAGATCTCTCACTACCTGAATAGAGATTATCTTGATAATATTGTCAAAGTTTACATGACATTCTCTTATGCCACAACCAACTTTCATCAACTTGAGCAATCAGACAACTTTTACTAGTAGCATTCAGGTGAAATATATTACCTTTTTTTTTTGTACCTAAAGCAATCACATTTCTGAAACTCCCAAAAATTTTACACTTTCCATTATTGAATTGAAGATTGTATCCCTTCTCAACCATCTATCCAACACTCAAGAGATTATGCTTCAAACCTTCCACATATAGAACATCACCAGTATTATTCTTACCATCAAGAGAAATGGATCCTCTGCCATTTATTACACCAGCTTTGTCATCACCAAAGCTTACAACACCACCATCATACTTTTCTAAGCTCACAAATTTTCTTTTATCACCTATAATGTGATGAGATCATCCACTGTCAATCACCCATTCATCTTTTTCTTCAACTCTGGCTGCTAGAGCTTTCTCCACATTTGAGAAACTAACAGATTCAGTAGACACAAGATTATTTTCCTTGATAGCAATAAATGCCCATTCTTCTTCACTTACATTCCCTTTATCAGATTCATCATCTGTCACACCTTCATTAGCAACATAATAACACTTTCTTTGGAATCTAGGCTTATTAGGTCTTGGCTTAGGAACTCTTTTCGGAAACCTTGATGCAAAATAACCTATCTTATTGCAAGAGAAACATTTAATAGGAAATTTTCCTTTATACTTACCTTCTCCTCTGCCTTCTCTCTTGATAATAAGTGCTTCAAGCTCCTCTAGTTTTCTCTCCTCTTCTTCAATCTCTCTCATTTCCTCCTCATACTTGAATATCTTTCTAGAAGAACTTTCACCTAGATCATATCTCTACTTATCTTTTCTGGAGGTAGTAGCCTTGAATGCAGATTCTATCTTAGGAAGAGCATCAGCAAAATCACTTAACTCAAAAGTTGCAAGCTTACCAATGAACATGTCTCTGGTTACATCAAAGTTTTAAAATAGCAGTAGTTTTGACTTTGTATGTAGCAGGCAAGGATGTAAGCACTTTAGCAACAATCTCTTATTTTTCCAATCGTCAACTAGCACATCTGATACCACACACAAGTTCATTCACTCTTTGCATGAAATAAGTAATGTTCTCATCGTCACCCATTCTCAACATTTCATGTTTCCCTTTCATACTTTGCAACTTAGCAATCTTCACATTAGCATCACCTTCATACAAAGTTTCCAACTTTTTCCAGATCTTATAAGTAGTCATCAGATCCATAACATTTTTCATCTTAGAATCAATCAAAGCACTCAACAATGCTTTCTTAGCCTTAATATTGTCCTTGGGGGTATGTGCAGGATCATGATGGTCCAAAAAGTTGCGATATAATGGGTATGTGTAGGGTATGTAGTTGATGACTTTTTTTACCTAGATTTGATGAAATGAAAAGGATTTTTAAAGGATATTCTCAGATTTCTACCAATGTAAATTATACTTTACTTTGAATTCAATAAATAATTATGTTCATTTTCTATTTGAATTACGACCAAAGTCCTGATTAATAGGTTGATTGAAAAACATCTATAGCTTTCAAACAGTATCACATTTTTTGAATTTAAAACATGCATCACATTCTATGATTCAAATACTATAGGATTAAAAAAAATGAATTTCATGACATTTTGACCAAGTTAAGGTGGTTAGACATACGATTTTTTATATTTTTAAAAATTTATAATAAAAAAATCATAATTAATTATTTACTTGGAAAAAGATTACAAAAAAATATGCATCACATCGGGACATGAGTGCTCTACTTATATCTAAAATATTATAAAAAAATATTATTATTTTGTTGTGGTTAGGGTGGTCAGACAAACACCTACTTATTTTTTCCCTAAAATTTAAGTACTACTGCATTGAAATTTCAAATTTTCACCAAATAGATTTTTCTTTTTAAAAATAAACCTAGTAGTTTAGAAACTTCATTCAATTTGCTACAGATTCTATTCTTACATATTTTTGAAATAATATAGATAACTTATTCAAATTTTTACGTCAAGTTTCCTAACTTTGATTTTTCTAAATTTTTTGCCACTTAAGGGCCTATTTTTTCCATGATGATCCTACACATACCCTCGGATTCCTTAATTTCATCTATAGTAGAAGGATCATTCTATGGAATGATATACCTATTCTTTGTAATTTTCTAGTAGGGTTCACCAATGCATCTCAGATGGCACTCCATTCGAGCCTTCCATGAAGAATAATTTGTTCCATCAAATCTCAGACTATCCTTCTTGTATGTCACCATCCTGGATCACCTCAAGTTGTTAAACTTCTTCCAAGGAACTTGCTTTGATACCAATTGTTGGCAATACAAGGGCAGGCAACTGAGAGGGGGGGGTGAATTAGTTGTCCTGCAAAAATTCAAAACTTATTAATCTTATTAACCTTATTCTCAGATCTAATCAATAACCATGAAAGCATAAATCAACAACACATCAGAAACACACATAACACCAATATTTTTACGTGGAAACCCTATTAGGTGAAAAACCACGATGGAGATTAGTCCACAAGATTATACCCTGTTAAAAGTATAAGAGAAATGTGAATGGGGAATGCACATGCATTCAGGCGCACTGAATAGAGCTCACTGCTCAATTACAAAAGGAAGACTCATTGTCTTACAAAAATATTTAGAAATTGCATCCATAGGATTTTGAACTGAGAAAATAGCATTTGGTAATGCTTGATTACAGTTCCAGTTAAGCACATGAACACTTCTTCACACTCTACTTCTTCTTTTGAATGATTAGGATGTTATTCTCACATCTCATACACACACCTCTCACACACCCTCAAATGGAATAAACAATCACTTATATATATATCTGCAACAAGAAATTACATCACTATATGTTGGCCTCAAAAAAATAATAAAACATATGCAAACTATCGGCCCAAAACAATAAATAATTTTCAATGCAAATTGACCAATGTTGAACACAACATCATGAAGACCCAAAAAAAAACTCAAACACGAAAAAAATTCAAACAATTTCAGTTCGAGGATCCACAAGACGCTACAACACCCTGTCGGCCAAGAACATGAAAAACATGAACATGCAAGAGAAAATCTCTAATCACGAGCACAATGATCAATTCATACGTGCAACATAAATAGAGAATGATCTAGAAACATCCACAAACATCAAGAATCACTAGAGAAGCATCCACAACAACTAAACTTACTAGAATCACATCATTTTCATTCAAGAACACCAACTAAAGCAATAGAATGACTGTTAGAATACAACTGCTCATAATTCAATCAAAACTTCACATGGATCTCTGAAACTTAACATGGATAAACTAGATATACTCGATAACAAACCCTTTAATCCACAATTGCTGATCATCAATGTACTGAGCTCACCAACATATAGAACTTCAACTCGCCACTGACAACTTGCAACTTATTTTATTACAATTTTCTCAATATCCTCAACATATACAACCTCTAAGACATTAATGCCAATAGTGTTGACATCAATGACAACCACATATCAACAACACAACCACAACATCCAACACCTATCCCTTCTAATGTGCAACCAAATGATATAGTAGCCTTGATTCAAGGAATAAATGTTGACATTATTTTCCACAAAGGAATAAATGTTGACATTATTTTCCACCAAAGAAATCTCCCCTCTTTGGAAGTAAAAAAATAAAATGAATATTTTATAATAATATCTCGATATAAAAGGACAGGGATAAAGTGAACCCTTGTTGACAATGGATCAACCCTTAATGTGTGTAGTGTAACCCTTTTGTATAGGCTTGGCATGGATAATTAAAAAGTTCAACTTGATTCTTTATCTATTAAGGGGTTTGACAATGTACGAAAACAACCACTTGGTGTGATCGCTTTACCTATTACAATTGGAAAGGCCACATTAAAAACATTGATCCATGTTATGCCTCATGATCTTTCATATAATCTCCTTTTAGGCAAACTGTGGATTCACACAATGAATGGGGTGCCTTCTACTCTTTATCATAAAATAAAGTATATTTACGACAATAAAGTGTACACACTCGAAGTTGACCTTGACCCAAATAGTTGTTTAAACATTGAGAAAAACAAGAAAAATCATTTGAAAACATTAACACCAACTACACAAGTAGAAACGGTGCAATAAAAAGATAAAGAAAAACAAATTGAGAAAGTCGTGAAGCTATTAGAAGATGATTGGGGTTCCTTAGACTTTGAACCAACATTCATGGGAGAATACAAAATCATAAAAAAATAATTTGTAAAGGGAAAAGAAAAAGTAGTAATGTCAACACAAAATTTGGAAGACCCTTTGAAAGCATCCACCTCAACCACTTTAGAAGAAAAGACAACATACACAACAAACCTTCATGAAACTAACTATCAACAACAACCAAATCCTAAAGAAATGAAAATTATTTATGGAAAAGGTTATGAACTAATGAAACAATTTGGATCTAGTGGAAAGGATGTGGTGCTATAAAACAAGGTATTTGTGTTCCTATAAAGCCTCACATGCAAGAAAATTCTTGTGGTATTGGTTATTGTCCCTTGAAAGATGCAAACAAGTCTTCACTCAATATGAACACTATTACAACAAATTCCTCTAAGCCAACTTTAACATTAGTGCATCCTAAACTATTAAAGACTAGTGGTCTTGATTGTTATCCTATGCAAGAAATGAAAAAAACAAAGAAATCTTCACTTAATGTCAATGTCATCATGCAAAACACTATTGATTTGAATTCGCTATATTTTACACCTTCTTGTAAAGAAGAGTACACAATCTTGCAATCTAAAGAGTCTTGTGTAAGCATGAAATCTTGTACTAAACAAGAGATAGCTTTGTCACAAAATAAAGAATCACTTTCTACTTTTTATCAAGAGAGTATCTTGTCGAGACTCCTACAAGATCATTTCATAGCTCTCCCTCCAAGAACATGAAATAAATTTTACTACAAGAGTTCATTTTGTGCATATCATAGAGTTCATGGTCATACTAAATGAATGTAAGGCTTTGTGTAATCGAATTCAACACCTTAAGGAATATGGAACTCTTCCTCATGTTGAAGCACCTAGGTCCTCTAATTGAAACTTATTTTTATCCTATTTGGCTCATCCTTGTCCTGCACTAAGTGGGGGCAAGGGGTTAGGTATCCTTGTATTCATGTGTCACTTTTCGTTGTCTCTTTTGGCTAGTTGACCACCTTTCATGTACATATAAGAGAAATCCAAGGATGTGGACAAAATACCTTAAGTTGGCTCACATGTGATGTATGGAGTTATACATTTTGGGGGAAACCCCTTCCTTTTTCACAACGTAGCTTATTGGAAACATATGACTTGGCATAGGGATTTTCAAGTAAGCTCTCATGTCTTCTTCCACTTTAAAGAAATTTCTCACAATAATGGTGTTAGCAACCGCTTTAAAGTGGGGGCATACATTGACACTCATATTTCATTGTGCAATTTTATTTCTTCTTGTGATGCATTCTTTTCTTGGTGGTGTCATTGGGCTTGATTTCCTCTGAGAGCATGATATTTCTATGATTTTTCCTCTGTTGGAGACATTAAGCATGATGTTCCCTAAGAAGAGACCTTACATGAACTAAGAAAAATCCCTTTGAAAAATCCTTACACTATTATGCATTTACAATAACTGTTATATGGCCACCTTGCTTAACACACTTTGCTTTCTTGTGGTTCCATCCTATTTTTTCATGAGCTCAAATAATATGAATCTTTGCTTGCCTCATGAAGCTCGAAGTTAATTTTTTTTTCATGAGCTCCAAGCATATGAAGTTTTGCTTGTCTCATGAAGCTCGAAGATCATTGTGTGGCGCCTTATCAAAGTCATCAAGAGGTATAACTTTGGTTTGGTTGTATGGGAGCCGATTTGAGGCATGAATTTCCCTTATCCACTCATGTGTGTGTGTGAGTGCATACTGGTCATGTGTGTATAAGTCTCACCTCTTTCGGATCCTCACCTAATGGACGACCTGAAGTTCTGTGGCCTCAGAGTGATCATTTTTTGGACAAACAACCTAGATCTTATCCACATCGTGTTGGACAAATGATTGAAGCTTGATCCACCTTTTTTTTCTTTTCCTTTCATCTTCATATCTTTGGCATTGTATGTTTGTGTATCTCGTTTTGTTGTATATTATATATCTTGTGTGTGTCCTTTCATGCTTATGTTGGTTTGATGTAGGATCTTGGACCCTAGGGGCTTGGCCACCTCCTTTGATCTTTTTCATCCTATTTCATCCACATCAATACACTTGGACCCCTCCTGAATGTTTACTTTAGTGTGAGTTTGAAGCAAGTTCATCCTCTCACTAAAGTGGGGGCTAGATGTAATGACATAAATTGTATGCCCTTGGAAATGGTATAATTCTTCACCTAATTTGGGAATAATTAATGTTAAAATGAACCTAATGTTTCCTTCATCTAGTATTGTAATGTGTTTTGCACATTCACATTAGATTTAGGGCCCATTTAAGCTAAACAAACCTAACTTTTCCTTAATTTAATGTCATAAAGTGTATTCGTTTACACCTTCATATTATATTTAGTGCACTTGGACCTAATGTTTCCTTAATCTAGTGTTGTAATGTGTTGTATACATTCACATTGGATTTAGGGCCCTTTCAAGCTAAATAAACCTAATTTGGCCTTAATCTAGTGTTGTAGAGTGTATTTATTTACACTTTCACATCAATTTTTGAGCCCTTTTGAAATTATGACCTTTATAGCATCATTAATAGGTCCCTAAGGCCCTATATTGTGCATCCTAAGGCATATATCAATCAAAATCCTAACAATATCAACAAATAAACTTAATTTCTTAACACCCCAATACTTCCTCTCTCCAAAAAGCCCTTCCAGGACCCATACACCACCTTGGGTGTATGAGTCCCACCCGGGTGGGACCCATATGCCATAGATGGCATATGAGTCCCATTTGGCCTATTTTTTGGGTTTCGAGTGGGAAATGTAGGTTTTAAGTTCAAATTTCATGAATGTCGACCTGTGGGATCTAATAAATGGGATATTAGATGGATTTTCTATATAAATGAGGTCTCAAATCATTATTTCATATAAGGCTACATGATATAAATTCAAACACTCAAGAGTTAAGCATTCCAAGACTTTACAAGATCATCAAGAGAGCATTCAAGATCATTTATAAGGCATTCAAGGGAAGATTCTACATCATTTTTTGCAGCAATCCAAGATCCATCATCATGTTAAAGATATTAAGCATCGAGCATGTTATTTAGATAGTGAACTGTGATATTGCATTTAGGATCCAAGGTCAAGCATTATTCTACACTTATCTCAAGATCTAGATCTTCATCCTTCATGGCCATTTCATGTTAGTTTACAGATTTACAAAGCATCATTTACAAGGCATCATTCAAGGTATCATTGTTCATGTTTCATGTCTCATGTTTCATATCCTTGTTTCAATGTTTCACCATTTGGTTTAATTACCTAAACTAGGTTTGACTAAGGACAATCCCTATTCACTAACACTCTACAAGTTTTTCTCCTCTTTACATGTGTGGTTGTAGATCTAGGTGTCTTGGAGCTTGAAGAATCATTGAAGATTAGGTTACAAGCTTGGAGAAAGTTGTTGTAATTTTCCCCTCATTTGCAAGATTGTAATCTTCACTAAAAAGTCATCTATAGTTCCAAAATCAGGGTTTCAAATATGAAAATGAAGTGGAGTAGAAAGAGCAGAGATAGGGGAGAAAAATCAGACCCTGAGATTCTAGAAAACCCTAACTAGAATCATATGCCAGTCCTGGCATATGAGTCCTAGTATAGGTCATTTTTTATATTTTTATTTGTTTCAAACACCCTTTTGAGAGATTCTCATTTTCACCCAAAAACAAAAGTCTGGTACCGATACACCAAAACTAGCATATGAGTCCCAATAGGCCTAAATTTTAGGTTAGTCAGCATTCTAGGCCTCCATTCAAGCTCTCTCAAGTTTCTAGGTACTCCTGTGTGCTTTTCCATTTTTGTTGTTTTAATTTATTTGCATTTATAGTTCATTTAGTGAAGTTTATTGCATCATTGATTTCAATCATTAGATCTTTCATTGCATACATTTTTCCAAGCCGTAGCTTGGTGGTGAACCCCTCTTGTAAACATGAATTAGACCCTAGGACATCCTATTATTAGATCTCTTTCTACTTTCTTCATTAGATTGATATCTCTAGGGTTTCCCTTCAACATGGGATAATTGGAAAGTGGGTTTAGTTGATGTTCTAAAACATATGAAAGCATATATCCCCCATTTTTTTCCATTACAACTCTAAGACATCTTCCAAGGTATCAAAATTTTGTCATTTTATGTTCATGCTTCATTTTCATTATTTCATCATTTGGTTTAATTACCTACAAGGTGTTTGACTTAGGAAAACCCCTATTCACAAACAATCAACAAGTTTTTTTTCCCTTGAGTGTGTGTTTGTAGATTTACAGGTTGAAGATCAAGTGGAGAAGAAGTTTAGAGAAAAATTGTCAAAGTTGTAAAGTTGCAAGATTGACCTTCATAGTGCAAGAACAAAGAATTGAAGCTACAAAATTTATTATAGGTTTTTTAGATATGAAAATCAAGAATCTAAGAGTGTAGACATTAGGGGAAATAACCCAGATATTAGTTTTAGAAACCCTAATAGGGACCCATTCACCACTAAAGGAGAATGAGTCCTTTGTGCCCTAAAAAATAGGCTTCTTGCAGTAAGGTACAACCATTTTAAGCTCTCAAAACTCCCCTCATAGTTGCTATAATAGTTACGATTGATTTATGGTTGTTATTTAGGCATTTTGGCTCTCATAATTGCATGTTTTGTGTGTAAAAACTTAGTGGTTTATTATCTTGATTCATTTCACTTTGATGAACCCTAATTTTCACATGAAACATAATGGTGATCCTGACATATTGAATATTACAATTTTCTGATTTTGAAGTATTTTATTGTATCCTAGGTTAGATCTTGCACTCATTTGCATCTCATTTTCATTGAATTAGATCCCATTTATGGTTTCTTGCTTTGCATTTAAAACTTGCATCTCATTTAGGGTTTATATTTTCATTGTTTTGCATCTCTCTACATATGAAAAATACAAAAAATAATAAATCATTGTGCATATAATTTAGATCTCATAAAATTGTATTTGAAAATCAAAACAAAATTGCATTCCAACCTAGGTCTTTGCATACATTATTTCATTGCATTTTTGGAAAATATGAAACTGACACTTACTGCCTTAGACCTGGAATTGAAATACATTATTGAAATATTGAAAATCATCCACAAAATAGTTTCAGAACCCTAATCAAGGACCCTTTCACCTTTACTGGTGAATGATTCCCTGATCAGGTCAAACCTGAATCTTCTGGCATCTGAAAAAGCATTAAAAATCACTCAAAAATCAACAAAAACATCTCAAAAGTACCTAACTAGGACCCATTCACCCTTATTGGTGAATGAGTCCCTATTAGCCAATGATCTGCATTTTCTAGAAATTGAAACCTCAATTTTAGACATTTTTGTTGTTGTTGTTACTTTCCTATTTTAGTTTTTTGATTTGTTGTTTCATCAAATTCATTGCATATAGCTTAATTGCTTCATTTGGTGCATTGTCAAAATCCAAAATTTTCATTTACAACATTTCATTTTCAGTTTATTGCATTGTGTAATTAGTAAATTGCATTATGTAGAATCTGAAAATTACATTTACGCATTTCATTATAGGTCTTTACATTACATTTTAAGTCTCTTTCCATTTTGAGCTTGTATAGATTACTTTTCAAAAATGTTAGTATCTATCTTTTCCAAGTTTGCAAAGAAAAAATTAGTCAATAAACATGTTAGTTATTCATTTAATACATTTCCTAGTTATGAGAGTCTCTTAGTGCAAAAGAGTGAAAATGTTGACACAATACCTCATATCTCTCCTATTTGTCGAGCTGATGTGATAGAAGAAGATGAAATCATAGACAATCATGATAGTCATAGTTTTTCTTCTCCTGATACCTCTCCTATTAGTGATGAAGGTAGCTTGGTGAAAGAAGATGCAATCATGGAGAATCGTGAAATACTTGTTTGTACTTATCCTCCCCCTTGGGAAGATATTATGACACAAGATGATGAGATCATTGACACTACTTTACTTATTCTGCATTCCTCTCGTAACACCTCCCCTACTTGTGAGAATCTTGTAGTGAAAGAAGATGTAATCATGGACAATCATAGAAATCACAATGGTGAAGAGGGGCTATGTTGGTTTTAAGAGATTCAATGATTGTGAGTTATATCATTATCTCCCTCTTTCCTAATGTCCCTAACATTTGAAAAGGTCTATTTGAATAGGAGGATCCAATCATTGGTAATCATGAAAATCATAATTTCCCTTCCCTTGATATCTCCCCTATTTGTGATGATGTTACTTCACAAATGGAATGTGATAGCTCTCCCACTAGGGTAGTTATTATGGCACAAGAGACTGAGACCTTAGAGAAAAAGGATGAAATCATCGACAATCATAACAACCAAATTTGGCATTCTCCAATAGATGAAGAATATATTTTGATGTTAGAAAATCAAATTGATGAGAGTTATGACAATCCCATTTGTCTCTCTTCCACTTACGAAAACATTATTGAAAAAGAGAATTCCATTCTTGACAAACAAGAAAATACAACCATTGATGAGTCCCCTACTTGTGATGAAGTTATTTTAGAAGAAATGACCTTTGAATTTCATGAACATCTATTTTTTAGCTCTCCTAGAAACTCTCCTACTAGGGAGGATATCATGGTGGAAGAAAATGAGAACATTGACACATGTCTTTCAAACAATAATGACGAGCATTCCTTAGAAAAAGATGATTAAGTGACATTAGACTCTCCTTCACTAAGATATCATGAAAATGAAGATAAGTCTTTTGTGGTTATACACATTATATATCCCTTGAAGTACTCTCCTGAGCCTAAACTTATCATTTATCGACCCTCACCGAAACCACAAGTTCAAAATAAAACTTGTGCTTATCTTAGACCCACCTAAAAGGAAACTTGATAATGTTTCAAAGCAACCAAGTTACATTGAAATTTATCATATATTTATGGCAATGTAGGGGTCCAACAACTCAACTCACTATGCTCTTGGCAACAACTCAAATCACTAAACTGGAAAACTCCACCTTTGAGGCAACTTTCTTTCACAAAACAACTTGGTTCAAAAATCCCAAAATTTAGTTCAAGTAAATTAACCTCATATTTGATCTCCAAAACACCTCAAACAAAACTATAATGACAAACTCAAATTCAATTCCCAACCTTGGCATCTCAAATATGAGAACTCTCTCAAATTGGACTGTCCTAACCGGCCAATATGGGCTTCTTGTCCATTCAATTTGACATACAACCATAAAGGGTTCTATTGGACCTTCAAATTTGTTCAATGGAATGTAAAAAATTATGATTTATTGTCTCCTCAATGACTTTATGGACTTTCCAAGAAGAAAATTCCAAACACTGCAACTACTATCCAATCTAGTACTGTGATAACTCTGCCCCAACCAGACATTCAATACACACTGGCCCCAAACTTATCAATACACCCAAAAAAATAAATAAATGGACTCACATACACAAAAATAACCCTTTTAAATTAATATAACTCGTGAAGGAGTCAAAAACCATGATCAAAACTCATAAAACCTCACTGTACACAATTTTTACTAGTCTTTTACATATTTTTCAGATCTAGGGCCTTGTAGAAACTGCCTAAAACCAAACATTCAAACTCTACAACTTTGAAATATTTTAGAACACATATAAAACTCCTACACCAATTTATAGGAGATTTCATCAGTTAGATTTGGAGAAACATAATTTAGAATACACATTGTTACCCTACATCAAGGTTTCTACCCGCCTATGATAAATTGCTCATAACTTTTACAAACTTGAATGGATTTAAATTATATCAAATGAAAAATTAAATAGATTCATATGGATTTAATATTAAAAGGAGGAGGAGAGGATTTAAGCACAAATATTGTCCGTATAATGGCCTGAAATCAAGAATTTGTAGGAAAAGCTATAGAAAATAGGGTATTTCATTGATTTCTCCATTCATACATAAACCTCTAGCCTTACTCAAAGTTTTTGAGGCTTCCAAATGAATTTAAATAACCAAATCCAATTCCTACACCTAAATTTTCAACTACCTAACCTTTTATATTCCCCTATTTATCATTTTTTTGCATTTTTACAATATTGCTTTGACAACAATTTTAGAAATTTTTGCAATTTTTACATTATGCATCCAATGACCTAAAAATGATTAAATATGACCTAAAACTTACTCAAAATGGTATAATATAACTTATTACAACATTATGACATCAAACTTAAATCAAAAACTTGAAGTTGCCTCATGGAGGCATGCTCTTGCTAGGGTGCACCTGCACCATATATATGACAGTCTATACAGTTATGGCTGACCTTGAACCTAAAATTTGTTTGCATTCTGAGAAAGAAAAATAAAAGCACATTGAAGAAGTCACATTCATGGGTGAATACAAGATCATAAACAAAGAGTCTGGAAAGGGAAAAGAAAAAGCAGTAATGTCAACACAAAATTCAAAAGCATCCACCTCGACTAATTTAGAATATCAAGCAAAATACACAAATTTTTTTGAAAAAACTAATTATAAACAACCACTGAATTTGAAAGAAATGAAAAAAATTTATGGAAGAGGTTATGAAATTATGAGACAATTTGGCTATAGTGGAAAAGGATGTGGTGCTAGAGAACAAGGTATTTGTGTCCCTATAGAGCCTAACATGGAAGAAACAACTCGTAGTCTTGGTTATTGTCCTTTGATAGAAATAGAAGTATAAAAAATGCCTTCACTTAATATCAAAAACCTTACAAAAGATTCTTACAAGACAAGTTTAACTTTGGTGCATCCTAAATTGATAGATACTACATATATAAATATTTCATTAGGCATGCATCAATAACAATAGTTGTTTCTCTTTGCCATGTAATAGCTGTAGGATTATAGCATACTCACTATTGCATGTTTTACATTAATTATAAATTATTTACTTTTTGCAAGGAGTAGCATATCATCATCCATTCTCAGCTCACCGTTGTCCTACACTTAGTGGTGGCGAGGGATTAGGTATCTTTGTTCTCATATGTCACTTGTTGTCTCATTTGGATAGTTGACCGACTTACATATATATGTAAGAGAAAGCTTGGGATGAGGATGTCATACCTTAAGTTGGCTCACATGTGATGTAATTTTCTTTATCGGTTTAACATTATATTTTTTGGGGCAACCCTTCCTTCCTATTTCATGACGCAACTTATTTCAGGAACATATGACTTGGCATAGGGTTTTCCAAGGAAAGCTCTCATGTCTTAGGAAAAAAATTGGCTACTTTAAAGTAATTTCTTATAAAAATGGTGTAGCAACTACTTTAAAGTGGGGGCATACATCGATGACATCTTTCAAAAAATTTCATGGCATGATTTTTCTTTTTTCTTGTGATGTTTCCTTTTCTTGGTGGTGTCATTGGGTTTGATGTCCTCTGAGAGTGTATGATCCACCTTCATGGCATGATGGGAATGAGGCATCCCATGAGTGATGATCTGACATCCTTAACTTTTTCTCCCTTGGAGACATCAGGCACAATGTTCCCTACGAAGAAGACCTTACATGAATGAACCATAGGAAAAATGTGGGGAAAGGGACTCTCAATACAAGAAAGGAATCCCTAATCCTTTATTCTTCCTCTATAGGGCGATAGTTCATTCAAGGAAACCTAGGATCCCAAATTGGATTGAATATCAACACAAAGGTGAGTTAATTCTCAACAAGGGAGATCTAGGAAGATTCCTTAGGCTTTAAAGGGTTCACCACCAAGCAAAAGCTTGGAAAATATGACTTGATATTCAACTCATGAAACTTGGTAAAGCAAGCCAAATAATGAGTGCAAATGAAAAAAATAAGTAATAATAAGTTAGGATGTATGTACCTAGGAAGTCCAGAAATGTGATAAGTATTTTAGGAATGAAAAAATGTTGTCAAAATATGTTAGGGAGGACTAGGATGCCCTTACTATTTTCTTAGTCCCACTGCCATTTTTCAGGGTAGATACAAAATCTTTGGATGTCAAAACAAAATCTCAAAGAATAACTGCAAAATACCACTTGGAGGATTAATATGCCCTTACTACTGACTTAGTTCTAATCTAAAATTTTACAACTTTGAAATGTGATCCTAAGGTTCAATGTCTACACTTCCTTCTTCTCATATCTCAGGTCCTGAAACCTCTAGATTTGGCCTCTAGGAAACTTTCCATGAAGATGACAACTTTGTAATGCAACTTTTCAAATTTGCAACTTTGCACTCCAAATGATCTTCAACTCAAATATGTATACACAAACACACAAGAGAGGAAAAAATTGTTTATTGTTAGTAAATGGGGGTTTGCCCTATTTAAACCCCTTGTTGGTAATTAAACCTTGGAATGAAATGAAATAATGAAGGGAAATGATGAATGAACAAAGTGCTATGTTGCAACTCACCAAACCCTTGTTATGAAATTTTCAAACTTGTGTGAAGTAGCTAGCTTGAATGTAGATCTTGAATTGAATGAATGTTTGATATATCTTGAATTGAATTGCTTGCTTGAATCAAAACCCTACATCACAAATGTTAGCTCAAAAACACACATGATGCAATAATATATTTGACATGATGCTTGAATCTTGATTATGGCTCCAAATTATTAATGAATAGCTCTTGAATGCTCTTGTGAACTCAGTTATGCTATAAGGATGAATACTTGAATGCTTGGGTCTTTTGATTGCTTTTGAGGATAAAATGAGTAAAAGAACCTTGTATTTATACTTATCTATGCTTAATATCCCGAAATTACACCACACCAAGCTGGCATGTGAATTCATTAATAAAAGGAAGATAAATCCCACCAAGATTTGAAATTAAATCCCAAAAATAACTTAAGGGTGACTAAGATGCCCTAGGTGGTGTCTTAGTCCCGAGGCTTGAAACTTGGGGCACAAACTACAAAAAGGGTGCCCCTTTAAGGCACATTTGAAAAGAGGGTCCCAAGACCTTTGGAGGATAAAGACACCCTAGGTGGCATCTTAGTCCTAGTCCAAAAATCAAGGACACATAGCTAGAATCATTAAATTATCATTTATCCTTTGATGTTTGTCGGGATTAGCCATAAAAAGATATAATTTATTAGGCTTGTGGATGCAAAATAGGACTGGTTAAGACATAAATAAGGATAAATAAAGAAAGGTGGGCCCAAAAATGTGTGAAAATGCAAGGGTATGCATTTTCCTACACTATAATGAACAAAGAAAAATCCCCTTTAACAAAATATTACATACATGACATTACAAAAGTATTACATTGTGGTGCCTTATCGAAGTTGTCAGGAGGATAACTTCGGTATGGTATGAGAGGCTAATATGATTCTCCCATTTGAAACTTCTTTGGGATAACTTTCCTAGTGGACAGATTGGGGTTCCACTACCCCAAAGTGAGCATACACATATTTGGGATAACTCACCTAGTGGATGACTAAGGTTCCACTACCCTAGAGTGAGCAACATATGTTATAGACAAACAACCCTATTCCACATTGTGTTGAAATGATTGTGCTTGATCCTTTCATTTTTTTTTCTTGGCCTTTGATAGGGTATGGACATGTATCTTTGTTATTGCTACATACTTAAGTGTCTTGAATGTCTACTTTAGTGTGAGTTTGACATGGGGTCATCCTCTCACTCAAGTGGGGGAAAAATGTAGTAGGTAAAAAAGTATCCCTTTCCTTACTTAATTTGGGAATAATTATCATTGAATTAACCTAATTTTTCCTAGGTTTAATGTTGTAATGTGTTGTAATACATTCATATTGATCTTGGGCCCCTTTTTAATAAAATGTACTTAATTTGTACCCTATTTATGGTGTTGTAAAGTGTTGTAACCCGCTTTCACATTTATCTAGGGTCTCCTTAATTAATTGTGGTTAGTTAGAGTTAATTAGGCCCTTTAATTCAAATTTAAGTCTTATTTGTGACACCTCCCAAGGATCTATCCCAAAACCCATAATTCAAATTACATAACATTTAAGGGTATGTGCAGGATCATGATGGGCCAAAAAGTGGCAATGGAAAAATACGCTTTGCATTGACCCAAAAATGTGAAAATCCAAATGATCCACTAGTTGAGAATGAAAATGCACAAATTCCAAATGATCCACCAGCTGAGAATGAAAATGCACAAATTTCAAATGCTCCACCACCTCCATAGCCATCAATTGATGACTTAATTGGTGAAAACTTGGAGCAATTGAAAGGCATTTGTGATGTTTATAAGACAATCCCTCAATTATCCGAGATGACAAACACATTGAAGGAAATAATTAAAAATATAGAACCCCTCTCCACCCAACATAATGCCTTTCATTCATGGCAAGAAGACATGAGGGAATATTACACATGTGGATTCTCTTATGATGATGTGAAAGATCTCCAAATAACCAAAGCCCAAATAGCCGAAGCCATTTGTTAACCCTATCCGTTTTCAAGCACGTTAATAAACCAAAACTTTCTATAAAACAAGATACGAATAGGGACACTATAGATAACTTTGGGATCGCTATATATGGTTTCGGAGCAAAACAATCAACAACAATTGTGATTACCATTTTACTCTTTATTAAAAAAATTATACGCTGATTTTGTAAGTTAAGGCATCTATCAATTTTCCATAGATTTTATTCTTAGATTTTTTTTAGAAAAATAAACCTAGTAGTTTAGAAACTACATTCAATTTACCATAGATTCTATTCTTACATATTTTTGAAATAATATAGATAACTTATTCAAATTTTTACCTCATGTTGCCTAACTCTGATTTTTCTGAATTTCCATTGCCACTTAAAGGCCTATCTTTTCCATGATGATCCTGCACATACCCTTAATTGTGCAAATTTAAGGTCCTAGAAACTAGATATTGGTTCTAGGGCCCATTCACCCTAGGTGGTGAATGGGTCCTCCCTCTATATAGCCCCCTTTCTTTGTAGATTCTACATGGATTTTTGATGCACTTTCATTCCCCGAAGGCAAGGTCTTAGAAAATTGTGCTAGGACCCATTTACCCAAGGTGGTGAGGACCCCCTTTTTGAATTTGATTTTGGTGGGATTTTAAAACATTCAATTCTAGATCTGGTGCCAGCTTGAATTGTTTGAATTTTGGGGTTAATCTCTTGATTTAGTATAAATATGGGGTTAATTCACATAGTTTCCCATAAAAACTTTGAGAGAGCATCCTTATAGAAAATATAAGTTCACAAGAACACTTCAAGAGCATTTCAAAGGAATTTCAAGGCATATTATCAAAGTTTTATTGTAGCAATTCAAGATCATTTCATCATGTCTAAGGCATAGTGCATTCCTACATGTTGTTGAGCTAATTAGATTGTGTATGCAAAATTGAAGATCTACTTGCAAGAATTGTTACACATCTCATTCAAGACCAAGATCTACATTCTTCATGGCCACCACATGTTAGTTTGTATATTTATACTCCAAGACATCTTCTAAGCTATCAACATTTCATCATTTCATGGTCATGCTTCATTTTAATTATATCATCATTTAGTTTAGTTACCTACAAGTGATTTGACTTAGGAAAACCCCTATTCACTAACAATCAACAAGTTTTTCTTCCCTTGAGTGTGTGTTTACAAATTTATAGGTTGAAGATCAAGTGGAGAAAAAGTTTAGAGCAAAATTGTGAAAGTTGTCAAGTTGCAAGATTGACCTTCATAGTACAAGAACAAAGAATTGAAGCTACAAAATTTATTACAAGTTTTTGGGATTTGACAATCGGGAAATTGAGAGTGCAAACATCAAGAAAAATAACCCAGATCTTAGTTTCAGAAACCATAACAAGGACCGATTCACCACTAAAGGTGAATGAATCCTTTGTACCTAAAAAATATGCTTCTTGCAGCAAGGTACACCATTTTGAGCTCTCAAAACTCCCCTCATAGTTTCTATAATAGTTAGGATTGATTTCTAGTTGTTATTTAGGCATTTTGGCTCTCATAATTGCATGTTTTATGTGGAAAAACTTAGTGGTTCATTATCTTAATTCATTTCACTTTGATGAACCCTAATTTTCACATGAAATAATAGTAATCACTTTTTGGAGCAAGTGATTGGGTCAATGGTGATAAATCACTCAAAATAGTTTGTAATACCCATCACAATCTCATCATCATAGCACTCCAATGAAACACAAGGAAATTTAATCCAAATGGGAACCTACCAAATTCTTCCATTAAATGTTAGAAGCTCAATTTCTACCTTTAGAGAAAGAGCTTCAAATGATCAATGAACCAAGGATCACCAAATAGAGTTTTCATACAATAATCATGCATAGATAAGGTAAAAAGAAAAATCCATGAGATGGAGCTATAATCTCCATAGGGTATGAAGGTCTACAAGTCCTTTTGAGCCCAATGTCTTACCACATAGATATTAGGCCTTCATTAGCAAACTTGCCAGTGAGGGAAATTTGAATCTTAGATGATCTCTCTATAATTGAAGCAAATATATTGATTTGAATGTTATTATTGATTATAACTTATTTAAGTGAGTGATAATGGAAAAAAATATAATAGAAATTTTTACAAACCACATTCACCTATGAACAAAATCCCCCACCAATATCTTCAAATCCTATCTCAACAAAAGATAATCTACTATGTCTTATCATTTTTAAACTAACTTCACGTGTGCTTTAACATAAAGTCCTATCATGTTTACTATGTTAGTTCCATGAATTTGGATTTTTTTTGCTTTTATATTGAATAAAATTGATTTTCATTAAAAAGAATAGTATTCCACAAAGGAGTTGTACATCAAAAGTGTAATGAACAATAACAATGTAGCAATTAACCCCAAATGCATAGAAACAATAGCAATACAATGGTCAGCCCCAAAGGCATAGAAAACTCTTTTTTCTTTGGTAGGACATGATAATGTGAATGTCCTCCTTATCATCATAGTCCTCTTAGAATCATTAGTGTTTTTCTTGGAAGGCTTACTATCTCTTCACTCTAGTAGTCTTATGCATAGTATTATAGACACAATCATGGCTACTAGTGAATGTGACTAAAACCCCAAATCCAAATGGAATAATAAGCATGAAATGGATTTCCCAATGTTTACAATAACCTTAAAGGTGTTATCTTTATGAGAGAGAGCAACCTAACTTGAGGGATCTAGGATTAATACAAAATTCTTAATGATGCAAGATAGTTGAATGTATCATGGTCATCCAATTTTGTCAATCACATTAATATTTATTGTTCTAGACATCTCAATTATGTGACAATCCATCCAAACTCATGACACATATGTGATGGTATTTATTAATCAATTAAAAATTTAAACATGATATATTTTAATTTTTAATTAATTAGTAAATATGATTGAAAATGACTGTCCTGACATCTAGATACACAATATAGACTATGTGTATATGTGGAATGAAATTTGTGTGAATATTCAAAGTTAACCTCAACCACTATGGTAAGATCCATAATTACTACATACATTACATAGTCAAAATAGGTAGCTTATTTAAAATCATGTACCCAAGAAGAAAATTAGAGGTCATCAACATAATATAAAAATCCAATGACACTAATTATTCTCCTTTGTGAATTTGGAAATCCTATGTTCAATTTATCTTTCTTATGTTTTTTGTACAAGATTGAACTTCAACATTCAAATGTTTACAATTTTTTCAGTAAAGTCATGCAAAGATTTATATTATTTAAATTTTATTCAATTTAGTATTGTTATATCAAAATATTTGTTTACATATTTAAAAATAATATATATTAAGATATAGAAATAAGGAAAAATTTTGGGTTTGTTTCTCATAATTTTATTATAATTTATAAAAATAAGTATATATTTGGAATTTGGTTAGGTTTGCACACATATTCAATGCTTCAATCTATAGACTTTTATTTGAGATGATTTATGGAACAAAAATATACACATTAATTTGTAGAAAGCTTGTAATTAATAATTTACATTAAATAAAATGTAGTATATAATAATTTGTATAATTATAATATATATATTATATATAAAATAAATATAATTAAGTAATAGGGGATGACCCTGCAATGCAACAACAAGTTGCAACCGGTAGCGAAGCTACTGTCAAGGGTTTGAATCCCACCAGTGGTTGGTGGGATGAACAATTGTTGGTTGGAGGACATAAGACGATGTTGGTGCAGAGGGGATCATTGGCCAGTGGATAGAGAACAAAGGAAGGAGAATGATCAGATTTGGCTGCGAGGTCAAAGGTGATAGTAAGATGTGGGGTTTGCGATAGATGAGTGGCAACATCAGGTAGGGAGGAGGCAGTCTCAAAGAGGAGGGTAATGGATTAGTGGATGCCAAAGACAATGAGATTGGCTGGCTATAGGCGGTGGTAGACGGGAGGAATTTCGGTAGAGGAGTACTAAGGAGATGTAGAGAGGAGGAGGTGGGGAGGAGGAGGAAAGGAGAAGTGAGAAGGTTGAGGGAGGATAGGAAGAGGAGGAGAGGAATGACAAGGATGAGGTCCCTCGAATGTGGCCTCACTAGTTCATAGCTTCAGTCAAAAGAAATCAAGTTGTTGCCCCTTAGCAGTGATTCATCGAACAAAAATAATAATAATTAAATAATAGATATAAATAAATATAAAAATATATTATATACAAAATAAGTATAGTTTTATAATATATTTTATATAATCCATGTGTCACATTTGAATATAAATTAATGAAGTAGGTTTTATTGTTTTCTAAAATTTAAGTCCCATGACAAATATTCAGTGTATGAAATAAAAGTATCATATTATGTTAAATGCGTTCCTCTATATGAGAAGGATTGAGCTACCTTGGGCAATCGATTGTTGCTATTTTTTCATAATGATTCAAGATGATGAAACTTATCTAAGTTTTTTATATCTAATATTTATAATTGGTGGAATCACTCACCAATGAGTGGACAACATATCAAATGTTGTAGTTACAAGTGCTTGTAGAAATTTATGCAAAAATATAGTTAGTTGTATAGCTTGTCCAAATTCAATTGTAATTACAAATTTTTACTATTGTTGCTTCCAACACTAGCCAACATGATTCTACATCATGTTCATAAAGAAAAATGATATACAACAAATCCAAACACTTGATCTAAATTTTGAGTGATTTAAGCTTGACATTTGTAGATCCATTAATAAATAAATATTTTTAAGAAAAAACATTACAATAAAGTCAATTTCAAATTTTAAAAATTTATTTCCAAATCTAATTTTATCATAAAAAATTTCAATGCTTATTAATTTTGATTGCATCCATGAAACTCTTGCAATTTTAATAGAATCTAGATTAAAATAAGGAAAATCGTATGTGATTTTTATTTAAATAATCTCTCATTTACTTACAAAATATTTGTATGAAACTTTTATATGTGTTAATCTATCATTAAAAAAAACCCAAGAACAATCCATAAAAAATAAAAATAGAAGATTTGAAAACTACAAGACATATAAAAGTCCATTAAAACATACACTAAGATGAAATAGTAACTCTATATACTACAAAATAGT